>JARUHQ010000001.1:21012520-22212520 GCA_029955515.1 Chrysomela aeneicollis | reverse complement strand
GTTCAGTCTATCCATTCAACTTTCTGTTCGTTTCGGTCGCTCGTATGTGAAACGGGAATACCGTCACCTTATGTGTATAAATATATACACAGCATAACATCATAATCGAATACAACCCAGATACTATCCATTCAACCTTCTGTTCGATTCGGTTGCTCGTATGTATAACGAAAGAACAGTAACCTGGTGAGTATTTCTATATGAACGTCATCACGATATAATCGAATACAACTTAGTTACAATTATCGTTCCGTCTAACCATCCAACCTTATGTTCGATTCAGACGCTCGTATGTGTAACGAAAGAACCGTTACATGGTAGGTGTAGTTGAATATACAACATAACGATATAATCGGAGACAACCCAGATACAATGATTGTTCAATCTATCCATTCAACCTTATGTTCGATTCGGTTGCTAGTATGTATAACGAAAGAACAGTTACCTGGTTAGACATAATATATAATAATCATCACGAAATAATCGAATACAACCCAGATACGATGATTGTTCAGTCTATCCATTCAACCTTCTGTTCAGTTCAGTCGCTCTTATGTATAACTGGAGAACATTTACCTGGTGAGTATAACTATATGAACATCATCACGATATAATCGAATACAACCCCAGATACGATCATTGTTTAGTTTATCCATTCAACCTTCAGTTCAATTCAGTCGCTCGTATGTATAACGGAAGAACAGTTACCTGGTGGGTATAACTATATAAACATAATCGAATACAACTCAGATACGATGATTGTTCAATCTATCCATTCAACCTTATGTTCGATTCGGTTGCTCGTATGTATATCGGAAGAACAGGTACCTGGTGAGTATATCTATATAAACATAATCGAATACAACTCAGATACGATGATTGTTCAATATATCCATTTAACCTTCTGCTCGATTCGGTCGCTTGTATGTAAAACGGAAGGACAGTTACCTGGTGAGTATTGCTATATAAACATCATCACGATATTATCGAATACAACTCAGATACAATTATCGTTTCGTCTAACCATTCAACATTCTGTTCGATTCAGTCGCTAGTATGTGTAACGGAAGTATCGTCACCTGGTAAGTATCACTATATATACAGTATTGCGATATAATCGGATACCACCCAGATACATTGATTGTTCAGTCTATCCATTCAACTTTCTTTTCGTTTCGGTCGCTCGTATGTAAAACGGGAATACCGTCTCCTAGTGTGTATAACTATATACACAGCATAACATCATAATCGAATACAACCCATATACTATCCATTCAATCTTCTGTTCAATTCAGTCGCTCGTATGTATAACGGAAGAACAGTTACCTGGTGAGTATAACTATATAAACATAATCGAATACAACCCAGATACGATGAATGTTCAATCTATACTGAATTCAACCTTCTGCTCGATTCGGTCGCTTGTATGTAAAACGGAAGGACAGTTACCTGGTGAGTATTGCTATATAAACATCATCACGATATCATCGAATACAACTCAGATACAATTATCGTTTCGTCTAACCATTCAACATTCTGTTCGATTCAGTCGCTAGTATGTGTAACGGAAGTATCGTCACCTGGTAAGTATCACTATATATACAGTATTGCAATATGATCGGATACCACCCAGATACATTGATTGTTCAGTCTATCCATTCAACTTTCTTTTCGTTTCGGTCGCTCGTGTGTAAAACGGGAATACCGTCTCCTAGTGTGTATAACTATATACACAGCATAACATCATAATCGAATACAACCCATATACTATCCATTCAACCTTCTGTTCAATTCAGTCGCTCGTATGTATAACGGAAGAACAGTTACCTGGTGAGTATAACTATATAAACATAATCGAATACAACCCAGATACGATGATTGTTCAATCTATACTGAATTCAACCTTCTGCTCGATTCGGTCGCTTGTATGTAAAACGGAAGAACAGTTACCTGGTGAGTATTGCTATATAAACATCATCACGATATCATCGAATACAACTCAGATACAATTATCGTTTCGTCTAACCATTTAACCTTCTGTTCGATTCAGTCGCTAGTATGTGTAACGGAAGTACCGTCACCTGGTAAGTATCACTATATATACAGTATTGCGATATAATCGGATACCACCCAGATACATTGATTGTTCAGTCTATTCATTCAACTTTATGTTCGTTTCGGTCGCTCGTATGTGAAACGGGATAACCGTCACCTTATGTGAATAACTATATACACTGCATAACATCATAATCGAATACAACCCAGATACTATCCATTCAACCTTCTGTTCGATTCGGTTGCTAGTATGTATAACGAAAGAACAGTAACCTGGTGAGTATTTCTATATGAACGTCATCACGATATAATCGAATACAACTTAGTTACAATTATCGTTCCGTCTAACCATCCAACCTTATGTTCGAGTCAGACGCTCGTATGTGTAACGAAAGAACCGTTACATGGTAGGTGTAGTTAAATATACAACATAACGATATAATCGGAGACAACCCAGATACAATGATTGTTCAATCTCTCCATTCAACCTTATGTTCGATTCGGTTGCTAGTATGTATAACGAAAGAACAGTTACCTGGTTAGACATAATATATAATAATCATCACGAAATAATCGAATACAACCCAGATACGATGATTGTTCAGTCTATCCATTCAACCTTCTGTTCAGTTCAGTCGCTCTTATGTATAACTGGAGAACAGTTACCTGGTGAGTATAACTATATGAACATCATCACGATATAATCGAATACAACTCCAGATACGATCATTGTTTAGTCTATCCATTCAACCTTCAGTTCAATTCAGTCGCTCGTATGTATAACGGAAGAACAGTTACCTGGTGAGTATAACTATATAAACATAATCGAATACAACTCAGATACGATGATTGTTCAATCTATCCATTCAACCTTATGTTCGATTCGGTTGCTCGTATGTATATCGGAAGAACAGGTATCTGGTGAGTATATCTATATAAACATAATCGAATACAACTCAGATACGATGATTGTTCAATCTATCCATTCAACCTTCTGCTCGATTCGGTCGCTTGTATGTAAAACGGAAGGACAGTTACCTGGTGAGTATTGCTATATAAACATCATCACGATATCATCGAATACAACTCAGATACAATTATCGTTTCGTCTAACCATTCAACATTCTGTTCGATTCAGTCGCTAGTATGTGTAACGGAAGTATCGTCACCTGGTAAGTATCACTATATATACAGTATTGCGATATAATCGGATACCACCCAGATACATTGATTGTTCAGTCTATCCATTCAACTTTCTTTTCGTTTCGGTCGCTCGTATGTAAAACGGGAATACCGTCTCCTAGTGTGTATAATTATATACACAGCATAACATCATAATCGAATACAACCCATATACTATCCATTCAACCTTCTGTTCAATTCAGTCGCTCGTATGTATAACGGAAGAACAGTTACCTGATGAGTATAACTATATAAACATAATCGAATACAACCCAGATACGATGATTGTTCAATCTATACTGAATTCAACCTTCTGCTCGATTCGGTCGCTTGTATGTAAACGGAAGAACAGTTACCTGGTGAGTATTGCTATATAAACATCAACACGATATCTTCGAATACAACTCAGATACAATTATCGTTTCGTCTAACCATTTAACCTTCTGTTCGATTCAGTCGCTAGTATGTGTAACGGAAGTACCGTCACCTGGTAAGTATCACTATATAAACAGTATTGCGATATAATCGGATACCACCCAGATACATTGATTGTTCAGTCTATCCATTCAACTTTCTGTTCGTTTCGGTCGCTCGTATGTGAAACGGGAATACCGTCACCTCATGTGTATAACTATATACACAGCATAACATCATAATCGAATACAACCCAGATACTTTCCATTCAACCTTCTGTTAGATTCGGTTGCTCGTATGTATAACGAAAGAACAGTAACCTGGTGAGTATTTCTATATAAACGTCATCACGATATAATCGAATACAACTTAGTTACAATTATCGTTCCGTCTAACCATCCAACCTTATGTTCGATTCAGACGCTCGTATGTGTAACGAAAGAACCGTTACATGGTAGGTGTAGTTAAATATACAACATAACGATATAATCGGAGACAACCCAGATACAATGATTGTTCAATCTATCCATTTAACCTTATGTTCGATTCGGTTGCTAGTATGTATAACGAAAGAACAGTTACCTGGTTAGACATAATATATAATAATCATCACGAAATAATCGAATACAACCCAGATACGATGATTGTTCAGTCTATCCATTCAACCTTCTGTTCAATTCAGTCGCTCGTATGTATAACGGAAGAACAGTTACCTGGTGAGTATAACTATATAAACATAATCGAATACAACTCAGATACGATGATTGTTCAATCTATCCATTCAACCTTATGTTCGATTCGGTTGCTCGTATGTATATCGGAAGAACAGGTACCTGGTGAGTATATCTATATAAACATAATCGAATACAACTCAGATACAATGATTGTTCAATCTATCCATCTAACCTTCTGCTCGATTCGGTCGCTTGTATGTAAAACATAAGAACAGTTACCTGGTGAGTATTGCTATATAAACATCATCACGATATCATCGAATACAACTCAGATACAATTATCGTTTCGTCTAACCATTCAACCTTTTGTTCGATTCAGTCGCTAGTATGTGTAACGGAAGTACCGTCACCTGGTAAGTATCACTATATATACAGTATTGCGATATAATCGGATACCACCCAGATACATTGATTGTTCAGTGTATCCATTCAACTTTCTGTTCGTTTCGGTCGCTCGTATGTGAAACGGGAATACCGTCACCTTATGTGTATAACTATATACACAGCATAACATCATAATCGAATACAACCCAGATACTATCCATTCAACCTTCTGTTCGATTCGGTTGCTCGTATGTATAACGAAAGAACAGTAACCTGGTGAGTATTTCTATATGAACATCATCACGATATCATCGAATACAACTCAGATACAATTATCGTTTCGTCTAACCATTCAACATTCTGTTCGATTCAGTCGCTAGTATGTGTAACGGAAGTATCGTCACCTGGTAAGTATCACTATATATACAGTATTGCAATATGATCGGATACCACCCAGATACATTGATTGTTCAGTCTATCCATTCAACTTTCTTTTCGTTTCGGTCGCTCGTATGTAAAACGGGAATACCGTCTCCTAGTGTGTATAACTATATAAACAGCATAACATCATAATCGAATAGAACCTATATACTATCCATTCAGCCTTCTGTTCAATTCAGTCGCTCGTATGTATAACGGAAGAACAGTTACCTGGTGAGTATAACTATATAAACATAATCGAATACAACCCAGATACGATGATTGTTCAATCTATACTGAATTCAACCTTCTGCTCGATTCGGTCGCTTGTATGTAAAACGGAAGAACAGTTACCTGGTGAGTATAACTATATAAACATAATCGAATACAACTCAGATACGATGATTGTTCAATCTATCCATTCAACCTTATGTTCGATTCGGTTGCTCGTATGTATATCGGAAGAACAGGTACCTGGTGAGTATATCTATATAAACATAATCGAATACAACTCAGATACGATGATTGTTCAATCTATCCATTTAACCTTCTGCTCGATTCGGTCGCTTGTATGTAAAACGGAAGGACAGTTACCTGGTGAGTATTGCTATATAAACATCATCACGATATCATCGAATACAACTCAGATACAATTATCGTTTCGTCTAACCATTCAACATTCTGTTCGATTCAGTCGCTGGTATGTGTAACGGAAGTATCGTCACCTGGTAAGTATCACTATATATACAGTATTGCGATATAATCGGATACCACCCAGATACATTGATTGTTCAGTCTATCCATTCAACTCTCTTTTCGTTTCGGTCGCTCGTATGTAAAACGGGAATACCGTCTCCTAGTGTGTATAACTATATACACAGCATAACATCATAATCGAATACAACCCATATACTATCCATTCAACCTTCTGTTCAATTCAGTCGCTCGTATGTATAACGGAAGAACAGTTACCTGGTGAGTATAACTATATAAACATAATCGAATACAACCCAGATACGATGATTGTTCAATCTATACTGAATTCAACCTTCTGCTCGATTCGGTCGCTTGTATGTAAAACGGAAGAACAGTTACCTGGTGAGTATTGCTATATAAACATCATCACGATATCATCGAATACAACTCAGATACAATTATCGTTTCGTCTAACCATTTAACCTTCTGTTCGATTCAGTCGCTAGTATGTGTAACGGGAGTACCGTCACCTGGTAAGTATCACTATATATACAGTATTGCGACATAATCGGATACCACCCAGATACATTGATTGTTCAGTCTATCCATTCAACTTTCGGTTCGTTTCGGTCGCTCGTATGTGAAACGGGAATACCGTCACCTTATGTGTATAACTATATACACAGCATAACATCATAATCGAATACAACCCAGATACTATCCATTCAACCTTCTGTTCAATTCAGTCGCTCGTATGTATAATGGAAGAACAGTTACCTGGTGAGTATAACTATATAAACATAATCGAATACAACCCAGATACGATGATTGTTCAATCTATACTGAATTCAACCTTCTGCTCGATTCGGTAGCTTGTATGTAAAACGGAAGAACAGTTACCTGGTGAGTAATGCTATATAAACATCATCACGATATCATCGAATACAACTCAGATACGATTATCGTTTCGTCTAACCATTTAACCTTCTGCTCGATTCGGTCGCTTGTATGTAAAACGGAAGAACAGTTACCTGGTGAGTATAACTATATAAACATAATCGAATACAACTCAGATACGATGATTGTTCAATCTATCCATTCAACCTTATGTTCGATTCGGTTGCTCGTATGTATATCGGAAGAACAGGTACCTGGTGGGTATATCTATATAAACATAATCGAATACAACTCAGATACGATGATTGTTTAAACTATCTATTTAACCTTCTGCTCGATTCGGTCGCTTGTATGTAAAACGGAAGGACAGTTACCTGGTGAGTATTGCTATATAAACATCATCAGGATATCATCGAATACAACTCAGATACAATTATCGTTTCGTCTAACCATTTAACCTTCTGTTCGATTCAGTCGCTAGTATGTGTAACGGAAGTACCGTCACCTGGTAAGTATCACTATATATACAGTATTGCGATATAATCGGATACCACCCAGATACATTGATTGTTCAGTCTATCCATTCAACTTTCTGTTCGTTTCGGTCGCTCGTATGTGAAACGGGAATACCGTCACCTTATGTGTATAACTATATAAACATAATCGAATACAACTCAGATACGATGATTGTTCAATCTATCCATTCAACCTTCGTTTCGATTCGGTTGCTCGTATGTATAACGAGAGAACAGTAACCTGGTGAGTATTTCTATATGAACGTCATAACGATATAATCGAATACAACTTAGTTACAATTATCGTTCCGTCTAACCATCCAACCTTATGTTCGATTCAGACGCTCGTATGTGTAACGAAAGAACCGTTACATGGTAGGTGTAGTTAAATATACAACATAACGATATAATCGGAGACAACCCAGATACAATGATTGTTCAATCTATCCATTCAACCTTATGTTCGATTCGGTTGCTAGTATGTATAACGAAAGAACAGTTACCTGGTTAGACATAATATATAATAATCATCACGAAATAATCGAATACAACCCAGATACGATGATTGTTCAGTCTATCCATTCAACCTTCTGTTCAGTTCAGTCGCTCTTATGTATAACTGGAGAACAGTTACCTGGTGAGTATAACTATATGAACATCATCACGATATAATCGAATACAACTCCAGATACGATCATTGTTCAGTCTATCCATTAAACCTTCAGTTCAATTCAGTCGCTCGTATGTATAACGGATGAACAGTTACCTGGTGAGTATAACTATATAAACATAATCGAATACAACTCAGATACGATGATTGTTCAATCTATCCATTCAACCTTATGTTTGATTCGGTTGCTCGTATGTATATCGGAAGAACAGGTATCTGGTGAGTATATCTATATAAACATAATCGAATACAACTCAGATACGATGATTGTTCAATCTATCCATTTAACCTTCTGCTCGATTCGGTCGCTTGTATGTAAAACGGAAGGACAGTCACCTGGTGAGTATTGCTATATAAACATCATCACGATATCATCGAATACAACTCAGATACAATTATCGTTTCGTCTAACCATTCAACATTCTGTTCGATTCAGTCGCTAGTATGTGTAATGGAAGTATCGTCACCTGGTGAGTATCACTATATATACAGTATTGCAATATGATCGGATACCACCCAGATACATTGATTGTTCAGTCTATCCATTCAACTTTCTTTTCGTTTCGGTCGCTCGTATGTAAAACGGGAATACCGTCTCCTAGTGTGTATAACTATATAAACAGCATAACATCATAATCGAATAGAACCCATATACTATCCATTCAGCCTTCTGTTCAATTCAGTCGCTCGTATGTATAACGGAAGAACAGTTACCTGGTGAGTATAACTATATAAACATAATCGAATACAACCCAGATACGATGATTGTTCAATCTATACTGAATTCAACCTTCTGCTCGATTCGGTCGCTTGTATGTAAAACGGAAGAACAGTTACCTGATGAGTATAACTATATAAACATAATCGAATACAACTCAGATACGATGATTGTTCAATCTATCCATTCAACCTTATGTTCGATTCGGTTGCTCGTATGTATATCGGAAGAACAGGTACCTGGTGAGTATATCTATATAAACATAATCGAATACAACTCAGATACCATGATTGTTCAATCTATCCATTTAACCTTCTGCTCGATTCGGTCGCTTGTATGTAAAACGGAAGGACAGTTACCTGGTGAGTATTGCTATATAAACATCATCACGATATCATCGAATACAACTCAGATACAATTATCGTTTCGTCTAACCATTCAACATTCTGTTCGATTCAGTCGCTGGTATGTGTAACGGAATATCGTCACCTGGTAAGTATCACTATATATACAGTATTGCGATATAATCGGATACCACCCAGATACATTGATTGTTCAGTCTATCCATTCAACTCTCTTTTCGTTTCGGTCGCTCGTATGTAAAACGGGAATACCGTCTCCTAGTGTGTATAACTATATACACAGCATAACATCATAATCGAATACAACCCATATACTATCCATTCAACCTTCTGTTCAATTCAGTCGCTCGTATGTATAACGGAAGAACAGTTACCTGGTGAGTATAACTATATAAACATAATCGAATACAATTCAGATACGATGATTGTTCATTCTATACTGAATTCAACCTTCTGCTCGATTCGGTCGCTTGTTTGTAAAACGGAAGAACAGTTACCTGGTGAGTATTGCTATATAAACATCATCACGATATCATCGAATACAACTCAGATACAATCATCGTTTCGTCTAACCATTTAACCTTCTGTTCGATTCAGTCGCTAGTATGTGTAACGGGAGTACCGTCACCTGGTAAGTATCACTATATATACAGTATTGCGACATAATCGGATACCACCCAGATACATTGATTGTTCAGTCTATCCATTCAACTTTCGGTTCGTTTCGGTCGCTCGTATGTGAAACGGGAATACCGTCACCTTATGTGTATAACTATATACACAGCATAACATCATAATCGAATACAACCCAGATACTATTCATTCAACCTTCTGTTCAATTCAGTCGCTCGTATGTATAATGGAAGAACAGTTACCTGGTGAGTATAACTATATAAACATAATCGAATACAACCCAGATACGATGATTGTTCAATCTATACTGAATTCAACCTTCTGCTCGATTCGGTAGCTTGTATGTAAAACGGAAGAACAGTCACCTGGTGAGTAATGCTATATAAACATCATCACGATATCATCGAATACAACTCAGATACGATTATCGTTTCGTCTAACCATTTAACCTTCTGCTCGATTCGGTCGCTTGTATGTAAAACGGAAGAACAGTTACCTGGTGAGTATAACTATATAAACATAATCGAATACAACTCAGATACGATGATTGTTCAATCTATCCATTCAACCTTATGTTCGATTCGGTTGCTCGTATGTATATCGGAAGGACAGTTACCTGGTGAGTATTGCTATATAAACATCATCACGATATCATCGAATACAACTCAGATACAATTATCGTTTCGTCTAACCATTTAACCTTCTGTTCGATTCAGTCGCTAGTATGTGTAACGGAAGTACCGTCACCTGGTAAGTATCACTATATATACAGTATTGCGATATAATCGGATACCACCCAGATACATTGATTGTTCAGTCTATCCATTCAACTTTCTGTTCGTTTCGGTCGCTCGTATGTGAAACGGGAATACCGTCACCTTATGTGTATAACTATATACACAGCATAACATCATAATCGAATACATCCCAGATACTATCCATTCAACCTTAGTTTCGATTCGGTTGCTCGTATGTATAACGAAAGAACAGTAACCTGGTGAGTATTTCTATATGAACTTCATAACGATATAATCGAATACAACTTAGTTACAATTATCGTTCCGTCTAACCATCCAACCTTATGTTCGATTCAGACGCTCGTATGTGTAACGAAAGAACCGTTACATGGTAGGTGTAGTTGAATATACAACATAACGATATAATCGGAGACAACCCAGATACAATGATTGTTCAATCTATCCATTCAACCTTATGTTCGATTCGGTTGCTAGTATGTATAACGAAAGAACAGTTACCTGGTTAGACATAATATATAATAATCATCACGAAATAATCGAATACAACCCAGATACGATGATTGTTCAGTCTATCCATTCAACCTTCTGTTCAGTTCAGTCGCTCTTATGTATAACTGGAGAACAGTTACCTGGTGAGTATAACTATATGAACATCATCACGATATAATCGAATACAACTCCAGATACGATCATTGTTTAGTCTATCCATTCATTCTTCAGTTTAATTCAGTCGCTCGTATGTATAACGGATGAACAGTTACCTGGTGAGTATAACTATATAAACATAATCGAATACAACTCAGATACGATGATTGTTCAATCTATCCATTCAACCTTATGTTCGATTCGGTTGCTCGTATGTATATCGGAAGAACAGGTATCTGGTGAGTATATCTATATAAACATAATCGAATACAACTCAGATACGATGATTGTTCAATCTATCCATTAAACCTTCTGCTCGATTCGGTCGCTTGTATGTAAAACGGAAGGACAGTCACCTGGTGAGTATTGCTATATAAACATCATCACGATATCATCGAATACAACTCAGATACAATTATCGTTTCGTCTAACCATTCAACATTCTGTTCGATTCAGTCGCTAGTATGTGTAACGGAAGTATCGTCACCTGGTAAGTATCACTATATATACAGTATTGCGATATAATCGGATACCACCCAGATACATTGATTGTTCAGTCTATCCATTCAACCTTCTGTTCAGTTCAGTCGCTCTTATGTATAACTGGAGAACAGTTACCTGGTGAGTATAACTATATGAACATCATCACGATATAATCGAATACAACCCCAGATACGATCATTGTTTAGTCTATCCATTCAACCTTCAGTTCAATTCAGTCGCTCGTATGTATAACGGAAGAACAGTTACCTGGTGAGTATAACTATATAAACATAATCGAATACAACTCAGATACGATGATTGTTCAATCTATCCATTCAACCTTATGTTCGATTCGGTTGCTCGTATGTATATCGGAAGAACAGGTACCTGGTGAGTATATCTATATAAACATAATCGAATACAACTCAGAAACGATGATTGTTCAATATATCCATTGTACCTTCTGCTCGATTCGGTCGCTTGTATGTAAAACGGAAGGACAGTTACCTGGTGAGTATTGCTATATAAACATCATCACGATATCATCGAATACAACTCAGATACAATTATCGTTTCGTCTAACCATTTAACCTTCTGTTCGATTCAGTCGCTAGTATGTGTAACGGAAGTACCGTCACCTGGTAAGTATCACTATATATACAGTATTGCGATATAATCGGATACCACCCAGATACATTGATTGTTCAGTCTATCCATTCAACTTTCTGTTCGTTTCGGTCGCTCGTATGTGAAACGGGAATACCGTCACCTTATGTGTATAACTATATACACAGCATAACATCATAATCGAATACATCCCAGATACTATCCATTCAACCTTCGTTTCGATTAGGTTGCTCGTATGTATAACGAAAGAACAGTAACCTGGTGAGTATTTCTATATGAACGTCATAACGATATAATCGAATACAACTTAGTTACAATTATCGTTCCGTCTAACCATCCAACCTTATGTTCGATTCAGACGCTCGTATGTGTAACGAAAGAACCGTTACATGGTAGGTGTAGTTAAATATACAACATAACGATATAATCGGAGACAACCCAGATACAATGATTGTTCAATCTATCCATTCAACCTTATGTTCGATTCGGTTGCTAGTATGTATAACGAAAGAACAGTTACCTGGTTAGACATAATATATAATAATCATCACGAAATAATCGAATACAACCCAGATACGATGATTGTTCAGTCTATCCATTCAACCTTCTGTTCAGTTCAGTCGCTCTTATGTATAACTGGAGAACAGTTACCTGGTGAGTATAACTATATGAACATCATCACGATATAATCGAATACAACTCCAGATACGATCATTGTTTAGTCTATCCATTCAACCTTCAGTTCAATTCAGTCGCTCGTATGTATAACGGATGAACAGTTACCTGGTGAGTATAACTATATAAACATAATCGAATACAACTCAGATACGATGATTGTTCAATCTATCCATTCAACCTTATGTTCGATTCGGTTGCTCGTATGTATATCGGAAGAACAGGTATCTGGTGAGTATATCTATATAAACATAATCGAATACAACTCAGATACGATGATTGTTCAATCTATCCATTTAACCTTCTGCTCGATTCGGTCGCTTGTATGTAAAACGGAAGGACAGTTACCTGGTGAGTATTGCTATATAAACATCATCACGATATCATCGAATACAACTCAGATACAATTATCGTTTCGTCTAACCATTCAACATTCTGTTCGATTCAGTCGCTAGTATGTGTAACGGAAGTATCGTCACCTGGTAAGTATCACTATATATACAGTATTGCGATATAATCGGATACCACCCAGATACATTGATTGTTCAGTCTATCCATTCAACCTTCTGTTCAGTTCAGTCGCTCTTATGTATAACTGGAGAACAGTTACCTGGTGAGTATAACTATATGAACATCATCACGATATAATCGAATACAACCCCAGATACGATCATTGTTTAGTCTATCCATTCAACCTTCAGTTCAATTCAGTCGCTCGTATGTATAACGGAAGAACAGTTACCTGGTGAGTATAACTATATAAACATAATCGAATACAACTCAGATACGATGATTGTTCAATCTATCCATTCAACCTTATGTTCGATTCGGTTGCTCGTATGTATATCGGAAGAACAGGTACCTGGTGAGTATATCTATATAAACATAATCGAATACAACTCAGAAACGATGATTGTTCAATATATCCATTTAACCTTCTGCTCGATTCGGTCGCTTGTATGTAAAACGGAAGGACAGTTACCTGGTGAGTATTGCTATATAAACATCATCACGATATCATCGAATACAACTCAGATACAATTATCGTTTCGTCTAACCATTTAACCTTCTGTTCGATTCAGTCGCTAGTATGTGTAACGGAAGTACCGTCACCTGGTAAGTATCACTATATATACAGTATTGCGATATAATCGGATACCACCCAGATACATTGATTGTTCAGTCTATCCATTCAACTTTCTGTTCGTTTCGGTCGTTCGTATGTGAAACGGGAATACCGTCACCTTATGTGTATAACTATATACACAGCATAACATCATAATCGAATACAACCCAGATACTATCCATTCAACCTTCTGTTTGATTCGGTTGCTCGTATGTATAACGAAAGAACAGTAACCTGGTGAGTATTTCTATATGAACGTCATCACGATATAATCGAATACAACTTAGTTACAATTATCGTTCCGTCTAACCATCCAACCTTATGTTCGATTCAGACGCTCGTATGTGTAACGAAAGAACCGTTACATGGTTGGTGTAGTTAAATATACAACATAACGATATAATCGGAGACAACCCAGATACAATGATTGTTCAATCTATCCATTCAACCTTATGTTCGATTCGGTTGCTAGTATGTATAACGAAAGAACAGTTACCTGGTTAGACATAATATATAATAATCATCACGAAATAATCGAATACAACCCAGATACGATGATTGTTCAGTCTATCCATTCAACCTTCTGTTCGATTCGGTTGCTCGTATGTATATCGGAAGAACAGGTACCTGGTGAGTATATCTATATAAACATAATCGAATACAACTCAGATACGATGATTGTTCAATCTATCCATTTAACCTTCTGCTCGATTCGGTCGCTTGTATGTAAAACGGAAGGACAGTTACCTTGTGAGTATTGCTATATAAACATCATCACGATATCATCGAATACAACTCAGATACAATTATCGTTTCGTCTAACCATTCAACATTCTGTTCGATTCAGTCGCTAGTATGTGTAACGGAAGTATCGTCACCTGGTAAGTATCACTATATATACATTATTGCGATATAATCGGATACCACCCAGATACATTGATTGTTCAGTCTATCCATTCAACTTTCTTTTCGTTTCGGTCGCTCGTATGTAAAACGGGAATACCGTCTCCTAGTGTATATAACTATATACACAGCATAACATCATAATCGAAAACAACCCATATACTATCCATTCAACCTTCTGTTCAATTCAGTCGCTCGTATGTATAACGGAAGAACAGTTACCTGGTGAGTATAACTATATAAACATAATCGAATACAACCCAGATACGATGATTGTTCAATCTATACTGAATTCAACCTTCTGCTCGATTCGGTCGCTTGTATGTAAAACGGAAGAACAGTTACCTGTTGAGTATTGCTATATAAACATCATCACGATATCATCGAATACAACTCAGATACATGTATCGTTTCGTCTAACCATTCAACCTTCTGTTCGATTCAGTCGCTAGTATGTGTAACGGAAGTACCGTCACCTTGTAAGTATCACTATATATACAGTATTGCGATATAATCGGATACCACCCAGATACATTGATTGTTCAGTCTATCCATTCAACTTTCTGTTCGTTTCGGTCGCTCGTATGTGAAACGGGAATACCGTCACCTTATGTGTATAACTATATACACAGCATAACATCATAATCGAATACAACCCAGATACTATCCATTCAACCTTCGTTTCGATTCGGTTGCTCGTATGTATAACGAAAGAACAGTAACCTGGTGAGTATTTCTATATGAACGTCATCACGATATAATCGAATACAACTTAGTTACAATTATCGTTCCGTCTAACCATCCAACCTTATGTTCGATTCAGACGCTCGTATGTGTAACGAAAGAACCGTTACATGGTAGGTGTAGTTAAATATACAACATAACGATATAATCGGAGACAACCCAGATACAATGATTGTTCAATCTATCCATTCAACCTTATGTTCGATTCGGTTGCTGGTATGTATAACGAAAGAACAGTTACCTGGTTAGACATAATATATAATAATCATCACGAAATAATCGAATACAACCCAGATACGATGATTGTTCAGTCTATCCATTCAACCTTCTGTTCAGTTCAGTCGCTCGTATAACTCGTATAACTGGAGAACAGTTACCTGGTGAGTATAACTATATGAACATCATCACGATATAATCGAATACAACTCCAGATACGATCATTGTTTAGTCTATCCATTCAACCTTCAGTTCAATTCAGTCGCTCGTATGTATAACGGAAGAACAGTTACCTGGTGAGTATAACTATATAAACATAATCGAATACAACTCAGATACGATGATTGTTCAATCTATCCATTCAACCTTATGTTCGATTCGGTTGCTCGTATGTATATCGGAAGAACAGGTATCTGGTGAGTATATCTATATAAACATAATCGAATACAACTCAGATACGATGATTGTTCAATCTATACTGAATTCAACCTTCTGCTCGATTCGGTCGCATGTATGTAAACGGAAGAACAGTTACCTGGTGAGTATTGCTATATAAACATCATCACGATATCTTCGAATACAACTCAGATACAATTATCGTTTCGTCTAACCATTTAACCTTCTGTTCGATTTAGTCGCTAGTATGTGTAACGGAAGTACCGTCACCTGGTAAGTATCACTATATATACAGTATTGCGATATAATCGGATACCACCCAGATACATTGATTGTTCAGTCTATCCATTCAACTTTTTGTTCGATTCGGTCGCTCGTATGTGAAACGGGAATACCGTCACCTTATGTGTATAACTATATACACAACATAACATCATAATCGAATACAACCCAGATACTATCCATTCAACCTTCTGTTCGATTCGGTTGCTCGTATGTATAACGAAAGAACAGTAACCTGGTGAGTATTTCTATATAAACGTCATCACGATATAATCGAATACAACTTAGTTACAATTATCGTTCCGTCTAACCATCCAACCTTATGTTCGATTCAGACGCTCGTATGTGTAACGAAAGAACCGTTACATGGTAGGTGTAGTTAAATATACAACATAACGATATAATCGGAGACAACCCAGGTACAATGATTGTTCAATCTATCCATTCAACCTTATGTTCGATTCGGTTGCTAGTATGTATAACGAAAGAACAGTTACCTGGTTAGACATAATATATAATAATCATCACGAAATAATCGAATACAACCCAGATACGATGATTGTTCAGTCTATCCATTCAACCTTCTGTTCAGTTCAGTCGCTCTTATGTATAACTGGAGAACAGTTACCTGGTGAGTATAACTATATGAACATCATCACGATATAATCGAATACAACCCCAGATACGATCATTGTTTAGTCTATCCATTCAACCTTCAGTTCAATTCAGTCGCTCGTATGTATAACGGAAGAACAGTTACCTGGTGAGTATAACTATATAAACATAATCGAATACAACTCAGATACGATGATTGTTCAATCTATCCATTCAACCTTATGTTCGATTCGGTTGCTCGTATGTATATCGGAAGAACAGGTACCTGGTGAGTATATCTATATAAATATAAACGAATACAACTCAGATACGATGATTGTTCAATCTATCCATTTAACCTTCTGCTCGATTCGGTCGCTTGTATGTAAAACATAAGGACAGTTACCTGGTGAGTATTGCTATATAAACATCATCACGATATCATCGAATACAACTCAGATACAATTATCGTTTCGTCTAACCATTTAACCTTTTGTTCGATTCAGTCGCTAGTATGTGTAACGGAAGTACCGTCACCTGGTAAGTATCACTATATATACAGTATTGCGATATAATCGGATACCACCCAGATACATTGATTGTTCAGTCTATCCATTCAACTTTCTGTTCGTTTCGGTCGCTCGTATGTGAAACGGGAATACCGTCACCTTATGTGTATAACTATATACACAGCATAACATCATAATCGAATACAACCCAGATACTATCCATTCAACCTTCTGTTCGATTCGGTTGCTCGTATGTATAACGAAAGAACAGTAACCTGGTGAGTATTTCTATATGAACGTCATCACGATATAATCGAATACAACTTAGTTACAATTATCGTTCCGTCTAACCATCCAACCTTATGTTCGATTCAGACGCTCGTATGTGTAACGAAAGAACCGTTACATGGTAGGTGTGGTTAAATATACAACATAACGATATAATCGGAGACAACCCAGATACAATGATTGTTCAATCTATCCATTCAACCTTATGTTCGATTTGGTTGCTAGTATGTATAACGAAAGAACAGTTACCTGGTTAGACATAATATATAATAATCATCACGAAATAATCGAATACAACCCAGATACGATGATTGTTCAGTCTATCCATTCAACCTTCTGTTCAGTTCAGTCGCTCTTATGTATAACTGGAGAACAGTTACCTGGTGAGTATAACTATATGAACATCATCACGATATAATCGAATACAACCCCAGATACGATCATTGTTTAGTCTATCCATTCAACCTTCAGTTCAATTCAGTCGCTCGTATGTATAACGGAAGAACAGTTACCTGGTGAGTATAACTATATAAACATAATCGAATACAACTCAGATACGATGATTGTTCAATCCATCCATTCAACCTTATGTTCGATTCGGTTGCTCGTATGTATATCGGAAGAACAGGTACCTGGTGAGTATATCTATATAAACATAATCGAATACAACTCAGATACGATGATTGTTCAATCTATCCATTTAACCTTCTGCTCGATTCGGTCGCTTGTATGTAAAACGGAAGGACAGTTACCTGGTGAGTATTGCTATATAAACATCATCACGATATCATCGAATACAACTCAGATACAATTATCGTTTCGTCTAACCATTCAACATTCTGTTCGATTCAGTCGCTAGTATGTGTAACGGAAGTATCGTCACCTGGTAAGTATCACTATATATACAGTATTGCGATATAATCGGATACCACCCAGATACATTGATTGTTCAGTCTATCCATTCAACTTTCTTTTCGTTTCGGTCGCTCGTATGTAAAACGGGAATACTGTCTCCTAGTGTGTATAACTATATACACAGCATAACATCATAATCGAATACAACCCATATACTATCCATTCAACCTTCTGTTCAATTCAGTCGCTCGTATGTATAACGGAAGAACAGTTACCTGGTGAGTATAACTATATAAACATAATCGAATACAACCCAGATACGATGATTGTTCAATCTATACTGAATTCAACCTTCTGCTCGATTCGGTCGCTTGTATGTAAACGGAAGAACAGTTACCTGGTGAGTATTGCTATATAAACATCATCACGATATCTTCGAATACAACTCAGATACAATTATCGTTTCGTCTAACCATTTAACCTTCTGTTCGATTCAGTCGCTAGTATGTGTAACGGAAGTACCGTCACCTGGTAAGTATCACTATATATACAGTATTGCGATATAATCGGATACCACCCAGATACATTGATTGTTCAGTCTATCCATTCAACTTTCTGTTCGTTTCGGTCGCTCGTATGTGAAACGGGAATACCGTCACCTTATGTGTATAACTATATACACAGCATAACATCATAATCGAATACAACCCAGATACTATCCATTCAACCTTCTGTTCGATTCGGTTGCTCGTATGTATAACGAAAGAACAGTAACCTGGTGAGTATTTCTATATGAACGTCATCACGATATAATCGAATACAACTTAGTTACAATTATCGTTCCGTCTAACCATCCAACCTTATGTTCGATTCAGACGCTCGTATGTGTAACGAAAGAACCGTTACATGGTAGGTGTAGTTAAATATACAACATAACGATATAATCGGAGACAACCCAGATACAATGATTGTTCAATCTATCCATTCAACCTTATGTTCGATTCGGTTGCTAGTATGTATAACGAAAGAACAGTTACCTGGTTAGACATAATATATAATAATCATCACGAAATAATCGAATACAACCCAGATACGATGATTGTTCAGTCTATCCATTCAACCTTCTGTTCAGTTCAGTCGCTCTTATGTATAACTGGAGAACAGTTACCTGGTGAGTATAACTATATGAACATCATCACGATATAATCGAATACAACCCCAGATACGATCATTGTTTAGTCTATCCATTCAACCTTCAGTTCAATTCAGTCGCTCGTATGTATAACGGAAGAACAGTTACCTGGTGAGTATAACTATATAAACATAATCGAATACAACTCAGATACGATGATTGTTCAATCTATCCATTCAACCTTATGTTCGATTCGGTTGCTCGTATGTATATCGGAAGAACAGGTACCTGGTGAGTATATCTATATAAACATAATCGAATACAACTCAGATACGATGATTGTTCAATATATCCATTTAACCTTCTGCTCGATTCGGTCGCTTGTATGTAAAACGGAAGGACAGTTACCTGGTGAGTATTGCTATATAAACATCATCACGATATTATCGAATACAACTCAGATACAATTATCGTTTCGTCTAACCATTCAACATTCTGTTCGATTCAGTCGCTAGTATGTGTAACGGAAGTATCGTCACCTGGTAAGTATCACTATATATACAGTATTGCGATATAATCGGATACCACCCAGATAAATTGATTGTTCAGTCTATCCATTCAACTTTCTTTTCGTTTCGGTCGCTCGTATGTAAAACGGGAATACCGTCTCCTAGTGTGTATAACTATATACACAGCATAACATCATAATCGAATACAACCCATATACTATCCATTCAACCTTCTGTTCAATTCAGTTGCTCGTATGTATAACGGAAGAACAGTTACCTGGTGAGTATAACTATATAAACATAATCGAATACAACCCAGATACGATGATTGTTCAATCTATACTGAATTCAACCTTCTGCTCGATTCGGTCGCTTGTATGTAAAACGGAAGAACAGTTACCTGGTGAGTATTGCTATATAAACATCATCACGATATCATCGAATACAACTCAGATACAATTATCGTTTCGTCTAACCATTTAACCTTCTGTTCGATTCAGTCGCTAGTATGTATAACGGAAGTACCGTCACCTGGTAAGTATCACTATATATACAGTATTGCGATATAATCGGATACCACCCAGATACATTGATTGTTCAGTCTATCCATTCAACTTTATGTTCGTTTCGGTCGCTCGTATGTGAAACGGGATTACCGTCACCTTATGTGAATAACTATATACACAGCATAACATCATAATCGAATACAACCCAGATACTATCCATTCAACCTTCTGTTCGATTCGGTTGCTCGTATGTATAACGAAAGAACAGTAACCTGGTGAGTATTTCTATATGAACGTCATCACGATATAATCGAATACAACTTAGTTACAATTATCGTTCCGTCTAACCATCCAACCTTATGTTCGATTCAGACGCTCGTATGTGTAACGAAAGAACCGTTACATGGTAGGTGTAGTTAAATATACAACATAACGATATAATCGGAGACAACCCAGATACAATGATTGTTCAATCTATCCATTCAACCTTATGTTCGATTCGGTTGCTAGTATGTATAACGAAAGAACAGTTACCTAGTTAGACATAATATATAATAATCATCACGAAATAATCGAATACAACCCAGATACGATGATTGTTCAGTCTATCCATTCAACCTTCTGTTCAGTTCAGTCGCTCTGAGAACAGTTACCTGGTGAGTATAACTATATGAACATCATCACGATATAATCGAATACAACCCCAGATACGATCATTGTTTAGTCTATCCATTCAACCTTCAGTTCAATTCAGTCGCTCGTATGTATAACGGAAGAACAGTTACCTGGTGAGTATAACTATATAAACATAATCGAATACAACTCAGATACGATGATTGTTCAATCTATCCATTCAACCTTATGTTCGATTCGGTTGCTCGTATGTATATCGGAAGAACAGGTACCTGGTGAGTATATCTATATAAACATAATCGAATACAACTCAGATACGATGATTGTTCAATATATCCATTTAACCTTCTGCTCGATTCGGTCGCTTGAATGTAAAACGGAAGGACAGTTACCTGGTGAGTATTGCTATATAAACATCATCACGATATTATCGAATACAACTCAGATACAATTATCGTTTCGTCTAACCATTCAACATTCTGTTCGATTCAGTCGCTAGTATGTGTAACGGAAGTATCGTCACCTGGTAAGTATCACTATATATACAGTATTGCGATATAATCGGATACCACCCAGATACATTGATTGTTCAGTCTATCCATTCAACTTTCTTTTCGTTTCGGTCGCTCGTATGTAAAACGGGAATACCGTCTCCTAGTGTGTATAACTAAATACACAGCATAACATCATAATCGAATAAAACCCATATACTATCCATTCAATCTTCTGTTCAATTCAGTCGCTCGTATGTATAACGGAAGAACAGTTACCTGGTGAGTATAACTATATAAACATAATCGAATACAACCCAGATACGATGATTGTTCAATCTATACTGAATTCAACCTTCTGCTCGATTCGGTCGCTTGTATGTAAAACGGAAGAACAGTTACCTGGTGAGTATTGCTATATAAACATCATCACGATATCATCGAATACAACTCAGATACAATTATCGTTTCGTCTAACCATTCAACCTTCTGTTCGATTCAGTCGCTAGTATGTGTAACGGAAGTACCGTCACCTGGTAAGTATCACTATATATACAGTATTGCGATATAATCGGATACCACCCAGATACATTGATTGTTCAGTCTATCCATTCAACTTTATGTTCGTTTCGGTCGCTCGTATGTGAAACGGGATTACCGTCACCTTATGTGAATAACTATATACACAGCATAACATCATAATCGAATACAACCCAGATACTATCCATTCAACCTTCTGTTCGATTCGGTTGCTCGTATGTATAACGAAAGAACAGTAACCTGGTGAGTATTTCTATATGAACGTCATCACGATATAATCGAATACAACTTAGTTACAATTATCGTTCCGTCTAACCATCCAACCTTATGTTCGATTCAGACGCTCGTATGTGTAACGAAAGAACCGTTACATGGTAGGTGTAGTTAAATATACAACATAACGATATAATCGGAGACAACCCAGATACAATGATTGTTCAATCTCTCCATTCAACCTTATGTTCGATTCGGTTGCTAGTATGTATATCGAAAGATGTAAACTACTTTTTCTATATTTTTTTCTTATATATATAAAAGAGGTTTATATAGCTTTTATTGCTCTTGCCTTTGGGCTGCTCAGATTGTTACGGGAGGGTTGTGGGTAAGGATTTCCTGTGAGAATTCCTTTTTCTTATTGAAGATAAAGATACTATATTCCGATAGAAATAGTGGGCGCCAGGATCTTTTTACCTAAAAGATGCCAAAAAAAAAAACAATGAGCTGATATCCCTTTCTAAAGTAAGAAATTCTCACAGTGATGGTGTATTCTCAAATAGAAAATAAAACAAACTAATTTCATTAATATATATACTAACAAGAATTTAGAATGATTGTGACAGTAAAGATTGATGAAAACAACAAATGAAATTATGGGAATTTACAAAGTGGTTATAAGCTTTGTCTGATATTTACTAATTAGATTGCATAAATGGAAACTTGAAGTTTGGTGAACACTATCAATGTAGATGAATGGAATAATTAAGTTAGTCTTAATCTTTGAATAAGGAAAGTTAATGAAACTGTTTCACAAAATCGAAGAAGTACTCATTCTGGGTTAACAAGATTTCTTCTGTCTGACTGTACTTGCTGGTTCGTGGACAGGATTTTTGGGAGCTCACTTACTCAGTCGTATTCCTCCTGATGATTTCAAATACCTATTGTCCTGCTCAGGACTTTCTCCAACACCAACGATGAGATCTCAAGAAGAGGTTCTAGCAGCCTCTCACGTGATTCAGTGATCCTTTCAATACTAGATTAGGAGTATCTTGTAGAAATCAGGTCTCAGCAAAGAAGGTTGATTCGACTACTTCAGTGGCTCTTTCTCCTCCCAGAATGGATAATCCCTATAGTCCTCCTTGATAGTATCAGATGTTCCTGTGCAGACAATTTTACAGCAGTATGGTGTTACCACAGAAGAGAGAAGACAATAGAACCTTTGGGCTCAAGTAACCACAATCTCATCAATTCCTCAATCAAAGAAATAAATCAATATTTAAATCAACTGTAGGTCTATTCAATCATATAATGACAATGTTAATTTTAAAGATGAAGAAAATCAAATAAGTTGATTTCAAAGACAAAGAGAATCTGAAATAATTATTGCTGACTTATGTCAAATCTCAATCTGGAAATGTAATATGCCAATCTTAATCTGAAAAATCAAAGTAGTTAAAAAAGGGAAATCTTGAGATAAGAAAGGAAAATAGATGCTCCTTCTTTAAGAAAACAATCGAGAATCCTGAGGCTTCTTTGATGAGTTGTGAGATGTTTTATTCACTAAAGTAAGGAAGGTGATGAAATTATAATTTCCAATTTATTTGCTTATCTTACTGTATAACTACAGGAAAGAAAGAAAACAGTGTAACCAATTCTCGAGGTGAGAAAGGAAAGCACAGGTGAGGTTATGCACTATCTGATTTATTTTACTGAATATAACAATGCATCACTCACCTGAGCTCAAATTCCTCGATGATCCTGGTTACCAATGTTCAGCTTCCTGTTCCTTGAAAATGGTCAGATAATTCTGCACGAGTCTGTTCTCTTACATCAGAGAGTATTTCAAACCTTTCGTTTCCTCACTAGTATCTTCTAGATTTATCTACGAAGTAAAAAAAAACAAAGCAGAAAAGAAAGTTTCTCAGCCTTCAGCACGCATAAAAAAAATGATCACACCAGATACCGGTAATCGTAATGATCAAGAAAAAAAACTAGATATATGAAAAATACGATATCTCCGTACTTTTAATCAATTAGCTGATTACGATTAAGATAAAATCAATTGATTCTATTCAATGATTAACGAAATAATCTTAATTTGAAATCAAAACTTTATCATTTTTATGATACAAAATGGCGTGCTTTCACCAAGCTTAAACTTCTCAAAACGAAAAGGTAATCATATCCTGAAAATAAGCAGACAAATTGAAAAATTTCAGTAATCCATAATTAATATGACAATCTTATTGTGTATTTAGTGAATTCAACATCTCACCTCTAGAAAAAGTTTCTCCAGAAAGCCAAAAAGAAGCACTCAAAATCAACGATGTGTTTCCTGCAAAATTTGCATCCAAAGAGAACGAATCCTCGTCAAGAATCCCGATCGTCTCGTCTTTCAGTCAACACGTGATTCTCCAGAAAAAGAAGGGCTTATCCGCGCATCGCAGGTTTGAAAGAGAGCCAATTATACCGTAGTTTCTGACCTGACCGACAGGAGACAATACCTCAACATTTTTAGTACCATGGGCGTAGCAATGGGACGGGCAATGGTAGCTGAAAGTAACGGGATGAAAAACTTCCCGTTACACCACCCCCTTACTCGAAGAAAAAAAAATTCGAAACCATAGTTGAAGAATTTTTTTTTTATAGATCTCAGAAAGAGAAAAAAATCCCTTGTGATACCCATTTATGACAAATGTGAGGATCTTAGTAAATGTTGGTGAAGCCATCGGAGAAGGAAAAAAAACTAAGAGTTGAGGAATGATTGACGAGAAAAGTGAAACTACCAAGCGGAACTATAACTGAATCCAGAGAAAAAAAAATGATATCTACCAAACCACTATGCTGTACATTAACATATATGTGGAAGGTTCATTTACCATATAGGAAGGAGCAGAACAGTCATGCCCCTTGTTAATTCTAGTATTTACCACACTAAAAAAGAAAATAAAAACTACCACTCTACTGTACATTAATAGGTGGTAGGGTGAACCTTGCGAGGACTGGTTCTCCCCATCCAAACAGTAACGCACAGAGGACACCATGAAAACCTGGCCAGGAGGTTCGCTTCGCTGCTAGATGGAAAAGCTGCGCCGTGGAACCATCCATCGACCACTCGCCCCCAGGCTTCCACGGTATCACCCGCAACGCCACTACCCAAACAAAGAGACCAGCAGTATCCCATGATTCACCGATGGAACTAAAAAAAATGGAAATGATTAAAATGAAAAAAAAAAATACCAAATGCCACCTCACTTGGGGTATAAAAGTATACCAGCTGAAGCGACTGGTGAAGCCAAGTCGAAAAAAAAAACTCTAAAGCGGGATTGTTCCTTAATTGAGTACTGTGAGCCAATCCTCAAGTGGACAGATCTGCAGAACTCGAAACAAGCACAGTAGTGAGCAACAAACACTGTGAATAGACGCCCGTAGGCAGAAGCTACCGGGTTTACCACTCACCCCCCAATACTTGCCCCTTCTACAAATTTCACCATTGAAGATAGTCCAAATGAGCGAGGCCCACACCCACTCAATCAGGTCCCTATATAGAAAATTTGATTAAGCTATTCCCAAAACTACAAGTGTCCATACTGAAGTCCATACTGCCGATTGAAAACATGAAGTTTAAACTGATAAACGACTTGCCTTGAATGGAGTATTCACCCCAGAAAACTCCATGCCCTAATCGATTTTGCCTTTGAGAAAATCTCAAGAAAATATGGATAATGAGAATATTCAAAACGATTTCACTAAACAAAAAAATATCTAATCAGGTCACGAGGCCTCCGGAATAACACACCACTCAAAGACACATCAGAATAATCAGATTAAATTGAAGGGAGAAAGAATAAAGGTAAATAAAGAAAAATGATGTTCCGATTCCAACTAAGACCTGAGCAAAATTCCAGTGGGTCACTCAATTTCTAATAAGTCCCCGAAAATATGTGCACTCCAAAGCCTAATGCGAGACGATAATTCTCCATTAAGTCACACACTCTCAGTTAATGGACCAGAAACCGAATGCACTCCAAGGCCCACTACCAATCTGCCCAAAGACAAATCGAGAATACAGAGAAGAAGGAAAGAAAAAAAAATCAACTCAAGTTCATCTGACCCCAGTTTCGATTCCAGCAGGTCACCCTGTATATGATAAACCAGATGTATGTGCACTCCATATGCTTGGCACTGACTTAAACCATCCCACCAAGTCACATATTCCCTGTTTAACATTACGAGAGTGCACTCCAAAGCCTACTACCAATCGATTTTTAGCCCTTAAAACAAAAAAATGGACTTGAATTGAAATAAAAAAATGAAGAAGAGATAAGTGAGATAGAGAAAAGAAATAGATAAGATATAGATAAGATATAAAAATAATAATAGAGATCGTGATTTTGTAGTGGTGACTGAAATTCAACTAGATGTTAGTGTTGTGATATGAAAGTTGTGAAAAATAGAATACTAGATTTTCATGAGTTCTAATCAAAAAGATATCAACAAGTTGTGTTGAGGACACCTAAAATTTTATTTAACTTCGAAATCATGAAATTCAAATGTATCTACTTTGTGTCTACCACTAATATAGCATATTATTTCGTCATATTCGGATTTTGTCAAGCCTATGATTGTCTGATTATTCATCAATAATCTAAAGATAATACAATGTCAATAATTGCTCAACAAATTGTTCTCTAACTCAAAATACAAGATACTCGAAAAGGTAGGCCATAAGACAGATTCACTATTTTCCAAGATATGAGGTCTTTCACTCAAACAAGATAATTGAAAAATAGCTACAAGGTAAATTCACAACTTTTCAAGAAATGGAGTCTTTCACCCAAATAATGTAAACTTGAAAAAGAAAACAGGCCAAGATAAATTCGTGATTGTTCACGAAGAAAAAAAATTGAGTTAAAGATAGACTGAACGGCAGACTGAAATGAAGAAAAACTTGACAAAAGTTCAATGTTTGACAAAAGCCGATGACGAAATAGTTATCCACAAATCTCTTGCCAATTTGGTCGGACTTTTACCGCCAGGAAGGTCAATTCCTACTGAGCAATTCTCAGGCCGGACTCAGCACAGCTAAAGAAAAAGGAAATGAATGATAAGATAATTAGATAAATAAGAGGATCAAATAAAGAGAAAAAACATAGGAAATAGTGCTCAGCTAGATCAGAGATGAAAGGCATTCAATATCTTGGATACAATTATGTCACCAAGCCTTCCTCTTCATCCTGGTCTGATTCCTGGTCGGAACTAATTGTCACGTCGAGTTTGATGTCCTTGACATGCCAATTTCCTAGGTCTGCACCACTTCTGTCCTTTAAGTTATACACTAGAGGGGAAATTATCTTATGGACAATGCAAGGGACGTACTTGGGAGCAAGTTTGGCAGAAAAATTGTTTACTGCCTTGGATAAGACATAGTTCTTTTTCCAAACAAAGTCACCCACATGATACTGCACAGGACGTCTTCTCAAAGTATATCTCTTTGAGTTTTGAACATAGGAACGGTACAATTTCTTTCGAACATCCTCAAATAATTCGGGCAATTCCTGCGAATCTTTTAGGTTGTGAACCTTCTCCCCAATAGAGACTATATTCCTGGCATTTTCCTCAATCTTTCCATAATAATCTCCAGAAACTGGAACGTTCCTAGCAAACACTAAAAATGAAGGAGGATATTGGGTGACATCATGTTTGGAGAGTCTAATGGCCTGAGCAACCTTATAAACTTCCTGATCCCAAGTCTTATGATTCTCATGAACGTAACAACGAATAGCACTAACTATGCTCTTGTTGACTCGTTCAGTATGATTTATTTGTGCATGGTACCTTGCATTGTACCAAATTTTCTGGACAGAGTACCTTTCCACGAATCCTTTGAATTCCTTGCTGGTGAAGACTGTAGCATTGTCGCAAGCGAAGACCTGAGGTACACCGAATATGAGGAAAACTTGATTCTCAAGGAATTTGATGATGGACTTTGATGTAACATTAGGCATGGCATGAACCAAAACGAATTTCGTAAACCAATCAACCACAACCAAAAGATACTGGTTACCATTTTTGGATCTTGGATAAGGTCCTAAGAGATCTGCTGAGATAAGTTGGAAGGGAAAGTTGATATTTCGATAGGATCCCATCAAACCAGCCTGAGGTAGATTCGAGGATTTGCTTGCTGCACAAGATTTGCATTTCCTGACATATTTTTGCACACCTTTTCTCATATTAGGCCAATAATAAAGCTCAGAAACTCTAGCCAAGGTCTTGGATACACCAAAGTGAGAGGCAGTTTCATGGTCATGAAAGGTTTTCAAAATTTCCATTCGATTAGCAGTGGGTACCACAATCTTCCAATCTGAGCCATTTCCTTCAATACCAAGTCGGCGAAAAATGTGTTTATACAAGACACCATATTCGACACGGTAAGAGGAATATGAGTCAGGACTATTCTGAACCTGTTCAATCATACTAAGGTACCAGTCATCAGGCTTCAAGGTAGATAAATCCAGCAGAGCAACTTCATAAGTACGAGATAAGGAATCTGCCACAGAATTTTGAGCTCCAAGCTTGTGTTTGATGGTATATTGGTATTGAGACAGCTTAACCATCCAACGAGATAACCTTGGAGAAGGATCTTTCACATTATTCAACCAGACAAGAGAACTATGATCCGTAAAGACCGTGAAATGTTTACCCTCGACAAAATATCTGAACTTTTCAATCCCATGGATGACAGCAATGAGTTCTTTCTCTGTAGTAGTGTATTTCCTTTGACATTTATTCAACATCTTGCTGGTGTATGCAATGGGATGTTCTGCTCCATTTTCTTCCTGGAAGATAACGGCACCTACCCCAGTGTCCGACGCATCACACATTATAGAAAATGGTTTTGAGAAATCGGGACTAGCTAGCACTGGAGCTGTGGTCAAGGCTTCCTTGATTCCTTGAAACGCTTTATTAGCCTCAGGTGTCCAAACAATTGCTTGCCCTTTCTTACGACCATGAAGTAGAGCAGTAATAGGACTTGATAAGGAAGAAAAGTTTTTGATGAACCTTCGATAATAACTGACCAGTCCAATGAGGCGTCTGATTTGAGTAGTATTTTTTTGGAGTAGGAAAATTCACCACAGCAGATACTTTTTCTGGATCAGTCCTGAGTCCGTGCTCATCAACAAGATAGCCTAAAAACTTTAGGGAGGGACGACAAAAGTGACATTTGTCAAAATTGACAGTTAAATTGGCTTCTTTCAGCCTACAATAAACTTTCTCCAAAATTTCCAAATGTTTCGAGAAATTGGGAGTAGCAATGATTATGTCATCAAGGTAATAGAAACAAAATGGTTCGAGTGCAGGACCAATAACCAAATCCATCAACCGACACATTGTTTGTGATGCGCAGACTAATCCAAAGGGCATCGTTACGAACTCAAATAGACCCTTTCCCGGTACGGCGAAAGCTGTCTTGGGACGAGAGGATTCCTCCAGTGGAATTTGAAAAAAAGCTTGCCTCAAATCAATTGTTGATATGAACCTTGCATCTCGCATCTTAGTCAAAATGGTATCAATCAAGGGTAATGGATAGGCATCTCTGTTTATCGTCAATTCATTGATTTTCCTACCATCAAAGCATACTCTATAATCACCACTACTTTTCTTGACCAACCACAATGGACTACACCAACTACTGTGTGAGGGCTGAATAACACCCATTTGAAGCATTTCATCAACTTGTTTTTCCAAGTAAGATTGCATATTATGAGACAAGGGATATTGTCTCTGCTTACAAGGTCTTGCATCGCCAGTATCTATCCGGTGTGAGAGGAGATTCGTTTTACCAATTCTGTTTTTGGGGCCAATTTCTTGAAACAAGGTAATTATATTTTTTAAACTTGTCTGTTCTTGCTCTGTGAGAGCCGATACATCCTGTATTGTATTCACCGCAGATATAGATAGTGAGTTAGTTTTAAAGGAAGAATTGTCAAAATTAACTTCAATCTTGAAACACTTGAGAAAGTCAACACCCAGTATAAGGGTTTGGGTAATTGAAGGTATAACTAGAAATTTAAAATTCTTATTGACATCATTCAAGGTAACAGGAATGGTAACATGACCTAGGAAATCTTGTGGCTTTCCGTCAGCTGTTGTCACACATATAAAATTCTCAGAAGAAATGGGAATATTCATATTTTTCAGGATAGAGTAACCAGACGCTTCCAATATGGATGCATTACTGCCACTATCGACCAAAGCTAGGACACTAATTCCAAAGATATTTATTTCAAGGTATGGACGATCATCACCATTTTTCTTGAGAAATACGGGACAAATGGATTTTGAGGGATATTGCCTATTAACTGATAGAAAATTTTTGACGAAGTTTAACCAACTTTTCCACTCTGTCTTGGAAGTTGAAGGAATCACCTTAGAGGATTTTACTGAGGAGATGGACCTTGAGAGGATGATTTCTTTCCTTCTCCCTTGCCTTTGCCCTTTCTGGATTGTTGTTCTGGACTTGGGGAAATACTGGTGACGGCGTCCAGACTCACGGCACCATGTTCTTCGTTTTTTGAGCAAGCAGTACACCTAGATTTAATAACACCCTTCATTCCACAACCATAACAGAAAATCACCCTAGGTTTACGGCACTCATTATAGACATGTCCATTTATTCCACAATTCCAACAAGAGGGTCCTGAGGAAGACGAGGTAATAGCCGAAACATTCCTGGAACTATTGAAGGTATTCCTACTAGAGTTGAAAGATGGCCAAGCCTCAAATGCAAAATAACTAAGATCTGGTTCCAATAAACCAGCCTTACGAGTTGGAGGGGGTTTATACCTATTAGACCACATGTGTGACTCTTCAAGTCTTTTGCAGTATTTAGATAAGTCAGACAAGGTATCGATATCATATAGTGCAAGTTGGGAGACATAATTGGGTAATAAGTTTTTCCTAATTGCATTGACAATTGAAGACCTCGGTGCAAGAACCGGGCAACTCCATTTTATGCCGAAATTGAGTTATTGTATTTAACATATAGAATTTTTTATTGTGCATCTTTTGGTGCAAGAATCAAGCAAATCCAACATTTCTCTATTGAGTTAACACGAGAAAGGATTTACCTGATAAGCCATTACGGTGCAAGAGTCGGGCAACTCCAGGAGTTACCCCATTTTAGCACCGAAATGTACGCGTGTAGTGGGAGATGTCGGAGAGGATATTAGCGGCAAGACTTACCGCGTCTTCCATCGTGTGTAGCGTGAGGCTTGATTAATTTGATTCTTTGTTTCATGCAATAAGTTGTGATGGCAGAATAAATGGCAGAATGAGTGAAATACATCACCAGTATCCGGAACCAGGATATAGTTTTTTTACCGTGCGATAGGTCATTTGGACTGATAGAAAAAAATAAAAGGAAGAATGAAAGAATATACCTACCGTCGGAATAGATAAAGTTAGTACGAGAAACTTCAAAAAAATTCAGAGTAGTATCTGTAGAACAAGGCATGATACTAAACTCTTCGGACCATTATAAACAACTTATCAAATCAGCCCCTAAAGGACAAAGAAAAGAAAAATTCGCTATATCAACTCATAGGGTGATGAAGTACACCAAGAATAACAAGTTTATTGAATGCTCTGTGAGTTCGGGTTCAACAAATTCCACAAAATGTTCTCTTAACGAAAAAGGACTCTCAATGCCGAATAATTAAGCATACTTCACACCTTTGGATATAAACCCTGAAAAAATTAAAAATCTGAAAGATTTGGTACAAAAGTATGTACCCCTAAATGATCAAGGTTATTATAACCGCATGTTTCGAAACATAACTGTTGACGAAGAGGATACAAATTCCGGCAATGGTCACGAAGTTCAAGACACAGGAAACGTCAGCGATTCTTCCTATGTTTGAAATACTATATGTTCACAATATTTTGTGTTATATATTTTATTTTCGATTAAAAAGCATAATGATTACTACGCGAGTTTGACTATATTTTCAGAATTTTGGCTTTTTGGGGCAAGAAACAGGCAACTCCATTTTTTCAAACTTCTTTTTCAGCTTCTACAATGTGAATGAAATTTGGTATATAGGTAAATACAGCTTATCTCACGTGACTCTAAAGAATTATTACCATTAAGCATCATTTTTTTTAAATTTCTGAGAAATGTTAAGTTTTTATCGATTCCCCAACATTTTAAGAAATTGGAGTTGCCCGGTTCTTGCACCGGGGTCTTCAATTGTTTTCTCATCTGGTTTGACTGTGAGTCTATTGAAAAGGCCTTCCATGGAATTTATGAATAAAGATACTCTTTCATTTTGACCCATGGTTCTGTTTCTAATTTCATCACGTAAATCATCATCATAATGATAAGGCAAGAAATCTTCTTTTAGTTTGGTTACAAGTTCGTCCCATGATCTGAATTTAGCCCTATTATTATTATACCAAGTCCAGGCATTTGATGTGAATAAGTCACCTGCTGAGACAAACAATTCCTGCTTAGAGACACCTCTAGCTATTCTTAAAGACTCCACTTTTTCAAGAAAAGATATTAAAGACTCCTTTTGATTCGTACCAGTAAAATGAAGATTCCATTTGTATGTTGAAACAGGTTTACTCAAGGGAAAGTGTGAAGATAAATTTTGAAATCCTGGATCAATTGGTGTGGAGGTGATTGGAGAAATTTTCTCATCTAATTCACCTTCCATAGTCAAAAGTTTCAAAAGCCAATTCTTTTTTTCGGTTTCTTGTTCATCTTCTTCCGTTACAACCCTACTTATTCTACCAGAAACATGAGTCAAACGAGACAGAAGGCGTTTGTATTCTACGTCAGATGTAGTTCCAGAGAAGTTATTGATCTTTTCAGATAATTCATTTAAGGTACTTAATATGTTCGCCTTTTCTTCCTCAAAATTATGTTGTTCCGCTAAACCAGAAAAACTGCGATTTGCACTTTCTTGACTTAAAAGACCTCTGAAAATTTTTCTTTTCTTTTCAACATCACCAGTTATTGCCAAACCTCTGATAGAAAGTTCATAATCCAGTTCATGGACTTTCAAATAGCCAGGGTTTATCTTGAAAGTGGCCATCATTTATTAGTTATGAGAAAACAAGAATCAAAATCAATTACGATGAGATAAATCGAAGGAATAATATATATAAAGATAGATGAGATAAATCAGCAAGTATTTCACCAGATAGAATTTTCTATAAGAGAACACCACCAGATATTTCAGGGAAGGTGAGGGAATTTTTGAGAACTGAATATTCGAGTCAGAAAAATCGGGGCCCCACGTTTTTGGGCACCATTTGTGTAAACTACTTTTTCTATATTTTTTTTTTATATATATAAAAGAGGTTTATATAGCTTTTATTGCTCTTGCCTTTGGGCTGCTCAGATTGTTACGGGAGGGTTGTGGGTAAGGATTTCCTGTGAGAATTCCTTTTTCTTATTGAAGATAAAGATACTATATTCCGATAGAAATAGTGGGCGCCAGGATCTTTTTACCTAAAAGATGCCAAAAAAAAAAACAAAGAGCTGATATCCCTTTCTAAAGTAAGAAATTCTCACAGTGATGGTGTATTCTCAAATAGAAAATAAAACAAACTAATTTCATTAATATATATACTAACAAGAATTTAGAATGATTGTGACAGTAAAGATTGATGAAAACAACAAATGAAATTATGGGAATTTACAAAGTGGTTATAAGCTTTGTCTGATATTTACTAATTAGATTGCATAAATGGAAACTTGAAGTTTGGTGAACACTATCAATGTAGATGAATGGAATAATTAAGTTAGTCTTAATCTTTGAATAAGGAAAGTTAATGAAACTGTTTCACAAAATCGAAGAAGTACTCATTCTGGGTTAACAAGATTTCTTCTGTCTGACTGTACTTGCTGGTTCGTGGACAGGATTTTTGGGAGCTCACTTACTCAGTCGTATTCCTCCTGATGATTTCAAATACCTATTGTCCTGCTCAGGACTTTCTCCAACACCAACGATGAGATCTCAAGAAGAGGTTCTAGCAGCCTCTCACGTGATTCAGTGATCCTTTCAATACTAGATTAGGAGTATCTTGTAGAAATCAGGTCTCAGCAAAGAAGGTTGATTCGACTACTTCAGTGGCTCTTTCTCCTCCCAGAATGGATAATCCCTATAGTCCTCCTTGATAGTATCAGATGTTCCTGTGCAGACAATTTTACAGCAGTATGGTGTTACCACAGAAGAGAGAAGACAATAGAACCTTTGGGCTCAAGTAACCACAATCTCATCAATTCCTCAATCAAAGAAATAAATCAATATTTAAATCAACTGTAGGTCTATTCAATCATATAATGACAATGTTAATTTTAAAGATGAAGAAAATCTGATAAGTTGATTTCAAAGACAAAGAGAATCTGAAATAATTATTGCTGACTTATGTCAAATCTCAATCTGGAAATGTAATATGCCAATCTTGATCTGAAAAATCAAAGTAGTTAAAAAAGGGAAATCTTGAGATAAGAAAGGAAAATAGATGCTCCTTCTTTAAGAAAACAATCGAGAATCCTGAGGCTTCTTTGATGAGTTGTGAGATGTTTTATTCACTAAAGTAAGGAAGGTGATGAAATTATAATTTCCAATTTATTTGCTTATCTTACTGAATAACTACAGGAAAGAAAGAAAACAGTGTAACCAATTCTCGAGGTGAGAAAGGAAAGCACAGGTGAGGTTATGCACTATCTGATTTATTTTACTGAATATAACAATGCATCACTCACCTAAGCTCAAATTCCTCGATGATCCTGGTTACCAATGTTCAGCTTCCTGTTCCTTGAAAATGGTCAGATAATTCTGCACCAGTCTGTTCTCTTACATCAGAGAGTATTTCAAACCTTTCGTTTCCTCACTAGTATCTTCTAGATTTATCTACGAAGTAAAAAAAAAACAAAGCAGAAAAGAAAGTTTCTCAGCCTTCAGCACGCATAAAAAAAATGATCACACCAGATACCGGTAATCGTAATGATCAAGAAAAAAAACTAGATATATGAAAAATACGATATCTCCGTACTTTTAATCAATTAGCTGATTACGATTAAGATAAAATCAATTGATTCTATTCAATGATTAACGAAATAATCTTAATTTGAAATCAAAACTTTATCAATTTTATGAAACAAAATGGCGTGCTTTCACCAAGCTTAAACTTCTCAAAACGAAAAGGTAATCATATCCTGAAAATAAGCAGACAAATTGAAAAATTTCAGTAATCCATAATTAATATGACAATCTTATTGTGTATTTAGTGAATTCAACATCTCACCTCTAGAAAAAGTTTCTCCAGAAAGCCAAAAAGAAGCACTCAAAATCAACGATGTGTTTCCTGCAAAATTTGCATCCAAAGAGAACGAATCCTCGTCAAGAATCCCGATCGTCTCGTCTTTCAGTCAACACGTGATTCTCCAGAAAAAGAAGGGCTTATCCGCGCATCGCAGGTTTGAAAGAGAGCCAATTATACCGTAGTTTCTGACCTGACCGACAGGAGACAATACCTCAACATTTTTAGTACCATGGGCGTAGCAATGGGACGGGCAATGGTAGCTGAAAGTAACGGGATGAAAAACTTCCCGTTACAAAGAACAGTTACCTGGTTAGACATAATATATAATAAACATCACGAAATAATCGAATACAACCCAGATACGATGATTGTTCAGTCTATCCATTCAACCTTCTGTTCAGTTCAGTCGCTCTTATGTATAACTGGAGAACAGTTACCTGGTGAGTATAACTATATGAACATCATCATGATATAATCGAATACAACTCCAGATACGATCATTGTTTAGTCTATCCATTCAACCTTCAGTTCAATTCAGTCGCTCGTATGTATAACGGAAGAACAGTTACCTGGTGAGTATAACTATATAAACATAATCGAATACAACTCAGATACGATGATTGTTCAATCTATCCATTCAACCTTATGTTCGATTCGGTTGCTCGTATGTATATCGGAAGAACAGGTATCTGGTGAGTATATCTATATAAACATAATCGAATACAACTCAGATACGATGATTGTTCAATCTATCCATTTAACCTTCTGCTCGATTCGGTCGCTTGTATGTAAAACGAAAGGACAGTTACCTGGTGAGTATTGCTATATAAACATCATCACGATATCATCGAATACAACTCAGATACAATTATCGTTTCGTCTAACCATTCAACATTCTGTTCGATTCAGTCGCTAGTATGTGTAACGGAAGTATCGTCACCTGGTAAGTATCACTATATATACAGTATTGCGATATAATCGGATACCACCCAGATACATTGATTGTTCAGTCTATCCATTCAACTTTCTTTTCGTTTCGGTCGCTCGTATGTAAAACGGGAATACCGTCTCCTAGTGTGTATAACTATATACACAGCATTACATCATAATCGAATACAACCCATATACTATCCATTCAACCTTCTGTTCAATTCAGTCGCTCGTATGTATAACGGAAGAACAGTTACCTGGTGAGTATAACTATATAAACATAATCGAATACAACCCAGATACGATGATTGTTCAATCTATACTGAATTCAACCTTCTGCTCGATTCGGTCGCTTGTATGTAAACGGAAGAACAGTTACCTGGTGAGTATTGCTATATAAACATCATCACGATATCTTCGAATACAACTCAGATACAATTATCGTTTCGTCTAACCATTAAACCTTCTGTTCGATTCAGTCGCTAGTATGTGTAACGGAAGTACCGTCACCTGGTAAGTATCACTATATATACAGTATTGCGATATAATCGGATACCACCCAGATACATTGATTGTTCAGTCTATCCATTCAACTTTCTGTTCGTTTCGGTCGCTCGTATGTGAAACGGGAATACCGTCACCTCATGTGTATAACTATATACACAGCATAACATCATAATCGAATACAACCCAGATACTATCCATTCAACCTTCTGTTCGATTCGGTTGCTCGTATGTATAACGAAAGAACAGTAACCTGGTGAGTATTTCTATATAAACGTCATCACGATATAATCGAATACAACTTAGTTACAATTATCGTTCCGTCTAACCATCCAACCTTATGTTCGATTCAGACGCTCGTATGTGTAACGAAAGAACCGTTACATGGTAAGTGTAGTTGAATATACAACATAACGATATAATCGGAGACAACCCAGATACAATGATTGTTCAATCTATCCATTCAACCTTATGTTCGATTCGGTTGCTAGTATGTATAACGAAAGAACAGTTACCTGGTTAGACATAATATATAATAATCATCACGAAATAATCGAATACAACCCAGATACGATGATTGTTCAGTCTATCCATTCAACCTTCTGTTCAGTTCAGTCGCTCTTATGTATAACTGGAGAACAGTTACCTGGTGAGTATAACTATATGAACATCATCACGATATAATCGAATACAACCCCAGATACGATCATTGTTTAGTCTATCCATTCAACCTTCAGATCAATTCAGTCGCTCGTATGTATAACGGAAGAACAGTTACCTGGTGAGTATAACTATATAAACATAATCGAATACAACTCAGATACGATGATTGTTCAATCTATCCATTCAACCTTATGTTCGATTCGGTTGCTCGTATGTATATCGGAAGAACAGGTACCTGGTGAGTATTTCTATATAAACATAATCGAATACAACTCAGATACAATGATTGTTCAATCTATCCATCTAACCTTCTGCTCGATTCGGTCGCTTGTATGTGAAACATAAGGACATTTACCTGGTGAGTATTGCTATATAAACATCATCACGATATCATCGAATACAACTCAGATACAATTATCGTTTCGTCTAACCATTTAACCTTTTGTTCGATTCAGTCGCTAGTATGTGTAACGGAAGTACCGTCACCTGGTAAGTATCACTATATATACAGTATTGCGATATAATCGGATACCACCCAGATACATTGATTGTTCAGTCTATCCATTCAACTTTCTGTTCGTTTCGGTCGCTCGTATGTGAAACGGGAATACCGTCACCTTATGTGTATAACTATATACACAGCATAACATCATAATCGAATACAACCCAGATACTATCCATTCAACCTTCTGTTCGATTCGGTTGCTCGTATGTATAACGAAAGAACAGTAACCTGGTGAGTATTTCTATATGAACGTCATCACGATATAATCGAATACAACTTAGTTACAATTATCGTTCCGTCTAACCATCCAACCTTATGTTCGATTCAGACGCTCGTATGTGTAACGAAAGAACCGTTACATGGTAGGTGTAGTTAAATATACAACATAACGATATAATCGGAGACAACCCAGATACAATGATTGTTCAATCTATCCATTCAACCTTATGTTCGATTCGGTTGCTAGTATGTATAACGAAAGAACAGTTACCTGGTTAGACATAATAGATAATAATCATCACGAAATAATCGAATACAACCCAGATACGATGATTGTTCAGTCTATCCATTCAACCTTCTGTTCAGTTCAGTCGCTCTTATGTTTAACTGGAGAACAGTTACCTGGTGAGTATAACTATATGAACATCATCACGATATAATCGAATACAACCCCAGATACGATCATTGTTTAGTCTATCCATTCAACCTTCAGTTCAATTCAGTCGCTCGTATGTATAACGGAAGAACAGTTACCTGGTGAGTATAACTATATAAACATAATCGAATACAACTCAGATACGATGATTGTTCAATCTATCCATTCAACCTTATGTTCGATTCGGTTGCTCGTATGTATATCGGAAGAACAGGTAACTGGTGAGTATATCTAAATAAACATAATCGAATACAACTCAGATACGATGATTGTTCAATATATCCATTTAACCTTCTGCTCGATTCGGTCGCTTGTATGTAAAACGGAAGGACAGTTACCTGGTGAGTATTGCTATATAAACATCATCACGATATCATCGAATACAACTCAGATACAATTATCGTTTCGTCTAACCATTCAACATTCTGTTCGATTCAGTCGCTAGTATGTGTAACGGAAGTATCGTCACCTGGTAAGTATCACTATATATACAGTATTGCGATATAATCGGATACCACCCAGATACATTGATTGTTTAGTCTATCCATTCAACTTTCTTTTCGTTTCGGTCGCTCGTATGTAAAACGGGAATACCGTCTCCTAGTGTGTATAACTATATACACAGCATAACAACATAATCGAATACAACCCATATACTATCCATTCAACCTTCTGTTCAATTCAGTCGCTCGTATGTATAACGGAAGAACAGTTACCTGGTGAGTATAACTATATAAACATAATCGAATACAACCCAGATACGATGATTGTTCAATATATACTGAATTCAACCTTCTGCTCGATTCGGTCGCTTGTATGTAAAACGGAAGGACAGTTACCTGGTGAGTATTGCTATATAAACATCATCACGATATCATCGAATACAACTCAGATACAATTATCGTTTCGTCTAACCATTCAACATTCTGTTCGATTCAGTCGCTAGTATGTGTAACGGAAGTATCGTCACCTGGTAAGTATCACTATATATACAGTATTGCGATATGATCGGATACCACCCAGATACATTGATTGTTCAGTCTATCCATTCAACTTTCTTTTCGTTTCGGTCGCTCGTATGTAAAACGGGAATACCGTCACCTTATGTGTATAACTATATACACATCATAACATCATAATCGAATACAACCCAGATACTATCCATTCAACCTTCTGTTCGATTCGGTTGCTCGTATTTATAACGAAAGAACAGTAACCTGGTGAGTATTTCTATATGAACGTCATCACGATATAATCGAATACAACTTAGTTACAATTATCGTTCCGTCTAACCATCCAACCTTATGTTCGATTCAGACGCTCGTATGTGTAACGAAAGAACCTTTACATGGTAGGTGTAGTTAAATATACAACATAACGATATAATCGGAGACAACCCAGATACAATGATTGTTCAATCTATCCATTCAACCTTATGTTCGATTCGGTTGCTAGTATGTATAACGAGAGAACAGTTACCTGGTTAGACATAATATATAATAATCATCACGAAATAATCGAATACAACCCAGATACGATGATTGTTCAGTCTATCCATTCAACCTTCTGTTCAGTTCAGTCGCTCTTATGTATAACTGGAGAACAGTTACCTGGTGAGTATAACTATATGAACATCATCACGATATAATCGAATACAACCCCAGATACGATCATTGTTTAGTCTATCCATTCAAGCTTCAGTTCAATTCAGTCGCTCGTATGTATAACGGAAGAACAGTTACCTGGTGAGTATAACTATATAAACATAATCGAATACAACTCAGATACGATGATAGTTCAATCTATCCATTCAACCTTATGTTCGATTCGGTTGCTCGTATGTATATCGGAAGAACAGGTACCTGGTGAGTATATCTATATAAACATAATCGAATACAACTCAGATACGATGATTGTTCAATCTATCCATTTAACCTTCTGCTCGATTCGGTCGCTTGTATGTAAAACGGAAGGACAGTTACCTGGTGAGTATTGCTATATAAACATCATCACGATATCATCGAATACAACTCAGATACAATTATCGTTTCGTCTAACCATTCAACATTCTGTTCGATTCAGTCGCTAGTATGTGTAACGGAAGTATCGTCACCTGGTAAGTATCACTATATATACAGTATTGCGATATAATCGGATACCACCCAGATACATTGATTGTTCAGTCTATCCATTCAACTTTCTTTTCGTTTCGATCGCTCGTATGTAAAACGGGAATACCGTCTCCTAGTGTGTATAACTATATACACAGCATAACATCATAATCGAATACAACCCATATACTATCCATTCAACCTTCTGTTCAATTCAGTCGCTCGTATGTATAACGGAAGAACAGTTACCTGGTGAGTATAACTATATAAACATAATCGAATACAACCCAGATACGATGATTGTTCAATCTATACTGAATTCAACCTTCTGCTCGATTCGGTCGCTTGTATGTAAATGGAAGAACAGTTACCTGGTGAGTATTGCTATATAAACATCATCACGATATCTTCGAATACAACTCAGATACAATTATCGTTTCGTCTAACCATTTAACCTTCTGTTCGATTCAGTCGCTAGTATGTGTAACGGAAGTACCGTCACCTGGTAAGTATCACTATATATACAGTATTGCGATATAATCGGATACCACCCAGATACATTGATTGTTCAGTCTATCCATTCAATTTTCTGTTCGTTTCGGTCGCTCGTATGTGAAACGGGAATACCGTCACCTTATGTGTATAACTATATACACAGCATAACATCATAATCGAATACAACCAAGATACTATCCATTCAACCTTCTGTTCGATTCGGTTGCTCGTATGTATAACGAAAGAACAGTAACCTGGTGAGTATTTCTATATGAACGTCATCACGATATAATCGAATACAACTTAGTTACAATTATCGTTCCGTCTAACCATCCAACCTTATGTTCGATTCAGACGCTCGTATGTGTAACGAAAGAACCGTTACATGGTAGGTGTAGTTAAATATACAACATAACGATATAATCGGAGACAACCCAGATACAATGATTGTTCAATCTATCCATTCAACCTTATATTCGATTCGGTTGCTAGTATGTATAACGAAAGAACAGTTACCTGGTTAGACATAATATATAATAATCATCACGAAATAATCGAATACAACCCAGATACGATGATTGTTCAGTCTATCCATTCAACCTTCTGTTCAGTTCAGTCGCTCTTATGTATAACTGGAGAACAGTTACCTGGTGAGTACAACTATATGAACATCATCACGATATAATCGAATACAACCCCAGATTCGATTATTGTTTAGTCTATCCATTCAACCTTCAGTTCAATTCAGTCGCTCGTATGTATAACGGAAGAACAGTTACCTGGTGAGTATAACTATATAAACATAATCGAATACAACTCAGATACGATGATTGTTCCATCTATCCATTCAACCTTATGTTCGATTCGGTTGCTCGTATGTATATCGGAAGAACAGGTACCTGGTGAGTATATCTATATAAACATAATCGAATACAACTCAGATACGATGATTGTTCAATCTATCCATTTAATCTTCTGCTCGATTCGGTCGCTTGTATGTAAAACGGAAGGACAGTTACCTGGTGAGTATTGCTATATAAACATCATCACGATATCATCGAATACAACTCAGATACAATTATCGTTTCGTTTAACCATTTAACCTTCTGTTCGATTCAGTCGCTAGTATGTGTAACGAAAGTACCGTCACCTGGTAAGTATCACTATATATACAGTATTGCGATACAATCGGATACCACCCAGATACATTGATTGTTCAGTCTATCCATTCAACTTTCTGTTCGTTTCGGTCGCTCGTATGTGAAACGGGAATACCGTCACCTTATGTGTATAACTATATACACAGCATAACATCATAATCGAATACAACCCCAGATACGAACATTGTTTAGTCTATCCATTCAACCTTCAGTTCAATTCAGTCGCTCGTATGTATAACGGAAGAACAGTTACCTGGTGAGTATAACTATATAAACATAATCGAATACAACTCAGATACGATGATTGTTCAATCTATCCATTCAACCTTATGTTCGATTCGGTTGCTCGTATGTATATCGGAAGAACAGGTACCTGGTGAGTATATCTATATAAACATAATAGAATACAACTCAGATACGATGATTGTTCAATATATCCATTTAACCTTCTGCTCGATTCGGTCGCTTGTATGTAAAACGGAAGGACAGTTACCTGGTGAGTATTGCTATATAAACATCATCACGATATCATCGAATACAACTCAGATACAATTATCGTTTCGTCTAACCATTCAACATTGTGTGATTCAGTCGCTAGTATGTGTAACGGAAGTATCGTCACCTGGTAAGTATCACTATATATACAGTATTGCGATATAATCGGATACCACCCAGATACATTGATTGTTCAGTCTATCCATTCAACTTTCTTCTCGTTTCGGTCGCTCGTATGTAAAACGGGAATACCGTCTCCTAGTGTGTATAACTATATACACAGCATAACATCATAATCGAATACAACCCATATACTATCCATTCAACCTTCTGTTCAATTCAGTCGCTCGTATGTATAACGGAAGAACAGTTACCTGGTGAGTATAACTATATAAACATAATCGAATACAAACCAGATACGATGAATGTTCAATCTATACTGAATTCAACCTTCTGCTCGATTCGGTCGCTTGTATGTAAAACGGAAGAACAGTTACCTGGTGAGTATTGCTATATAAACATCATCACGATATCATCGAATACAACTCAGATACAATTATCGTTTCGTCTAACCATTTAACGTTCTGTTCGATTCAGTCGCTAGTATGTGTAACGGAAGTACCGTCACCTGGTAAGTATCACTATATATACAGTATTGCGATATAATCGGACACCACCCAGATACATTGAATGTTCAGTCTATCCATTCAACTTTATGTTCGTTTCGGTCGCTCGTATGTGAAACGGGAATACCGTCACCTTATGTGTAAAACTATATACACAGCATAACATCATAATCGAATACAAATCAGATACTATCCATTCAACCTTCTGTTCGATTCGGTTGCTCGTATGTATAACGAAAGAACAGTAACTTGGTGAGTATTTCTATATGAACGTCATCACGATATAATCGAATACAACTTAGTTACAATTATCGTTCCGTCTAACCATCCAACCTTATGTTCGATTCAGACGCTCGTATGTGTAACGAAAGAACCGTTACATGGTAGGTGTAGTTAAATATACAACTTAACGATATAATCGGAGACAACCCAGATACAATGATTGTTCAATCTATCCATTCAACCTTATGTTCGATTCGGTTGCTAGTATGTATAACGAAAGAACAGTTACCTGGTTAGACATAATATATAATAATCATCACGAAATAATCGAATACAACCCAGATACGATGATTGTTCAGTCTATCCATTCAACCTTCTGTTCAGTTCAGTCGCTCTTATGTATAACTGGAGAACAGTTACCTGGTGAGTACAACTATATGAACATCATCACGATATAATCGAATACAACCCCAGATTCGATTATTGTTTAGTCTATCCATTCAACCTTCAGTTCAATTCAGTCGCTCGTATGTATAACGGAAGAACAGTTACCTGGTGAGTATAACTATATAAACATAATCGAATACAACTCAGATACGATGATTGTTCCATCTATCCATTCAACCTTATGTTCGATTCGGTTGCTCGTATGTATATCGGAAGAACAGGTACCTGGTGAGTATATCTATATAAACATAATCGAATACAACTCAGATACGATGATTGTTCAATCTATCCATTTAACCTTCTGCTCGATTCGGTCGCTTGTATGTAAAACGGAAGGACAGTTACCTGGTGAGTATTGCTATATAAACATCATCACGATATCATCGAATACAACTCAGATACAATTATCGTTTCGTTTAACCATTTAACCTTCTGTTCGATTCAGTCGCTAGTATGTGTAACGAAAGTACCGTCACCTGGTAAGTATCACTATATATACAGTATTGCGATACAATCGGATACCACCCAGATACATTGATTGTTCAGTCTATCCATTCAACTTTCTGTTCGTTTTGGTCGCTCGTATGTGAAACGGGAATACCGTCACCTTATGTGTATAACTATATACACAGCATAACATCATAATCGAATACAACCCCAGATACGAACATTGTTTAGTCTATCCATTCAACCTTCAGTTCAATTCAGTCGCTCGTATGTATAACGGAAGAACAGTTACCTGGTGAGTATAACTATATAAACATAATCGAATACAACTCAGATACGATGATTGTTCAATCTATCCATTCAACCTTATGTTCGATTCGGTTGCTCGTATGTATATCGGAAGAACAGGTACCTGGTGAGTATATCTATATAAACATAATAGAATACAACTCAGATACGATGATTGTTCAATATATCCATTTAACCTTCTGCTCGATTCGGTCGCTTGTATGTAAAACGGAAGGACAGTTACCTGGTGAGTATTGCTATATAAACATCATCACGATATCATCGAATACAACTCAGATACAATTATCGTTTCGTCTAACCATTCAACATTCTGTGATTCAGTCGCTAGTATGTGTAACGGAAGTATCGTCACCTGGTAAGTATCACTATATATACAGTATTGCGATATAATCGGATACCACCCAGATACATTGATTGTTCAGTCTATCCATTCAACTTTCTTCTCGTTTCGGTCGCTCGTATGTAAAACGGGAATACCGTCTCCTAGTGTGTATAACTATATACACAGCATAACATCATAATCGAATACAACCCATATACTATCCATTCAACCTTCTGTTCAATTCAGTCGCTCGTATGTATAACGGAAGAACAGTTACCTGGTGAGTATAACTATTTAAACATAATCGAATACAAACCAGATACGATGAATGTTCAATCTATACTGAATTCAACCTTCTGCTCGATTCGGTCGCTTGTATGTAAAACGGAAGAACAGTTACCTGGTGAGTATTGCTATATAAACATCATCACGATATCATCGAATACAACTCAGATACAATTATCGTTTCGTCTAACCATTTAACGTTCTGTTCGATTCAGTCGCTAGTATGTGTAACGGAAGTACCGTCACCTGGTAAGTATCACTATATATACAGTATTGCGATATAATCGGACACCACCCAGATACATTGAATGTTCAGTCTATCCATTCAACTTTATGTTCGTTTCGGTCGCTCGTATGTGAAACGGGAATACCGTCACCTTATGTGTAAAACTATATACACAGCATAACATCATAATCGAATACAAATCAGATACTATCCATTCAACCTTCTGTTCGATTCGGTTGCTCGTATGTATAACGAAAGAACAGTAACCTGGTGAGTATTTCTATATGAACGTCATCACGATATAATCGAATACAACTTAGTTACAATTATCGTTCCGTCTAACCATCCAACCTTATGTTCGATTCAGACGCTCGTATGTGTAACGAAAGAACCGTTACATGGTAGGTGTAGTTAAATATACAACATAACGATATAATCGGAGACAACCCAGATACAATGATTGTTCAATCTATCCATTCAACCTTATGTTCGATTCGGTTGCTAGTATGTATAACGAAAGAACAGTTACCTGGTTAGACATAATATATAATAATCATCACGAAATAATCGAATACAACCCAGATACGATGATTGTTCAGTCTATCCATTCAACCTTCTGTTCAGTTCAGTCGCTCTTATGTATAACTGGAGAACAGTTACCTGGTGAGTATAAGTATATGAACATCATCACGATATAATCGAATACAACCCCAGATACGATCATTGTTTAGTCTATCCATTCAACCTTCAGTTCAATTCAGTCGCTCGTATGTATAACGGAAGAACAGTTACCTGGTGAGTATAACTATATAAACATAATCGAATACAACTCAGATACGATGATTGTTCAATCTATCCATTCAACCTTATGTTCGATTCGGTTGCTCGTATGTATATCGGAAGAACAGGTACCTGGTGAGTATATCTATATAAACATAATCGAATACAACTCAGATACGATGATTGTTCAATCTATCAATTTAACCTTCTGCTCGATTCGTTCGCTTGTATGTGAAACGGAAGGACAGTTACCTGGTGAGTATTGCTATATAAACATCATCACGATATCATCGAATACAACTCAGATACAATTATCGTTTCGTCTAACCATTCAACATTCTGTTCGATTCAGTCGCTAGTATGTGTAACGGAAGTATCGTCACCTGGTAAGTATCACTATATATACAGTATTGCAATATGATCGGATACCACCCAGATACATTGATTGTTCAGTCTATCCATTCAACTTTCTTTTCGTTTCGGTCGCTCGTATGTAAAACGGGAATACCGTCTCCTAGTGTGTATAACTATATACACAGCATAACATCATAATCGAATACAATGCATATACTATCCATTCAACCTTCTGTTCAATTCAGTCGCTCGTATGTATAACGGAAGAACAGTTACCTGGTGAGTATAACTATATAAACATAATCGAATACAACCCAGATACGATGATTGTTCAATCTATACTGAATTCAACCTTCTGCTCGATTCGGTCGCTTGTATGTAAAACATAAGAACAGTTACCTGGTGAGTATTGCTATATAAACATCATCACGATATCATCGAATACAACTCAGATACAATTATCGTTTCGTCTAACCATTTAACCTTCTGTTCGATTCAGTCGCTAGTATGTGTAACGGAAGTACCGTCACCTGGTAAGTATCACTATATATACAGTATTGCGATATAATCGGATACCACCCAGATACATTGATTGTTCAGTCTATCCATTCAACTTTATGTTCGTTTCAGTGGCTCGTATGTGAAACGGGAATACCGTCACCTTATGTGAATAACTATATACACAGCATAACATCATAATCGAATACAACCCAGATACTATCCATTCAACCTTCTGTTCGATTCGGTTGCTCGTATGTATAACGAAAGAACAGTAACCTGGTGAGTATTTCTATATGAACCTCATCACGATATAATCGAATACAATGCATATACTATCCATTCAACCTTCTGTTCAATTCAGTCGCTCGTATGTATAACGGAAGAACAGTTACCTGGTGAGTATAACTATATAAACATAATCGAATACAACCCAGATACGATGATTGTTCAATCTATACTGAATTCAACCTTCTGCTCGATTCGGTCGCTTGTATGTAAAACATAAGAACAGTTACCTGGTGAGTATTGCTATATAAACATCATCACGATATCATCGAATACAACTCAGATACAATTATCGTTTCGTCTAACCATTTAACCTTCTGTTCGATTCAGTCGCTAGTATGTGTAACGGAAGTACCGTCACCTGGTAAGTATCACTATATATACAGTATTGCGATATAATCGGATACCACCCAGATACATTGATTGTTCAGTCTATCCATTCAACTTTATGTTCGTTTCAGTGGCTCGTATGTGAAACGGGAATACCGTCACCTTATGTGAATAACTATATACACAGCATAACATCATAATCGAATACAACCCAGATACTATCCATTCAACCTTCTGTTCGATTCGGTTGCTCGTATGTATAACGAAAGAACAGTAACCTGGTGAGTATTTCTATATGAACCTCATCACGATATAATCGAATACAACTTAGTTACAATTATCGTTCCGTCTAACCATCCAACCTTATGTTCGATTCAGACGCTCGTATGTGTAACGAAAGAACCGTTACATGGTAGGTGTAGTTAAATATACAACATAACGATATAATCGGAGACAACCCAGATACAATGATTGTTCAATCTATCCATTCAACCTCATGTTCGATTCGGTTGCTAGTATGTATAACGAAAGAACAGTTACCTGGTAAGACATAATATATAATAATCATCACGAAATAATCGAATACAACCCAGATACGATGATTGTTCAGTCTATCCATTCAACCTTCTGTTCAGTTCAGTCGCTCTTATGTATAACTGGAGAACAGTTACCTGGTGAGTATAAGTATATGAACATCATCACGATATAATCGAATACAACCCCAGATACGATCATTGTTTAGTCTATCCATTCAACCTTCAGTTCAATTCAGTCGCTCGTATGTATAACGGAAGAACAGTTACCTGGTGAGTATAACTATATAGACATAATCGAATACAACTCAGATACGATGATTGTTCAATCTATCCATTCAACCTTATGTTCGATTCGGTTGCTCGTATGTATATCGGAAGAACAGGTACCTGGTGAGTATATCAATATAAACATAATAGAATACAACTCAGATACGATGATTGTTCAATCTATACTGAATTCAACCTTCTGCTCGATTCGGTCGCTTGTATGTAAAACGGAAGAACAGTTACCTGTTGAGTATTGCTATATAAACATCATCACGATATCATCGAATAAAACTCAGATACATGTATCGTTTCGTCTAACCATTTAACCTTCTGTTCGATTCAGTCGCTAGTATGTGTAACGGAAGTACCGTCACCTGGTAAGTATCACTATATATACAGTATTGCGATATGATCGGATACCACCCAGATACATTGATTGTTCAGTCTATCCATTCAACTTTCTTTTCGTTTCGGTCGCTCGTATGTAAAACGGGAATACCGTCTCCTAGTGTGTATAACTATATACAACCCAGATACGATGATTGTTCAGTCTATCCATTCAACCTTCTGTTCAGTTCAGTCGCTCTTATGTATAACTGGAGAACAGTTACCTGGTGAGTATAACTATATGAACATCATCACGATATAATCGAATACAACCCCAGATACGATCATTGTTTAGTCTATCCATTCAACTGTAATAGATTGGGGTATGCGGACTTGGAGAAATCCATAGTATTTCTCTCATGATTTATCCTTCCCAAGTATCCTCTTAGCAGATAACTTTATCTTCGCTGAAAATAAATAGCCTCTCAAGTATCAGGCAGATACCAGGGCAACTGCTACCAGGAACTCAGCTTATTCAGCTTGTACTGTAGTATAGTATGTAGTATAGTAGTCGTGAAAACGACTATCTGACCATTATAATGATCAAACGAATTCTATGGCGACTTATTTTGTCGCCAACAAGTGCTGCAAGGCAAAGTTCGAGTACGGCTGTAGATTGCTAGGCCGAAATTATGAAAGATCGATCCGAAAAAGAAAACGATCAGATCGAAGTGTGGCATGGGGGCTACCCAGCGCACAAGTGATACTCGATCACGTTTATATATATGTTTATTTTGATGAAATGGTGTTTTTAGTTCTTAAGATATCTATATTTCCCTGAGTGTTGTTATAGGACTTTAGGCGTCCTTTTCAACACTTGAATGATTTTAGTTTTTGGTGATTTTAAAAAAAAATTGTATACAATGCAATTTGGAATGATTTGAGCTGAGCTTATTTGGAGGTGGAAACAGTCTGCGGACTTGTTGTTTCCCTATATTAAATCGCTGCCCATTTGGCGAGGACCACGGGAAACCGCAGAAAAACCGTAGTCACAGCGGATATGTACAGTTTTGCCTTAAGTATGTTGTGGATTATTGATTTTTGGCTTCTTCTTCTTTTTTCGGGTTTGAGGCTTCTTGGAGTGTTGCTTTCCCGCCAATTGGCGGGAGATGGTGGTGCTTCCGTCCAATGGTCTGACGGAAGCCGATGGTGGTTGCTAAGTGTGGGTGGTGATGAATGAGGGGGGGGGAGCTCTTGGCGCTCCCCCCAAGGAGCAGGATTCGTCTGGGCGTTATGGCGTCTTGGCGCCGTGGTTCTTTTTTCCGCTATCTTACAGATAGCGGAGTGTTGTCCAGTGCTTCCTCCAGCTCCTCGGGGAGGTCGTTGCAGAGGTGTAGGAGGCGGTAGTTGGGCATGGCGAATTTCAATTTTGGGCGTCTGCGTAGTGGGCGTCCGTCGCTCCACGAGGTTCTCAAGGTCGCGTTTGCGGCCTCGTTGTTTCCACGTAGAGTTCTGGTTGCGTACCCCGCCTGGAGGGTCTTGAGGCGGTCTGGTATTGGCTTGACGTCCGTGTTGATATACACCTGGGTGGAAGGATGTCTGTAGTGGAGGTATTGGCATTTACGAAGAATTTTTCGTTCAGTGGCTTGAAGAGCGTGGGTATGTTTGGGTTTTAGTTGGGAGTAGATGATGGCTTTATACTCAGCTATTGGCCTAATGAATGTTTTGTATGTGTGAAGGAGGGTGTTTGGGTGGCAGCGTCCAAATCTTCCACTCAGAGCACCCAGGAGAGAGGCTCTTTTTCTCATTTTATTGAGAGTTTGTTGCAAGTCGGGCTCCCAGTTGAGGGTTCTAGTAAATAGGACTCCCAGGTAGGTGGCCTTTTCTTGAAGCTGAAGTCTCTGCCCTGCGAGCTCCAAGCGGATGTGACTTGGGTCTTGAGTGGGTCTACGGCTGTGGGGGTGGGTGAAAAGAATGGTTTGCGTCTTCAGCGGGTTGAGGGTGATCCTCCATTTGTTGCACCAGCCTGAGAGCTGGTTCAGCATTTGTTGGCCCTTCCTGTTGAGTGCGCTGGATGATGAGGCTGAAACATACAATGCCGTGTCGTCGGCGTATAGTAGAGTATTTCTGATTTGGGGCATGTCGTGGATGTAGAGGAGGTATAGTAAGGGGGCTAGAATGGAGCCTTGGGGGACTCCGCTCTGTGGGGTAAATGGGTCAGAAACGGACTGTCCCACTTTTATTCTGATTTCTCTTCCTAAAAGGTAGGACAGTATTATTCTGACGAAATGGGGGGGAAGGTTGATTTTGAGGAGTTTATGTATGAGGCCTGCGTGCCAAACCTTATCGAATGCCTTCTGCACGTCTAGGAATATTGCAAGTGTTTGATTGTTGAAGTTGAAGTTTTTGGTAATCTGTGTTTGGAGTTCTAAAAGTGCATTTTGTGTTTCATGTTGGGGCTGAAAGCCGTGTTGGTGAGGTTGTATTATGTTGTGGTTTTGAGCAAAGTTAAGTAATCTGTTTTTTAGGATAAACTCGAGGAGTTTTCCTAAGCAGTTGATGAGTGAAATTGGTCTGTAAGAATCCGGATCAGTCAGATCTTTTCCGGGTTTTGGTATTAAAATTGTGTTGGCTTGTTTCCAAGCCTTCGGGAAGTAGGCGTGCGAAAGGCATGCGTTAATTATGGCTTGCAGGTGGGGGTGGATAATTTCTGGGAGTTGTCTAAGGGTGGACCGGTTTATTGAATCTGGTCCGGGGGCGGTGTTTTTGCCGGAGTGGATGGCTTCTAGGATGTCGGGGATTGAGACGGGTTCAAGGAGGGGGTTGTTGGGGTCTAGCGGAATGGAACCCGGGTGTTGAGTTTGAAAAGTTCTGATTTGGTTATTTATTCTATTTCCTAGGATGTTGTCAAAGTTTTCATGTATTGGTACTTGGAAAGTGTTTTCTAAATGATTTTTGAAAAGTGAGGCTTTTTGATCGGTTGTTGCATGAATTTGGTTGTTTGCTATTAAATGAGATTTTGTGATAGATTTTTGTCTGGTTAGGACTTTGAATTTGTCCCAGAACTGTTTACCGTTTCGGTAGTCGAGGTTTGCAGTGGTTTGAATCCACTGCGACTGTTTGAATTGGTTAGTTCTGAGTCGGACTAGAGAGTTTAGTCGGTTCCATTCCGTTTTGACGTTTGGGTCGTGGGTGCGGGTGTATTGCCGGTAAAGGCGACGTTTCTGGGATATGAGTCTGAGGATGAAAGGGGGGAGAGTTTGGTGGTTGGTGTTAATGGTGGTGAGGGGGACTGAGATGTCGATGGCATCAGTTATCGTTGAGTAAACGTTACTGATGGCAAGGTCTATTTGGGGGGTATTGTTGAGTTGTGGGATTTCTGGGAGATTGTTGATTATGTGATTTTTGAATGAGGCCCAGTCGGCTTTTTTGAAGTCCCGAAAAGTGATGCTTTCCGGGGGTTTTGGTATTGGGTTCAGAAGTTGGGTGTCTAGTAGTAATGGGAAATGATCTGATGTAATGGATTCTCCCAGGAAGCATCCATCGCCGAGGACCTCAACGCAACTTTCGGTGCAGAGAATGTGGTCGATTATGGATGATCCCAGGTGGGAGAAGAAGGTGGGTTGGTTATTCTGGATGCGGGTTATTTGATATTCGAGTAAGAAATTGGTGAGTATATTGCCGTTTTGATTGCAAGTGCGATCCCCGAATTGGGAATGCCTGGCGTTGAAATCTCCCAGAAGGATGGCTCGTGGTAGGGAGTTTATGTATGTGAAAAGGGCGCGGGGGAGGGTCTGGTTTGGGTGGTTATAGTAGGAGATGATGGTTGTGGTGATATTCTGTGGGGAGTGGATATCGATTGCGGTGCAATCTAGGTCGAGGAGATAGGGAGGAATTGGGTGGGGAGTGAAAGGGATGCCGTGCCGTACGAGGAGACCATTTCCTCTTGATTCGGCGCTTTTGGGGATGTGGGTGGTGGAGTACCCTGTGAAGCAGGGGGGATTTTTCACTAGGGTGTCTGTGAGGGACAGGATTTGGATGTTTGAGGAGTTGAGGAGGTTTTTGAGCAAATGTCTCTTTCGGGTGAGGCCCTGGCAATTTAGCGTACCAATAATGAAGTTTTCGTTCATTATTGGTCGGTTTTTTGAAATGGGCTATGGAAAAGATGAGTTATGTTTGTCAAACTTTATTGAAAAAAAATTTCACCACTCCACCCGTGCAGGTGCACAGGCAGGTATGGCCAAAAATTACCTGCATATTAGCATTTAAGTTTTTGAGGATTAACGTCCGCCTTTCGGGCATGACGTTAATGAGGGTAATTACGTTAAGCATTACTATTGCCTTAATTGTTTCGTTGAGCTCAAAGGTCTGTGGGGGAGGGGAGATTGATACGGGGGCTACTTCGGTGGGGGTAGTGGGGGGTTCCTGTCTCTTGGGACATTTGGGGGAGAAAGCGGGGTGATCGCCGCCACAGTTTTTGCATTTGGGCGTTTCCGCCTTCTTGCAATTTTGTGGTTTGTGGTTTTCGCCACAATGGGGACAGGATAGACGGTTTTTACACTCGTCTAGGGTGTGGCCGTTTTCTGCGCATCTGCTGCAGTACTTGGGAATTGCGGGGATGGGGTTGGGGTTTGAAGGTTCGGCTGAATAGATCAGGCCGAATAGTGGGATGCCGTTGTTGAGGGCTTCGGAGTATTTAATTTCCGAGTCTGTTATGACTCGGATTAGGGTGGTAGGAAGGTTAGTGGCTCTGGAGATTATTCTCCAGAATTTTGTATATGGGAAGTCGGCGTCCTTGAACGCGTCCGTAAGGTCGTCATCCGTGACGTCCTTAGGGACGCGTTTGAGGACTAGTGAAAAAGTGGGTTTTTTGGTTTGTTGGGGGGAAGGGGTGGGAGGGGCTTTTTTGCTGAGGGAGATGACATTAACGGTGTTGTCTCCGGTTCTGTCCCTGAGCTTTCGCTCGAGTACTTCCCCGGAGATTTTTGAGGTGGTTTTTAATAGGGCGGTTTGATTGAGATTAGCTTTTAGGAAGCTAATCTCATTTCTGATAATCTCATAAGAGTTGAGGAGGTTGTACAGCTCCTTCTGAGATTTGTATTTGGGGGGAAGGTTGCGGAGGTTGAAAGTTTGTTGGGGTGTGGTTGTGGTGGTGGTGGTTTTGATTGTGGTTTGGGGTGGTGGTGTGGTGGAGGTGTTGGTAGTGGTTTTGGAGGTGGATTGGGAGGAGGTTTGGGGGGCGGTAGATTGGGATGGGGTGTGTGAGGTGGTTTTATTTTTTCTGGTTGTGGGTGGTGGTGGGGAGGGTTTTTTGGCTTTCGCCGGGGTCGATGTTTTGAGAATGTCTGAAAATGAAGTTTTCAGTTTTTTAATGATGGTTGTGTCGTCCTCATTCTCAGAATATTCTGAGTCAGAGGTTGGGGAGGGAGATAGGGGGGGGTTGGAGTTCGCGGACGTGGCCCGCGTTTGACGTCGTTCGCCCATTTCTGGGCAGGTTGGGGGGAAAAGGGCCAGAAAAAATTGGGGGTTGTGCACTGGGGGGATTCGATACTCTCACCCTTCACTTGAAGATCTAGTAGATAATCCAAATGGTTCGTTCGAGTATCCCGTCTCCTTGGTAGCACTGTAACTTGAATGTTCACTAACACTTTCACTGTTATTCACGGTTTGGATCGCTCCGCTGCCGTCGCACTATGAAATAGTATGTTGCCAGGGACTATATACTGTCGACCGCTCTGCTTCACTCGTACCGAAGAACTGACTCGATCACCGCGCGCCTGGATATTTATACATTCAGCAGGTTTCTACGAAACTCCGCCCACTTGATTCCAGCGCGCTCATTGGCTACCGCCAATTGCACGGTATTCTCCGCGTACTCTTGACTATTTTCGTACTTTTCGTTGCATAGGGGATCGATCTATGACACCCCCCTGCTTTAAGGGATCGCTGTACTCGATACTTTGCTTTGCGTTCCTTGCTGGCTAGTTGTAACAACAACTATTTTCTTTATTTTCTCTTTCAAACATCCAAACAAAATACAATAGTAAAAGCCACTTGCTAGGCAACTGTTACAAAGCTAAAAAGAAGAAGTATGGTTAAACACTCAAAAATCCTAAAAAGTTAAACAAATACAAGTATCTGCAAACAAACAAACAACAAAACTTAAATTCAATTCCGAAGAATTGGCAAATACTTGTAGGCAAAAGCTAACTTACATCTAAGCGGCTGCTGCATACTGAACATCGAGGCCTCCGGGATCGAAAGGTGCATCGAGCGCTCGGCCGGCCAGAGTTGGCGGAGCGACTCTCAAGTTCTCGCGGTGACTCCGGTCTACCGCCGCTTCGATCCAATAGTAGCTGTCGTCGCTGTCGATGGTTCGGTATTTCAGTCGGAACGACTGTGTAGCGTACTCGACAGATTCGTGCTTAGAATCTCGTGGCTGCGATGACTTCGGCTGATACTTGTACCTAAGCGGGAAGTACAATGGAACTGCGGCTTCGGTCGTTCTGTTGGCGAACGAAAATTTGACTAAATCAGCGTCGTCAAATATGTTTGGCTCAACTAGAATTTCTTCGTCCTTTGCCTCGTGCGGCTCATTGTCATCCTTGTCGGGCATGAATTCTGACTCACAGAATTCAAAGTCAGACTTCTCGATCTTGTAGCACTCCACTATCGAATAGCTATCGTCAACATCGGGTTTATAGCTCTGGTAGCTATATTTCTCGTCTTCCTCATGTACTTTTGGGTCTTGTATACAATGTACGACTGGACAATAATTCTCAGTGTTGAGATTCTGAGCTCTATAGCTAGAGACCTTCTCTATTTGGCTCACTTCCGGAACAAGGATTGAGTAACTGTACTCAATGACGGGCTGGTAACTTTCATGGCAATTTCTTTGGTCTAGTTTTGCTGTAGACTGTCTTGCGACGCAGGCAGCTGTTCGGCAGTTGGTACTCGTGAGGAAAGTAGTGACACGGTCTGAATTCTCGTCCTCTAGGAAATCTTCTACTGAGTAGCACTCAGTGAATGATTCTACGGAACTCTCCTCGTAGTAACAGGATTCATCCTCTCGAACCCACGTCTCTTCTGCGCTGGGGCAGAGGTATTCCTGTTCCTCGGACTGATAGAATTCACTTCCCCAGGACCATGTCATTTCCTCTAAGTCTGCAGCAATCAGGGCACAAACATCAGCAAACTTATCAATACTTGCAAACTTCTGACCTAAAAGAAAGCGTCGAATCTCAGGAGATATTTGAGATACCAGTATTCCGATCAAATCTTGTTCGGATAGTTCAGGAGCCACTCTCCTAGCTATGGTATGCTTCTGATATATAAAGTCTTGTACTTGTACATCGTCGGGTTGGCAATTTCCATACAACTCAGACGTAAGTCGTGTTCTTATGGATGGGCTATCATATTCATGTAGCAGGTTGGCTGTGAATGTTTCCCATGTTATCTGAGGATGTTTTCCAAACAGGGAACGAAACCAGTGCTGGGCATCTCCTTGTAATTCTCTACATGCCAGCCGGACCCAATCCGATCGTGGAATATCCGGACGTTCCTGAAACTCGAGGATACATTGCTCCAAAAACGACTTGGGGTCCTCGGTTTTATATCCGGAAAATTCCGGAAGGTACAACGGCTGCTGCTGCTGCATGGATTTTTTTAGGGACTGCACTGCATTCATCAGCCAAGAAACATTTACTTGTTCTGGGCGCCATTGGCTTTGATTTTGTCCCGAAGCCAAAAAGGGATTCATTTCTTGTGGGTTATCTGCTATTTTCGGGTTCGGGCATCCATCCGGATTGCCTCCAAAAGCCGGTTTAGCTTGTTTAGCCCCACGTTGGGCGCCATGTAATAGATTGGGGTATGCGGACTTGGAGAAATCCATAGTATTTCTCTCATGATTTATCCTTCCCAAGTATCCTCTTAGCAGATAACTTTATCTTCGCTGAAAATAAATAGCCTCTCAAGTATCAGGCAGATACTGAAGCGGTACAATGAAATGGTGGTTGCCTACTTCCAGGCCTAATTATTTGGATATACCTATATCTGTTCAATCGGTTCCAGCGCGAGCGTTTTTGTTTCCTTCAGTAAAAACGCTGGTTGTTATTCTTTAATCATTTTGTATTCGATCATTTTATTTGGTTGTTCGACGATAGATGTGACCTCGTGACATTTAGAAACTTACGAAATTCTGTACCTAATTCGAATGGGTTTCTCGTCTGGCACAGGTAAGGGTGTATCACCCCTTCTAAATTGTACACAAATTTGAATTCATTTATTTAATTTACAGTTATCTTGAACGCAGACCAATTAAACTTAATCTATTGAAATCCTGCCTAGTTTCTTAACCAAAAATACCAGACATTCGAACTCCATACTTCCAACGAAACTGACTGAAAGTCGTTCCGTTACATCTTTGACGACCAACGTGGGGCTGGTATTGACTAGGCAAGAGAAAATCCTAGTATTTTTATCGGATATGGGATTATCATACACACCATCGAATATGTCAGAGCGGCCGGTAACGAGGCAATACCGACAAACTTTAGAAAACAACAATCATCAGGAAGGAGCAGCGGCTCAACAGCCACTGTCGAATACTACGGGGGCTATTCCAAAGTTTGGTATGTCACATCAGGCTGCTGAAGAAGAACCACAACCAGCCTATAGTGGAGTAGCCACCCCAAAAACGGGGAAGGATCAAGGTAGGAATGTTTCATTCTTGTCGACTAGTGCTGGAAATTTCTCGGAAGCAGCTAGACCACAACAAAGGAGAAGGTCGTTGAACTTTGGTATTTCATCAAATGGGAGCCACATACCTAATCATTTGTCAGAAAATCATAATATTCGTAGTCCTAGGTTCCAAACTGAAAATGTAAGGGCGAGAAATCCAAATTCGAATTTTCAAAAAAATCAAACTCAAAGTAATAGTTTTCAGACTCAACCAGATCTATCTAACAATCAAACATCCGCTTCTGCTTCCGGCGTATTTCCTAGTTTTCAGAGTCAAAATACAGAGGTTCCTCGATATTATAACAGTTTACCTAGTAAAACCTCAAATCCAGATAATGTACAATCAAACCTTCCAAATAGTGGAAATTTCGGAAATTATTTTCCAAACTTCAATTCTGCCTATCAAAATTCTAACTACCCCTCGTATATGAATCCCATGGGATACCATCCACATATGTCAAATCAGGTTTATCATAATTTAAATTCATATCAAAGCAGAAATCCAGAATTCAATTCTGGTTTGAATTTGAATAATTTGGCAACACATAATATTCCAAATAACAGCAATAATAATATAATTGATATGAGTAGTTCTCAAAAAAATCCCACAGAGGCCTTGAAATTAATACCTATATTCAGAAATGATGGTACCGTACACCCAGTAGAATTTTTACAGAAAATTGAACAGGCTTTGGTAGTTTTTCAGATACCTTTTAATTTCATGATTTTGTGGTTAGGAAATCAATTCAAGGATAGTGCAAAGGATTGGGCTGAAGCAATACTGCATCCAAATATTACTTTTGAAAATTTTCAAAAAGCTTTTTTAAACCACTTTTGGAATATTAATAAACAGTCAGTAATTCGCCAGGAGCTGGAAACGGCTAGGTATGATAGACATTCAGGGTCTCATGTCACGTATTTCTTGCAAAACATTACAAAATGCAAATATTTGCAACCACCAATTTCTGAGACAGCTATGATAGCCCTCATCGCCCGCCATTTTCCTGCCGAAGTATCATGCTGTTTAATAAATGCCGCAACAATTGAGGATGCGTTACGTAACTTACGGCAAGTTGATTATTATTTGCGATTAGATAATCCAAATCAGACCTCGTATTCAAGTAACAATAATACAAGCTACAGAAGGGAAAATTCCCCTCGTAGAGCAGACATACGGTTGGAAACTCCTATTAACCCCTCGTATTCGCGAAATGGTCCTTCAAACTATAGAAGGGATTTCTCACCTCGCAGAACTGATTATTTTGATAACAGGGAAGCAGGAAGAGGGAGGTCACCACGTATTTCTCATGTTACCTTGGAACCCACTGTCGAAGAAAAGGCGGAAAACTAAAAAAACCCCTATGTTGTAATAGTCCCCACATAGGGGGTATTGAGGGACATGATTATTTTGTTAATAGGAAAAATGTTTCAATTATAAATAAGTCGTTTTTTGATCCAGTAGGGGATCTCACCGAAGAGTGCAATTTTGTACACGAATCAGAACCATCTAGGTGTCCTGTTGTAAATGTACAGATTTGTTATCTCAACTTTCCGGCGCTTCTCGACACCGGAAGTGAGATATGTTGTATTTCAGATACTGTTTGGAGTAGTCTGGGAGAAAATCGGAAGCAGTTTCCACTTTTTCCTGTTAGTGGGGTGAAAGTGGGAGGAGCTTTCAAAGATAAAAAAAAAAAGATTTCTCATCAAGTTTATTTACTTTTTAATTTAAACGATCATATTTTTGAGCAAGAGTTTTTTTTAATCCCAGGGTTAAGTTATCCGGTTATTCTTGGAATTGATTGGTTGAGAGCAGTGAACGCTACCATAGACTTGGATAAAAAAAATATTGTTTTGAACTCTGGGGGCATTTCCGTTAGGATTCCAGAGGTTAGGGTAACTCATGACTTCACTGTGGTTTTTCCTTATAATTTGCATACACTGTCGATAAAAACTAATGTGGCCGTGAAAAGAAAAAACTTGATTTCCGAACTTCCAGCTGTTCACGATATTGATGAATTACTCACACATGCGGATGTGACTGACATCCGTAAGAAAGAAATCGCCAAAGTACTTTATTCTCATTCAGAAGTTTTTTCTTTGAGGCCAGGCCTAACTGGGGAGTATGTTCATCGAATAAAGGTCACCGACCAGACCCCATTTTTTGTAAAGCCGTATCCTATTCCATTCGCACACCGCGAGGCGGTGGAAAAAGAGATTAAAAAAATGGAGGAGTGGGGTATCATAGAACGCGCCTCTACTTCATATATTTCACCGCTGGTGACTGCAGTGAAAAAGGATGGATCAGTTCGTGTCTGCCTTGATGCTAGGAGACTTAATCGGGTATTAGAAAAAGACCACGAGATGGTGAGGCCAATTGAGGAAATCATGCTATCTCTATCTAAAGCGAAATATTTTTCTTCCTTAGATTTTCGTGCTGGGTACTTCCAAATACCCCTACATGCGGAGGACCGCAAATATACTGGGTTTCTTGTGGGTACCAGGTCCTACCAATTTCGGGTCATGCCTTTCGGCATTTCAAATGCCGTCGGTTCATTCTCCCGTTGCATCGATCTAATATTAGGAATTGAGTTCAGGGAATTTTTGATACCGTACCTGGATGACCTTTTGATTGTGTCGAATAGTTATGAGGAACACTTAGGACATTTACATCAAGTTCTCACTCGCATAGCAGCTGCTGGGTTCACCCTGAACCTGAAGAAGTGCAATTTATTTTCCACAGAAATACGGTTTTTGGGATACAAAATCAATCGGGAAGGGATACAACCTGACGAAAATCGAATTCAAGCCGTTGAAGATTTTCCTAGTCCAAAGAATGTGAAGCAGCTACAGGCATTTTTGGGAATTTGCAACTTTGATAGGATTTTCTGCAGGGGATTTTCCAGTATAGCCGAGCCACTTCACGCCCTTTTGAGGAAAAAAACAAAGTGGTCGTGGGGAGAATTGCAACAAGAATCTTTCCAGTTATTGAAAGAAGAGTTGAAAAAGAGGACGTTACTTCATCATCCGGACATGAGTCAAAAATATTATGTTCAAACAGACGCCAGTGACGTCGGACTAGGGGCCACATTGTTCCAGAAAATGAAAGGCGAGGTCAGGGTTTTAGCTTATGCTAGCCGTCTCTTACTTCCTAGGGAAAAAGCGTACTCCTCGTCGGAAAAAGAAGCTCTTTCGATAGTTTTTGCTCTGAACAAATGGCGTGTCTATTTATTAGGTAGGCCTTTTATTATACTGAGTGACAATAAAGCTTTAGTCTTCCTCAAAACCTGTCGAATATTATCTGCGCGCCTTATGCGCTGGATTTTGGCCCTACAAGAATTTGATTTCGAGATTGAGCATATACCGGGTGTCCAAAATATTGTAGCAGATGCTCTCTCCCGAAATCCGGGACACAGACTACCCTCGCCTTCGGATAGGTGTTTCAATGTTTTTTCTTTGATAAAATTCTCTGGATACCTGAGTCAAGAGCTGGAAAATATAGCCGATCTTCAACGGAGCGATGAAAAATTGTCGAGGATAATTTCTTCTTTGGAAACCCTTAATGAAAAAAACGAAAAATTCATCCTACATAAAGGGGTGCTATACCTACGCCAAGGTATTGATGAGGTCCACTTGTTGTGTGTTCCTAAAGTTCTTGTTACTCAGTTTATTAAGGAATACCATAATTTGCTTGGTCATTATGGGGTATTCAAAGTTTGGTCTGCGCTACGGCGTGATACTTGGTGGCAAAATATGCACCGAGACATCAAACGGGTTATAACCTCTTGTGATGTTTGTCAGAAAACTAAGATTTCAATTTTGCCTCATCCCGAGTTACACTCGATAATACCCGATGGCCCTAACGATTGTATTGCTCTTGATTTATATGGCCCCTTGCCCCGATCCAGGGGTGGCGTAGTACACATCTGTGTGGTTCTCGATATATTCACCAAACTAGTAACTTTATATCCTCTCAAGAAGGCTACTACTAAGGCAATCTTGAACCGACTATGTTCGGATTATTTCACTAAAATGGGAGTACCCAGGGCGGTACTTACCGATCATGGTACCCAATTTACCGCGTCCGCGTGGAGTAACGCCTTGCATAAGATAGGTATAAAGATTATCCATAGTTCGGTGAGGCATCCTCAAAGTAACCCTTCCGAAAGGGTGATGAGAGAGTTAGGGCGTTTATTCCGTACATTTTGCTCGGAAAATCATAATAGGTGGGCTTGGGAAATAGGTCGTATGTCTGAGCTAATGAATTCCGTGGTACATGAATCCACTGGTTTCAGCCCTTATGAGTTACATTTTGGTAGGATTCCTGTGTCAGTCCGTGATTTGATAGATTTTCCAGGTTCTTTCGATGTCGGACGTAATCATATAAACGTATACCTCGCAAGAGAGTCTTTGAATGGAAAAGCTGCTAGGCGTTCCCTACTCAACCCTGGCAGGCCCTATGTACCATTTGAGCCCGGAGAATTAGTTCTCCTGAGGTCTAACCCCACATCATCGGTTTTGAAACAGGAAACTAAGAAATTCCTAATACTCTTTGAGGGTCCTTATAGGGTGAAGAAGAGGGTTAGCTATGCCACTTACATCTTATTCTGGCCGGACTCAGAAGTAGAACGTGGTACTTTCCATGCTAGCCATATGAAGCGGTATGTTGAAGATTCCAACCCTAATACGGAGTTCCCACCCCAATCCTCTTAGGTTGGATTCTTGGGGGCAGATGAAGCGGTACAATGAAATGGTGGTTGCCTACTTCCAGGCCTAATTATTTGGATATACCTATATCTGTTCAATCGGTTCCAGCGCGAGCGTTTTTGTTTCCTTCAGTAAAAACGCTGGTTGTTATTCTTTAATCATTTTGTATTCGATCATTTTATTTGGTTGTTCGACGATAGATGTGACCTCGTGACATTTAGAAACTTACGAAATTCTGTACCTAATTCGAATGGGTTTCTCGTCTGGCACAGGTAAGGGTGTATCACCCCTTCTAAATTGTACACAAATTTGAATTCATTTATTTAATTTACAGTTATCTTGAACGCAGACCAATTAAACTTAATCTATTGAAATCCTGCCTAGTTTCTTAACCAAAAATACCAGACATTCGAACTCCATACTTCCAACGAAACTGACTGAAAGTCGTTCCGTTACAATACCAGGGCAACTGCTACCAGGAACTCAGCTTATTCAGCTTGTACTGTAGTATAGTATGTAGTATAGTAGTCGTGAAAACGACTATCTGACCATTATAATGATCAAACGAATTCTATGGCGACTTATTTTGTCGCCAACAAGTGCTGCAAGGCAAAGTTCGAGTACGGCTGTAGATTGCTAGGCCGAAATTATGAAAGATCGATCCGAAAAAGAAAACGATCAGATCGAAGTGTGGCATGGGGGCTACCCAGCGCACAAGTGATACTCGATCACCGCGCGCCTGGATATTTATACATTCAGCAGGTTTCTACGAAACTCCGCCCACTTGATTCCAGCGCGCTCATTGGCTACCGCCAATTGCACGGTATTCTCCGCGTACTCTTGACTATTTTCGTACTTTTCGTTGCATAGGGGATCGATCTATGACACAACCTTCAGTTCAATTCAGTCGCTCGTATGTATAACGGAAGAACAGTTACCTGGTGAGTATAACTATATAAACATAATCAAATACAACTCAGATACGATGATTGTTCAATCTATCCATTCAACCTTATGTTCGATTCGGTTGCTCGTATGTATATCGGAAGAAAAGGTACCTGGTGAGTATATCTATATAAACATAATCGAATACAACTCAGATACGATGATTGTTCAATCTATCCATTCAACCTTATGTTCGATTCGGTTGCTCGTATGTATATCGGAAGAAAAGGTACCTGGTGAGTATATCTATATAAACATAATCGAATACAACTCAGATACGATGATTGTTCAATCTATCCATTTAACCTTCTGCTCGATTCGGTCGCTTGTATGTAAAACGGAAGAACAGTTACCTGGTGAGTATTGCTATATAAACATCATCACGATATCATCGAATACAACTCAGATACAATTATCGTTTCGTCTAACCATTCAACATTCTGTTCGATTCAGTCGCTAGTATGTGTAACGGAAGTATCGTCACCTGGTAAGTATCACTATATATACAGTATTGCGATATAATCGGATACCACCCAGATACATTGATTGTTCAGTCTATCCATTCAACTTTCTTTTCGTTTCGGTCACTCGTATGTAAAACGGGAATACCGTCTCCTAGTGTGTATAACTATATACACAGCATAACATCATAATTGAATACAACCCATATACTATCCATTCAACCATCTGTTCAATTCAGTCGCTCGTATGTATAACGGAAGAACAGTTACCTGGTGAGTATAACTATATAAACATAATCGAATACAACCCAGATACGATGATTGTTCAATCTATACTGAATTCAACCTTCTGCTCGATTCGGTCACTTGTATGTTAAACGGAAGAACAGTTACCTGTTGAGTATTGCTATATAAACATCATCACGATATCATCGAATACAACTCAGATACATGTATCGTTTCGTCTAACCATTTAACCATCTGTTCGATTCAGTCGCTAGTATGTGTAACTGAAGTACCGTCACCTGGTAAGTATCACTATATATACAGGCTTGCGATATAATCGGATACCACCCAGATACATTGATTGTTCAGTCTATCCATTCGACTTTCTGTTCGTTTCGGTCGCTCGTATGTGAAACAGGACTATCGTCACCTTATGTGTATAACTATATACACAGCATAACATCATAATCGAATACAACCTAGATACTATCCATTCAACCTTCTGTTCGATTCGGTTGCTCGTATGTATAACGAAAGAACAGTAACCTGGTGAGTATTTCTATATGAACGTCATCACGATATAATCGAATACAACTTAGTTACAATTATCGTTCCGTCTAACCATCCAACCTTATGTTCGATTCAGACGCTCGTATGTGTAACGAAAGAACCGTTACATGGTAGGTGTAGTTAAATATACAATAAAACGATATAATCGGAGACAACCCAGATACAATGATTGTTCAATCTATCCATTCAACCTTATGTTCGATTCTGTTGCTAGTATGTATAACGAAAGATCAGTTACCTGGTTAGACATAATATATAATAATCATCACGAAATAATCGAATACAACCCAGATACGATGATTGTTCAGTCTATCCATTCAACCTTCTGTTCAGTTCAGTCGCTCTTATGTATAACGGGAGAACAGTTACCTGGTGAGTATAACTATATGAACATCATCACGATATAATCGAATACAACCCCAGATACGATCATTGTTTAGTCTATCCATTCAACCTTCAGTTCAATTCAGTCGCTCGTATGTATAACGGAAGAACAGTTACCTGGTGAGTATAACTATATAAACATAATCGAATACAACTCAGATACGATGATTGTTCAATCTATCCATTCAACCTTATGTTCGATTCGGTTGCTCGTATGTATATCGGAAGAACAGGTACCTGGTGAGTATATCTATATAAACATATTCGAATACAACTCAGATACGATGATTGTTCATTCTATCCATTTAACCTTCTGCTCGATTCGGTCGCTTGTATGTAAAACGGAAGGACAGTTACCTGGTGAGTATTGCTATATAAATATCATCACGATATCATCGAATACAACTCAGATACAATTATCGTTTCGTCTAACCATTCAACATTCTGTTCGATTCAGTCGCTAGTATGTGTAACGGAAGTATCGTCACCTGGTAAGTATCACTATATATACAGTATTGCGATATAATCGGATACCACCCAGATACATTGATTGTTCAGTCTATCCATTCAACTTTCTTTTCGTTCCGGTCACTCGTATGTAAAACGGGAATACCGTCTCCTAGTGTGTATAACTATATACACAGCATAACATCATAATTGAATACAACCCATATACTATCCATTCAACCTTCTGTTCGCTCGTATGTATAACGGAAGAACAGTTACCAGGTGAGTATAACTATATAAACATAATCGAATACAACCCAGATACGATGATTGTTCAATCTATACTGAATTCAACCTTCTGCTCGATTCGGTCGCTTGTATGTTAAACGGAAGAACAGTTACCTGTTGAGTATTGCTATATAAACATCATCACGATATCATCGAATACAACTCAGATACATGTATCGTTTCTTCTAACCATTTAACCTTCTGTTCGATTCAGTCGCTAGTATGTGTAACGGAAGTACCGTCACCTGGTAAGTATCACTTTATATACAGTATTGCGATATAATCGGATACCACCCAGATACATTGATTGTTCAGTCTATCCATTCAACTTTCTGTTCGTTTCGGTCGCTCGTATGTGAAACAGGAATACCGTCACCTTATGTGTATAACTATATACACAGCATAACATCATAATCGAATACAACCCAGATACTATCCATTCAACCTTCTGTTCGATTCGGTTGCTCGTATGTATAACGAAAGAACAGTAACCTGGTGAGTATTTCTATATGAATGTCATCACGATATAATCGAATACAACTTAGTTACAATTATCGTTCCGTCTAACCATCCAACCTTATGTTCGATTCAGACGCTCGTATGTGTAACGAAAGAACCGTTACATGGTAGGTGTAGTTAAATATACAACATAACGATATAATCGGAGACAACTCAGATACAATGATTGTTCAATCTATCCATTCAACCTTATGTTCGATTCGGTTGCTAGTATGTATAACGAAAGAACAGTTACCTGGTTAGACATAATATATAATAATCATCACGAAATAATCGAATACAACCCAGATACGATGATTGTTCAGTCTATCCATTCAACCTTCTGTTCAGTTCAGTCGCTCTTATGTATAACTGGAGAACAGTTACCTGGTGAGTATAACTATATGAACATCATCACGATATAATCGAATACAACCCCAGATACGATCATTGTTTAGTCTATCCATTCAACCTTCAGTTCAATTCAGTCGCTCGTATGTATAACGGAAGAACAGTTACCTGGTGAGTATAACTATATAAACATAATCGAATACAACTCAGATACGATGATTGTTCAATCTATCCATTCAACCTTATGTTCGATTCGGTTGCTCGTATGCATATCGGAAGAACAGGTACCTGGTGAGTATATCTATATATACATATTCGAATACAACTCAGATACGATGATTGTTCATTCTATCCATTTAACCTTCTGCTCGATTCGGTCGCTTGTATGTAAAACGGAAGGACAGTTACCTGGTGAGTATTGCTATATAAATATCATCACGATATCATCGAATACAACTCAGATACAATTATCGTTTCGTCTAACCATTCAACATTCTGTTCGATTCAGTCGCTAGTATGTGTAACGGAAGTATCGTCACCTGGTAAGTATCACTATATATACAGTATTGCGATATAATCGGATACCACCCAGATACATTGATTGTTCAGTCTATCCATTCAACTTTCTTTTCGTTTCGGTCACTCGTATGTAAAACGGGAATACCGTCTCCTAGTGTGTATAACTATATACACAGCATAACATCATAATTGAATACAACCCATATACTATCCATTCAACCTTCTGTTCGCTCGTATGTATAACGGAAGAACAGTTACCTGGTGAGTATAACTATATAAACACAATCGAATACAACCCAGATACGATGATTGTTCAATCTATACTGAATTCAACCTTCTGCTCGATTCGGTCGCTTGTATGTTAAACGAAAGAACAGTTACCTGTTGAGTATTGCTATATAAACATCATCACGATATCATCGAAAACAACTCAGATACATGTATCGTTTCTTCTAACCATTTAACCTTCTGTTCGATTCAGTCGCTAGTATGTGTAACGGAAGTACCGTCACCTGGTAAGTATCACTATATATACAGTATTGCGATATAATCGGATACCACCCAGATACATTGATTGTTCAGTCTATCCATTCAACTTTCTGTTCGTTTCGGTCGCTCGTATGTGAAACAGGAATACCGTCACCTTATGTGTATAACTATATACACAGCATAACATCATAATCGAATACAACCCAGATACTATCCATTCAACCTTCTGTTCGATTCGGTTGCTCGTATGTATAACGAAAGAACAGTATCCTGGTGAGTATTTCTATATGAATGTCATCACGATATAATCGAATACAACTTAGTTACAATTATCGTTCCGTCTAACCATCCAACCTTATGTTCGATTCAGACGCTCGTATGTGTAACGAAAGAACCGTTACATGGTAGGTGTAGTTAAATATACAACATAACGATATAATCGGAGACAACTCAGATACAATGATTGTTCAATCTATCCATTCAACCTTATGTTCGATTCGGTTGCTAGTATGTATAACGAAAGAACAGTTACCTGGTTAGACATAATATATAATAATCATCACGAAATAATCGAATACAACCCAGATACGATGATTGTTCAGTCTATCCATTCAACCTTCTGTTCAGTTCAGTCGCTCTTATGTATAACTGGAGAACAGTTACCTGGTGAGTATAACTATATGAACATCATCACGATATAATCGAATACAACCCCAGATACGATCATTGTTTAGTCTATCCATTCAACCTTCTGTTCAATTCAGTCGCTCGTATGTATAACGGAAGAACAGTTACCTGGTGAGTATAACTATATAAACATAATCGAATACAACTCAGATACGATGATTGTTCAATCTATCCATTCAACCTTATGTTCGATTCGGTTGCTCGTATGTATATCGGAAGAACAGGTACCTGGTGAGTATATCTATATAAACATAATCGAATACAACTCAGATACGATGATTGTTCAATCTATCCATTTAACCTTCTGCTCGATTCGGTCGCTTGTATGTAAAACGGAAGGACAGTTACCTGGTGAGTATTGCTATATAAACATCATCACGATATCATCGAATACAACTCAGATACAATTATCGTTTCGTCTAACCATTTAACCTTCTGTTCGATTCAGTCGCTAGTATGTGTAACGGAAGTACCGTCACCTGGTAAGTATCACTATATATACAGTATTGCGATATAATCGGATACCACCCAGATACATTGATTGTTCAGTCTATCCATTCAACTTTCTGTTCGTTTCGGTCGCTCGTATGTGAAACGGGAATACCGTCACCTTATGTGTATAACTATATACACAGCATAACATCATAATCGAATACAACCCCAGATACGATCATTGTTTAGTCTATCCATTCAACCTTCAGTTCAATTCAGTCGCTCGTATGTATAACGGAAGAACAGTTACCTGGTGAGTATAACTATATAAACATAATCGAATACAACTCAGATACGATGATTGTTCAATCTATCCATTCAACCTTATGTTCGATTCGGTTGCTCGTATGTATATCGGAAGAACAGGTACCTGGTGAGTATATCTATATAAACATAATCGAATACAACTCAGATACGATGATTGTTCAATATATCCATTTAACCTTCTGCTCGATTCGGTCGCTTGTATGTTAAACGGAAGGACAGTTACCTGGTGAGTATTGCTATATAAACATCATCACGATATCATCGAATACAACTCAGATACAATTATCGTTTCGTCTAACCATTCAACATTCTGTTCGATTCAGTCGCTAGTATGTGTAACGGAAGTATCGTCACTTGGTAAGTATCACTATATATACAGTATTGCGATATAATCGGATACCACCCAGATACATTGATTGTTCAGTCTATCCATTCAACTTTCTTCTCGTTTCGGTCGCTCGTATGTAAAACGGGAATACCGTCTCCTAGTGTGTATAACTATATAAACAGCATAACATCATAATCGAATACAACCCATATACTATCCATTCAACCTTCTGTTCAATTCAGTCGCTCGTATGTATAACGGAAGAACAGTTACCTGGTGAGTATAACTATTTAAACATAATCGAATACAACCCAGATACGATAATTGTTCAATCTATACTGAATTCAACCTTCTGCTCGATTCGGTCGCTTGTATGTAAACGGAAGGAGAGTTACCTGGTGAGTATTGCTATATAAACATCATCACGATATCATCGAATACAACTCAGATACAATTATCGTTTCGTCTAACCATTCAACATTCTGTTCGATTCAGTCGCTAGTATGTGTAACGGAAGTATCGTCACCTGGTAAGTATCACTATATATACAGTATTGCGATATGATCGGATACCACCCAGATACATTGATTGTTCAGTCTATCCATTCAACTTTCTTTTCGTTTCGGTCGCTCGTATGTAAAACGGGAATACCGTCTCCTAGTGTGTATAACTATATACACAGCATAACATCATAATCGAATACAACCCATATACTATCCATTCAACCTTCTGTTCAATTCAGTCGCTCGTATGTATAACGGAAGAACAGTTACCTGGTGAGTATAACTATATAAACATAATCGAATACAACCCAGATACGATGATTGTTCAATCTATACTGAATTCAACCTTCTGCTCGATTCGGTCGCTTGTATGTAAAACGGAAGAACAGTTACCTGGTGAGTATTGCTATATAAACATCATCACGATATCATCGAATACAACTCAGATACAATTATCGTTTCGTCTAACCATTTAACCTTCTGTTCGATTCAGTCGCTAGTATGTGTAACGGAAGTACCGTCACCTGGTAAGTATCACTATATATACAGTATTGCGATATAATCGGATACCACCCAGATACATTGATTGTTCAGTCTATCCATTCAACTTTATGTTCGTTTCGGTCGCTCGTATGTGAAACGGGAATACCGTCACCTTATGTGTAAAACTATATATACAGCATAACATCATAATCGAATACAACCCAGATACTATCCATTCAACCTTCTGTTCGATTCGGTTGCTCGTATGTATAACGAAAGAACAGTAACCTGGTGAGTATTTCTATATGAACGTCATCACGATATAATCGAATACAACTTAGTTACAATTATCGTTCCGTCTAACCATCCAACCTTATGTTCGATTCAGACGCTCGTATGTGTAACGAAAGAACCGTTACATGGTAGGTGTAGTTAAATATACAACATAACGATATAATCGGAGACAACCCAGATACAATGATTGTTCAATCTATCCATTCAACCTTATGTTCGATTCGATCGCTAGTATGTATAACGAAAGAACAGTTACCTGGTTAGACATAATATATAATAATCATCACGAAATAATCGAATACAACCCAGATACGATGATCAAAGGGGGTCCCCTTGGAACTTTTTCGAATTCTTCAGATCGCCTTAACTTCCGAACGGATGGACCGATTTTCAACTTCGATCATACCAATCTGCTTGTTTTTTTTTCATATAATCCATTTCTCCAATCGAAAAAACCGGAATCGAAAAAAAAAAATGCATCAAAGGGGGCCCCCTTGTAACTTTTTCGAATTCTTCAGATCGCCTTAACTTCCGAACGGATGGACCGATTTTCAATTTCGCGCATACCAATTCGCTTGTTTTTTCCATAGAATCCATTTCTCCAATCGAAAAAAATTGCATCAGAGGGGGTCCCCTTGGAACTTTTTCGAATTCTTCAGATCGCCTTAACTTCCGAACGGATGGACCGATTTTCAACTTCGATCATACCAATCTGCTTGTTTTTTTCATAGAATCCATTTCTCCAATCAAAAAAACTGAAATCGGAAAAAAAAATGCATCAAAGGGGGCCCCCTTGGAACTTCTTCGAATTCTTCAGATCGCCTTACTTTCCGAACGAATGGACCGATTTTCAACTTCGATCATACCAATCTGCTTGTTTAGTTTCATAGAATCCATTTCTCCAAACGGAGAAACCGAAATCGAAAAAAAAAATGCATCAAAGGGGGCCCCCTTGGAACTTTTTCGAACTCTTCAGACCGCTTTAACTTCCGAACGGATGGACCGATTTTCAATTTCGCGCATACCAATTTGATTGTTTTTTCATAGAATCCATTTCTTCAATAGAAAAAACCGAAATCGAAAAAAAAATTGCATCAAAAAGGGTCCCCTTGGAACTTTTTCGCATTCTTCAGATCGCCTAAACTTCCGAACGGATGGACCGATTTTCAATTTCGATCATACCAAACTGCTTGTTTTTTTTCATAGAATCCATTTCTTCAATCGAAAAAACCGAAATCGAAAAAAAAATTTCATCAAAGGGGGTCCCCTTGGAACTTCTTCGAATTCTTCAGATCGCCATAACTTCCAAACGGATGGACCGATTTTCAACTTCGATCATAGCAATCTGCTTGTTTTTTTTCATAGAATCCATTTCTCCAATCGAAAAAATCGAAATCGAAAAAAGTTGCATCAAAGGGGGTCCCTTTGGAACCTATCCGAATTCTTCAGATCGCCTTAACTTCCGAACGGATGGACCGATTTTCAACTTCGATCATACCAATCTGCTTGTTTTTTTTCATAGAATCCATTTCTCCATTCGAAAAAACCGAAATCTAAAAAAAAATTGCATCAAAGGGGGCCCCCTTGGAACTTTTTCGAATTCTGCAGATCGCCTTAACTTCCGAACGGATTGACTGATTTTCAACTTCGATCATACCAATCTGCTTGTTTTTTTCATAGAATCCATTTCTCCAATCGAAAAAACCGAAATCGAAAAAAAAAAAATTGCATCAAAGGGGGCCCCCTTGGAACTTTTTCGAATTCTTCAGATCGCCTAATCTTCCGAACGGATAGACCGATTTTCAACTTCGATCATACCAATCTGCTTGTTTTTTTTTCATAGAATCCTCCAATCAAAAAAACCGAAATCGAAAAAAAAATTGCATCAAAGGGGGCCCCCTTGGAACTTTTTCGAATTCTTCAGATCGCCTTAACTTCCGAACGGATGGACCTATTTTCAACTTCGAACATACAAATCTGCTTGTTTTTTTTTCATAGAATCCATTTCTCCAATAGAAAAAACCGAAATTAATAAAAAAAAATGCATCAAAGGGGGCCCCCTTGGAACTTTTTCGAATTCTTCAGATCGCCTCAACTTCCGAACGGATGGACCGATTTTCAACTTCGATCATACCAATCTGTTTGTTTTTTTTTTCGTAGAATCCATTTCTTTAATCGAAGAAACCGAAATCGAAAAAAAAATGCATCAAAGGGGGCCCCCTTGGAACTTTTTCGAATTCTTCAGATCGCCCTAACTTCCGAACGGATGGACCGATTTTCAACTTCGATCATACCAATCTGTTTGTTTTTTTTTCCATAGAATCCATTTCTCCAATCGAAGAAACCGAAATCGAAAAAAAAATGCATCAAAGGGGGCCCCTTGGAACTTTTTCGAATTCTTCAGATCGCCTTAACTTCCGAACGGATGGACCGATTTTCAACTTCGATCATACCAATCTGTTTGTTTTTTTTCATAGATTCCATTTCTCCAATCTGAAAAACCGAAATCGAAAAAAAAATGCACCAAAGGGGGCCCTCTTGGAACTTTTTCGAATTCTTCAGATCGCCTTAACTTCCGAACGGATGGACCGATTTTCAACTTCGATCATACCAATCTGCTTGTTTTTTTTTTATAGAATCCATTTCTTCAAACGAAAGAACCGAAATCGAAAAAAAAAATTGCATCTAAGGGTGCCTCCTTGGAACTTTTTCGAATTCTTCAGATCGCCTTAACTTCCGAACGGATGGACCGATTTTCAACTTCGATCATACCAATCTGCTTGTTTTTTTTCATAGAATCCATTTCTCCAATCAAAAAAACCGAAATCGAAAAAAAAATTGCATCTAAGGGTGCCCCCTCGGAACTTTTTCGAATTCTTCAGATCGCCTTAACTTCCGAACGGATGGACCGATTTTCAACTTCGATCATACCAATCTGCTTGTTTTTTTTCATAGAATCCATTTCTTCAATAAAAAAAAACCGAAATAAAAAAAATGCATCAAAGGGGGCCCCCTTGGAACTTTTTCGAATTCTTCAGATCGTCTTAACTTCCGAACGGATGGACCGATTTTCAACTTCGATCATACCAATCTGTTTGTTTTTTTTCATGGAATCCATTCCTCCAATCGAAAAAACTGAAATCGAAAAAAAAATGCATCAAAGGGGGCCCCCTTGGAACTTTTTCGAATTCTTCAGATCGCCTTAACTTCCGAACGGATGGACCGATTTTCAACTTCGATCATACCAATCTGTTTGTTTTTTTCATAGAATCCATTTCTTCAATCTAAAAAACCGAAATAGAAAAGAAAATGCACCAAAGGGGGCCCTCTTGGAACTTTTTCGAATTCTTCAGATCGCCTTAACTTCCGAACGGATGGACCGATTTTCAACTTCGATCTTTTTATTTTTCAGAGGTGGTTGAAATTCTTCATGGACATCATATGGGTCAAATTCCCCATATGATAGTGTGGGACTCTCTGATCTCAGCCAGGTCTACCCACTAAAAACTCCACCCCCTTCGTAGGCTCGTCTGACCGAAGTCTCCGATGACACTTAGGCCTAATGGCCCATTGTATCTTGCCTATTTATCATCATTGTACCCACTTTATTATCTCAGTGCCTTGTACAAGTTTGTACAAGTCCTTCACTGGATGTGAGTTGTATATTTCTGGTTCGCCAACTGGTTGCCCAAAAATTGTCTGCCTTCTGCGATCCAATGCCTCGCATTTGCATAGTATATGTGATACTGTTTCTGGTTCCTTTCCGCATAGCCTGCAATTTGGGTCACCATTATACAGTCCCATCCTGGTAAGGTGCTCCTTGACTGGGGCGTGGCCGGTCATGAGTCCTATAACAGTTTTTATCTGGTCTCTGTTCATGTTCAGCAGATCTGCAGTTCGTCTTTGGCATGGTTCCTTGATGTATTGTTTCCCATGTATATTTCCTGGAATGTTTTTCCAGTAGTTCTTATGTTTTTCCCGAATCCAGTCTGTTACAGACGCTCGTGCTGCACGCTTGGGTACTCCTAGAATCTGTCCTGGTTCTGGTTCATTATCTGACCCTCTTTTTGCAAGTTCATCAGCTTTCTCATTGCCAGTAATCCCCTGATGTCCTGGCACCCAGGTGAGTTTGACACTGTTCCGGTCTGCCAGCGTTTTCAGTTCCTTCTTGCAATCAAATACCAGTCGCGACGTCACTTCCTTGCTTATAATTGCCTTGAGTGCCGCTTGACTGTCTGACATTATATGGATCTGCTCATGTTCTATAGCTCTCCTGTTATTCTCCTCTGCGCATCGGAGAATTGCATATACCTCTGTTTGAAAAACGGAGGTGTGTTTTCCCAGTGAATAGCTGAGCTTGGTCTCCGGGTTTTTCGAGAATACTCCTGCTCCTGACCCATCTGTGGTCTTTGATCCGTCTGTATACCAGATCTTTCCCTGCAGTATGGTGCTCAGTTCTGTATTACTCCATTCAGTTCTATCTGGTATGGATACCCTGAATGGGTTATTGAATGTATATCGTTTGGGTATGTGATCTGTTCTCATATCAAGTGTGTCCCTGTTCACCGTTCTTACGATATTCATGTGCCCTGTTCCTATGTTAAGATCGTCCAGTGTATTTTGTAGTCTGAAGGCACCAAGCCTCTCCTCCCCCTGTATCATTAGGTGAAGGGGAGGCAGATCCAGTAGTGTCTCCATGGCTGCAGTAGGCGTTGATTTCATAGCCCCTGTGATTCCCAGACAGGCAAGCCTTTGTATCTTGCTCAGTCTTGTTATTGCTCCTCTTTGTAGTGTCTTAGGCCACCATACCAGTGAGGCGTATGTTATGGAGGGCATTACCACCCTGTTGTATATCCAGTACAGCATGTGTGGTTTCAGTCCCCATTTTTTTCCACAAGAGCGTCTGGCCACCATCAGTGATGTTACCGCTTTTTTAGTGGTATTTTCCAAGTGTTGTTGCCATGTCAGTTTCGAGTCTAATATCACTCCTAGATATTTAACCTCCTCTTTCAACTGTATCGTTTCTCCTCGAAGTTTTAAAGGACCAAGCCCTTCCAGTTTGCGTCTTCGAGTGAATGCTATTATGGCGGCCTTGTGAGGGCTGATACTGAGCCCTTCCCGTTCCGTCCATATCATTACCAATTCCAGAGCCTCTCTCATTCGATCTCTGACGGTGGTATTGTATTTTCCTTGTGCCAGTACTACTATATCGTCGGCATATCCAAGGACTCTATGTCCACTGTTATTTAGTATCCTAAGTAGCCCATCCACAACCAGATTCCACAGTAGTGGGGATAGTACCCCCCCCCTGCGGGCATCCTCTGGTCGCTGTAGCCACTACAGTCTCTCCCATAACAGTGGTGTAAATCATTCTGTTTCTCAGCATTGAGTTTATCCAGGCCACGCAGGGTTCCTCGATTCCTTTCTGTCTGAGAGCTCTGATTATAGAATTTATAGAGGTGTTGTCGAAAGCTCCTTCTACGTCTAAGAAAGCCGCTAATAACACCTCTTTATTTTCCAGCGTGTTCTCCACCCTCTCGACCAGACGATGGAGTGCTGTGTCTGTTGAGCAGCCAGTCTTGTAGGCATATTGGTCGCGGTGCAGTGGTCTTTCTACCAGTTTGCCGTCCCTCATATGCCTATCTACTAGCTTTTCCAGTGTCTTTAGTACAAAAGACATAAGACTGATTGGTCTGAGGGACTTTGCCGTTTCCTGTCCGATATTCCCAGGTTTTGGTATGAAGCTCACCCTCACTCTTCTCCATATTTTTGGTATGTATCCGAGAGCCAGACTGCCTCTCAGTATTTTGCAAAGCCATCTGACCAGTGTTTCTGGTCCTTTCTGTAGCATTGCTGGGTAAATCCCGTCAAATCCTGGTGATTTAAAGGGTTCGAATGAGTGTATAGCCCACTCTATTTTGTCATAGGTCACCACTTCTTTTGCTATGTTCCAACTTTCCCTAGAACCCCTTGATAATGTTTCTAGTCTGTTAACGTTCTCCACAGCAAGTGTCTGATCTATTTGGGACCCAGGAAAGTGAACTCTAAATAGTTCTTTTATTGTATCCTTTCCTGTGTATGTATATTCTCCTTTTTCGTTTTTGAGGGAGTATATCGTGTTCTGTGTATCTTTGGAGAGTATCTTCTGTAGTCTGGCACATTCTTGAGTGCTTTCTATCTCCTCGCAGTACCTCCTCCAGGAGTCTCTCTTAGATTTATTTAGTGCTTTTTCATAACTGGTCAAGGTGTTCTTGTAGTCATCCCACCTTCCTGTTTTTTTAGCACTGTTGAAGTTTTTTCTAACCTGTTTCCTCAATCTTGCAAGTTCATGATTCCACCAGGGCACTTTCCTGGTAGCCTTCCTTGTGATTAGGGGACAGTTATTATTGAACGCCAAAATGAGTGTGTCATTGAATTGTTCCACCACCCCTTCTAGGTCCACATTTGTACTTATCGTTCTTTGTGGTACCAGTAGATAGCGCTCTAGGTCTGCGTGATAGGCTCCCCAGTTCGTTTTCCGTGGGTTCCGATAAGTTTCTTTGACGACGTCACTCTTTATTTTGAAATTTATGTGTCTGTGATCAGAGCAACTTTCCTCATCAGACACATGCCATTCTGTAACAAAATTACTCACATGTGTAGAGGCTATTGTTACGTCGATTACCTCCTTCCTATTTCTCGTAATAAAGGTTGGTTTATTTCCTACATTCAATGTGTCCAGATTATTTGCCAGCATGAATTGCAGGAGTGATTCACCTCTTTGGTTGGTGTCGCTGCTTCCCCAAGTGATGTGGTGTGCATTCGCATCGGCCCCGATGATCAGCTGCAGTCCTTTTATCCTGCATTCTCTCACCAGTTCTTCCACAGCTCTCGTAGGTGGTGGCTCAGGATCATCAGAGGGAAAGTAGGCCGATCCGAGTACTATCTCCCTCGTCCCACTACCCTCCTTCATCCTTATTTTTATGGCCGTCAAGTCTCTCGAACAGAAGTTTGTTAACGGCAATATTTTTATATTTTTTTGTATTAGTATACAGGTCCGAGGGTTCTCTGTCGATCTGCTGTAAATAAGCTCTCCACATGAGTCCCCAGACCCATAATTTTCCCGTGTCTAACCCACGGTTCCTGTATAAGGGCCGCATCGAATCCCCCCATGGCAACTGCAAGGACTGCCGAGGCCGCCTTACAGTGCTGGAGGTTCGTCTGAACGACCCTTATCCCCTCCATCTCTCCTCTTGGTCCATATTGTTCCCACGAGTATGGGGGATGGGGTTGGTCCAGCCCTGCGTTGCCCCCTGCACAGGGCTAAGGCTGGTTACTCCGGGATTTCGCCCTGTTTCCCGGAGGCTCCGTTCGCGACACCGTATTTTTTCCCCACCCCCGGTGCCATTCATCCCTCGCCACGGAAGCTCACAGCTTAGATTAGGGTCGCAAAAAGAGAAGAAAGAGTTGGCCAAGGGAGGCCGATAGGAAAGATGGAAGAAATTAGAAGAGTAGAGGATACCAACCAAGACTAGATGAAGTGTGGTGGTTATCCAGCTAGGGTACCTCGGGTTCGCCATACCCGTACTCACAAGTCGTGAGCCCCTGAGGGGAACTTCGATCATACCAATTTGCTTGTTTTTTTATAGAATCCATTTCTTCAAACGAAAGAACCCTAATCGAAAAAAAAAATGCATCAAAGGGGGTCCCCTTGGAACTTTTTCGAATTCTTCAGATCGCCTTAAATTCCGAACGGATGGACCGATTTTCAACTTCGATCATACCAAACTGCTTGTTTTTTTTCATAGAATCCATTTCTCCAATCGAAAAAACCGAAATCTGAAAAAAAATTGCATCAAAGGGGGTCCCCTTGGAACTTTTTCGAATTCTTCAAATCGCCTTAACTTCCGAACGGATGGACCGATTTTCAACTTCGATCATACCAATCTGCTTGTTTTTTTTCATAGAATCCATTTCTCCAATCGAAAAAACCAAAATCGAAAAAATAATTGCATCAAAGGGGGTCCCCTTGGAACTTCTCTGAATTCTTTAGATCGCCTTAACTTCCGAACGGATGGACCGATTTTCAACTTCGATCATACCAATCTGCTTGTTTTTTTTCATAGAATCCATTTCTCTAATCGAAAAAACCGAAATCGAAAAGAAAAATTGCATCAAAGGGGGTCCCCTTGGAACTTTTTCGAATTCTTCAGATCGCCTTAACTTCCGAACTGATGGACCGATTTTCAACTTCGATCATACCAATCTGCTTGTTTTTTTTTCATAGAATCCATTTCTCCAATCAAAAAAACCGAAATCGAAAAAATAAGAAGCATCAAAGGGAGCCCCCTTGGAACTTTTTCGAATTCTTCAGATCGCCTTAACTTCCGAACGGATGGACCGATTTTCAACTTCGATCATACGAATCTGCTTGTTTTTTTTCATAGAATCCATTTCTCCAATCGAAAAAACCGAAATCGACAAAAAAAATGCATCAAAGGAGGCATCCTTGGAACATTTTCGAATTCTTCAGATCGACTTAACTTCCGAACGGATGGACCGATTTTCAACTTCGATCATACCAATCTGCTTTTTTTTTCATAGAATCCATTTCTCCGATCATAAAAACCGAAATCGAAAAAAAATGCATCAAAGGGGGCCCCCTTGGAACTTTTTCGAATTCTTCAGATCGCCTTAACATATGAACGGATGGACCGATTTTCAACTTCGATCATACCAATCTGCTTGTTTTTTTTATAGAATCCATTTCTCCGATCGAAAGAACCGAAATAGAAAAAAAAATGCATCAAAGGGGGCCCCTTGGAACTTTTTCGAATTCTTCAGATCGCCTTAACTTCCGAACGGATGGACCGATTTTCAACTTCGATCATACCAAACTGCTTGTTTTTTTTCATAGAATCCATTTCTCCAATCGAAAAAACCGAAATCTGAAAAAAAAATTGCATCAAAGGGGGGCCCCTTGGAACTTTTTCGAATTCTTCAGATCGCCTTAACTTCCGAACGGATGGACCGATTTTCAACTTCGATCATACCAAACTGCTTGTTTTTTTTCATATAATCCATTTCTCCAATCGAAAAAACCGAAATCTGAAAAAAAAAATTGCATCAAAGGGGGTCCCCTTGGAACTTTTTCGAATACTTCAAATCGCCTTAACTTCCGAACGGATGGACCGATTTTCAACTTCGATCATACCAATCTGCTTGTTTTTGTTCATAGAATCCATTTCTCCAATCGAAAAAACCAAAATAGAAAAAATAATTGCATCAAAGGGGGTCTCCTTGGAACTTCTCTGAATTCTTTAGATCGCCTTAACTTCCGAACGGATGGACCGATTTTCAACTTCGATCATACCAATCTGCTTGTTTTTTTTTCATAGAATCCATTTCTCCAATCAAAAAAACCGAAATCGAAAAAATAAGAAGCATCAAAGGGAGCCCCCTTGGAACTTTTTCGAATTCTTCAGATCGCCTTAACTTCCGAACGGATGGACCGATTTTCAACTTCGATCATACGAATCTGCTTGTTTTTTTTCATAGAATCCATTTCTCCAATCGAAAAAACCGAAATCGACAAAAAAAAATGCATCAAAGGAGGCATCCTTGGAACTTTTTCGAATTCTTCAGATCGACTTAACTTCCGAACGGATGGACCGATTTTCAACTTCGATCATACCAATCTGCTTTTTTTTTCATAGAATCCATTTCTCCGATCAAAAAAACCGAAATCGAAAAAAAAATGCATCAAAGGGGGCCCCCTTGGAACTTTTTCGAATTCTTCAGATCGCCTTAACATATGAACGGATGGACCGATTTTCAACTTCGATCATACCAATCTGCTTGTTGTTTTTTATAGAATCCATTTCTCCGATCGAAAGAACCGAAATAGAAAAAAAAATGCATCAAAGGGGGCCCCTTGGAACTTTTTCGAATTCTTCAGATCGCCTTAACTTCCGAACGGATGGACCGATTTTCAACTTCGATCATACCAAACTGCTTGTTTTTTTTTCATAGAATCCATTTCTCCAATCGAAAAAACCGAAATCTGAAAAAAAAATTGCATCAAAGGGGGTCCCCTTGGAACTTTTTCGAATTCTTCAAATCGCCTTAACTTCCGAACGGATGGACCGATTTTCAACTTCGATCATACCAATCTGCTTGTTTTTGTTCATAGAATCCATTTCTCCAATCGAAAAAACCAAAATCGAAAAAATAATTGCATCAAAGGGGGTCTCCTTGGAACTTCTCTGAATTCTTTAGATCGCCTTAACTTCCGAACGGATGGACCAATTTTCAACTTCGATCATACCAATCTGCTTGTTTTTTTTCATAGAATCCATTTCTCCAATCGAAAAAACCGAAATCGAAAAGAAAAATTGCATCAAAGGGGGTCCCCTTGGAACTTTTTCGAATTCTTCAGATCGCCTTAACTTCCGAACGGATGGACCGATTTTCAACTTCGATCATACCAATCTGCTTGTTTTTTTTTCCATAGAATCCATTTCTCCAATCAAAAAAACCGAAATCGAAAAAATAAGAAGCATCAAAGGGAGCCCCCTTGGAACTTTTTCGAATTCTACAGATCGCCTTAACTTCCGAACGGATGGACCGATTTTCAACTTTGATCATACGAATCTGCTTGTTTTTTTTCATAGAATCCATTTCTCCAATCGAAAAAACCGAAGTCGACAAAAAAAAAATGCATCAAAGGAGGCCCCCTTGGAACTTTTTCGAATTCTTCAGATCGACTTAACTTCCGAACGGATGGACCGATTTTCAACTTCGATCATACCAATCTGCTTTTTTTTTCATAGAATCCATTTCTCCGATCAAAAAAACCGAAATCGAAAAAAAAATGCATCAAAGGGGGCCCCCTTGGAACTTTTTCGAATTCTTCAGATCGCCTTAACATATAATAATAATAATAATAATAATAATTTATTGCAAATAAATAAAGATAAATATGTTACAATATACTTAAATAAATATTTGATAAGGATACCTATAATAATCAGATTAATAATATTGTTTATTGTATTTAACAGGTTCGTAAGGGAAAATTGAAGTAAGAAATTTGAATTATTAATTGCAATAAACAGAAACCCAAAGAAACCAAATAGGTTGTGTATGGGCGTGAAGGTGTATATTGCAAATAACACTTTTATGATTCATGTTAAAATCCGAAATACAGACATTTCTACAAAACATAATAAATACGAGACAGATACTCAATAGAAAAATCAGAAACAGATACATAATAAAAATCTCTTGAAAATATGAAATTATAATGAGAAATAGAAGGGGCAAATAACTCTATTCGAGGAAAACTTCAATCGATAATAACGGATTCAATTATTTTGTGTATTTCTTTCCTTTCGGTCTGTAGTATGTATGATTTGATTTTTTTTTGAACATTTTCAGGTTATTTATTTGAAGGAGATAGTTTTTTTGAGTTTCGTGGAGTTTATTAAAAATTACAGAAGAAAGGTATGTATAGCATTTTCTTCCAATTGTCTTATTTATAGTTTTAACGGATACGTGATTACTGACTTTCAGTCTTGTGTTATAGCTGTGTTCTAAGTTTTTGAGTAGATGCCTATTTTTGTAAGTATTTATCAATGTGTTATAATAGTACAGTTGTCTAAGGTCTAATACATGACTTTCATGAAAAACCGAGTCAGATGGATATATTAAAGGCTTTTTATAAATTATTTTCAGGATTCTCTTCTGAAGAGTTTCTAATTTTCGCAAGTGTGCGTTTGAACACGCACCCCAGCTCAGTATACAATATTGCAGGCGTGATTCGACCAGAGCATGATATAGTATTTTCATTTGTTCAAGAGTTAATAACTTACTCAAACATTTAAACTTATACAAGAGTATTCTGAGCGTTTTACATACCTGCTCAGTGTGGTAATTCCACCTGAGATGTGAGTCTATTGTAATTCCGAGATATTTCATCTTATCGGTTGTATTTATTTTGATGTGTTTGTTATTAACTTTAAGCTCAATAGTTTTGTAATCAGGCAAATGATTCTCGTAACTAGCAAATGGAATGTAATAAGTTTTCTCGAAATTAACTGTAAGTACCTTATGGCTAAACCAGTTGAAGATATTTATCAAATCTTGTTGAACTTCTGTTTTTAGATTTGTCCATGAATCAGAGGAGTAGAGGATGGCTGTATCGTCAGCGAAGCTATATATCTTTCCAGCAGATTTTTGAGTGAGTAAGTTATTAATATACAAGGAGAATAGTATTGGCCCAAGAACTGTACCCTGAGGCACTCCATATGATAAAGTATTTTCATTGCTTACGAATTCACCAATTTTAACTGATTGTCTACGATCTGTCAAGTAGTTTTTCAACAGGTTAAGTGCAGTTCCTCTTATACCTGATCCCTCCAAGGCCTCAAATAACTGAAAGTGATCCACAGTATCAAAGGCCTTGGCAAGATCTAGGAAGACACATATTGTAGGCTTTCTGTTATCAATGCAGTGGTATATTTCTCCAGTTATTTCAGATGTTATATCGTTCGTTGACATCCCTGTTCGAAAACCAAATTGTTGATTCGAGATCAGGTGGTTTTTTTCTAGATACTCATTTATCCTTCGTTTCAGAGATTTCTCGAATATTTTTGTGAAAGTGTTGATGAGAGAAATTGGCCTATAATTAACCACATCCTTCTTATCCCCTTTTTTATAAATTGGAATCACTATTGCTTTTTTAAAATTTGATGGACAAATTCCTGTTTCATAAATAACGTCAATTAGATGTTTAAGTAAGGGTGCTATTTCGTTAATGATCATTTTTATTGTCTCCGTTTTGATATTGTCTTCGCCAGGGGACTTACCCGATTTCAAATCCTTGATAATTGACTCAATTTCGCCACTTTCAATAGGAAACAAATAAAAAGATTTCTGTATCGACACAAGTTTAGGTTTAGGTGATAAAGGTTTTTTTATTTTTTCAGCATAATTTCTACCTACAGATGCATAGTGTTCATTGAAATAGTTGGCTGTTGTGAATGGTTCACATATGATTTCGCCCGTCCTACTTCGTATTTCTTTGATGGTTTGTTCTCTGCTTTGACCGCTTATACGTTTAACAATCTCCCATAGACTTCTTGTGTTTTCAGAGTTTTTTTCTATTTCGTTCTGCCAATATTTTGATTTTGCTTCATATATTATTTTATTCAGCTTGTTTCTATATTTAGCATATTCTTCCTTTTTATGGGGATTGTTTGGATCCAATTTATACTTTCGGTATAATTCTTGTTTTGTCTTTGTTGACTTCATAACAGCTCCTGTAATCCAATTTTTGCGAGGGTATTGGGAATTTTTGACCTTAACTATACTAGTATTCTGTTGAATTAGATAGCGTATATCGTCTGTTAGTTGATTACAAATAAATTCAGGATCATTTGATGAGTAAAATGGGTCCCAATTTTTGGAATTCATATCCTCTCTCAAATTATTATAATCGATAAAATATTTGTATTTGTTTGGTGTATAATTTTTCTCATATTCTATTTGAGTACCTGCAAGTATGGTTTTGTGGTTGTTTATGCTAGTACTACAAGTTAAGGATATGCAATTATTTTGTATGTCATGTTTTGATTTCAAAAATATATGATCAATGCAGCTAGTCGACTCACCCTGCGAATTTGTTGCAGCATTTATAATAGATACGAAATTATATTCACCCATTATATCTAGATAATCACTAACATCGTCATTATTAATTTCCTTCAATAAATTAAGATTTACGTCTCCAACTAAATAGTGATATTCGACTGATATATTTTTCGTTTGTTCCAGATATAATCGTAAGGCATTAATAAATTCTGTCTTATCACCGGCTGGAGATCTGTAAAGTGCTGTGACCACCACATATTTGAATTTAGATATTTCTAGCATAATTTCTATAGCTTTGCATAGTCCTATATCTATAATTTTTGATGTATATTCTAAATTTTTTTTCACGAATACTACAACTCCATCATTTTTATTGAAGTTTCCCTCATTGTATATTATGTTATAGTTTTCCAACTTATGACAATTTAAATCATGTATTTTGAAAGTTTCTGTTAGTACAATTATTTCAATACTGTAATTCATTTGTTTCAAATATATTTTGTATTCATCAAAGTTTTTGTTGATACTCTGAATATTCTGATGTAATACACCGAACCAGTTCTTCAGATTATATTGACTTAAATATTTATTTACATCATACATATTTGTGCATTCTTTCGTGATAATGGGATTGTGATAGAAATCTCTAATAAGTTGGTCCATTTTATTACCTAGCTACTACGATTATTTCTGCGTTGTGGAGCGGATGGACCGATTTTCAACTTCGATCATACCAATCTGCTTGTTTTTTTTATAGAATCCATTTCTCCGATCGAAAGAACCGAAATAGAAAAAAAAATGCATCAAAGGGGGCCCCTTGGAACTTTTTCGAATTCTTCAGATCGCCTTAACTTCCGAACGGATGGACCGATTTTCAACTTCGATCATACCAATCTGCTTGTTTTTTTTCATAGAATCCATTTCTCCAATCGAAAAAACCGAAATCAAAAAGCAAAATTGCATCAAAGGGGTCCCCTCGGAACTTTTTCGAATTCTTCAGATCGCCTTAACTTCCGAACGGATGGACCGATTTTCAACTTCGATCATACCAATCTGCTTGTTTTTTTTATAGAATCCATTTCTCCAACCAAAAAAACCGAAATCGACAAAAAAAATGCATCAAAGGAGGCCCTCTTGGAACTCTTTCGAATTCTTCAGATCGACTTAACTTCCGAACGGATGGACCGTTTTTCAACTTCGATCATACCAATCTGCTTTTTTTTTTCATAGAATCAATTTCTCCGATCAAAAAAACCGAAATCGAAAAAAAAAATGCATCAAAGGGGGCCCCCTTCGAAATTTTTCGAATTCTTCAGATTGCCTTAACTTTCGAACGTATGGACCGATTTTCAACTTCGATCATACCAATCAGCTCGTTTTTTTTCATAGAATCCATTTCTCCAATCGAAAAAACCAGAATCGAAAAAAAAAAAATGCATCAAAGGGGGCCCCCTTGGAACTTTTTCGAATTCTTCAGATCGCCTTAACATCCGAACGGATGGACCGATTTTCAACTTCGATCATACCAATCTGCTTGTTTTTTTTTTTGTAGAATCCATTTCTCTGATCGAAAAAACCGAAATAGAAAAAAAAATGCATCAAAGGGGGCCCCCTTGGAACTTTTTCGAATTCTTCAGATCGCCTTATCTTCCGAACAGATGGACCGATTTTCAACTTCGATCATACCAATCTGCTTGTTTTTTTTCATAGAATCCATTTCTCCAATCGAAAAAACCGAAATCGAAAAGACAAATTGCATCAAAGGGGGTCCCCTCGGAACTTTTTCGAATTCTTCAGATCGCCTTAATTTCCAAACGGATGGACCGATTTTCAACTTCGATCATACCAATCTGCTTGTTTTTTTTTTCATAGAATCCATTTCTCCAATCAAAAAAACCGAAATCGAAAAAATAAAAAGCATCAAAGGGAGCCCCCTTGGAACTTTTTCGAATTCTTCAGATCGCCTTAACTTCCGAACGGATGGACCGATTTTCAACTTCGATCATACGAATCTGCTTGTTTTTTTTCATAGAATCCATTTCTGCAATCGAAAAAACCGAAATCGAAAAAAAAAATGCATCAAAGGGGGCCCCCTCGTAACTTTTTCGAATTCTTCAGATCGCCCTAACTTCCGAACGGATGGACCGATTTTCAACTTCGATCATACCAATCTGCTTGTTTTTTTTTCATAGAATCCATTTCTCCAATCGAAAAAACCGAAATCGACAAAAAAAAATACATCAAAGGAGGCCCCCTTGGAACTTTTTCGAATTCTTCAGATCGACTTAACTTCCGAACGGATGGAACGATTTTCAACTTCGATCATACCAATCTGCTTTTTTTTTTCATAGAATCCATTTCTCCGATCAAAAAAACAAAAATCGAAAAAAAAATGCTTCAAAGGGGGCCCCCTTGGAAATTTTTCGAATTCTTCAGATTGCCTTAACTTTCGAACGTATGGACCGATTTTCAACTTCGATCATACCAATCTGCTCGTTTTTTTTCATAGAATCCATTTCTATAATCGAAAAAACCAAAATCGAAAAAAAAAATGCATCAAAGGGGGCCCCCTTGGAACTTTTTCGAATTCTTCAGATCGCCTTAACATCCGAACGGATGGACCGATTTTCAACTTCGATCATACCAATCTGCTTGTTTTTTTTATAGAATCCATTTCTCCAATCGAAAGAACCGGAATAGAAAAAAAAATGCATCAAAGGGGGCCCCCTTGGAACTTTTTCGAATTCTTCAGATCGCCTTAACTTCCGAACGGATGGACCGATTTTCAACTTGCTTTTCTTCTTCATAGAATCTCCGATCAAAAAAACCGAAATCGAACAAAAAAATGCATCAAAGGAGGCCCCTTTGGTACTTTTTCGAATTCTTCAGATTGCCTTAACTTTCGAACGTATGGACCGATTTTCAACTTCGATCATACCAATCTGCTTGTTTTTTTTCATAGAATCCATTTCTCCAATCAAGAAAACCGAAATCGAAAAAATAAAAAGCATCAAAGGGAGCCCCCTTGGAACATTTTCGAATTCTTCAGATCGCCTTAACTTTCGAACGGATGGACCGATTTTCAACTTCGATCATACCAATCTGCTTGTTTTTTTTTCATAGAATCCATTTCTCCAATCGCAAAAACCGAAATCGACAAAAAAAAATGCATCAAAGGAGGCCCCCTTGGAACTTTTTCGAATTCTTCAGATCGACTTAACTTCCGAACGGATGGACCGATTTTCAACTTCGATCATACCAATCTGCTTTTTTTTTTTCATAGAATCCATTTCTCCGATCAAAAAAACCGGAATCGAAAAAAAAAAATGCATCAAAGGGGGCCCTCTTGGAACTTTTTCGAATTCTTCAGTTCGCCTCAACTTCCGAACGGATGGACCGATTCTCAACTTCGATCATACCAATCTCCTTGTTTTATTTCATAGAATCCATTTCTCCAATCGGAAAAACCGAAATCGAAAAAAAAAATGCATCAAAGGGGGTCCCCTCGGAACTTTTACGAATTCTTCAGATCGACTTAACTTCCGAACGGATGGACCGATTTTCAACTTCGATCATACCAATCTGCTTTTTTTTTCATAGAATCAATTTCTCCGATCAAAAAAACCGAAATCAAAAAAAAATGCATCAAAGGGGGCCCCCTTCGAAATTTTTCGAATTCTTCAGATTGCCTTAACTTTCGAACGTATGGACCGATTTTCAACTTCGATCATACCAATCAGCTCGTTTTTTTTCATAGAATCCATTTCTCCAATCGAAAAAACCAGAATCGAAAAAAAAAATGCATCAAAGGGGGCCCCCTTGGAACTTTTTCGAATTCTTCAGATCGCCTTAACATCCGAACGGATGGACCGATTTTCAACTTCGATCATACCAATCTGCTTGTTTTTTTTTTGTAGAATCCATTTCTCTGATCGAAAAAACCGAAATAGAAAAAAAAATGCATCAAAGGGGGCCCCCTTGGAACTTTTTCGAATTCTTCAGATCGCCTTATCTTCCGAACAGATGGACCGATTTTCAACTTCGATCATACCAATCTGCTTGTTTTTTTTCATAGAATCCATTTCTCCAATCGAAAAAACCGAAATCGAAAAGACAAATTGCATCAAAGAGGGTCCCCTCGAAACTTTTTCGAATTCTTCAGATCGCCTTAATTTCCGAACGGATGGACCGATTTTCAACTTCGATCATACCAATCTGCTTGTTTTTTTTTCATAGAATCCATTTCTCCAATCAAAAAAACCGAAATCGAAAAAATAAAAAGCATCAAAGGGAGCCCCCTTGGAACTTTTTCGAATTCTTCAGATCGCCTTAACTTCCGAACGGATGGACCGATTTTCAACTTCGATCATACGAATCTGCTTGTTTTTTTTTCATAGAATCCATTTCTGCAATCGAAAAAACCGAAATCGAAAAAAAAATGCATCAAAGGGGGCCCCCTCGTAACTTTTTCGAATTCTTCAGATCGCCCTAACTTCCGAACGGATGGACCGATTTTCAACTTCGATCATACCAATCTGCTTGTTTTTTTTTCATAGAATCCATTTCTCCAATCGAAAAAACCGAAATCGACAAAAAAAAATACATCAAAGGAGGCCCCCTTGGAACTTTTTCGAATTCTTCAGATCGACTTAACTTCCGAACGGATGGAACGATTTTCAACTTCGATCATACCAATCTGCCTTTTTTTTTTCATAGAATCCATTTCTCCGATCAAAAAAACAAAAATCGAAAAAAAAAATGCTTCAAAGGGGGCCCCCTTGGAAATTTTTCGAATTCTTCAGATTGCCTTAACTTTCGAACGTATGGACCGATTTTCAACTTCGATCATACCAATCTGCTCGTTTTTTTTCATAGAATCCATTTCTATAATCGAAAAAACCAAAATCGAAAAAAAAAATGCATCAAAGGGGGCCCCCTTGGAACTTTTTCGAATTCTTCAGATCGCCTTAACATCCGAACGGATGGACCGATTTTCAACTTCGATCATACCAATCTGCTTGTTTTTTTTATAGAATCCATTTCTCCGATCGAAAGAACCGGAATAGAAAAAAAAATGCATCAAAGGGGGCCCCCTTGGAACTTTTTCGAATTCTTCAGATCGCCTTAACTTCCGAACGGATGGACCGATTTTCAACTTGCTTTTCTTCTTCATAGAATCTCCGATCAAAAAAACCGAAATCGAACAAAAAAATGCATCAAAGGAGGCCCCTTTGGAACTTTTTCGAATTCTTCAGATTGCCTTAACTTTCGAACGTATGGACCGATTTTCAACTTCGATCATACCAATCTGCTTGTTTTTTTTCATAGAATCCATTTCTCCAATCAAGAAAACCGAAATCGAAAAAATAAAAAGCATCAAAGGGAGCCCCCTTGGAACATTTTCGAATTCTTCAGATCGCCTTAACTTTCGAACGGATGGACCGATTTTCAACTTCGATCATACCAATCTGCTTGTTTTTTTTTCATAGAATCCATTTCTCCAATCGCAAAAACCGAAATCGACAAAAAAAAATGCATCAAAGGAGGCCCCCTTGGAACTTTTTCGAATTCTTCAGATCGACTTAACTTCCGAACGGATGGACCGATTTTCAACTTCGATCATACCAATCTGCTTTTTTTTTTTCATAGAATCCATTTCTCCGATCAAAAAAACCGGAATCGAAAAAAAAAATGCATCAAAGGGGGCCCTCTTGGAACTTTTTCGAATTCTTCAGTTCGCCTCAACTTCCGAACGGATGGACCGATTCTCAACTTCGATCATACCAATCTCCTTGTTTTATTTCATAGAATCCATCTCTCCAATCGAAAAAACCGAAATCGAAAAAAAAAATGCATCAAAGGGGGTCCCCTCGGAACTTTTACGAATTCTTCAGATCGCCTAAACTTCCGAACGGATAGACCGATTTCCAACTTCGATCATACCAATCTGCTTGTTTTTTTCATAGAATCCATTTCTCCGATCGAAAAAACCGAAATCAAAAAAAAATTGCATCAAAGGGGGCCCCCTTGGAACTTTTTCGAATTCTTCAGATCGCCTTAACTTCCGAACGGATGGACCGATTTTCAACTTCGATCATACCAATCCGCTTGTTTTTTTTCATAGAATTCATTTCTCCAATTAAAAAAATCGAAATTGAAAGAAAGAAAAATGCATCAAAGGGAGCCCTCTTGAATCTTTTTCGAATTCTTCAGATCGCCTTAACTTCCGAACGGATGGACCGATTTTCAACTTCGAACATACAAATCTGCTTGTTTTTTTTTCATAGAATCCATTTCTCCAATAGAAAAAACCGAAAAAAAAAAATGCATCAAAGGGGGCCCCCTTGAAACTTTTTCGAATTCTTCAGATCGCCTTAACTTCCGAACGGATGGACCGATTTTCAACTTCGATCATACCAATCTGCTTGTTTTTTTTCATAGAATCCATTTCTCCAATCAAAAAAACCGAAATCGAAAAAAAAAATGCAACAAAGGGAGCCCCCTTGGAACTTTTTCGAATTCTTCAGATCGCCTTAACTTCCGAACGGATGGACCGATTATCAACTTCGATCATACCAATCTGCTTGTATTTTTTCATAAAATCCATTTCTCCAATCGGAAAAACCGAAATGGAAAAAAAAATGCATCAAAGGGGTCCCCCTTGGAACTTTTTCGAATTCTTCAGATCGCCTTAACTTCCGAACGGATGGACCGATTTTCAACTTCGATCATACCAATCTGCTTGTTTTTTTTCATAGAATCCATTTCTTCAATCAAAAAAACCGAAATCGAAAAAAAAATGCATCAAAGGGAGCCCCCTTGGAACTTTTTCGAATTCTTCAGATCGCCTTAACTTCCGAACGGATGGACCGATTTTCAACTTCGATCATACCAATCTGCTTGTTTTTTTTTCATAGAATCCATTTCTCCAATCGAAAAAACCGGAATCGAAAAAAAAATGCATCAAAGGGGGCCCCCTTGGAACTTTTTCGAATTCTTCAGATCGCCTTAACTTCCGAACGGATGGACCGATTTTCAATTTCTCGCATACCAATTCGCTTGTTTTCTTCCATAGAATCCATTTCTCCAATCGAAAAAAATTGCATCGAAGGGGGTCCCCTTGGAACTTTTTCGAATTCTTCAGATCGCCTTAACTTCCGAACGGATGGACCGATTTTCAACTTCGATCATACCAATCTGCTTGTTTTTTTCATAGAATCCATTTTTCCAATCAAATAAACCGAAATCGAAAAAAAAAAATGCATCAAAGAGGGCCCTCTTGGAACTTTTTCGAATTCTTCAGATCGCCTTAACTTCCGAACGGATGGACCGATTTTCAACTTCGAACATACAAATCTGCTTGTTTTTTTTCCATAGAATCCATTTCTCCAATAGAAAAAACCGAAAAAAAAATGCATCAAAGAAGGCCCCCTTGAAACTTTTTCGAATTCTTCAGATCGCCTTAACTTCCGAACGGATGGACCGATTTTCAACTTCGAACATACAAATCTGCTTGTTTTTTTTTCATAGAATCCATTTCTCCAATAGAAAAAACCGAAATAAAAAAAAAATGCATCAAAGGGGGCCCCCTTGGAACTTTTTCGAATTCTTCAGATCGCCTTAACTTCCGAACGGATGGACCGATTTTCAACTTCGATCATACCAATCTGCTTGTTTTTTTTCATAGAATCCGTTTCTTCAATCGAAAAAACCGAAATCGAAAAAAAAAATGCATCAAAGGGGGCCCGCTTTTAACTTTTTCGAATTCTTCAGATCGCCTTAACTTCCGAACGGATGGACCGATTATCAACTTCGATCATACCAATCTGCTTGTATTTTTTCATAAAATCCATTTCTCCAATCGGAAAAACCGAAATGGAAAAAAAAATGCATCAAAGGGGTCCCCCTTGGAACTTTTTCGAATTCTTCAGATCGCCTTAACTTCCGAACGGATGGACCGATTTTCAACTTCGATCATACCAATCTGCTTGTTTTTTTTCATAGAATCCATTTCTTCAATCAAAAAAACCGAAATCGAAAAAAAAATGCATCAAAGGGAGCCCCCTTGGAACTTTTTCGAATTCTTCAGATCGCCTTAACTTCCGAACGGATGGACCGATTTTCAACTTCGATCATACCAATCTGCTTGTTTTTTTTTCATAGAATCCATTTCTCCAATCGAAAAAACCGGAATCGAAAAAAAAATGCATCAAAGGGGGCCCCCTTGGAACTTTTTCGAATTCTTCAGATCGCCTTAACTTCCGAACGGATGGACCGATTTTCAATTTCTCGCATACCAATTCGCTTGTTTTCTTCCATAGAATCCATTTCTCCAATCGAAAAAAATTGCATCGAAGGGGGTCCCCTTGGAACTTTTTCGAATTCTTCAGATCGCCTTAACTTCCGAACGGATGGACCGATTTTCAACTTCGATCATACCAATCTGCTTGTTTTTTTCATAGAATCCATTTTTCCAATCAAATAAACCGAAATCGAAAAAAAATTGCATCAAAGGGGGGCCCCTTGGAACTTTTTCGAATTCTTCAGATCGCCTTTACTTCCGAACGGATGGACCGATTTTCAACTTCGATCATACCAATCCGCTTGTTTTTTTTTTCATAGAATTCATTTCTCCAATCGAAAAAACCGAAATCGAAAAAAAAAAATGCATCAAAGAGGGCCCTCTTGGAACTTTTTCGAATTCTTCAGATCGCCTTAACTTCCGAACGGATGGACCGATTTTCAACTTCGAACATACAAATCTGCTTGTTTTTTTTCCATAGAATCCATTTCTCCAATAGAAAAAACCGAAAAAAAAATGCATCAAAGAAGGCCCCCTTGAAACTTTTTCGAATTCTTCAGATCGCCTTAACTTCCGAACGGATGGACCGATTTTCAACTTCGATCATACCAATCTGCTTGTTTTTTTTCATAGAATCCATTTCTCCAATCAAAAAAACCGAAATCGAAAAAAAAAATGCAACAAAGGGAGCCCCCTTGGAACTTTTTCGAATTCTTCAGATCGCCTTAACTTCCGAACGGATGGACCGATTTTCAACTTCGATCATACCAATCTGCTTGTTTTTTTTCATAGTATCCATTTCTCCAATCGAAAAAACCGGAATCGAAAAAAAAATGCATCAAAGGGGGCCCCCTTGGAACTTTTTCGAATTCTTCAGATCGCCTTAACTTCCGAACGGATGGACCGATTTTCAACTTCGATCATACCAATCTGCTTGTTTTTTTTTCATAGTATCCATTTCTCCAATCGAAAAAACCGGAATCGAAAAAAAAATGCATCAAAGGGGGCCCCCTTGGAACTTTTTCGAATTCTTCAGATCGCCTTTACTTCCGAACGGATGGACCGATTTTCAACTTCGATCATACCAATCCGCTTGTTTTTTTTTCATAGAATTCATTTCTCCAATCGAAAAAACCGAAATCGAAAAAAAAATGCATCAAAGAGGGCCCTCTTGGAACTTTTTCGAATTCTTCAGATCGCCTTAACTTCCGAACGGATGGACCGATTTTCAACTTCGAACATACAAATCTGCTTGTTTTTTTTCCATAGAATCCATTTCTCCAATAGAAAAAACCGAAAAAAAAAAATGCATCAAAGGGGGCCCCCTTGAAACTTTTTCGAATTCTTCAGATCGCCTTAACTTCCGAACGGATGGACCGATTTTCAACTTCGATCATACCAATCTGCTTGTTTTTTTTCATAGAATTCATTTCTCCAATCGAAAAAACCGAAATCGAAAAAAAAAAAGGAACCAAAGGGGGCCCTCTTGGAACTTTTTCGAATTCTTCAGATCGCCTTAACTTCCGAACGGATGGACCGATTTTCAACTTCGAACATACAAATCTGCTTGTTTTTTTTCATAGAATCCATTTCTCCAATAGAAAAAACCGAAAAAAAAATGCATCAAAGGGGGCCCCCTTGAAACTCTTTCGAATTCTTCAGATCGCCTTAACTTCCGAACGGATGGACCGATTTTCAACTTCGATCATACCAATCTGCTTGTTTTTTTTTCATAGAATCCTTTTCTCCAATCGAAAAAACCGAAATGAAAAAAAAAATGCATCAAAGGGGACCCCCTTGGAACTTTTTCGAATTCTTCAGATCGCCTTAACTTCCGAACGGATGGACCGATTTTCAACTTCGATCATACCAATCTGCTTGTTTTTTTTCATAGAATCCATTTCTCCAATCAAAAAAACCGAAATCGAAAAAAAAATGCATCAAAGGGGGCCCCCTTGGAACTTTTTCGAATTCTTCAGATCGCCTTAACTTCCGAACGGATGGACCGATTTTCAACTTCGATCATACCAATCTGCTTGTTTTTTTTTCATAGAATCCATTTCTCCAATCGAAAAAACTGGAATTTAAGAAAAAATGCATCAAAGGGGGCCCCCTTGGAACTTTTTCGAATTTTTCAGATCGCCTTAACTTCCGAACGGATGGACAGATTTTCAATTTCGCGCATACCAATTCGCTTGTTTTTCCATAGAATCCATTTCTCCAATCGAAAAAAATTGCATCGAAGGGGGTCCCCTTGGAACTTTTTCGAATTCTTCAGATCGCCTTAACTTCCGAACGGATGGACCGATTTTCAACTTCGATCATACCAATCTGCTTGTTTTTTTCATAGAATCCATTTTTCCAATCGAAAAAACCGAAATCGAAAAAAAAATGCATCAAAGGGGGCCCCCTTGGAACTTTTTCGAATTCTTCAGATCGCCTTAACTTCCGAACCGATGGACCGGTTTTCAATTTCTCAAATACCAATTCGCTTGTTTTTTTCCATAGAGTCCATTTCTCCAATCGAAAAAAATTGCCTCAAAGGGGGTCCCCTTGGAACTTTTTTGAATTCTTCAGATCGCCTTAACTTCCGAACGGATGGACCGATTTTCAACTTCTATCATACCAATCTGCTTGTTTTTTTCATAGAATCCATTTCTCCAATCAAATAAACCGAAATCGAAAAAAAAATTGCATCAAAGGGGGGCCCCTTGGAACTTTTTCGAATTCTTCAGATCGCCTTAACTTCCGAACGGATGGACCGATTTTCAACTTCGATCATACCAATCCGCTTGTTTTTTTTTTCATAGAATTTATTTCTCCAATCGAAAAAACCGAAATCGAAAAAAAAAAATGCATCAAAGGGGGCCCTCTTGGAACTTTTTCGAATTCTTCAGATCGCCTTAACTTCCGAACTGATGGACCGATTTTCAACTTCAAACATACAAATCTGCTTGTTTTTTTTTCATAGAATCCATTTCTCCAATAAAAAAAACCGAAAAAAAAATGCATCAAAGGGGGCCAGCTTGAAAATCTTTCGAATTCTTCAGATCGCCTTAACTTCCGAACGGATGGACCGATTTTCAACTTCGATCATACCAATCTGCTTGTTTTTTTTTCATAGAATCCATTTCTCCAATCGAAAAAACCGAAATCGAAAAAAAAATGCATCAATGGTGGCCCCCTTGGAACTTTTTCGAATTCTTCAGATCGCCTTAACTTCCGAACGGATGGACCGATTTTCAACTTCGATCATACCAATCTGCTTGTATTTTTTCATAGAATCCATTTCTTCAATCGAAAAAACCGAAATGAAGAAAAAAATGCATCAAAGGGGACCCCCTTGGAACTTTTTCGAATTCTTCAGATCGCCTTAACTTCCGAACGGATGGACCGATTTTCAACTTCTATCATACCAATCTGCTTGTTTTTTTTTCATAGAATCCATTTCTCCAATCGAAAAAACTGGAATCGAAAAAAAAATGCATCAAAGGGGGCCCCCTTGGAATTTTTTCGAATTCTTCAGATCGCCTTAACTTCCGAACGGATGGACCGATTTTCAATTTCGCGCATACCAATTCGCTTGTTTTTTCCATAGAATCCATTTCCCCAATCGAAAAATATTGCATCAAAGGGGGTCCCCTTGGAACTTTTTCGAATTCTTCAGATCGCCTTAACTTCCGAACGGATGGACCGATTTTCAACTTCGATCATACCAATCTGCTTGTTTTTTTCATAGAATCCATTTCTCCAATCGAAAAAACCGAAATCGAAAAAAAAATGCATCAAAGGGGGCCCCCTTGGAACTTTTTCGAATTCTTCAGATCGCCTCAACTTCCGAACCGATGGACCGGTTTTCAACTTCGATCATACCAATCTGCTTGTTTTATTTCATAGAATCCATTTCTCCAATCGGAAAAACCGAAATCGAAAAAAAAATGCATCAAAGGGGGTCCCCTTGGAACTTTTCCGAATTCTTCAGATCGCCTTAACTTCCGAACGGATGGACCGATTTTCAACTTCGATCATACCAATCTGCTTGTTTTTTTTCATAGTATCCATTTCTCCAATCGAAAAAACCGGAATCGAAAAAAAAATGCATCAAAGGGGGCCCCCTTGGAACTTTTTCGAATTCTTCAGATCGCCTTAACTTCCGAACGGATGGACCGATTTTCAACTTCGATCATACCAATCTGCTTGTTTTTTTTTCATAGTATCCATTTCTCCAATCGAAAAAACCGGAATCGAAAAAAAAATGCATCAAAGGGGGCCCCCTTGGAACTTTTTCGAATTCTTCAGATCGCCTTTACTTCCGAACGGATGGACCGATTTTCAACTTCGATCATACCAATCCGCTTGTTTTTTTTTCATAGAATTCATTTCTCCAATCGAAAAAACCGAAATCGAAAAAAAAAATGCATCAAAGAGGGCCCTCTTGGAACTTTTTCGAATTCTTCAGATCGCCTTAACTTCCGAACGGATGGACCGATTTTCAACTTCGAACATACAAATCTGCTTGTTTTTTTTCCATAGAATCCATTTCTCCAATAGAAAAAACCGAAAAAAAAAAATGCATCAAAGGGGGCCCCCTTGAAACTTTTTCGAATTCTTCAGATCGCCTTAACTTCCGAACGGATGGACCGATTTTCAACTTCGATCATACCAATCTGCTAGTTTTTTTTCATAGAATTCATTTCTCCAATCGAAAAAACCGAAATCGAAAAAAAAAAGGAACCAAAGGGGGCCCTCTTGGAACTTTTTCGAATTCTTCAGATCGCCTTAACTTCCGAACGGATGGACCGATTTTCAACTTCGAACATACAAATCTGCTTGTTTTTTTTCATAGAATCCATTTCTCCAATAGAAAAAACCGAAAAAAAAATGCATCAAAGGGGGCCCCCTTGAAACTCTTTCGAATTCTTCAGATCGCCTTAACTTCCGAACGGATGGACCGATTTTCAACTTCGATCATACCAATCTGCTTGTTTTTTTTTCATAGAATCCTTTTCTCCAATCGAAAAAACCGAAATGAAAAAAAAAATGCATCAAAGGGGACCCCCTTGGAACTTTTTCGAATTCTTCAGATCGCCCTAACTTCCGAACGGATGAACCGATTTTCAACTTCGATTATACCAATCTGCTTGTTTTTTTTCATAGAATCCATTTCTCCAATCAAAAAAACCGAAATCGAAAAAAAAATGCATCAAAGGGGGCCCCCTTGGAACTTTTTCGAATTCTTCAGATCGCCTTAACTTCCGAACGGATGGACCGATTTTCAACTTCGATCATACCAATCTGCTTGTTTTTTTTTCATAGAATCCATTTCTCCAATCGAAAAAACTGGAATTTGAGAAAAAATGCATCAAAGGGGGCCCCCTTGGAACTTTTTCGAATTTTTCAGATCGCCTTAACTTCCGAACGGATGGACAGATTTTCAATTTCGCGCATACCAATTCGCTTGTTTTTTCCATAGAATCCATTTTTCCAATCGAAAAAAATTGCATCGAAGGGGGTCCCCTTGGAACTTTTTCGAATTCTTCAGATCGCCTTAACTTCCGAACGGATGGACCGATTTTCAACTTCGATCATACCAATCTGCTTGTTTTTTTCATAGAATCCATTTTTCCAATCGAAAAAACCGAAATCGAAAAAAAAATGCATCAAAGGGGGCCCCCTTGGAACTTTTTCGAATTCTTCAGATCGCCTTAACTTCCGAACCGATGGGTCGGTTTTCAATTTCTCAAATACCAATTCGCTTGTTTTTTTCCATAGAGTCCATTTCTCCAATCGAAAAAAATTGCCTCAAAGGGGGTCCCCTTGGAACTTTTTTGAATTCTTCAGATCGCCTTAACTTCCGAACGGATGGACCGATTTTCAACTTCTATCATACCAATCTGCTTGTTTTTTTCATAGAATCCATTTCTCCAATCAAATAAACCGAAATCGAAAAAAAAATTGCATCAAAGGGGGGCCCCTTGGAACTTTTTCGAATTCTTCAGATCGCCTTAACTTCCGAACGGATGGACCGATTTTCAACTTCGATCATACCAATCCGCTTGTTTTTTTTTCATAGAATTCATTTCTCCAATCGAAAAAACCGAAATCGAAAAAAAAAAATGCATCAAAGGGGGCCCTCTTGGAACTTTTTCGAATTCTTCAGATCGCCTTAACTTCCGAACTGATGGACCGATTTTCAACTTCAAACATACAAATCTGCTTGTTTTTTTTTCGTAGAATCCATTTCTCCAATAAAAAAAACCGAAAAAAAAATGCATCAAAGGAGGCCAGCTTGAAAATCTTTCGAATTCTTCAGATCGCCTTAACTTCCGAACGGATGGACCGATTTTCAACTTCGATCATACCAATCTGCTTGTTTTTTTTTTTCATAGAATCCATTTCTCCAATCGAAAAAACCGAAATCGAAAAAAAAATGCATCAATGGTGGCCCCCTTGGAACTTTTTCGAATTCTTCAGATCGCCTTAACTTCCGAACGGATGGACCGATTTTCAACTTCGATCATACCAATCTGCTTGTATTTTTTCATAGAATCCATTTCTTCAATCGAAAAAACCGAAATGAAAAAAAAAATGCATCAAAGGGGACCCCCTTGGAACTTTTTCGAATTCTTCAGATCGCCTTAACTTCCGAACGGATGGACCGATTTTCAACTTCTATCATACCAATCTGCTTGTTTTTTTTTCATAGAATCCATTTCTCCAATCGAAAAAACTGGAATCGAAAAAAAAATGCATCAAAGGGGGCCCCCTTGGAATTTTTTCGAATTCTTCAGATCGCCTTAACTTCCGAACGGATGGACCGATTTTCAATTTCGCGCATACCAATTCGCTTGTTTTTTCCATAGAATCCATTTCTCCAATCGAAAAATATTGCATCAAAGGGGGTCCCCTTGGAACTTTTTCGAATTCTTCAGATCGCCTTAACTTCCGAACGGATGGACCGATTTTCAACTTCGATCATACCAATCTGCTTGTTTTTTTCATAGAATCCATTTCTCCAATCGAAAAAACCGAAATCGAAAAAAAAATGCATCAAAGGGGGCCCCCTTGGAACTTTTTCGAATTCTTCAGATCGCCTCAACTTCCGAACCGATGGACCGGTTTTCAACTTCGATCATACCAATCTGCTTGTTTTATTTCATAGAATCCATTTCTCCAATCGGAGAAACCGAAATCGAAAAAAAAATGCATCAAAGGGGGTCCCCTTGGAACTTTTCCGAATTCTTCAGATCGCCTTAACTTCCGAACGGATGGACCGATTTTCAACTTCGATCATACCAATCTGCTTGTTTTTTTTCATAGTATCCATTTCTCCAATCGAAAAAACCGGAATCGAAAAAAAAATGCATCAAAGGGGGCCCCCTTGGAACTTTTTCGAATTCTTCAGATCGCCTTAACTTCCGAACGGATGGACCGATTTTCAACTTCGATCATACCAATCTGCCTGTTTTTATTTCATAGTATCCATTTCTCCAATCGAAAAAACCGGAATCGAAAAAAAAATGCATCAAAGGGGGCCCCCTTGGAACTTTTTCGAATTCTTCAGATCGCCTTTACTTCCGAACGGATGGACCGATTTTCAACTTCGATCATACCAATCCGCTTGTTTTTTTTTCATAGAATTCATTTCTCCAATCGAAAAAACCGAAATCGAAAAAAAAAATGCATCAAAGAGGGCCCTCTTGGAACTTTTTCGAATTCTTCAGATCGCCTTAACTTCCGAACGGATGGACCGATTTTCAACTTCGAACATACAAATCTGCTTGTTTTTTTTCCATAGAATCCATTTCTCCAATAGAAAAAACCGAAAAAAAAAATGCATCAAAGGGGGCCCCCTTGAAACTTTTTCGAATTCTTCAGATCGCCTTAACTTCCGAACGGATGGACCGATTTTCAACTTCGATCATACCAATCTGCTTGTTTTGTTTCATAGAATTCATTTCTCCAATCGAAAAAACCGAAATCGAAAAAAAAAAGGAACCAAAGGGGGCCCTCTTGGAACTTTTTCGAATTCTTCAGATCGCCTTAACTTCCGAACGGATGGACCGATTTTCAACTTCGAACATACAAATCTGCTTGTTTTTTTTCATAGAATCCATTTCTCCAATAGAAAAAACCGAAAAAAAAATGCATCAAAGGGGGCCCCTTTGAAACTCTTTCGAATTCTTCAGATCGCCTTAACTTCCGAACGGATGGACCGATTTTCAACTTCGATCATACCAATCTGCTTGTTTTTTTTCATAGAATCCATTTCTCCAATCAAAAAAACCGAAATCGAAAAAAAAATGCATCAAAGGGGGCCCCCTTGGAACTTTTTCGAATTCTTCAGATCGCCTTAACTTCCGAACGGATGGACCGATTTTCAACTTCGATCATACCAATCTGCTTGTTTTTTTTTCATAGAATCCATTTCTCCAATCGAAAAAACTGGAATTTGAGAAAAAATGCATCAAAGGGGGCCCCCTTGGAACTTTTTCGAATTTTTCAGATCGCCTTAACTTCCGAACGGATGGACAGATTTTCAATTTCGCGCATACCAATTCGCTTGTTTTTTCCATAGAATCCATTTCTCCAATCGAAAAAAATTGCATCGAAGGGGGTCCCCTTGGAACTTTTTCGAATTCTTCAGATCGCCTTAACTTCCGAACGGATGGACCGATTTTCAACTTCGATCATACCAATCTGCTTGTTTTTTTCATAGAATCCATTTTTCCAATCGAAAAAACCGAAATCGAAAAAAAAATGCATCAAAGGGGGCCCCCTTGGAACTTTTTCGAATTCTTCAGATCGCCTTAACTTCCGAACCGATGGACCGGTTTTCAATTTCTCAAATACCAATTCGCTTGTTTTTTTCCATAGAGTTCATTTCTCCAATCGAAAAAAATTGCCTCAAAGGGGGTCCCCTTGGAACTTTTTTGAATTCTTCAGATCGCCTTAACTTCCGAACGGATGGACCGATTTTCAACTTCTATCATACCAATCTGCTTGTTTTTTTCATAGAATCCATTTCTCCAATCAAATAAACCGAAATCGAAAAAAAAATTGCATCAAAGGGGGGCCCCTTGGAACTTTTTCGAATTCTTCAGATCGCCTTAACTTCCGAACGGATGGACCGATTTTCAACTTCGATCATACCAATCCGCTTGTTTTTTTTTCATAGAATTCATTTCTCCAATCGAAAAAACCGAAATCGAAAAAAAAAATGCATCAAAGGGGGCCCTCTTGGAACTTTTTCGAATTCTTCAGATCGCCTTAACTTCCGAACTGATGGACCGATTTTCAACTTCAAACATACAAATCTGCTTGTTTTTTTTTCATAGAATCCATTTCTCCAATAAAAAAAACCGAAAAAAAAATGCATCAAAGGGGGCCAGCTTGAAAATCTTTCGAATTCTTCAGATCGCCTTAACTTCCGAACGGATGGACCGATTTTCAACTTCGATCATACCAATCTGCTTGTTTTTTTTTTCATAGAATCCATTTCTCCAATCGAAAAAACTGGAATCGAAAAAAAAATGCATCAAAGGGGGCCCCCTTGGAATTTTTTCGAATTCTTCAGATCGCCTTAACTTCCGAACGGATGGACCGATTTTCAATTTCGCGCATACCAATTCGCTTGTTTTTTCCATAGAATCCATTTCTCCAATCGAAAAATATTGCATCAAAGGGGGTCCCCTTGGAACTTTTTCGAATTCTTCAGATCGCCTTAACTTCCGAACGGATGGACCGATTTTCAACTTCGATCATACCAATCTGCTTGTTTTTTTCATAGAATCCATTTCTCCAATCGAAAAAACCGAAATCGAAAAAAAAATGCATCAAAGGGGGCCCCCTTGGAACTTTTTCGAATTCTTCAGATCGCCTCAACTTCCGAACCGATGGACCGGTTTTCAACTTCGATCATACCAATCTGCTTGTTTTATTTCATAGAATCCATTTCTCCAATCGGAAAAACCGAAATCGAAAAAAAATGCATCAAAGGGGGTCCCCTTGGAACTTTTCCGAATTCTTCAGATCGCCTTAACTTCCGAACGGATGGACCGATTTTCAACTTCGATCATACCAATCTGCTTGTTTTTTTTCATAGAATCCATTTCTCCAATCGAAAAAACCGAAATCTGAAAAAAAAAAATTGCATCAAAGGGGGCCCCCTTGGAACTTTTTCGAATTTTTCAGATCGCCCTAACTTCCGAATGGATTGACCGATTTTCAACTTCGATCATACCAATCTGCTTGTTTTTTTCATAGAATCCATTTCTCCAATCGAAAAAACCGAAATCGAAAAAAAAAAATGCATTAAAGGGGGCCCCCTTGGAACTTTTTCGAATTCTTCAGATCGCCTTAACTTCCGAACGGATGGACCGATTTTCAACTTCGATCATACCAATCTGCTTGTTTCTCCAATCGAAAAAACCGGAATCGGAAAAAAAATGCATCAAAGGGGGCCCCCTTGGAACTTTTTCGAATTCTTCAGATCGCCTTAACTTCCGAACGGATGGACCGATTTTCAATTTCTCGCATACCAATTCGCTTGTTTTTTTCCATAGAATCCATTTCTCCAATCGAAAAAAATTGCATCAAAGGGGGTCCTTTTGGAACTTTTTCGAATTCTTCAGATCACCTTAACTTCCGAACGGATGGACCAATTTTCAACTTCGATCATACCAATCTGCTTGTTTTTTTTCATAGAATCCATTTCTCCAATCGAAAAAACCGAAATCGAAAAGAAAAATTGCATCAAAGGGGGTCCCCTTGGAACTTTTTCGAATTCTTCAGATCGCCTTAACTTCCGAACGGATGGACCGATTTTCAACTTCGATCATACCAATCTGCTTGTTTTTTTTTTCATAGAATCCATTTCTCCAATCAAAAAAACCGAAATCAAAAAAATAAGAAGCATCAAAGGGAGCCCCCTTGGAACTTTTTCGAATTCTACAGATCGCCTTAACTTCCGAACGGATGGACCGATTTTCAACTTTGATCATACCAATCTGCTTTTTTTTTCATAGAATCCATTTCTCCGATCAAAAAAACCGAAATCGAAAAAAAATGCATCAAAGGGGGCCCCCTTGGAACTTTTTCGAATTCTTCAGATCGCCTTAACATATGAACGGATGGACCGATTTTCAACTTCGATCATACCAATCTGCTTGTTTTTTTTATAGAATCCATTTCTCCGATCGAAAGAACCGAAATAGAAAAAAAAATGCATCAAAGGGGGCCCTCTTGGAACTTTTTCGAATTCTTCAGATCGCCTTAACTTCCGAACTGATGGACCGATTTTCAACTTCAAACATACAAATCTGCTTGTTTTTTTTTCATAGAATCCATTTCTCCAATAAAAAAAAACCGAAAAAAAAATGCATCAAAGGGGGCCAGCTTGAAAATCTTTCGAATTCTTCAGATCGCCTTAACTTCCGAACGGATGGACCGATTTTCAACTTCGATCATACCAATCTGCTTGTTTTTTTTTCATAGAATCCATTTCTCCAATCGAAAAAACCGAAATCGAAAAAAAAATGCATCAATGGTGGCCCCCTTGGAACTTTTTCGAATTCTTCAGATCGCCTTAACTTCCGAACGGATGGACCGATTTTCAACTTCGATCATACCAATCTGCTTGTATTTTTTCATAGAATCCATTTCTTCAATCGAAAAAACCGAAATGAAGAAAAAAATGCATCAAAGGGGACCCCCTTGGAACTTTTTCGAATTCTTCAGATCGCCTTAACTTCCGAACGGATGGACCGATTTTCAACTTCTATCATACCAATCTGCTTGTTTTTTTTTCATAGAATCCATTTCTCCAATCGAAAAAACTGGAATCGAAAAAAAAATGCATCAAAGGGGGCCCCCTTGGAATTTTTTCGAATTCTTCAGATCGCCTTAACTTCCGAACGGATGGACCGATTTTCAATTTCGCGCATACCAATTCGCTTGTTTTTTCCATAGAATCCATTTCTCCAATCGAAAAATATTGCATCAAAGGGGGTCCCCTTGGAACTTTTTCGAATTCTTCAGATCGCCTTAACTTCCGAACGGATGGACCGATTTTCAACTTCGATCATACCAATCTGCTTGTTTTTTTCATAGAATCCATTTCTCCAATCGAAAAAACCGAAATCGAAAAAAAAAATGCATCAAAGGGGGCCCCCTTGGAACTTTTTCGAATTCTTCAGATCGCCTCAACTTCCGAACCGATGGACCGGTTTTCAACTTCGATCATACCAATCTGCTTGTTTTATTTCATAGAATCCATTTCTCCAATCGGAAAAACCGAAATCGAAAAAAAAAATGCATCAAAGGGGGTCCCCTTGGAACTTTTCCGAATTCTTCAGATCGCCTTAACTTCCGAACGGATGGACCGATTTTCAACTTCGATCATACCAATCTGCTTGTTTTTTTTTCATAGAATCCATTTCTCCAATCAAAAAAATCGAAATCTGAAAAAAAAAATTGCATCAAAGGGGGCCCCCTTGGAACTTTTTCGAATTCTTCAGATCGCCCTAACTTCCGAATGGATTGACCGATTTTCAACTTCGATCATACCAATCTGCTTGTTTTTTTCATAGAATCCATTTCTCCAATCGAAAAAACCGAAATCGAAAAAAAAAATGCATAAAAGGGGGCCCCCTTGGAACTTTTTCGTATTCTTCAGATCGCCTTAACTTCCGAACGGATGGACCGATTTTCAACTTCGATCATACCAATCTGCTTGTTTCTCTAATCGAAAAAACCGGAATCGGAAAAAAAATGCATCAAAGGGGGCCCCCTTGGAACTTTTTCGAATTCTTCAGATCGCCTTAACTTCCGAACGGATGGACCGATTTTCAATTTCTCGCATACCAATTCGCTTGTTTTTTTCCATAGAATCCATTTCTCCAATCGAAAAAAATTGCATCAAAGGGGGTCCTTTTGGAACTTTTTCGAATTCTTCAGATCACCTTAACTTCCGAACGGATGGACCGATTTTCAACTTTGATCATACGAATCTGCTTGTTTTTTTTCATAGAATCCATTTCTCCAATCGAAAAAACCGAAGTCGACAAAAAAAAAAGCATCAAAGGAGGCCCCCTTGGAACTTTTTCGAATTCTTCAGATCGACTTAACTTCCGAACGGATGGACCGATTTTCAACTTCGATCATACCAATCTGCTTTTTTTTTCATAGAATCCATTTCTCCGATCAAAAAAACCGAAATCGAAAAATAATGCATCAAAGGGGGCCCCCTTGGAACTTTTTCGAATTCTTCAGATCGCCTTAACATATGAACGGATGGACCGATTTTCAACTTCGATCATACCAATCTGCTTGTTTTTTTTATAGAATCCATTTCTCCGATCGAAAGAACCGAAATAGAAAAAAAAATGCATCAAAGGGGGCCCTCTTGGAACTTTTTCGAATTCTCCAGATCGCCTTAACTTCCGAACTGATGGACCGATTTTCAACTTCAAACATACAAATCTGCTTGTTTTTTTTTCATAGAATCCATTTCTCCAATAAAAAAAACCGAAAAAAAATGCATCAAAGGGGGCCAGCTTGAAAATCTTTCGAATTCTTCAGATCGCCTTAACTTCCGAACGGATGGACCGATTTTCAACTTCGATCATACCAATCTGCTTGTTTTTTTTTCATAGAATCCATTTCTCCAATCGAAAAAACCGAAATCGAAAAAAAAATGCATCAATGGTGGCCCCCTTGGAACTTTTTCGAATTCTTCAGATCGCCTTAACTTCCGAACGGATGGACCGATTTTCAACTTCGATCATACCAATCTGCTTGTATTTTTTCATAGAATCCATTTCTTCAATCGAAAAAACCGAAATGAAGAAAAAAATGCATCAAAGGGGACCCCCTTGGAACTTTTTCGAATTCTTCAGATCGCCTTAACTTCCGAACGGATGGACCGATTTTCAACTTCTATCATACCAATCTGCTTGTTTTTTTTTCATAGAATCCATTTCTCCAATCGAAAAAACTGGAATCGAAAAAAAAATGCATCAAAGGGGGCCCCCTTGGAATTTTTTCGAATTCTTCAGATCGCCTTAACTTCCGAACGGATGGACCGATTTTCAATTTCGCGCATACCAATTCGCTTGTTTTTTCCATAGAATCCATTTCTCCAATCGAAAAATATTGCATCAAAGGGGGTCCCCTTGGAACTTTTTCGAATTCTTCAGATCGCCTTAACTTCCGAACGGATGGACCGATTTTCAACTTCGATCATACCAATCTGCTTGTTTTTTTCATAGAATCCATTTCTCCAATCGAAAAAACCGAAATCGAAAAAAAAAATGCATCAAAGGGGGCCCCCTTGGAACTTTTTCGAATTCTTCAGATCGCCTCAACTTCCGAACCGATGGACCGGTTTTCAACTTCGATCATACCAATCTGCTTGTTTTATTTCATAGAATCCATTTCTCCAATCGGAAAAACCGAAATCGAAAAAAAAATGCATCAAAGGGGGTCCCCTTGGAACTTTTCCGAATTCTTCAGATCGCCTTAACTTCCGAACGGATGGACCGATTTTCAACTTCGATCATACCAATCTGCTTGTTTTTTTTCATAGAATCCATTTCTCCAATCAAAAAAACCGAAATCTGAAAAAAAAAATTGCATCAAAGGGGGCCCCCTTGGAACTTTTTCGAATTTTTCAGATCGCCCTAACTTCCGAATGGATTGACCGATTTTCAACTTCGATCATACCAATCTGCTTGTTTTTTTCATAGAATCCATTTCTCCAATCGAAAAAACCGAAATCGAAAAAAAAAATGCATAAAAGGGGGCCCCCTTGGAACTTTTTCGTATTCTTCAGATCGCCTTAACTTCCGAACGGATGGACCGATTTTCAACTTCGATCATACCAATCTGCTTGTTTCTCCAATCGAAAAAACCGGAATCGGAAAAAAAATGCATCAAAGGGGGCCCCCTTGGAACTTTTTCGAATTCTTCAGATCGCCTTAACTTCCGAACGGATGGACCGATTTTCAATTTCTCGCATACCAATTCGCTTGTTTTTTTCCATAGAATCCATTTCTCCAATCGAAAAAAATTGCATCAAAGGGGGTCCTTTTGGAACTTTTTCGAATTCTTCAGATCACCTTAACTTCCGAACGGATGGACCAATTTTCAACTTCGATCATACCAATCTGCTTGTTTTTTTTCATAGAATCCATTTCTCCAATCGAAAAAACCGAAATCGAAAAGAAAAATTGCATCAAAGGGGGTCCCCTTGGAACTTTTTCGAATTCTTCAGATCGCCTTAACTTCCGAACGGATGGACCGATTTTCAACTTCGATCATACCAATCTGCTTGTTTTTTTTTTCATAGAATCCATTTCTCCAATCAAAAAAACCGAAATCGAAAAAATAAGAAGCATCAAAGGGAGCCCCCTTGGAACTTTTTCGAATTCTACAGATCGCCTTAACTTCCGAACGGATGGACCGATTTTCAACTTTGATCATACGAATCTGCTTGTTTTTTTTCATAGAATCCATTTCTCCAATCGAAAAAACCGAAGTCGACACAAAAAAATGCATCAAAGGAGGCCCCCTTGGAACTTTTTCGAATTCTTCAGATCGACTTAACTTCCGAACGGATGGACCGATTTTCAACTTCGATCATACCAATCTGCTTTTTTTTTCATAGAATCCATTTCTCCGATCAAAAAAACCGAAATCGAAAAAAAAATGCATCAAAGGGGGCCCCCTTGGAACTTTTTCGAATTCTTCAGATCGCCTTAACATATGAACGGATGGACCGATTTTCAACTTCGATCATACCAATCTGCTTGTTTTTTTATAGAATCCATTTCTCCGATCGAAAGAACCGAAATAGAAAAAAAAATGCATCAAAGGGGGCCCCTTGGAACTTTTTCGAATTCTTCAGATCGCCTTAACTTCCGAACGGATGGACCGATTTTCAACTTCGATCATACCAATCTGCTTGTTTTTTTTCATAGAATCCATTTCTCCAATCGAAAAAACCGAAATCGAAAAGCAAAATTGCATCAAAGGGGGTCCCCTCGGAACTTTTTCGAATTCTTCAGATCGCCTTAACTTCCGAACGGATGGACCGATTTTCAACTTCGATCATACCAATCTGCTTGTTTTTTTTTATAGAATCCATTTCTCCAACCAAAAAAACCGAAATCGACAAAAAAAATGCATCAAAGGAGGCCCTCTTGGAACTCTTTCGAATTCTTCAGATCGACTTAACTTCCGAACGGATGGACCGATTTTCAACTTCGATCATACCAATCTGCTTTTTTTTTTCATAGAATCAATTTCTCCGATCAAAAAAACCGAAATCGAAAAAAAAATGCATCAAAGGGGGCCCCCTTCGAAATTTTTCGAATTCTTCAGATTGCCTTAACTTTCGAACGTATGGACCGATTTTCAACTTCGATCATACCAATCAGCTCGTTTTTTTTCATAGAATCCATTTCTTCAATCGAGAAAACCAGAATCGAAAAAAAAAATGCATCAAAGGGGGCCCCCTTGGAACTTTTTCGAATTCTTCAGATCGCCTTAACATCCGAACGGATGGACCGATTTTCAACTTCGATCATACCAATCTGCTTGTTTTTTTTTTGTAGAATCCATTTCTCTGATCGAAAGAACCGAAATAGAAAAAAAAATGCATCAAAGGGGGCCCCCTTGGAACTTTTTCGAATTCTTCAGATCGCCTTATCTTCCGAACAGATGGACCGATTTTCAACTTCGATCATACCAATCTGCTTGTTTTTTTTCATAGAATCCATTTCTCCAATCGAAAAAACCGAAATCGAGAAAATAAAAAGCATCAAAGGGAGCCCCCTTGGAACTTTTTCGAATTCTTCAGATCGCCTTAACTTCCGAACGGATGGACCGATTTTCAACTTCGATCATACGAATCTGCTTGTTTTTTTTCATAGAATCCATTTCTGCAATCGAAAAAACCGAAATCGAAAAAAAAATGCATCAAAGGGGGCCCCCTCGTAACTTTTTCGAATTCTTCAGATCGCCCTAACTTCCGAACGGATGGACCGATTTTCAACTTCGATCATACCAATCTGCTTGTTTTTTTTTCATAGAATCCATTTCTCCAATCGAAAAAACCGAAATCGACAAAAAAAAATACATCAAAGGAGGCCCCCTTGGAACTTTTTCGAATTCTTCAGATCGACTTAACTTCCGAACGGATGGAACGATTTTCAACTTCGATCATACCAATCTGCTTTTTTTTTTCATAGAATCCATTTCTCCGATCAAAAAAACAAAAATCGAAAAAAAAAATGCTTCAAAGGGGGCCCCCTTGGAAATTTTTCGAATTCTTCAGATTGCCTTAACTTTCGAACGTATGGACCGATTTTCAACTTCGATCATACCAATCTGCTCGTTTTTTTTCATAGAATCCATTTCTATAATCGAAAAAACCAAAATCGAAAAAAAAAATGCATCAAAGGGGGCCCCCTTGGAACTTTTTCGAATTCTTCAGATCGCCTTAACATCCGAACGGATGGACCGATTTTCAACATCGATCATACCAATCTGCTTGTTTTTTTTATAGAATCCATTTCTCCGATCGAAAGAACCGGAATAGAAAAAAAAAATGCATCAAAGGGGGCCCCCTTGGAACTTTTTCGAATTCTTCAGATCGCCTTAACTTCCGAACGGATGGACCGATTTTCAACTTGCTTTTCTTCTTCATAGAATCCATTTCTCCGATCAAAAAAACCGAAATCGAACAAAAAAATGCATCAAAGGAGGCCCCTTTGGAACTTTTTAAGAGCGACTGAACTGAACAGAAGGTTGAATGGATAGACTGAACAATCATCGTATCTGGGTTGTATTCGATTATTTCGTGATGATTATTATATATTATGTCTAACCAGGTAACTGTTCTTTCGTTATACATACTAGCAACCGAATCGAACCTAAGGTTGAATGGATAGATTGAACAATCATTGTATCTGGGTTGTCTCCGATTATATCGTTATGTTGTATATTTAACTACACCTACCATGTAACGGTTCTTTCGTTACACATACGAGCGTCTGAATCGAACATAAGGTTGGATGGTTAGACGGAACGATAATTGTAACTAAGTTGTATTCGATTATATCGTGATGACGTTCATATAGAAATACTCACCAGGTTACTGTTCTTTCGTTATACATACGAGCAACCGAATCGAACAAAAGGTTGAATGGATAGTATCTGGGTTGTATTCGATAATGATGTTATGCTGTGTATATAGTTATACACATAAGGTGACGGTATTCCCGTTTCACATACGAGCGACCGAAACGAACAGAAAGTTGAATGGATAGACTGAACAATCAATGTATCTGGGTGGTATCCGATTATATCGCAATACTGTATATATAGTGATACTTACCAGGTGACGGTACTTCCGTTACACATACTAGCGACTGAATCGAACAGAAGGTTAAATGGTTAGACGAAACGATAATTGTATCTGAGTTGTATTCGATGATATCGTGATGATGTTAATATAGCAATACTCACCAGGTAACTGTTCTTCCGTTTTACATACAAGCGACCGAATCGAGCAGAAGGTTGAATTCAGTATAGATTGAACAATCATCGTATCTGGGTTGTATTCGATTATGTTTATATAGTTATACTCACCAGGTAACTGTTCTTCCGTTATACATACGAGAGACTGAATTGAACAGAGGTTGAATGGATAGTATATGGGTTGTATTCGATTATGATGTTATGCTGTGTATATAGTTATACACACTAGGAGACGGTATTCCCGTTTTACATACGAGCGACCGAAACGAAAAGAAAGTTGAATGGATAGACTGAACAATCAATGTATCTGAGTGGTATCCGATTATATCGCAATAATGTATATATAGTGATACTTACCAGGTGACGATACTTCCGTTACACATACTAGCGACTGAATCGAACAGAATGTTGAATGGTTAGACGAAACGATAATTGTATCTGAGTTGTATTCGATGATATCGTGATGATGTTTATATAGATATACTCACCAGGTACCTGTTCTTCCGATATACATACGAGCAACCGAATCGAACATAAGGTTGAATGGATAGATAGAACAATCATCGTATTTGAGTTGTATTCGATTATGTTTATATAGTTATACTCACCAGGTAACTGTTCTTCCGTTATACATACGAGCGACTGAATTGAACTGAAGGTTGAATGGATAGACTAAACAATGATCGTATCTGGGGTTGTATTCGATTATATCGTGATGATGTTCATATAGTTATACTCACCAGGTAACTGTTCTCCAGTTATACATAAGAGCGACTGAACTGAACAGAAGGTTAAATGGATAGACTGAACAATCATCGTATCTGGGTTGTATTCGATTATTTCGTGACGATTATTATATATTATGTCTAACCAGAAAACTGTTCTTTCGTTATACATACTAGCAACCGAATCGAACATAAGGTTGAATGGATAGATTGAACAATCATTGTATCTGGGTTGTCTCCGATTATATCGTTATGTTGTATATTTAACTACACCTACCATGTAACGGTTCTTTCGTTACACATACGAGCGTCTGAATCGAACATAAGGTTGGATGGTTAGACGGAACGATAATTGTAATTAAGTTGTATTCGATTATATCGTGATGACGTTCATATAGAAATACTCACCAGGTTACTGTTCTTTCGTTATACATACGAGCAACCGAATCGAACAGAAGGTTGAATGGATAGTATCTGGGTTGTTTTCGAATATGATGTTATGCTGTGTATATAGTTATACACATAAGGTGACGGTATTCCCGTTTCACATACGAGCGACCGAAACGAACAGAAAGTTGAATGGATAGACTGAACAATCAATGTATCTGGGTGGTATCCGATTATATCGCAATACTGTATATATAGTGATACTTACCAGGTGACGGTACTTCCGTTACACATACTAGCGACTGAATCGAACAGAAGGTTAAATGGTTAGAAGAAACGATAATTGTATCTGAGTTTTATTCGATGATATCGTGATGATGTTTATATAGCAATACTCACCAGGTAACTGTTCTTCCGTTTTACATACAAGCGACCGAATCGAGCAGAAGGTTGAATTCAGTATAGATTGAACAATCATCGTATCTGGGATCTATTCGATTATGTTTATATAGTTATACTCACCAGGTAACTGTTCTTCCGTTATACATACGAGCGGCTGAATTGAACAGAAGGTTGAATGGATAGTATATAGGTTGTATTCGATTATGATGTTATGCTGTGTATATAGTTATACACACTAGAAACGGTATTCCCGTTTTACATACGAGCGACCGAAACAAAAAGAAAGTTGAATGGATAGACTGAACAATCAATGTATCTGGGTGGTATCCGATTATATCGCAATACTGTATATATAGTGATACTTACCAGGTGACGATACTTCCGTTACACATACTAGCGACTGAATCGAACAGAATGTTGAATGGTTAGACGAAACGATAATTGTATCTGAGTTGTATTCGATGATATCGTGATGATGTTTATATAGCAATACTCACCAGGTAACTGTCCTTCCGTTTTACATACAAGCGACCGAATCGAGCAGAAGGTTAAATGGATAGATTGAACAATCATCGTATCTGAGTTGTATTCGATTATGTTTATATAGATATACTCACCAGGTACCTGTTCTTCCGATATACATACGAGCAACCGAATCGAACAGAAGGTTGAATGGATAGTATCTGGGTTGTATTCGATTATAATGTTATGCTGTGTATATAGTTATACACATAAGGTGACGGTATTCCCGTTTCACATACGAGCGACCGAAACGAACAGAAAGTTGAATGGATAGACTGAACAATCAATGTATCTGGGTGGTATCCGATTATATCGCAATACTGTATATATAGTGATACTTACCAGGTGACGGTACTTCCGTCACACATACTAGCGACTGAATCGAACAGAAAGAAAGTTGAATAGATAGACTGAACAATCAATGTATCTGGGTGGTATCCGATTATATCGCAATACTGTATATATAGTGATACTTACCAGGTGACGGTACTTCCGTTACACATGCTAGCGACTAAATCGAACAGAAGGTTGAATGGTTAGACGAAACGATAATTGTATCTGAGTTGTATTCGATGATATCGTGATGATGTTTATATAGCAATACTCACCAGGTACCTGTTCTTCCGATATACATACGAGCAACCGAATCGAACATAAGGTTGAATGGATAGATAGAACAATCATCGTATTTGAGTTGTATTCGATTATGTTTATATACTTATACTCACCAGGTAACTGCTCTTCCGTTATACATACGAGCGACTGAATTGAACTGAAGGTTGAATGGATAGACTAAACAATGATCGTATCTGGGGTTGTATTCGATTATATCGTGATGATGTTCATATAGTTATACTCACCAGGTAACTGTTCTCCAGTTATACATAAGAGCGACTGAACTGAACAGAAGGTTTAATGGATAGACTGAACAATCATCGTAACTGGGTTGTATTCGATTATTTCGTGATGATTATTATATATTATGTCTAACCAGGTAACTGTTCTTTCGTTATACATACTAGCAACCGAATCGAACATAAGGTTGAATGGATAGATTGAACAATCATTGTATCTGGGTTGTCTCCGATTATATCGTTATGTTGTATATTTAACTACACCTACCATGTAACGGTTCTTTCGTTACACATACGAGCGTCTGAATCGAAAATAAGGTTGGATGGTTAGACGGAACGATAATTGTAATTAAGTTGTATTCGATTATATCGTGATGACGTTCATATAGAAATACTCACCAGGTTACTGTTCTTTCGTTATACATACGAGCAACCGAATCGAACAGAAGGTTGAATGGATAGTATCTGGGTTGTTTTCGATTATGATGTTATGCTGTGTATATAGTTATACACATAAGGTGACGGTATTCCCGTTTCACATACGAGCGACCGAAACGAACAGAAAGTTGAATGGATAGACTGAACAATCAATGTATCTGGGTGGTATCCGATTATATCGCAATACTGTATATATAGTGATACTTACCAGGTGACGGTACTTCCGTTACACATACTAGCGACTGAATCGAACAGAAGGTTGAATGGTTAGAAGAAACGATAATTGTATCTGAGTTTTATTCGATGATATCGTGATGATGTTTATATAGCAATACTCACCAGGTAACTGTTCTTCCGTTTTACATACAAGCGACCGAATCGAGCAGAAGGTTGAATTCAGTATAGATTGAACAATCATCGTATCTGGGTTCTATTCGATTATGTTTATATAGTTATACTCACCAGGTAACTGTTCTTCCGTTATACATACGAGCGGCTGAATTGAACAGAAGGTTGAATGGATAGTATATAGGTTGTATTCGATTATGATGTTATGCTGTGTATATAGTTATACACACTAGAAACGGTATTCCCGTTTTACATACGAGCGACCGAAACAAAAAGAAAGTTGAATGGATAGACTGAACAATCAATGTATCTGGGTGGTATCCGATTATATCGCAATACTGTATATATAGTGATACTTACCAGGTGACGATACTTCCGTTACACATACTAGCGACTGAATCGAACAGAATGTTGAATGGTTAGACGAAACGATAATTGTATCTGAGTTGTATTCGATGATATCGTGATGATGTTTATATAGCAATACTCACCAGGTAACTGTCCTTCCGTTTTACATACAAGCGACCGAATCGAGCAGAAGGTTAAATGGATAGATTGAACAATCATCGTATCTGAGTTGTATTCGATTATGTTTATATAGATATACTCACCAGGTACCTGTTCTTCCGATATACATACGAGCAACCGAATCGAACAGAAGGTTGAATGGATAGTATCTGGGTTGTATTCGATTATGATGTTATGCTGTGTATATAGTTATACACATAAGGTGACGGTATTCCCGTTTCACATACGAGCGACCGAAACGAACAGAAAGTTGAATGGATAGACTGAACAATCAATGTATCTGGGTGGTATCCGATTATATCGCAATACTGTATATATAGTGATACTTACCAGGTGAAGGTACTTCCGTCACACATACTAGCGACTGAATCGAACAGAAAGAAAGTTGAATAGATAGACTGAACAATCAATGTATCTGGGTGGTATCCGATTATATCGCAATACTGTATATATAGTGATACTTACCAGGTGACGGTACTTCCGTTACACATGCTAGCGACTAAATCGAACAGAAGGTTGAATGGTTAGACGAAACGATAATTGTATCTGAGTTGTATTCGATGATATCGTGATGATGTTTATATAGCAATACTCACCAGGTAACTGTTCTTCCGTTTTACATACAAGCGACCGAATCGAGCAGAAGGTTGAATTTAGTATAGATTGAACAATCATCGTATCTGGGTTGTATTCGATTATGTTTATATAGTTATACTCACCAGGTGACTGTTCTTCCGTTATACATACGAGCGACTGAATTGAACAGAAGGTTGAATGGATAGACTAAACAATAATCGTATCTGGGGTTGTATTCGATTATATCTTGATGATGTTCATATAATTATACTCACCAGGAAACTGTTCTCCAGTTATACATAAGAGCGACTGAACTGAACAGAAGGTTGAATGGATAGACTAAACAATCATCGTATCTGGGTTGTATTCGATTATATCGTGATTATCATCACATAGTATGTCTAACCAGGCAACAGTTCTTCCGTTATACATACGAGCAACCAAATCGAACATAAGGTAGAATGGATAGATTGAACAATCATTGTATCTGGGTTGTCTCCGATTATATCGTTATGCTGTATATTTAGTTACACCTACCATGTAACGGTTCTTTTGTTACACATACGAGCGTCTGAATCGAACATAAGGTTGGATGGTTAGACGGAACGATAATTGTAACTGAGTTGTATTCGATTATATCGTGGTGATGTTTATATAGTAATACTCACAAGGTGACTAATCTTGCGTTATACATACGAGCGACCCAATCGAACATAAGGTTGGATGGATAGACGGAATGATCATTGTATCTGAGTTGTATTCGATTATATCGTGATGACGTTCATATAGAAATACTCACCAGGTTACTGTTCTTTCGTTATACATACGAGAAACCGAATCGAACAGAAGGTTGAATGGATAGTATCTGGGTGGTATTCGATTATGATGTTATACTGTGTATATAGTTATACACACTAGGTGACGGTATTTCCGTTTTACATACGAGAGACCGAAACGAACGGAAAGTTGAATGGATAGACTGAACAATCAATGTATCTGGTTGGTATCCGATTATATCGCAATACTGTATATATAGTGATACTTACCAGGTGACGGTACTTCCGTTACACATACTAGCGACTGAATCGAACAGAAGGTTAAATGGTTAGACGAAGCGATAATTGTATCTGAGTTGTATTCGATTATATCGTGATGATGTTTATATAGCAATATGCACCAGGTAACTATTCTTCCGTTTTACATAAAAGCGACCAAATCGAGCAGAAGGTTAAATAAATAGATTGAAAATTCATCGTATCTGGGTTGTATTCGATTAGGTTTATATAGTTATACTCACCAGGTAACTGTTCTTCCGTTTTTCATAAGAAAGACTGAATTGAACAGAAAGTTGGATGGATAGACTAAACAATAATCGTATCTGGGGTTGTATTCGAGTATATCGTGATGATTATCATATAGTATGTCTAACCAGGTAACAGTTCTTCCGTTAAACATACGAGCAACCGAATCGAACATAAGGTTGGATGGAAAGATTGAACAATCATTGTATCTGGGTTGTCTCCGATTATATCGTTATGCTGTATATTTAGTTACACCTACCATGTAACGGTTCTTTCGTTACACATACGAGCGTCTAAATCGAACATAAGGTTGGATGGTTAGACGGAACGATAATTGTAACTGAGTTGTATTCGATTATATCGTGGTGATGTTTATATAGTAATACTCACCAGGTGACTGTTCTTGCGTGATACATACGAGCGACCCAATCGAACAGAAGGTTGGATGGATAGACGGAATGATCATTGTATCTGAGTTGTATTCGATTATATCGTGATGACGTTCATATAGAAATACTCACCAGGTTACTGTTCTTTCGTTATACATACGAGAAACCGAATCGAACAGAAGGTTGAATGGATAGTATCTGGGTTGTATTCGATTATGATGTTATGCTGTGTATATAGTTATACACACTAGGTGACGGTATTCCCGTTTTACATACGAGCGACCGAAACGAACGGAAAGTTGAATGGATAGACTGAACAATCAATGTATCTGGTTGGTATCCGATTATATCGCAATACTGTATATATAGTGATACTTACCAGGTGACGGTACTTCCGTTACACATACTAGCGACTAAATCGAACAGAAGGTTAAATGGTTAGACGAAGCGATAATTGTATCTGAGTTGTATTCGATTATATCGTGATGATGTTTATATAGCAATATTCACCAGGTAACTGTTCTTCCGTTTTACATAAAAGCGACCAAATCGAGCAGAAGGTTAAATAAATAGATTGAAAATTCATCGTATCTGGGTTGTATTCGATTAGGTTTATATAGTTATACTCACCAGGTAACTGTTCTTCCGTTTTTCATAAGAACGACTGAATTGAACAGAAAGTTGAATGGATCGACTAAACAATAATCGTATCTGGGGTTGTATTCGAGTATATCGTGTTGATTATCAAATAGTATGTCTAACCAGGTAACAGTTCTTCCGTTAAACATACGAGCAACCGAATCGAACATAAGGTTGGATGGATAGATTGAACAATCATTGTATCTGGGTTGTCTCCGATTATATCGTTATGCTGTATATTTAGTTACACCTACCATGTAATGGTTCTTTCGTTACACATACGAGCGTCTAAATCGAACATAAGGTTGGATGGTTAGACGGAACGATAATTGTAACTGAGTTGTATTCGATTATATCGTGGTGATGTTTATATAGCAATACTCACCAGGTGACTGTTCTTGCGTTATACATACGAGCGACCCAATCGAACAGAAGGTTGGATGGATAGACGGAATGATCATTGTATCTGAGTTGTATTCGATTATATCGTGATGACGTTCATATAGAAATACTCACCAGGTTACTGTTCTTTCGTTATACATACGAGCAACCGAATCGAACAGAAGGTTGAATGGATAGTATGTGGGTTGTATTCGATTATGATGTTATGCTGTGTATATAATTATACACATTAGGTGACGGTATTCCCGTTTTACATACGAGCGACCGAAACGAACAGAAAGTTGAATGGATAGACTGAACAATCAATGTATCTGGGTGGTATCCGATTATATCGCAATACTGTATATATAGTGATACTTACCAGGTGACGGTACTTCCTTTACACATGCTAGCGACTGAATCGAACAGAATGTTGAATGGTTAGACGAAGCGATAATTGTATCTGAGTTGTATTCGATGATATCGTGATGATGTTTATATAGCAATACTCACCAGGTAACTGTTCTTTCGTTTTACATAAAAGCGACCGAATCGAGCAGAAGGTTGAATGGATAGATTGAAAATTCATCGTATCTGGGTTGTATTCGATTATGTTTATATAGTTATACTCACCAGGTAACTGTTCTTCCGTTATACATAAGAACGACTGAATTGAACAGAAGGTTGAATGGATAGACTAAACAATAATCGTATCTGGGGTTGTATTCGAGTATATCGTGATGATTATCATGTCTAACCAGTTAACAGTTCTTCCGTTAAACATACGGGCAATCGAATCGAACATAAGATTGAATGGATAGATTGAACAATCATTGTATCTGGGTTGTCTCCGATTATATCGTTATGCTGTATATTAAGATACACCTACCATGTAACGGTTCTTTCGTTACACCTACGAGCGTCTGAAACGAACATAAGGTTGGATGGTTAGACGGAACGATAATTGTAACTAAGTTGTATTCGATTATATCGTGGTGATGTTTATATAGTAATACTCACCAGGTGACTGTTCTTGCGTTATACATACGAGCGACCCAATCGAACAAAAGGTTGGATGGATAGACGGAATGATCATTGTATCTGAGTTGTATTCGATTATATCGTGATGACGTTCATATGGAAATACTCACCAGGTTACTGTTCTTTCGTTATACATACGAGAAACCGAATCGAACAGAAGGTTGAATGGATAGTATCTGGATTGTATTCGATTATGATGTTATGCTGTGTGTATAGTTATCCGACGGTGGTGGGGTCATAATAGCAGTCAACAAAACCTTCAATAGCTACACTCAAGATTCCTGGTATTCGGATGCTGAAGACTTATGGGTGACAATTTCCTCAAACAACAACTTCAGAACGCACATCGGATGTGTCTACATCCCACCAGGTGAATACTCGTATCTCGAATGTTTTTGCACGAAACTGAGTGATATAATCCTATCCAATCCAGAAGACACTTTCGTAATTTGTGGTGACTTCAATTCTCCAAACATAAAATGGCTTCAAGACCGCATCAATAACATCTGCAAACCTCACAACTTTTCTGATCAATTTTCAAACTTGTTGATTGACACTGTTTCCTTCAATGCGCTATCGCAATACAATCATTTCACGAACTCGTCTGGTAATACAATCGATCTGGTTTTCAATAACACATTCAGTATCCAAAACATGCACTTGGGCACCTCACCATCAGTTCCAGAAGATAAAAACCACAATACCTTGGAATTCTCTGTCAGCATCCATAAATCCTTTTTCTTCAATAATATTAACCAATATAACTCTTATAATTTTTGTAAAGTTGATTATGAGTTATTGAAATCAGAATTACATAAGATTGATTGGGATAATTTGCTTCACGGCTTGAATAGTGATGAATCAACTGATATGTTTTATAACACTATCTATTCTATAATTGAGTCTCTAGTTCCGAGGAAACCAAATATTCACAAGAGATATCCTTCTTGGTTTACATATAGTACAATTAAAGTCATCAGAGAGAAGAGAAAATATCATAGGTTATGGAAAAAGCATAATAATCATATCGACTATTTAACTTTCAAACTCCTGCGTGGTCGTTCAAAATTTTTAATTGAAGAAGATTACAAAAACTATATCAATCATTGTGAAACCAATATTAACTCAGACCCAAAACATCTGTGGAATTTCGTGAAATAAAAAAAAACAGTACTGCCTCAATTGACACGTTGAGAGATAATGATAGGACAATTATTGACCCTCTTGAAATTTGTAATTCATTCTCTGAATATTTTCTCTCTGTTTTCAATCCAAGACGAATTATTTCAGCTCATAACGTATTACATCTAAACTCTTATATCAACATCTCCTCTTATAAAATTTCACTACAGTCTATTCTTCAGAAACTTCAAAATCTTTCTAATAAAGGAGTGGGGCCAGATGAACTACCAACAATATTCCTCAAAAACTGTGCGGAACATATTGCAATACCACTTCATATCATCTTTAATAAATCCCTCGTAGAGGGCGTATTTCCTTCAGTATGGAAAAAAGCTTATATAATCCCAATTTTGAAATCTGGTAACAAACAAATCGTCAAAAATTATAGACCAATTTCAAAACTATCAATCATAGCAAAAATTTTCGAATCCATTATTTTTGATAATCTGTTCTTCGACGTCAAAAACATTATCAATATTGAACAGCACGGCTTCATGAAGAAACGATCAGTCGACTCAAACTTACATATACCGAGTATATTCTGCACAGCCTCAACAACAAACACCAAGTCGATGCTATTTACACCGACTTCAGCAAGGCTTTTGATAAAATCGATCACTCAGTTTTGCTACAGAAGCTTGCTGGAGTCGGAGTGAATGGCAACCTACTAAACTGGCTCGAGTCTTACGTGACTGACCGTTATCAAGCGGTAACGATCGGCAACCATAAATCTGAATATCGCCGAATCACTTCTGGAGTACCTCAAGGATCTCACCTTGGGCCACTCTTGTTTAATATTTATATTAATGATATATCCCAATGTTTCCGATTTGCCAATTTTTTAATGTATGCCGATGACCTAAAAATATACCATTCGATTTCTGATGCCGATGACATCACATTAATGCAGCAGGATATTGATAACTTTCATGAATACTGTGAGGTGAATTGTCTATATTTGAATTTTGATAAGTGTTACCACATTTCATTCGGACGCGGAAAAACTATTATAAACTATACCCATCAGATATCTCCTCGACCTTTAAAAATCGTCACGGAAATAAAGGACTTAGGAATAATATTCGATTCTAAAATGCAATTTAATAAGCACATATATCACATCTCTAAAAAAGCTCACAAAATGTTAGGTTTCATAATGAGAACCTGTCGCGAATTCAAAAATAAACAAACTCTCCGCACTCTGTATATGTCATACGTAAACAGCGTTCTGAGTTATGGATCTGTAAAATGGAACCCCAGATACGACATTCACATAAATAAACTCGAAAAGGTCCAGGATATTTTTATAGATTATGTCAATAAAAAATGTTTTCCATCCAACCCCAACAACCGTAACTACGTTCGATATGAACTGAACTTATTAACACTAGCGAATAGAAGAAACATTTCTGACGTGAAGTTCATCTATAAAGTAATCAATAATTCAGTCGATTCGCCTGCCATCCTAAGCAATATTTATCTGAACGCTCCTACATATATAACTAGACATCAGCTTCTCTTTCGTTACGAGCAATCTCAAACAAACTATTTTTTGAACTCTCCAATGCATAGATGCAACATATCATACAATACGCTAAATAATCTTATCCATATTGATATATTCTCCTTCTCTTTCTCAAAGTTTTCCTACATTTTGAAAAAGCATTTCCTCGCTCTGCAGACTTAATATCATCATAAGTATGGAATAAGTGTGTTTTTAATTTTCGTTTTCATTTATCCATCACCAACCGATTCACTTGTATGTACATCACTTGACCTTCATTTCATAGTAAACCTTCATCAATTTTGTAATTAACTAGGATTACTTATTAGATATTGTATATTTATAAAATACCTATTTGTGAATACTGTTCTTGGGTCAGTCCCGTATGTATTCCTTACGTGTAAATAAATAAATAAATAAATAAATAAATAAATAAATAAATAAATAAATAAATAAATAAATAAATAAATAAATAAATAAATAAATAAATAAATAAATAAATAAATAAATAAATAAATAAATAAATAAATAAATAAATAAATAAATAAATAAATAAATAAATAAATAAATAAATAAATAAATAAATAAATAAATAAATAAATAAATAAATAAATAAATAAATAAATAAATAAATAAATAAATAAATAAATAAATAAATAAATAAATAAATAAATAAATAAATAAATAAATAAATAAATAAATAAATAAATAAATAAATAAATAAATAAATAAATAAATAAATAAATAAATAAATAAATAAATAAATAAATAAATAAATAAATAAATAAATAAATAAATAAATAAATAAATAAATAAATAAATAAATAAATAAATAAATAAATAAATAAATAAATAAATAAATAAATAAATAAATAAATAAATAAATAAATGAATAAATAAATAAATAAATAAATAAATAAATAAATAAATAAATAAATAAATAAATAAATAAATAAATAAATAAATAAATAAATAAATAAATAAATAAATAAATAAATAAATAAATAAATAAATAAATCAATAAATAAATAAATAAATAAATAAATAAATAAATAAATAAATAAATAAATAAATAAATAAATAAATAAATAAATAAATAAATAAATAAATAAATAAATAAATAAATAAATAAATAAATAAATAAATAAATAAATAAATAAATAAATAAATAAATAAATAAATAAATAAATAAATAAATAAATAAATAAATAAATAAATAAATAAATAAATAAATAAATAAATAAATAAATAAATAAATAAATAAATAAATAAATAAATAAATAAATAAATAAATAAATAAATAAATAAATAAATAAATAAATAAATAAATAAATAAATAAATAAATAAATAAATAAATAAATAAATAAATAAATAAATAAATAAATAAATAAATAAATAAATAAATAAATAAATAAATAAATAAATAAATAAATAAATAAATAAATAAATAAATAAATAAATAAATAAATAAATAAATAAATAAATAAATAAATAAATAAATAAATAAATAAATAAATAAATAAATAAATAAATAAATAAATAAATAAATAAATAAATAAATAAATAAATAAATAAATAAATAAATAAATAAATAAATAAATAAATAAATAAATAAATAAATAAATAAATAAATAAATAAATAAATAAATAAATAAATAAATAAATAAATAAATAAATAAATAAATAAATAAATAAATAAATAAATAAATAAATAAATAAATAAATAAATAAATAAATAAATAAATAAATAAATAAATAAATAAATAAATAAATAAATAAATAAATAAATAAATAAATAAATAAATAAATAAATAAATAAATAAATAAATAAATAAATAAATAAATAAATAAATAAATAAATAAATAAATAAATAAATAAATAAATAAATAAATAAATAAATAAATAAATAAATAAATAAATAAATAAATAAATAAATAAATAAATAAATAAATAAATAAATAAATAAATAAATAAATAAATAAATAAATAAATAAATAAATAAATAAATAGATAAATAAATAAATAAATAAATAAATAAATAAATAAATAAATAAATAAATAAATAAATAGATAAATAAATAAATAAATAAATAAATAAATAAATAAATAAATAAATAAATAAATAAATAAATAAATAAATAAATAAATAAATAAATAAATAAATAAATAAATAAATAAATAAATAAATAAATAAATAAATAAATAAATAAATAAATAAATAAATAAATAAATAAATAAATAAATAAATAAATAAATAAATAAATAAATAAATAAATAAATAAATAAATAAATAAATAAATAAATAAATAAATAAATAAATAAATAAATAAATAAATAAATAAATAAATAAATAAATAAATAAATAAATAAATAAATAAATAAATAAATAAATAAATAAATAAATAAATAAATAAATAAATAAATAAATAAATAAATAAATAAATAAATAAATAAATAAATAAATAAATAAATAAATAAATAAATAAATAAATAAATAAATAAATAAATAAATAAATAAATAAATAAATAAATAAATAAATAAATAAATAAATAAATAAATAAATAAATAAATAAATAAATAAATAAATAAATAAATAAATAAATAAATAAATAAATAAATAAATAAATAAATAAATAAATAAATAAATAAATAAATAAATAAATAAATAAATAAATAAATAAATAAATAAATAAATAAATAAATAAATAAATAAATAAATAAATAAATAAATAAATAAATAAATAAATAAATAAATAAATAAATAAATAAATAAATAAATAAATAAATAAATAAATAAATAAATAAATAAATAAATAAATAAATAAATAAATAAATAAATAAATAAATAAATAAATAAATAAATAAATAAATAAATAAATAAATAAATAAATAAATAAATAAATAAATAAATAAATAAATAAATAAATAAATAAATAAATAAATAAATAAATAAATAAATAAATAAATAAATAAATAAATAAATAAATAAATAAATAAATAAATAAATAAATAAATGAATAAATAAATAAATAAATAAATAAATAAATAAATAAATAAATAAATAAATGAATAAATAAATAAATAAATAAATAAATAAATAAATAAATAAATAAATAAATAAATAAATAAATAAATAAATAAATAAATAAATAAATAAATAAATAAATAAATAAATAAATAAATAAATAAATAAATAAATAAATAAATAAATAAATAAATAAATAAATAAATAAATAAATAAATAAATAAATAAATAAATAAATAAATAAATAAATAAATAAATAAATAAATAAATAAATAAATAAATAAATAAATAAATAAATAAATAAATAAATAAATAAATAAATAAATAAATAAATAAATAAATAAATAAATAAATAAATAAATAAATAAATAAATAAATAAATAAATAAATAAATAAATAAATAAATAAATAAATAAATAAATAAATAAATAAATAAATAAATAAATAAATAAATAAATAAATAAATAAATAAATAAATAAATAAATGAATAAATAAATAAATAAATAAATAAATAAATAAATAAATAAATAAATAAATAAATAAATGAATAAATAAATAAATAAATAAATAAATAAATAAATAAATAAATAAATAAATAAATAAATAAATAAATAAATAAATAAATAAATAAATAAATAAATAAATAAATAAATAAATAAATAAATAAATAAATAAATAAATAAATAAATAAATAAATAAATAAATAAATAAATAAATAAATAAATAAATAAATAAATAAATAAATAAATAAATAAATAAATAAATAAATAAATAAATAAATAAATAAATAAATAAATAAATAAATAAATAAATAAATAAATAAATAAATAAATAAATAAATAAATAAATAAATAAATAAATAAATAAATAAATAAATAAATAAATAAATAAATAAATAAATAAATAAATAAATAAATAAATAAATAAATAAATAAATAAATAAATAAATAAATAAATAAATAAATAAATAAATAAATAAATAAATAAATAAATAAATAAATAAATAAATAAATAAATAAATAAATAAATAAATAAATAAATAAATAAGGTGACGGTATTCCCGTTTTACATACGAGCGACCGAAACGAACAGAAAGTTGAATGGATAGACTGAACAATCTATGTACCTGGGTGGTATCCGATTATATCGCAATACTGTATATATAGTGATACTTACCAGGTGACGGTACTCCAGTTATACATACTAGCGACTTAATCGAACAGAAGGTTAAATGGTTAGACCAAACGATAATTGTATCTGAGTTGTATTCGATGATATCATGATTATGTTTATATAGCAATACTCACCAGGTAACTGTTCTTCCGTTTTACATACAAGCTACCGAATCGAGCAGAAGGTTGAATTCAGTATAGATTGAACAATCATCGTATCTGGGTTGTATTCGATTATGTTTATATATTTATACTCACCAGGTAACTGTTCTTCCGTTATACATACGAGCGACTGAATTGAACAGAAGGTTGAATGGATAGACTAAACAATGATCGTATCTGGGGTTGTATTCGATTATATTGTGAAGATGTTTATATAGTTATACTCACCAGGTAACTGTTCTCCAGTTATACATAAGAGCGACTGAACTGAACAGAAGGTTGAATGGATAGACTGAACAATCATCGTATCTGGGTTGTATTCGATTATTTCGTGATGATTATTATATATTATGTTTAACCAGGTAACTGTTTTTCCGTTATACATACCAGCAAACGAATCGAACATAAGGTTGAATGGATAGATTGAACAATCATTGTATCTGGGTTGTTTCCGATTATTTCGTTATGCTGTATATTTAGATAAACCTACCATGTAACGGTTCTTTCGTTACACATACGAGCGTCCGAATCGAACATAAGGTTGGATGGTTAGACGGAACGATAATTGTAACTGAGTTGTATTCGATTATATCGTGGTGATGTTTATATAGTAATACTCACCAGGTGACTGTTCTTGCGTTATACATACGAGCGACCCAATCGAACATAAGGTTGGATGGATAGACGGAATGATCATTGTATCTGAGTTGTATTCGATTATATCGTGATGACGTTCATATAGAAATACTCACCAGGTTACTGTTCTTTCGTTACACATACGAGAAACCGAATCGAACAGAAGGTTGAATGGATAGTATCTGGGTTATATTCGATTATGTTATGCTGTGTATATAGTTATACACACTAGGTGACGGTATTCCCGTTTTACATACGAGCGACCGAAACGAACGGAAAGTTGAATGGATAGACTGAACAATCAATGTATCTGGTTGGTATCCGATTATATCGCAATACTGTATATATAGTGATACTTACCAGGTGACGGTACTTCCGTTACACATACTAGCGACTGAATCGAACAGAAGGTTAAATGGTTAGACGAAGCGATAATTGTATCTGAGTTGTATTCGATTATATCGTGATGATGTTTATATAGCAATATTCACCAGGTAACTGTTCTTCCGTTTTACATAGAAGCGACCGAATCGAGCAGAAGGTTAAATGAATAGATTGAAAATTCATCGTATCTGGGTTGTATTCGATTAGTTTTATATAGTTATACTCACCAGGTAACTGTTCTTCCGTTTTTCATAAGAACGACTGAATTGAACAGAAAGTTGAATGGATAGACTAAACAATAATCGTATCTGGGGTTGTATTCGAGTATATCGTGTTGATTATCATATAGTATGTCTAACCAGGTAACAGTTCTTCCGTTAAACATACGGGCAACCGAATCGAACATAAGGTTGAATGGATATATTGAACAATCATTGTATCTGGGTTGTCTCCGATTATATCGTTATGCTGTATATTTGGATACACCTACCATGTAACGGTTCTTTCGTTACACCTACGAGCGTCTGAAACGAACATAAGGTTGGATGGTTAGACGAAACGATAATTGTAACTAAGTTGTATTCGATGATATCATGATGATGTTTATATAGCAATACTCACCAGGTAACTGTTCTTCCGTTTTACATACAAGCGACCGAATCGAGCAGAAGGTTGAATTCAGTATAGATTGAACAATCATCGTATCTGGGTTGTATTCGATTATGTTTATATATTTATACTCACCAGGTAACTGTTCTTCCGTTATACATACGAGCGACTGAATTGAACAGAAGGTTGAATGGATAGACTAAACAATGATCGTATCTGGGGTTGTATTCGATTATTTCGTGATGATTATTATATATTATGTTTAACCAGGTAACTGTTTTTCCGTTGTACATACCAGCAAACGAATCGAACATAAGGTTGAATGGATAGATTGAACAATCATTGTATCTGGGTTGTTTCCGATTATATCGTTATGCTGTATATTTAGATAAACCTACCATGTAACGGTTCTTCCGTTACACATACGAGCGTCTGAATCGAACATAAGGTTGGATGGTTAGACGGAACGATAATTGTAACTGAGTTGTATTCGATTATATCGTGGTAATGTTTATATAGTAATACTCACCAGGTGACTGTTCTTGCGTTATACGTACGAGCGACCAAATCGAACAGAAGGTTGGATGGATAGACGGAATTACCATTATATCTGAGTTGTATTCGATTATATCGTGATGAAGTTCATATGGAAATACTCACCAGGTTAGGTTAGGTTAGGTTAGGTTAGGATACTCACCAGGTTACTGTTCTTTCGTTATATATACGAGCAACCGAATCGAACAGAAGGTTGAATGGATAGTATCTTGGTTGTATTCGATTATGATGTTATGCTGTGTATATAGTTTTACACACTAGGTGACGGTATTCCCGTTTTACATACGAGCGACCGAAACGAATAGAAAGTTGAATGGATATACTGAACAATCAATGTATCTGGTTGGTATCCGATTATATCGCAATACTGTATATATAGTGACACTTACCAGGTGACGGTACTTCCGTTACACATACTAGCGACTGAATCGAACAGAAGGTTGAATGGTTAGACGAAGCGATAATTGTATCTGAGTTGTATTCGATGATATCGTGATGATGTTTATATAGCAATACTCACCAGGTAACTGTTCTTTCGTTTTACATAAAAGCGACCGAATCGAGCAGAAGGTTGATTGGATAGATTGAAAATTCATCGTATTTGGGTTGTATTCGATTATGTTTATATAGTTATACTCACCAGGTAACTGTTCTTCCATTATACATAAGAACGACTGAATTGAACAGAAGGTTGAATGGATAGACTAAACAATAATCGTATCTGGGTTGTATTCGAGTATATCGTGATGATTATCATATAGTATGTCTAACCAGGTAACAGTTCTCATATATAATCTAACCAGAAACCCAGAAACATTGATTGTTCAGTCTATCCATTCAACTTTCTTTTCGTTTCGGTCGCTCGTATGTGAAACGGGAATACCGTCACCTAGTGTGTATAACTATATACACAGCATAACATCATAATCGAATACAACCCATATACTATCCATTCAACCTTCTGTTCAATTCAGTCGCTCGTATGTATAACGGAAGAACAGTTACCTGGTGAGTATAACTATATGAACATCATCACGATATCATCGAATACAACTCAGATACAATTATCGTTTCGTCTAACCATTCAACTTTCTGTTCGATTCAGTCGCTAGTATGTGTAACGGAAGTACCGTCACCTGGTGAGTATCACTATATATACAGTATTGCGATATAATCGGATACCACCCAGATACATTGATTGTTCAGTCTATCCATTCAACTTTCTGTTCGTTTCGGTCGCTCGTATGTAAAACGGGAATACCGTCACCTTATGTGTATAACTATATACACAGCATAACATCATAATCGAATACAACCCAGATACTATCCATTCAACCTTCTGTTCGATTCGGTTGCTCGTATGTATAACAAAAGAACAGTAACCTGGTGAGTATTTCTATATGAACGTCATCACGATATAATCGAATACAACTCAGATACAATAATCATACCGTCTATCCATCCAACCTTCTGTTCGATTGGGTCGCTCGTATGTATAACGCAAGAACAGTCACCTGGTGAGTATTACTATATAAACATCACCACGATATAATCGAATACAACTCAGTTACAATTATCGTTCCGTCTAACCATCCAAGCTTATGTTCGATTCAGACGCTCGTATGTGTAACGAAAGAACCGTTACATGGTAGGTGTAACTAAATATACAGCATAACGATATAATCGGAGACAACCCAGATACAATGATTGTTCAATCTATCCATCCAACCTTATGTTCGATTCGGTTGCTCGTATGTATAACGGAAGAACTGTTACCTGGTGAGTCATACTATATGATAATAATCACGATATAATCAAATACAACCCAGATACGATGAATGTTCAGTCTATCCATTCAACCTTCTGTTCAGTTCAGTCGCTCTTATGTATTACTGGAGAACAGTTTCCTGGTGAGTATAACTATATGAACATCATCAAGATATAATCGAATACAACTCAGATACAATAATCATACCGTCTATCCATCCAACCTTCTGTTCGATTGGGTCGCTCGTATGTATAACGCAAGAACAGTCACCTGGTGAGTATTACTATATAAACATCACCACGATATAATCGAATACAACTCAGTTACAATTATCGTTCCGTCCGTTAAGGCGATCTGAAGAATTCGAAAAAGTTCCAAGGAGGCTCCCTTTGATGCTATTTATTTTTTCGATTTCGGTTTTTTTGATTGAAAAAATGGATTCTATGAAAAAAAAACAAGCAGATTGGTATGATCGAAGTTGAAAATCGGTCCATCCGTTCGGAAGTTAAGGCGATCTGAAGAATTCAGAAAAGTTCCAAAGGGACCCCCTTTGATGCGATTTTTTTTTCGATTTTGGTTTTTTCGATTGGAGAAATGGATTCTATGAAAAAAACAAGCAGATTGGTATGATCGAAGTTGAAAATCGGTCCATCCGTTCGGAAGTTGAGGCGATTTGAAGAATTCGAAAAAGTTCCAAGGGGACCCCCTTTGATGCAATTTTTTTTTCAGATTTCGGTTTTTTCGATTGAAGAAATGGATTCTATGAGAAAAAACAAGCAGTTTGGTATGATCGAAGTTGAAAATCGGTCCATCCGTTCGGAAGTTAAGGCGATCTGAAGAATTCGAAAAAGTTCCAAGGGGGCCCCCTTTGATGCAATTTTTTTTCAGATTTCGGTTTTTTCGATTGGAGAAATGGATTCTATGAGAAAAAACAAGCAGTTTGGTATGATCGAAGTTGAAAATCGGTCCATCCGTTCGGAAGTTAAGGCGATCTGAAGAATTCGAAAAAGTTCCAAGGGGGCCCCCTTTGATGCATTTTTTTGTTTCGATTTCGGTTTTTTTGATCGGAAAAATGGATTCTATGAAAAAAAAAGCAGATTAGTATGATCGAAGTTGAAAATCGGTCCATCCGTTCGGAAGTTAAGTCGATCTGAAGAATTCGAAAAAGTTCCAAGGGGGCCCCCTTTGATGCATTTTTTTTTCGATTTCGGTTCTTTCGATTGCAGAAATGGATTCTATGAAAAAAAACAAGCAGATTCGTATGATGTAAGTTGAAAATCGGTCCATCCGTTCGGAAGTTAAGGCGATCTGAAGAATTCGAAAAAGTTCCAAGGGGGCTCACTTTGATGCTTTTTATTTTTTCGATTTCGGTTTTTTTGATTGGAGAAATTGATTCTATGAAAAAAAAAAACAAGCAGATTGGTATGATCGAAGTTGAAAATCGGTCCATACGTTCGAAAGTTATGGCAATCTGAAGAATTCGAAAAAGTTCCAAGGGGGCCCCCTTTGATGCATTTTTTTTTCGATTTCGGTTTTTTCGATTGCAGAAATGGATTCTATGAAAAAAAAAGCAGATTCGTATGATCGAAGTTGAAAATCGGTCCATCCGTTCGGAAGTTAAGGCGATCTGAAGAATTCGAAAAAGTTCCAAGGGGGCTCCCTTTGATGCTTTTTATTTTTTCGATTTCGGTTTTTTCGATTGAAGAAATGGATTCTATGAAAAAAAAACAAGCAGATTGGTATGATCGAAGTTGAAAATCGGTCCATACGTTCGAAAGTTATGGCAATCTGAAGAATTCGAAAAAGTTCCAAGGGGGCCCCCTTTGATGCATTTTTCTTTTTTTCGATTTCGGTTTTTTCGATTGCAGAAATGGATTCTATGAAAAAAAAAAGCAGATTCGTATGATCGAAGTTGAAAATCGGTCCATCCGTTCGGAAGTTAAGGCGATCTGAAGAATTCGAAAAAGTTCCAAGGGGGCTCCCTTTGATGCTTTTTATTTTTTCGATTTCGGTTTTTTCGATTGGAGAAAAGGATTCTATGAAAAAAAACAAGCAGATTGGTACGATCGAAGTTGAAAATCGGTCCATCCGTTCGGAAGTTAAGGCGATTTGAAGAATTCGAAAAAGTTCCAAGGGGACCCCCTTAGATGCAATTTTTTTCAGATTTCGTTTTTTTCGATTGAAGAAATGGATTCTATGAAAAAAAACAAGCAGTTTGGTATGATCGTAGTTGAAAATCGGTCCATCCGTTCGGAAGTTAAGGCGAGCTGAAGAATTCGAAAAAGTTCCAAGGGGACCCCCTTTGTTCCATTTTTTTTTCGATTTCGGTTTTTTCTATTGGAGAAATGGATTCTATGAAAAAAAAACAAGCAGATTGGTATGATCGAAGTTGAAAATCGGTCCATCCGTTCGGAAGTTAAGGCGATCTGAAGAATTCGAAAAAGTTCCAAGGGGGCCCCCTTCGATGCATGTTTTTTTCGATTTAGGTTTTTTCGATTGGAGAAATGGATTCTATGAAAAAAACAAGCAGATTGGTATGATCGAAGTTGAAAATCGGTCAATCCGTTCGGAAGTTAAGGCGATCTGAAGAATTCGAAAAAGTTCCAAGGGGGCCCCCCTTGATGCAATTTTTTTTTTTAGATTTCGGTTTTTTCGATTGGAGAAATGGATTCTATGAAAAAAAACAAGCAGTTTGGTATGATCGTAGTTGAAAATCGGTCCATCCGTTCGGAAGTTAAGGCGATCTGAAGAATTCGAAAAAGTTCCAAGGGGGCCCCCTTCGATGCATGTTATTTTCGATTTAGGTTTTTTCGATTGGAGAAATGGATTCTATGAAAAAAACAAGCAAATTGGTATGCGCGAAATTGAAAATCGGTCGATCCGTTCGGAAGTTGAGGCGGTCTGAAGAATTCTAAAAAGTTCCAAGGTGGCCCCCTTTGATGCATTTTTCTTTCGATTTCGGTTTTTCCGATTGGAGAAATGGATTCTATGAAAAAAAAACAAGCAGATTGGTATGATCGAAGTTGAAAATCGGTCCATCCGTTCGGAAGTTAAGGCGATCTGAAGAATTCGAAAAAGTTCCAAGGGGGCCCCCTTCGATGCATGTTTTTTTCGATTTAGGTTTTTTCGATTGGAGAAATGGATTCCATGAAAAAAACAAGCAGATTGGTATGATCGAAGTTGAAAATCGGTCAATCCGTTCGGAAGTTAAGGCGATCTGAAGAATTCGAAAAAGTTCCAAGGGGGCCCCCCTTGATGCAATTTTTTTTTTTAGATTTCGGTTTTTTCGATTGGAGAAATGGATTCTATGAAAAAAAACAAGCAGATTGGTATGATCGAAGTTGAAAATCGGTCCATCCGTTCGGAAGTTAAGGCGATCTGAAGAATTCGAGAAAGTTCCAAGGGGGCCCCCTTTGATGCATTTTTTTTCGATTTCGGTTTTTTCGATTGGAGAAATGGATTCTATGAGAGAAAACAAGCAGATTGGTATGATCGAAGTTGAAAATCGGTCCATCCGTTCGGAAGTTAAGGCGATCTGAAGAATTCGAGAAAGTTCCAAGGGGGCCCCCATTGATGCATTTTTTTTTCTCGATTTCAGTTTTTTTGATTGGAGAAATGGATTCTATGAAAAAAAAACTAGCAGATTGGTATGATCGAAGTTGAAAATCGGTCCATCCGTTCGGAAGTTAAGGCTATCTGAAGAATTCGAAAAAGTTCCAAGGGGGCCCCCTTTGATGCATTTTTTTTTCGATTTTGGTTTTTTCGATTGGAGAAATGGATTCTATGAAAAAAAAAACAAGCAGTTTGGTATGATCGAAGTTGAAAATCGGTCCATCCGTTCGGAAGTTAAGGCGATCTGAAGAATTCGAAAAAGTTCCAAGGGGGCTCCCTTTGATGCTTTTTATTTTTTCGATTTCGGTTTTTTCGATTGAAGAAATGGATTCTATGAAAAAAAAACAAGCAGATTGGTATGATCGAAGTTGAAAATCGGTCCATACGTTCGAAAGTTATGGCAATCTGAAGAATTCGAAAAAGTTCCAAGGGGGCCCCCTTTGATGCATTTTTCTTTTTTTCGATTTCGGTTTTTTCGATTGCAGAAATGGATTCTATGAAAAAAAAAAGCAGATTCGTATGATCGAAGTTGAAAATCGGTCCATCCGTTCGGAAGTTAAGGCGATCTGAAGAATTCGAAAAAGTTCCAAGGGGGCTCCCTTTGATGCTTTTTATTTTTTCGATTTCGGTTTTTTCGATTGGAGAAATGGATTCTATGAAAAAAAACAAGCAGATTGGTACGATCGAAGTTGAAAATCGGTCCATCCGTTCGGAAGTTAAGGCGATTTGAAGAATTCGAAAAAGTTCCAAGAGGACCCCCTTAGATGCAATTTTTTTCAGATTTCGTTTTTTTCGATTGAAGAAATGGATTCTATGAAAAAAAACAAGCAGTTTGGTATGATCGTAGTTGAAAATCGGTCCATCCGTTCGGAAGTTAAGGCGAGCTGAAGAATTCGAAAAAGTTCCAAGGGGACCCCCTTTGTTCCATTTTATTTTCGATTTCGGTTTTTTCTATTGGAGAAATGGATTCTATGAAAAAAAAACAAGCAGATTGGTATGATCGAAGTTGAAAATCGGTCCATCCGTTCGGAAGTTAAGGCGATCTGAAGAATTCGAAAAAGTTCCAAGGGGGCCCCCTTCGATGCATGTTTTTTTCGATTTAGGTTTTTTCGATTGGAGAAATGGATTCTATGAAAAAAACAAGCAGATTGGTATGATCGAAGTTGAAAATCGGTCAATCCGTTCGGAAGTTAAGGCGATCTGAAGAATTCGAAAAAGTTCCAAGGGGGCCCCCCTTGATGCAATTTTTTTTTTTAGATTTCGGTTTTGTCGATTGGAGAAATGGATTCTATGAAAAAAAACAAGCAGTTTGGTATGATCGTAGTTGAAAATCGGTCCATCCGTTCGGAAGTTAAGGCGAGCTGAAGAATTCGAAAAAGTTCCAAGGGGACCCCCTTTGTTCCATTTTTTTTTCGATTTCGGTTTTTTCTATTGGAGAAATGGATTCTATGAAAAAAAAACAAGCAGATTGGTATGATCGAAGTTGAAAATCGGTCCATCCGTTCGGAAGTTAAGGCGATCTGAAGAATTCGAAAAAGTTCCAAGGGGGCCCCCTTCGATGCATGTTATTTTCGATTTAGGTTTTTTCGATTGGAGAAATGGATTCTATGAAAAAAACAAGCAAATTGGTATGCGCGAAATTGAAAATCGGTCGATCCGTTCGGAAGTTGAGGCGGTCTGAAGAATTCGAAAAAGTTCCAAGGTGGCCCCCTTTGATGCATTTTTCTTTCGATTTCGGTTTTTCCGATTGGAGAAATGGATTCTATGAAAAAAAAACAAGCAGATTGGTATGATCGAAGTTGAAAATCGGTCCATCCGTTCGGAAGTTAAGGCGATCTGAAGAATTCGAAAAAGTTCCAAGGGGGCCCCCTTCGATGCATGTTTTTTTCGATTTAGGTTTTTTCGATTGGAGAAATGGATTCTATGAAAAAAACAAGCAGATTGGTATGATCGAAGTTGAAAATCGGTCAATCCGTTCGGAAGTTAAGGCGATCTGAAGAATTCGAAAAAGTTCCAAGGGGGCCCCCCTTGATGCAATTTTTTTTTTTAGATTTCGGTTTTTTCGATTGGAGAAATGGATTCTATGAAAAAAAACAAGCAGATTGGTATGATCGAAGTTGAAAATCGGTCCATCCGTTCGGAAGTTAAGGCGATCTGAAGAATTCGAGAAAGTTCCAAGGGGGCCCCCTTTGATGCATTTTTTTTCGATTTCGGTTTTTTCGATTGGAGAAATGGATTCTATGAGAGAAAACAAGCAGATTGGTATGATCGAAGTTGAAAATCGGTCCATCCGTTCGGAAGTTAAGGCGATCTGAAGAATTCGAGAAAGTTCCAAGGGGGCCCCCATTGATGCATTTTTTTTTCTCGATTTCAGTTTTTTCGATTGGAGTAATGGATTCTATGAAAAAAAAACTAGCAATTTGGTATGATCGAAGTTGAAAATCGGTCCATCCGTTCGGAAGTTAAGGCGATCTGAAGAATTCGAAAAAGTTCCAAGGGGGCCCCCTTTGATGCATTTTTTTTTCGATTTTGGTTTTTTCGATTGGAGAAATGGATTCTATGAAAAAAAAACAAGCAGTTTGGTATGATCGAAGTTGAAAATCGGTCCATCCGTTCGGAAGTTAAGGCGATCTGAAGAATTCGAAAAAGTTCCAAGGGGGCCCCCTTTGATGCAATTTTTTTTTTCGATTTCGGTTTTTTCGATTGAAGAAATGGATTCTATGAAAAAAAACAAGCAGATTGGTATGATCGTAGTTGAAAATCGGTCCATCCGTTCGGAAGTTAAGGCGATTTGAAGAATTCGAAAAAGTTCCAAGGGGACCCCCTTTGATGCAATTTTTTTTCAGATTTTGGTTTTTTCGATTGCAGAAATGGATTCTATGAAAAAAAAAAGCAGATTCGTATGATCGAAGTTGAAAATCGGTCCATCCGTTCGGAAGTTAAGGCGATCTGAAGAATTCGAAAAAGTTCCAAGGGGGCTCCCTTTGATGCTTTTTATTTTTTCGATTTCGGTTTTTTTGATTAGAGAAATGGATTCTATGAAAAAAAAACAAGCAGATTGGTATGATCGAAGTTGAAAATCGGTCCATCCGTTCGGAAGTTAAGGCGATCTGAAGAATTCGAAAAAGTTCCAAGCGGATCCCCTTTGATGCAATTTTTCTTTTCGATTTCGGTTTTTCCGATTGGAGAAATGGATTCTATGAAAAAAAACAAGCAGATTGGTATGATCGAAGTTGAAAATCGGCCCATCCGTTCGGAAGTTAAGACGATCTGAAGAATTCAGAAAAGTTCCAAGGGGACCCCCTTCGATGCAATTTTTTTTTTCGATTTTGGTTTTTTCGATTGGAGAAATGGATTCTATGAAAAAAAAAACAAGCAGATTGGTATGATCGAAGTTGAAAATCGGTCCATCCGTTCGGAAGTTAAGGCGATTTGAAGAATTCGAAAAAGTTCCAAGGGGACCCCCTTTGATGCAATTTTTTTTCAGATTTCGGTTTTTTCGATTGGAGAAATGAATTCTATGAAAAAAAACAAGCAGTTTGGTATGATCGAAGTTGAAAATCGGTCCATCCGTTCGGAAGTTAAGGCGATCTGAAGAATTCGAAAAAGTTCCAAGGGGACACCCTTTGATGCAATTTTTTTTTCGATTTCGGTTTTTTTCATTGAATAAATGGATTCTATGAAAAAACAAGCAAATTGGTATGCGCGAAATTGAAAATCGGTCGATCCATTCGGAAGTTGAGGCGGTCTGAAGAATTCGAAAAAGTTCCCCTTTGATGCATTTTTTATTTCGATTTCGGTTTTTTCGATTGGAGAAATGGATTCTATGAAAGAATCAAGCGAATTGATATGCGCGAAATTGAAAATCGGTCCATCCGTTCGGAAGTTAGGCGATCTGAAGAATTCGAAAAAATTCCAAGGAGGCCCCCTTTGATGCATTTTTTTTTTCGATTTCGGTTCTTTCGATCGGAGAAATGGATTCTATGAAAAAAAAAACAAGCAGATTGGTATGATCGAAGTTGAAAATCGGTCCATCCGTTCGGATGTTAAGGCGATCTGAAGAATTCGAAAAAGTTCCAAGGGGGCTCCCTTTGATGCTTTTTATTTTTTCGATTTCGGTTTTTTCGATTGGAGAAATGGATTCTATGAAAAAAAAAACAAGCAGATTGGTATGATCGAAGATGAAAATCGGTCCATACGTTCGAAAGTTATGGCAATCTGAAGAATTCGAAAAAAATTCAAGAAGGCCCCCTTTGATGCATTTTTTTTTTTTTCGATTTCGGTTTTTTCGATTGCAGAAATGGATTCTATGAAAAAAAAAGCAGATTCGTATGATCGAAGTTGAAAATCGGTCCATCCGTTCGGAAGTTAAGGCGATCTGAAGAATTCGAAAAAGTTCCAAGGGGGCTCCCTTTGATGCTTTTTATTTTTTCGATTTCGGTTTTTTCGATTGGAGAAATGGATTCTATGAAAAAAAACAAGCAGATTGGTACGATCGAAGTTGAAAATCGGTCCATCCGTTCGGAAGTTAAGGCGATTTGAAGAATTCGAAAAAGTTCCAAGGGGACCCCCTTAGATGCAATTTTTTTCAGATTTCGTTTTTTTCGATTGAAGAAATGGATTCTATGAAAAAAAACAAGCAGTTTGGTATGATCGTAGTTGAATATCGGTCCATCCGTTCGGAAGTTAAGGCGAGCTGAAGAATTCGAAAAAGTTCCAAGGGGACCCCCTTTGTTCCATTTTTTTTTTCGATTTCGGTTTTTTCTATTGGAGAAATGGATTCTATGAAAAAACAAGCAAATTGGTATGCGCGAAATTGAAAATCGGTCGAACCGTTCGGAAGTTGAGGCGGTCTGAAGAATTCGAAAAAGTTCCAAGGTGGCCCCCTTTGATGCATTTTTTTTTCGATTTCGGTTTTTCCGATTGGAGAAATGGATTCTATGAAAAAAAAAACAAGCAGATTGGTATGATCGAAGTTGAAAATCGGTCCATCCGTTCGGAAGTTAAGGCGATCTGAAGAATTCGAAAAAGTTCCAAGGGGGCCCCCTTCGATGCATGTTTTTTTCGATTTAGGTTTTTTCGATTGGAGAAATGGATTCTATGAAAAAAACAAGCAGATTGGTATGATCGAAGTTGAAAATCGGTCAATCCGTTCGGAAGTTAAGGCGATCTGAAGAATTCGAAAAAGTTCCAAGGGGGCCCCCCTTGATGCAATTTTTTTTCTTAGATTTCGGTTTTTTCGATTGGAGAAATGGATTCTATGAAAAAAAACAAGCAGATTGGTATGATCGAAGTTGAAAATCGGTCCATCCGTTCGGAAGTTAAGGCGATCTGAAGAATTCGAGAAAGTTCCAAGGGGGCCCCCTTTGATGCATTTTTTTTCGATTTCGGTTTTTTCGATTGGAGAAATGGATTCTATGAGAGAAAACAAGCAGATTGGTATGATCGAAGTTGAAAATCGGTCCATCCGTTCGGAAGTTAAGGCGATCTGAAGAATTCGAGAAAGTTCCAAGGGGGCCCCCATTGATGCATTTTTTTCTCGATTTCAGTTTTTTCGATTGGAGAAATGGATTCTATGAAAAAAAAACTAGCAGATTGGTATGATCGAAGTTGAAAATCGGTCCATCCGTTCGGAAGTTAAGGCGATCTGAAGAATTCGAAAAAGTTCCAAGGGAGCCTCCTTTGATGCATTTTTTTTTCGATTTTGGTTTTTTCGATTGGAGAAATGGATTCTATGAAAAAAGAACAAGCAGTTTGGTATGATCGAAGTTGAAAATCGGTCCATCCGTTCGGAAGTTAAGGCGATCTGAAGAATTCGAAAAAGTTCCAAGGGGGCCCCCTTTGATGCAATTTTTTTTTTCGATTTCGGTTTTTTCGATTGGAGAAATGGATTCTATGAAAAAAAAACAAGCAGATTGGTATGATCGTAGTTGAAAATCGGTCCATCCGTTCGGAAGTTAAGGCGATTTGAAGAATTCGAAAAAGTTCCAAGGGGACCCTCTTTGATGCAATTTTTTTTCAGATTTTGGTTTTTTCGATTGCAGAAATGGATTCTATGAAAAAAAAAAGCAGATTCGTATGATCGAAGTTGAAAATCGGTCCATCCGTTCGGAAGTTAAGGCGATCTGAAGAATTCGAAAAAGTTCCAAGGGGGCTCCCTTTGATGCTTTTTATTTTTTCGATTTCGGTTTTTTTGATTGGAGAAATGGATTCTATGAAAAAAAAAACAAGCAGATTGGTATGATCGAAGTTGAAAATCGGTCCATCCGCTCGGAAGTTAAGGCGATTTGAAGAATTCGAAAAAGTTCCAAGGGGACCCCCTTAGATGCAATTTTTTTCAGATTTCGTTTTTTTCGATTGAAGAAATGGATTCTATGAAAAAAAAAAGCAGATTCGTATGATCGAAGTTGAAAATCGGTCCATCCGTTCGGAAGTTAAGGCGATCTGAAGAATTCGAAAAAGTTCCAAGGGGGCTCCCTTTGATGCTTTTTATTTTTTCGATTTCGGTTTTTTTGATTGGAGAAATGGATTCTATGAAAAAAAAAACAAGCAGTTTGGTATGATCGTAGTTGAAAATCGGTCCATCCGTTCGGAAGTTAAGGCGAGCTGAAGAATTCGAAAAAGTTCCAAGGGGACCCCCTTTGTTCCATTTTTTTTTCGATTTCGGTTTTTTCTATTGGAGAAATGGATTCTATGAAAAAACAAGCAAATTGGTATGCGCGAAATTGAAAATCGGTCGAACCGTTCGGAAGTTGAGGCGGTCTGAAGAATTCGAAAAAGTTCCAAGGTGGCCCCCTTTGATGCATTTTTTTTTCGATTTCGGTTTTTCCGATTGGAGAAATGGATTCTATGAAAAAAAAAACAAGCAGATTGGTATGATCGAAGTTGAAAATCGGTCCATCCGTTCGGAAGTTAAGGCGATCTGAAGAATTCGAAAAAGTTCCAAGGGGGCCCCCTTCGATGCATGTTTTTTTCGATTTAGGTTTTTTCGATTGGAGAAATGGATTCTATGAAAAAAACAAGCAGATTGGTATGATCGAAGTTGAAAATCGGTCAATCCGTTCGGAAGTTAAGGCGATCTGAAGAATTCGAAAAAGTTCCAAGGGGGCCCCCCTTGATGCAATTTTTTTTCTTAGATTTCGGTTTTTTCGATTGGAGAAATGGATTCTATGAAAAAAAACAAGCAGATTGGTATGATCGAAGTTGAAAATCGGTCCATCCGTTCGGAAGTTAAGGCGATCTGAAGAATTCGAGAAAGTTCCAAGAGGGCCCCCTTTGATGCATTTTTTTTCGATTTCGGTTTTTTCGATTGGAGAAATGGATTCTATGAGAGAAAACAAGCAGATTGGTATGATCGAAGTTGAAAATCGGTCCATCCGTTCGGAAGTTAAGGCGATCTGAAGAATTCGAGAAAGTTCCAAGGGGGCCCCCATTGATGCATTTTTTTCTCGATTTCAGTTTTTTCGATTGGAGAAATGGATTCTATGAAAAAAAAAACTAGCAGATTGGTATGATCGAAGTTGAAAATCGGTCCATCCGTTCGGAAGTTAAGGCGATCTGAAGAATTCGAAAAAGTTCCAAGGGGGCCCCCTTTGATGCATTTTTTTTTCGATTTTGGTTTTTTCGATTGGAGAAATGGATTCTATGAAAAAAGAACAAGCAGTTTGGTATGATCGAAGTTGAAAATCGGTCCATCCGTTCGGAAGTTAAGGCGATCTGAAGAATTCGAAAAAGTTCCAAGGGGGCCCCCTTTGATGCAATTTTTTTTTTCGATTTCGGTTTTTTCGATTGGAGAAATGGATTCTATGAAAAAAAAACAAGCAGATTGGTATGATCGTAGTTGAAAATCGGTCCATCCGTTCGGAAGTTAAGGCGATTTGAAGAATTCGAAAAAGTTCCAAGGGGACCCCCTTTGATGCAATTATTTTCAGATTTTGGTTTTTTCGATTGCAGAAATGGATTCTATGAAAAAAAAAAGCAGATTCGTATGATCGAAGTTGAAAATCGGTCCATCCGTTCGGAAGTTAAGGCGATCTGAAGAATTCGAAAAAGTTCCAAGGGGGCTCCCTTTGATGCTTTTTATTTTTTCGATTTCGGTTTTTTTGATTGGAGAAATGGATTCTATGAAAAAAAAAACAAGCAGATTGGTATGATCGAAGTTGAAAATCGGTCCATCCGCTCGGAAGTTAAGGCGATCTGAAGAATTCGAAAAAGTTTCAAGCGGATCCCCTTTGATGCAATTTTTCTTTTCGATTTCGGTTTTTCCGATTGGAGAAATGGATTCTATGAAAAAAAACAAGCAGATTGGTATGATCGAAGTTGAAAATCGGCCCATCCGTTCGGAAGTTAAGACGATCTGAAGAATTCAGAAAAGTTCCAAGGGGACCCCCTTCGATGCAATTTTTTTTTTCGATTTTGGTTTTTTCGATTGGAGAAATGGATTCTATGAAAAAAAAAACAAGCAGATTGGTATGATCGAAGTTGAAAATCGGTCCATCCGTTCGGAAGTTAAGGCGATTTGAAGAATTCGAAAAAGTTCCAAGGGGACCCCCTTTGATGCAATTTTTTTTCAGATTTCGGTTTTTTCGATTGGAGAAATGAATTCTATGGAAAAAAAAAACAAGCAGTTTGGTATGATCGAAGTTGAAAATCGGTCCATCCGTTCGGAAGTTAAGGCGATCTGAAGAATTCGAAAAAGTTCCAAGGGGACACCCTTTGATGCAATTTTTTTTTCGATTTCGGTTTTTTTCATTGAATAAATGGATTCTATGAAAAAACAAGCAAATTGGTATGCGCGAAATTGAAAATCGGTCGATCCATTCGGAAGTTGAGGCGGTCTGAAGAATTCGAAAAAGTTCCCCTTTGATGCATTTTTTTTTTCGATTTCGGTTTTTTCGTTTGGAGGAATGGATTCTATGAAAGAAACAAGCGAATTGATATGCGCGAAATTGAAAATCGGTCCATCCGTTCGGAAGTTAGGCGATCCGAAGAATTCGAAAAAATTCCACGGAGGCCCCTTTGATGCATTTTTTTTTTCGATTTCGGTTCTGTCGATCGGAGAAATGGATTCTATGAAAAAAGAAACAAGCAGATTGGTATGATCGAAGTTGAAAATCGGTCCATCCGTTCGGATGTTAAGGCGATCTGAAGAATTCGAAAAAGATCCAAGGGGGCCCCCTTTGATGCATTTTTTTTTCAATTTCGGTTTTTTCGATTGGAGAAATGGATTCTATGAAAAAAACAAGCAGATTGGTATGATCGAAGTTGAAAATCGGTCCATACGTTCGAAAGTTAAGGCAATCTGAAGAATTCGAAAAAGTTCCAAGGGGGCCCCCTTTGATGCATTTTTTTTTTCGATTTCGGTTTTTTTGATCGGAGAAATGGATTCTATGAAAAAAAAAAGCAGGTATGATCGAAGTTGAAAATCGGTCCATCCGTTCGGAAGTTAAGTCGATCTGAAGAATTCGAAAAGGTTCCAAGGGGGCCCCCTTTAATGCATTTTTTTTCGATTTCGGTTTTTTCGATTGGAGAAATGGATTCTATGAAAAAAAACAAGCAGATTCGTATGATCGAAGTTGAAAATCGGTCCATCCGTTCGGAAGTTAAGGCGATCTGAAGAATTCGAAAAAGATCCAAGGGGGCTCCCTTTGATGCTTTTTATTTTTTCGATTTCGGTTTTTTTGATTGGAGAAATGGATTCTATGAAAAATAAAAGCAGATTGGTATGATCGAAGTTGAAAATCGGTCCATCCGTTCGGAAGTTAAGTCGATCTGAAGAATTCGAAAAAGTTCCAAGGGGGCCCCCTTTGATGAATTTTTTTTTCGATTTCGGTTTTTTCGATTGGAGAAATGGATTCTATGAAAAAAAAACAAGCAGATTGGTATGATCGAAGTTGAAAATCGGTCCATCCGTTCGGAAGTTAAGGCGATCTGAAGAATTCAGAAAAGTTCCAAGGGGACCTCCTTTGATGCAATGTTTTTTTCGATTTTGGTTTTTTCGATTGGAGAAATGGATTCCATGAAAAAAAAAACAAGCAGATTGGTATGATCGAAGTTGAAAATCGGTCCATCCGTTCGGAAGTTAAGACGATTTGAAGAATTCGAAAAAGTTCCAAGGGGACCCCCTTTGATGCATTTTTTTTTTTCGATTTCGGTTTTTTCGATTAGAGAAATGGATTCTATGAAAAAAACAAGCGAATTGGTATGCGCGAAATTGAAAATCGGTCCATCTGTTCGGAAGTTAAGGCGATATGAAGAATTCGAAAAAGTTCCAAAGGGGCCCCCTTTGATGAATTTTTTGTTTAGATTTCGGTTTTTTCGATTGGAGAAATGGATTCTATGAAAAAAAACAAGCAGATTGGTATGATCGAAGTTGAAAATCGGTCCATCCGTTCGGAAGTTAAGGCGATCTGAAGAATTCGAAAAAGTTCCAAGGGGGCCCCCTTTGATGCATTTTTTTTTCATTTCGGTTTTTTCGATTGGAGAAATGGACTCTATGAAAAAAAAACAAGCAGATTGGTATGATCGAAGTTGAAAATCGGTCCATCCGTTCGGAAGTTGAGGCGATCTGAAGAATTCGAAAAAGTTCCAAGGGGGCCCCCTTTGATGAATTTTTTGTTTAGATTTCGGTTTTTTCGATTGGAGAAATGGATGCTATGAAAAAAAACAAGCAGATTGGTATGATCGAAGTTGAAAATCGGTCCATCCGTTCGGAAGTTAAGGCGATCAGAAGAATTCGAAAAAGTTCCAAGGGGGCCCCCTTTGGTGCATTTTTTTTTTCGATTTCGGTTTTTTCGATTGGAGAAATGGATTCTATGAAAGAAAACAAGCAGATTGGTATGATCGAAGTTGAAAATCGGTCCATCCGTTCGGAAGTTAAGGCGATCTGAAGAATTCGAAAAAGTTCCAAGGGGGCCCCCTTTGATGCATTTTTTTTTTCGATTTCGGTTTTTCTGATCGGAGAAATGGATTCTATGAAAAAACAAGCAGATTGGTATGATAGAAGTTGAAAATTGGTCCATACGTTCGAAAGTTAAGGCGATCTGAAGAATTCGAAAAAGTTCCAAGGGGCCCCCTTTGATGCTTTATTTTTTTCGATTTCGGTTTTTTCGATTGAAGAAATGGATTCTATGACAAAAAACAAGCAGTTTGGTATGATCGAAGTTGAAAATCGGTCCATCCGTTCGGAAGTTAAGTCGATCTGAAGAATTCGAAAAAGTTCCAAGGGGGCCCCCTTTGGTGCATTTTTTTTTCGATTTCGGTTTTTTCGATTGGAGAAATGGATTCTATGAAAAAATACAAGCAGATTGGTATGATCGAAGTTGGAAATCGGTCCATCCGTTCGGAAGTTAAGGCGATCTGAAGAATTCGCAAAAGTTCCAAGGGGACCCCCTTTGATGCAATTTTTTTTTTTCGATTTCGGTTTTTTTGATTGGAGAAAAGGATTCTATGAAAAAAAACAAGCAGATTGGTATGATCGAAGTTGAAAATCGGTCCATCCGTTCGGAAGTTAAGGCGATCTGAAGAATTCGAAAAAGTTTCAAGGGGACCCCCTTTGATGCGATTTTTATTTCGATTTCGGTTTTTTCGATTGGAAAAATGGATTCTATGAAAAAAAACAAGCAAATTGGTATGCGCGAAGTTGAAAATCGGTCCATCCGTTCGGAAGTTAAGGCGATCTGAAGAATTCGAACAAGTTCCAAGGGGGCCCCCTTCGATGCATTTTTTTTTTCGATTTCGTTTTTTACGATTGGAGAAATGGACTCTATGAAAAAAATTACAATTATCGTTCCGTCTAATCATCCAACCTTTTGTTTGATGCATACGCTCGTATGTGTAACGAATTCTTCAGATCGCCTTCTTCCGATCGCCTGTTCTTCCGTTTTACATAAAAGCGACCGAATCGAGCAGAAGGTTAAATGGATAGATTGAAAATTCATCGTATCTGGGTTGTATTCGATAAGGTTTATATAGTTATACTCACCAGGTGAATGTTCTTCCGTTATACATACGAGCGACTGAATTGAACAGAAGGTTGAATGGATAGACTAAACAATAATCGTATCTGGGGTTGTATTCGATTATATCTTGATGATGTTCATATAGTTATACTCACCAGGAAACTGTTCACCAGTTATACATAAGAGCGACTGAACTGAACAGAAAGTTGAATGGATAGACTGAACAATCAATGTATCTGGGTGGTATCCGATTATATCGCTATACTGTATATATAGTGATACTTACCAGGTGACGGTACTACCGATACACATACTAGCGACTGAATCGAACAGAAAGTTAAATGGTTAGACGAAATGATAATTGTATCTCTGAGTTGTATTCGATGATATCGTGATGATGTTTATATAGCAATACTCACCAGGTAACTGTTCTTCCGTTTTACATACAAGCGTCCGAATCGAGCAGAAGCTTAAATTTAGTATAGATTGAACAATCATCGTATCTGGGTTGTAATCGATTATGTTTATATAGTTATACTCACCAGGTAACTGCTCTTCCGTTATACATACGAGCGACTGAATTGAACAGAAGGTTGAATGGATAGACTAAACAATAATCGTATCTGGGGTTGTATTCGATTATATCTTGATGATGTTCATATAGTTATACTCACCAGGAAACTGTTCTCCAGTTATCTATAAGAGCGACTGAACTGAACAGAAGGTTGAATGGATAGACTGCACATTCATCGTATCTTGTTTGTATTTGATTATATCGTGATTATTATCATATGGTATGTCTTACCAGGTAACAGTTCTATCGTAATACATACGAGCAACCGAATCGAACATAAGGTTGGATGGATAGATTGAACAATCATTGTATCTGGGTTGTCTCCGATTATATCGTTATGCTGTATATTTAGTTACACCTACCATGTAACGGTTCTTTCGTTACACATACGAGCGTCTGAATCGAACATAAGGTTGGATGGTTGGACGGAACGATAATTGTAACTGAGTTGTATTCGATTCTATCGTGGTGATGTTTATATAGCAATACTCACCAGGTAACTGTTCTTCCGTTTTACATACAAGCGACCGAATCGAGCAGAAGCTTAAATTTAGTATAGATTGAACAATCATCGTATCTGGGTTGTATTCGATGATGTTTATATAGTTATACTCACCAGGTAACTGTTCTTCCGTTATACATATGAGTGACTGAATTGAACAGAAGGTTGAATGGATAGACTAAACAATAATCGTATCTGGGGTTGTTTTCAATTATATCTTGATGTTGTTCATATAGTTATACTCACCAGAAAAATGTTCTCCAGTTATACATAAGAGCGACTGAACTGAACAGAAGGTTGAATGGATAGACTGAACATTCATCCTATTTGGGTTGTATTTGATTATATCGTGATTATTATCATATAGTATGTCTAACCAGGTAACAGTTCTTCCGTTATACATACGAGCAACCGAATCGAACATAAGGTTGGATGGATAGATTGAACAATCATTGTATCTGGGTTGTCTCCGATTATATCGTTATGCTGTATATTTAGTTACACCTACCATGTAACGGTTCTTTCGTTACACATACGAGCGTCTGAATCGAACATAAGGTTGGATGGTTAGACGGAACGATAATTGTAACTGAGTTGTATTCGATTATATCGTGGTGATGTTCATATAGTAATACTCACCAGGTGACTGTTCTTGCGTTATACATACGAACGACTCAATCGAACAGAAGGTTGGATGGATAGACGGAATAATCATTGTATCTGAGTTGTATTCGATTATATCGTGATGACGTTCATATAGAAATACTCACCAGGTTACTGTTCTTTCGTTATACATACGAGCAAACGAATCGAACAGAAGGTTGAATGGATAGTATCTGGGTTGTATTCGATTATGATATTATGCTGTGTATATAGTTATACACATAAGGTGACAGTATTTCCGTTTTACATACGAGCGACCGAAACGAACAGAAAGTTGAATGGATAGACTGAACAATCGATGTATCTGGGTGGTATCCGATTATATCGCAATACTGTATATATAGTGATACTTACCAGGTGACGGTACTTCCGTTACACATACTAGCGACTGAATCGAACAGAAGGTTGAATGGTTAGACGAAACGATAATTGTATCTCTGATTTGTATTCGATGATATCGTGATGATGTTTATATAGCAATACTCACCAGGTAACTGTTCTTCCGTTTTACATACAAGCGACCGTATCGAGCAGAAGCTCAAATTTAGTATAGATTGAACAATCATCTTATCTGGGTTGTATTCGATAATGTTTATATAGTTTTACTCACCAGGTAACTGTACTTCCGTTATACATACGAGCGACTGAATTGAACAGATGGTTGAATGGATAGACTAAACAATAATCGTATCTGGGGTTGTATTCGATTATATCTTGATGATGTTTATATAGTTATACTCACCAGGAAACTGTTCTCCAGTTACACATAAGAGCGACTGAACTGAACAGGAGGTTGAATGGATAGACTGAAAAATCATCGTATCTGGGTTGTATTTGATTATATCGTGATGATTATCATATAGTATGTCTAACCAGGTAACAGCTCTTCCGTTATACATACGAGCAACCAAATCGAACAAAAGGTTGAATGGATAGATTGAACAATCATTGTATCTGGGTTGTCTTCGATTATATCGTTATGCTTTATATTTAGTTACAACTACCATGTAAAGGTTCTTTCGTTACACATACTAGCGTCTGAATCGAACAGAAGGTTGGATGGATAGACGAAATGATCATCGTATCTCAGTTGTATTCGATTATATCGTGATGACGTTCATATAGAAATACTCACCAGGTTACTGTTCTTTCGTTATACATACGAGCAACCGAATCGAACAGAAGGTTGAATGGATAGTATCTGGGTTGTATTCGATTATGATCTTATGCTGTGTATATAGTTATACACATTTGATGACGGTATTCCCGTTTTACATACGAGCGACCGAAACGAACAGAACGTTGAATGGATAGACTGAACAATCAATGTATCTGGGTGGTATCCGATTATATCGCAATACTGTATATATAGTGATACTCACCAGGTGACGGTACTTCCGTTACACATACTAGCGACTGAATCGAACAGAAGGTTGAATGGTTAGACGAAACGATAATTGTATCTGAGTTGTATCCGATGATATCGTGATGATGTTTATATAGCGATAATAACCAGGTAAATATTCTTCCGTTTCACATACAAGCGACCGAATCGAGCAGAAGGATAAATGTATAGATTGAACAATCATCGTATCTGGGTTGTATTTGATTATGTTTATATAGTTATACTCACCAGGTACCTGTTCTTCCGTTATACATACGAGCGACTGAATTGAACAGAAGGTTGAATGGATAGACTAAACAATAATCGTATCTGGGGTTGTTTTCGATTATATCTTGATGATGTTCATATAGTTATACTCACCAGGAAACTTTTCTCCAGTTATACATATGAGCGACTGAACTGAACAGAAAGTTGAATGGATAGACTGAACAATCAATGCATCTGGGTGGTATCCGATTATATCGCAATAATGTATATATAGTGATACTCACTAGGTGACGGTACTTCCGTCACACATACTAGCGACTGAATCGAACAGAAGGTCAAATGGTTAGACGAAATGATAATTGTATCTCTGAGTTGTATTCGATGATATCGTGATAAAGTTCATATAGAAATACTCACCAGGTTACTGTTCTTTCGTTATACATACGAGCATTCGAATCGAACAGAAGGTTGAATGGATAGTATCTGGGTTGTATTCGATTATGATGTTATGCTGTGTATATAGTTATACACACTAGGTGACGGTATTCCCGTTTTACATACGAGCGACCGAAACGAACAGAAAGTTGAATGGATAGACTGAACAATCAATGTATCTGGTTGGTACCCGATTATATCGCAATACTGTAAATATAGTGATACTTACCAGGTGACGGTACTTCCGTTACACATACTAGCAACTGAATCGAACAGAAGGTTAAATGGTTAGACGAATCGATAATTGTATCTGAGTTGTATTCGATGATATCGTGATGATGTTAATATAGCAATATTCACCAGGTAACTGTTCTTCCGTTTTACATACAAGCGACCGAATCGAGCAGAAGGTTAAATGTATAGATTGAACAATCATCGTATCTGGGTTGTATTTGATTATGTTTATATAGTTATACTCACCAGGTACATGTTCTTCCGTTATACATACGAGCGTCTGAATTGAACAGAAGGTTGAATGGATAGACTAAACAATGATCGTATCTGGGGTTGTATTCGATTATATCGTGATGATGTTTATATAGTTATACTCACCAGGTAACTGTTCTCCAGTTATACATAAGAGCGACTGAACTGAACAGGAGGTTGAATGGATAGACTGATCAATCATTGTATCTGGGTTGTATTCGATTATATCGTGATGATCATCATATAGTATGTCTAACCAGGTAACAGTTCTTCTGTTACACATACGAGCAACCGAATCGAACATAAGGTTGGATGGATAGATTGAACAAACATTGTATCTGGGTTGTCTCCGATTATATCGTTATGCTGTATATTTAGTTACACCTACCATGTAACGGTTCTTTCGTTACACATACGAGCGTCTGAATCGAACATAAGGTTGGATGGTTAGACGGATTGATAAATGTAACTGAGTTGTATTCGATTATATCGTGGTGATGTTTATATAGTAATACTCACCAGGTGACTGTTCTTGCGTTATACATACGAGCGACCCAATCGAACAGAAGGTTGGATGGATAGACGGAATGATCATTGTATCTGAGTTGTATTCGATGATATAGTGATGATGTTAATATAGCAATATTCACCAGGTAACTGTTCTTCCGTTTTACATAAAAGCGACCGAATCAAGCAGAAGGTTAAATGGATAGATTGAAAATTCATCGTATCTGGGTTGTATTCGATTAGGTTTATATAGTTATACTCACCAGGTACATGTTCTTCCGTTAAACATACGAGCGACTGAATTGAACAGAAGGTTGAATGGATAGACTAATCAAAAATCGTATCTGAGGTTGTATTCGATTATATCGTGATGATGTTTATATAGTTATACTCAACAGGTAACTGTTCTCCAGTTATACATAAGAGCGACTGAATCGAGCAGAAGGTTGAATTCAGTATTGATTTAACAATAATCGTATCTGGGTTGTATTCGATTATGTTTATATAGTTATACTCACCAGGTAACTGTTCATCCGTTATACATACGAGCAATCGAATCGAACAGAAGGTTGAATGGATAGTATCTGGGTTGTATTCGATTATGATGTTATGCTGTGTATATAGTTATACACAATAGGTGACGGTATTCCCGTTTTACATACGAGCGACCGAAACGAACAGAAAGTTGAATGGATAGACTGAACAATCAATGTATCTGGGTGGTATCTGATTATATCGCAATACTGTATATATAGTGATACTTACCAGGTGACGGTACTTCCGTTACACATACTAGCGACTGAATCGAACAGAAGGTTAAATGATTAGACGAAACGATAATTGTATCTGAAATGTATTCGATGATATCGTGATGATGTTTATATAGCAATACTCACCAGGTAACTGTTCTTCCGTTTTACATACAAACGACCGAATCGAGCAGAAGGTTAAATTTAGTATAGATTGAACAATCATCGTATCTGGGTTGAATTCGATTATGTTTATATAGTTATACTCACCAGGTAACTGTTCTTCCGTTATACATACGAGCGACTGAATTGAACAGAAGGTTGAATGGATAGACTAAACAATAATCGTATCTGGGGTTGTATTCAATTATATCTTGATGATGTTCATATAGTTATACTCACCAGGAAACTGTTTTCCAGTTATACATAAGAGCGACTGTACTGAACAGAAAGTTGAATGGATAGACTGCAATCAATGTATCTGGGTGGTATCCGATTATATCGCAATACTGTATATATAGTGATACTTACCAGGTGACGGTACTTCCGTTACACATACTAGCGACTGAATCGAACAGAAGGTTAATTGGTTAGACGAAATGATAATTGTATCTCTGAGTTGTATTCGATGATATCGTGATGAAGTTCATATAGAAATACTCACCAGGTTACTGTTCCTTCGTTATACATACGAGTATTCGAATCGAACAGAAGGTTGAGTGGATAGTATCTGGGTTGTATTCGATTATGATGTTATGCTGTGTATATAGTTATACACACTAGGTGGCGGTATTCTCGTTTTACATACGAGCGACCGAAACGAACAGAAAGTTGAATGGATAGACTGAACAATCAATGTATCTGGTTATTATTCGATTATATCGCAATACTGTATATATAGTGATACTTACCAGGTGACAGTACGTCCGTTACACATACTAGCGACTGAATCGAACAGAAGGTTAAATGGTTAGACGAAGCGATAATTGTATCTGAGTTGTATTCGATGATATAGTGATGATGTTTATATAGCAATATTCACCAGGTAACTGTTCTTCCGTTTTACATAGAAGCGACCGAATCGAGCAGAAGGTTAAATGGATAGATTGAAAATTCATCGTATCTGGGTTGTATTCGATTAGGTTTATATAGTTATACTCACCAGGTACCTGTTCTTCCGTTATACATACGAGCGACTGAATTGAACAGAAGGTTGAATGGATAGACTAAACAATGATCGTATCTGAGGTTGTATTCGATTATATCGTGATGATGTTTATATAGTTATACTCAACAGGTAACTGTTCTCCAGTTATACATAAGAGCGGCTGAATCGAGCAGAAGATTGAATTCAGTATTGATTTAACAATAATCGTATCTGGGTTGTATTCGATTATGTTTATATAGTTATACTCACCAGGTAACTGTTCTTCCGTTATACATACGAGCGACTGAATTGAACAGAAGGTTGAATGGATAGACTAAACAATGATCGTATCTGAGGTTGTATTCGATTATATCGTGATGATGTTTATATAGTTATACTCAACAGGTAACTGTTCTCCAGTTATACATAAGAGCGACTGAATCGAGCAGAAGATTGAATTCAGTATTGATTTAACAATAATCGTATCTGGGTTGTATTCGATTATGTTTATATAGTTATACTCACCAGGTAACTGTTCTTCCGTTATACATACGAGCAATCGAATCGAACAGAAGGTTGAATGGATAGTATCTGGGTTGAATTCGATTATGATGTTATGCTGTGTATATAGTTATACACACTAGGTGGTGGTATTCTCGTTTTACATACGAGCGACCGAAACGAACAGAAGGTTAAATGGTTAGACGAAGCGATAATTGTATCTGAGTTGTATTCGATGATATCGTGATGATGTTTATATAGCAATATTCACCAGGAAACTGTTCTTCCGTTTTACATACAAGCGACCGAATCGAGCAGAAGGTTAAATAGATAGATTGAACAATCATCGTACCTGGGTTGTATTCGATTATGTTTATATAAACTACGCAACACTAATTACGTCGCACCCCGAAATTTTGCCCCTGTTGAGATTTGAATAACTTTTTTCTTCTTTGAACAATTCGAATTCTGTTTGCACTGTTCGCTAGCTCAGTCCTTCAGCTATAATCTCGTACTTCTTCGATACATGAGGTTATTTCCATAAAATTGCTACAGGATGTTTTTTGGAACTGTGCAAAATTTCGAAATTTTCAAAAGGATCCCAAATGAAGAAAAACAGTTTTTATTCAACTTCAACAGCAGGGGCATGAAGATTATCTCATTACCTTTGGCCATTTCCAAAATTGTCTTCCCATCACTTTTCTTTACAGAGTGATCTCAAAAAATCAATTTTTTAGTTTTGCAGTCATAACTTTTTTCCTCTTCAACCGATTTTCAAAATTTTAGGATCATTTTGAAGCTGAAACGTTAGATGAACAGACATAAAGATTAGAATTGACTAAAGATAAATATTGAAGATTAAGGGTTTCTGCAAAGGTGACCCAAATCTAAATCCCCCTCGAAATCCCGATTAAAAAAGAAAAATTTCCAAAACGAAACGAAAATATCACCACCAAAAATACTGATGAACAATTTTTTACCTCCTCCCCCCCAAAATTTTTTTCGCGGGTAAAATTTTTGCTGGTCAAACGGTTAGATATATCGGTAAACATATTTCACCTGACCCCCACATCGGGCTCGGATATTAAAAAAAAAATAAAATTATTTCGCCCCCTTGCCCCCTTGGGGTACTTTGGGTACGAAAGAAGGGGAAGGAGATTTTTGCGACTGAATCGAACAGAAGGTTAAATGTTTAGACGAAGCGATAATTGTATCTGAGTTGTATTCGATGATATCGTGATGATGTTTATATAGCAATATTCACCAGGTAACTGTTCTTCCGTTTTACATAAAAGCGACCGAATGGAGCAGAAGGTTAAATGTATAGATTGAAAATTCATCGTATCTGGGTTGTATTCGATTAGGTTTATATAGTTATACTCACCAGGTAACTGTTCTTCCGTTATACATACGAGCGACTGAATTGAACAGAAGGTTGAATGGATAGACTAAACAATGATCGTATCTGAGGTTGTATTCGATTATATCGTGATGATGTTTATATAGTCATACTCAACAGGTAACTGTTCTCCAGTTATACATAAGAGCGACTGAACTGAACAGAAGGTTGTTTAGATAGACTGAACAATCATCGTATCTGGGTTGTATTCGATTATTTCGTGATGATTATTATATATTATGTCTAACCAGGTAACTGTTCTTCCGTTATACATACGAGCAACCGAATCGAACATAAGGTTGAATGGATAGATAGAACAATCATTGTATCTGGGATGTCTCCGATTATATCGTTTTGCTGTATATTTAGATACACCTACCATGTAACGGTTCTTTCGTTACACATACGAGCGTCTGAATCGAACATAAGGTTGGATGGTTAGACGGAACGATAATTGTAACTGAGTTCTATTCGATGATATCGTGATGATGTTTATATACCAATACTCACCAGGTAACTGTTCTTCCGTTTTACATAGAAGCGACCAAATCGAACAGAAGGTTAAATGGATAGATTGAAAATTCATCGTATCTGGGTTGTATTCGATTAGGTTTATATAGTTATACTCACCAGGTGACTGTTTTTCCGTTATACATAAGAACGACTGAATTGAACAGAAGGTTGAATGGATAGACTAAACAATAATCGTATCTGGGGTTGTATTCGAGTATATCGTGATGATTATCATATAGGTTGTCTAACCAGGTAACAGTTCTTCCGTTAATCATACGAGCAACCGAACCGAACATAAGGTTGGATGGATAGATTGAACAATCATTGTATCTGGGTTGTCTCCGAATATATCTTTATGCTGTATATTCAGTTACACCTACCATGTAACGGTTATTTCGTTACACATACGAGCGTCTGAATCGAACATAAGGTTGGATGGTTTGAGGGAACGATAATTGTAACTGAGTTGTTTTCGATTATATCGTGGTGATGTTTATATAGTAATACTCACCAGGTGACTGTTCTTGCGTTATACATACGAGCGACCCAATCGAACAGAAGGTTGGATGGATAGACGGAATGATCATTGTATCTGAGTTGTATTCGATTATATCGTGATGACGTTAATATAGAAATACTCACCAGGTTACTGTTCTTTCGTTATACATACGAGCAACCGAATCGAACAGAAGGTTGAATGGATAGTATCTGGGTTGTATTCGATTATGACGTTATGCTGTGTATATAGTTATACACATTAGGTGACGGTATTCCCGTTTTACATACGAGCGACCGAAACGAACAGAAAGTTGAATGGATAGACTGAACAATCAATGTATCTGGGTGGTATCCGATTATATCGCAATACTGTATATATAGTGATACTTACCAGGTGACGGTACTTCCGTTACACATACTAGCGACTGAATCGAACAGAAGGTTAAATGGTTAGACGAAGCGATAATTGTATCTGAGTTGTATTCGATGATATCGTGATGATGTTTATATAGCAATACTCACCAGGTAACTGTTCTTCCGTTTTACATAGAAGCGAACAAATCGAACAGAAGGTTAAATGGATAGATTGAAAATTCATCGTATCTGGGTTGTATTCGATTAGGTTTATATAGTTATACTCACCAGGTGACTGTTTTTCCGTTATTTATAAGAACGACTGAATTGAACAGAAGGTTGAATGGATAGACTAAACAATAATCGTATCTGGGGTTGTATTCGAGTATATCGTGATGATTATCATATAGGTTGTCTAACCAGGTAACAGTTCTTCCGTTAATCATACGAGCAACCGAATCGAACATAAGGTTGGATGGATAGATTGAACAATCATTGTATCTGGGTTGTTTCCGAATATATCTTTATGCTGTATATTCAGTTACACCCACCATGTAACGGTTATTTCGTTACACATACGAGCGTCTGAATCGAACATAAGGTTGGATGGTTTGAGGGAACGATAATTGTAACTGAGTTGTAGTCGATTATATCGTGATGACGTTCATATAGAAATACTCACCAGGTTACTGTTCTTTCGTTATACATACGAGCAACCGAATCGAACAGAAGGTTGAATGGATAGTATCTGGGTTGTATTCGATTATGACGTTATGCTGTGTATATAGTTATACACATTAGGTGACGGTATTCCCGTTTTACATACGAGCGACCGAAACGAACAGAAAGTTGAATGGATAGACTGAACAATCAATGTATCTGGGTGGTATCCGATTATATCGCAATACTGTATATATAGTGATACTTACCAGGTGACGGTACTTCCGTTACACATACTAGAGACTGAATCGAACAGAAGGTTAAATGGTTAGACGAAACGATAATTGTATCTCTGAGTTGTATTCGATGATATCGTGATGATGTTTATATAGCGATACTCACCAGGTAACTGTTCTTCCGTTTTACATACAAGCGACCGAATCGAGCAGAAGCTTAAATTCAGTAGAGATTGAACAATCATCGTATCTGGGTTGTATTCGATTATGTTTATATAGTTATACTCACCAGGTAACTGTTCTTTCGTTATACATACGAGCGACTGAATTGAACAGAAGGTTGAATGGATAGACTAAACACTCACCAGGTTACTGTTCTTTCGTTATACATACGAGCAACCGAATCGAACAGAAGGTTGAATGGATAGTATCTGGGTTGTATTCGATTATGATGTTATGCTGTGTATATAGTTATACACATAAGGTGACGGTATTCCCGTTTCACATACGAGCGACCGAAACGAACAGAAAGTTGAATGGATAGACTGAACAATCAATGTATCTGGGTGGTATCCGATTATATCGCAATACTGTATATATAGTGATACTTACCAGGTGACGGTTCTTCCGTTACACATAGTAGCGACTGAATCGAACAGAAGGTTAAATGGTTAGACGAAACGATAATTGTATCTGAGTTGTATTCGAAGATATCGTGATGATGTTTATATAGCAATACTCACCAGGTAACTGTTCTTCCGTTTACATACAAGCGACCGAATCGAGCAGAAGGTTGAATTCAGTATAGATTGAACAATTATCGTATCTGGGTTGTATTCGATTATGTTTATATAGTTATACTCACCAGGTAACTGTTCTTCCGTTATACATACGAGCGACTGGATTGAACAGAAGGTTGAATGGATAGTATATGGGTGTTATTCGATTATGATGTTATGCTGTGTATATAGTTATACACACTAGGAGACGGTATTCCCGTTTTACATACGAGCGACCGAAACGAAAAGAAAGTTGAATGGATAGACTGAACAATCAATGTATCTGGGTGGTATCCGATTATATCGCAATACTGTATTTATAGTGATACTTACCAGGTGACGATACTTCCGTTACACATACTAGCGACTGAATCGAACAGAATGTTGAATGGTAAGACGAAACGATAATTGTATCTGAGTTGTAGTCGATGATATCGTGATGATGTCTATATAGCAATACTCACCAGGTAACTGTCCTTCCGTTTTACATACAAGCGACCGAATCGAGCAGAAGGTTAAATGGATAGATTGAACAATCATCGTATCTGAGTTGTATTCGATTATGTTTCTATAGCTATACTCACCAGGTACCTGTTCTTCCGATATACATACGAGCAACCGAATCGAACATAAAGTTGAATGGATAGATTGAACAATCATCGTATCTGAGTTGTATTCGATTATGTTTATATAGTCATACTCACCAGGTAACTGTTCTTCCGTTATACATACGAGCGACTGAATTGAACTGAAGGTTGAATGGATAGACTAAACAATGATCGTATCTGGGGTTGTATTCGATTATATCGTGATGATGTTCATATAGTTATACTCACCAGGTAACTGTTCTCCAGTTATACATAAGAGCGACTGAACTGAACAGAAGGTTGAATGGATAGACTGAACAATCATCGTATCTGGGTTGTATTCGATTATTTCGTGATGATTATTATATATTATGTCTAACCAGGTAACTGTTCTTTCGTTATACATACTAGCAACCGAATCGAACATAAGGTTGAATGGATAGATTGAACAATCATTGTATCTGGGTTGTCTCCGATTATATCGTTATGTTGTATATTTAACTACACCTACCATGTAACGGTTCTTTCGTTACACATACGAGCGTCTGAATCGAACATAAGGTTGGATGGTTAGACGGAACGATAATTGTAACTATGTTGTATTCGATTATATCGTGATGACGTTCATATGGAAATACTCACCAGGTTACTGTTCTTTCGTTATACATACGAGCAACTGAATCGAACAGAAGGTTGAATGGATAGTATCTGGGTTGTATTCGATTATGATGTTATGCTGTGTATATAGTTAAACACATAAGGTGACGGTATTCCCGTTTCACATACGAGCGACCGAAACGAACAGAAAGTTGAATGGATAGACTGAACAATCAATGTATCTGGGTGGTATCCGATTATATCGCAATACTGTATATATAGTGATACTTACCAGGTGACGATACTTCCGTTACACATACTAGCGACTGAATCGAACAGAATGTTGAATGGTAAGACGAAACGATAATTGTTTCTGAGTTGTATTCGATGATATCGTGATGATGTCTATATAGCAATACTCACCAGGTAACTGTCCTTCCGTTTTACATACAAGCGACCGAATCGAGCAGAAGGTTAAATGGATAGATTGAACAATCATCGTATCTGAGTTGTATTCGATTATGTTTATATAGATATACTCACCAGGTACCTGTTCTTCCGATATACATACGAGCAACCGAATCGAACATAAGGTTGAATGGATAGATTGAACAATCATCGTATCCGAGTTGTATTCGATTATGTTTATATAGTTATACTCACCAGGTAACTGTTCTTCCGTTATACATACGAGCGACTGAATTGAACTGAAGGTTGAATGGATAGACTAAACAATGATCGTATCTGGGGTTGTATTCGATTATATCGTGATGATGTTCATATAGTTATACTCACCAGGTAACTGTTCTCCAGTTATACATAGGAGCGACTGAACTGACCAGAAGGTTGAATGGATAGACTGAACAATCATCGTATCTGGGTTGTATTCGATTATTTCGTGATGATTATTATATATTATGTCTAACCAGGTAAATGTTCTTTCGTTATACATACTAGCAACCGAATCGAACCTAAGGTTGAATGGATAGATTGAACAATCATTGTATCTGGGCTGTCTCCGATTATATCGTTATGTTGTATATTCAACTACACCTACCATGTAACGGTTCTTTCGTTACACATACGAGCGTCTGAATCGAACGTAAGGTTGGATGGTTAGACGAAACGATAATTGTAACTAAGTTGTATTCGATTATATCGTGATGACGTTCATATAGAAATACTCACCAGGTTACTGTTCTTTCGTTATACATACGAGCAACCGAATCGAACAAAAGGTTGAATGGATAGTATCTGGGTTGTATTCGATAATGATGTTACGCTGTGTATATAGTTATACACATAAGGTGACGGTATTCCCATTTCACATACGAGCGACCGAAACGAACAGAAAGTTGAATGGATAGACTGAACAATCAATGTATCTGGGTGGTATCCGATTATATCGCAATACTGTATATATAGTGATACTAACCAGGTGACGGTACTTCCGTTACTTATACTAGCGACTGAATCGAACAGAAGGTTAAATGGTTAGACGAAACGATAATTGTATCTGAGTTTTATTCGATGATATCGTGATGATGTTTATATAGCAATACTCACCAGGTAACTGTTCTTCCGTTTTACATACAAGCGACCGAATCGAGCAGAAGGTTGAATTCAGTATAGATTGAACAATCATCGTGTCTGGGTTGTATTCGATTATGTTTATATAGTTATACTCACCAGGTAACTGTTCTTCCGTTATACATACGAGCGACTGAATTGAACAGAAGGTTGAATGGATAGTATATAGGTTGTATTCGATTATGATGTTATGCTGTGTATATAGTTATACACACTAGGAGACGGTATTCCCGTTTTACATACGAGCGACCGAAACAAAAAGAAAGTTGAATGGATAGACTGAACAATCAATGTATCTGGGTGATATCCGATTATATCGCAATACTGTATATTTTGTGATACTTACCAGGTGACGATACTTCCGTTACACATACTAGCGACTGAATCGAACAGAATGTTGAATGGTTAGACGAAACGATAATTGTATCTGAGTTGTATTCGATGATATCGTGATGATGTTTATATAGCAATACTCACCAGGTAACTGTCCTTCCGTTTTACATACAAGCGACCGAATCGAGCAGAAGGTTAAATGGATAGATTGAACAATCATCGTATCTGAGTTGTATTCGATTATGTTTATATAGATATACTCACCAGGTAACTGTTCTTCCGTTATACATACGAGCGACTGAATTGAACTGAAGGTTGAATGGATAGATTGAACAATCATCGTATCTGAGTTGTATTCGATTATGTTTATATAGTTATACTCACCAGGTAACTGTTCTTCCGTTATACATACGAGCGACTGAATTGAACTGAAGGTGGAATGGATAGACTAAACAATGATCGTATCTGGGGTTGTATTCGATTATATCGTGATGATGTTCATGTAGTTATACTCACCAGGTAACTGTTCTCCAGTTATACATAAGAGCGACTGAACTGAACAGAAGGTTAAATGGATAGACTGAACAATCATCGTATCTGGGTTGTATTCGATTATTTCGTGATGATTATTATATATTATGTCTAACCAGGTAACTGTTCTTTCGTTATACATACTAGCAACCGAATCGAACATAATGTTGAATGGATAGATTGAACAATCATTGTATCTGGGTTGTCTCCGATTATATCGTTATGTTGTATATTTAACTACACCTACCATGTAACGGTTCTTTCGTTACACATACGAGCGTCTGAATCGAACATAAGGTTGGATGGTTAGACGGGACGATAATTGTAACTGAGTTGTATTCGATTATATCGTGATGACGTTCATATAGAAATACTCACCAGGTTACTGATCTTTCGTTATACATACGAGCAACCGAATCGAACAGAAGGTTGAATGGATAGTATCTGGGTTGTATTCGATTATGATGTTATGCTGTGTATATAGTTATACACATAAGGTGACGGTATTCCCGTTTCACATACAAGCGACCGAAACGAACAGAAAGTTGAATGGATAGACTGAACAATCAATGTATCTGGGTGGTATCCGATTATATCGCAATACTGTATATATAGTGATACTTACCAGGTGACGGTACTTCCGTTACACATACTAGCGACTGAATCGAACAGAAGGTTAAATGGTTAGACGAAACGATAATTGTATCTGAGTTTTATTCGATGATATCGTGATGATGTTTATATAGCAATACTCACCAGGTAACTGTTCTTCCGTATTACATACAAGCGACCGAATCGAGCAGAAGGTTGAATTCAGTATAGATTGAACAATCATCGTATCAGGGTTGTATTCGATTATGTTTATATAGTTATACTCACCAGGTAACTGTTCTTCCGTTATACATACGAGCGACTGAATTGAACAGAAGGTTGAATGGATAGTATATGGGTTGTATTCGATTATGATGTTATGCTGTGTATATAGTTATACACACTAGGAGACGGTATTCCCGTTTTACATACGAGCGACCGAAACGAAAAGAAAGTTGAATGGATAGACTGAACAATCAATGTATCTGGGTGGTATCCGATTATATCGCAATACTGTATATATAGTGATACTTACCAGGTGACGATACTTCCGTTACACATACTAGCGAGTGAATCGAACAGAATGTTGAATGGTTAGACGAAACGATAATTGTATCTGAGTTGTATTCGATGATATCGTGATGATGTTTATATAGCAATACTCACCAGGTAACTGTCCTTCCGTTTTACATACAAGCGACCGAATCGAGCAGAAGGTTAAATGGATAGATTGAACAATCATCGTATCTGAGTTGTATTCGATTATGTTTATATAGATATACTCACCAGGTACCTGTTCTTCCGATATACATACGAGCAACCGAATCGAACATAAGGTTGAATGGATAGATTGAACAATCATCGTATCTGAGTTGTATTCGATTATGTTTATATAGTTATACTCACCAGGTAACTGTTCTTCCGTTATACATATGAGCGACTGAATTGAACTGAAGGTTGAATGGATAGACTAAACAATGATCGTATCTGGGGTTGTATTCGATCATATCGTGATGATGTTCATATAGTTATACTCACCAGGTAACTGTTCTCCAATTATACATAAGAGCGACTGAACTGAACAGAAGGTTGGATGGATAGACTGAACAATCATCGTATCTGGGTTGTATTCGATTATTTCGTGATGATTATTATATATTATGTCTAACCAGGTAACTGTTCTTTCGTTATACATACTAGCAACCGAATCGAACATAAGGTTGAATGGATAGATTGAACAATCATTGTATCTGGGTTGTCTCCGATTATATCGTTACGTTGTATATTTAACTACACCTACCATGTAACGGTTCTTTCGTTACACATACGAGCGTCTGAATCGAAAATAAGGTTGAATGGTTAGACGGAACGATAATCGTAACTAAGTTGTATTCGATTATATCGTGATGACGTTCACATAGAAATACTCACCAGGTTACTGTTCTTTCGTTATACAACCGAGCAACCGAATCGAACAGAAGGTTGAATGGATAGTATCTGGGTTGTATTCGATTATGATGTTATGCTGTGTATATAGTTATACACATGAGGTGACGGTATTCCCGTTTCACATACGAGCGACCGAAACGAACAGAAAGTTGAATGGATAGACTGAACAATCAATGTATGTGGGTGGTATCCGATTATATCGCAATACTGTATATATAGTGATACTTACCAGGTGACGGTACTTCCGTTACACATACTAGCGACTGAATCGAACAGAAGGTTAAATGGTTAGATGAAATGATTATTGTATCTGAGTTGTATTCGATGATATCGTGATGATGTTTATATAGCAATACTCACCAGGTAACTGTTCTTCCGATTTATATACAAGCGACCGAATCGAGCAGAAGGTTGAATTCAGTATAGATTGAACAATCATCGTATCTGGGTTGTATTCAATTATGTTTATATAGGTATACTCACCAGGTAACTGTTCTTCCGTTATACATACGAGCGACTGAATTGAACTGAAGGTTGAATGGATAGTATATGGGTTGTATTCGATTATGATGTTATGCTGTGTATATAGTTATACACACTAGGAGACGGTATTACTGTTTTACATACGAGCGACCAAAACGAAAAGAAAGTTGAATGCATAGACTGAACAATCAATGTATCTGGGTGGTATCCGATTATATCGCAATACTGTATATATAGTGATACTTACCAGGTGACGGTACTTCCGTTACACATGCTAGCGACTAAATCGAACAGAAGGTTGAATGGTTAGACGAAACGATAATTGTATCTGAGTTGTATTCGATGATATCGTGATGATGTTTATATAGCAATACTCACCAGGTAACTGTTCTTCCGTTTTACATACAAGCGACCGAATCGAGCAGAAGGTTGAATGAATAGATTGAACAATCATCGTATCTGGGTTGTATTCGATTATGTTTATATAGTAATACTCACCAGGTAACTGTTCTTCCGTTTTACATACAAGCGACCGAATCGAGCAGAAGGTTAAATTTAGTATAGATTGAACAATCATCGTATCTGGGTTGTATTCGATTATGTTTATATAGTTATACTCACCAGGAAACTGTTCTCCCGTTATACATACGAGCGACTGAATTGAACAGAAGGTTGAATGGATAGACTAAACAATAATCGTATCTGGGGTTGTATTCGATTATATCTTGATGATGTTCATATAATTATACTCACCAGGAAACTGTTCTCCAGTTATACATAAGAGCGACTGAACTGAACAGAAGGTTGAATGGATTGACTGAACAATCATCGTATCTGGGTTGTATTTGATTATATCGTGATTATCATCACATAGTATGTCTAACCAGGTAACAGTTCTTCCGTTATACATACGAGCAACCAAATCGAACATAAGGTTGAATGGATAGATTGAACAATCATTGTATCTGGGTTGTCTCCGATTATATCGTTATGCTGTATATTTAGTTACACCTACCATGTAACGGTTCTTTCGTTACACATACGAGCGACTGAATCGAACAGAAGGTTAAATGGTTAGACGAAGCGATAATTGTATCTGAGTTGTATTCGATTATATCGTGATGATGTTAATATAGCAATATTCACCAGGTAACTGTTCTTCCGTTTTACATAGAAGCGACCGAATCGAGCAGAAGGTTAAATGAATAGATTGAAAATTCATCGTATCTGGGTTGTATTCGATTAGGTTTATATAGTTATACTCACCAGGTAACTGTTCTTCCGTTTTTCATAAGAACGACTGAATTGAACAGAAAGTTGAATGGATAGACTAAACAATAATCGTATCTGGGGTTGTATTCGAGTATATCGTGATGATTATTATATATTATGTCTAACCAGGTAACTGTTCTTTCGTTATACATACTAGCAACCGAATCGAACATAAGGTTGAATGGATAGATTGAACAATCATTGTATCTGGGTTGTCTCCGATTATATCGTTATGTTGTATATTTAACTACACCTACCATGTAACGGTTCTTTCGTTACACATACGAGCGTCTGAATCGAACATAAGGTTGGATGGTTAGACGGAACGATAATTGTAACTAAGTTGTATTCGATTATATCGTGATGACGTTCATATAGAAATACTCACCAGGTTACTGTTCTTTCGTTATACATACGAGCAACCGAATCGAACAGAAGGTTGAATGGATAGTATCTGGGTTGTATTCGATTATGATGTTATGCTGTGTATATAGTTATACACACTAGGTGACGGTATTCCCGTTTTACATACGAGCGACCGAAACGAACAGAAAGTTGAATGGATAGACTGAACAATCAATGTATCTGGTTGGTATCCGATTATATCGCAATACTGTACATATAGTGATACTTACCAGGTGACGGTACTTCCGTTACACATACTAGCGACTGAATCGAACAGAAGGTTAAATGGTTAGACGAAACGATAATTGTATCTGAGTTTTATTCGATGATATCGTGATGATGTTTATATAGCAATACTCACCAGGTAACTGTTCTTCCGTTTTACATACAAGCGACCGAATCGAGCAGAAGGTTGAATTCAGTATAGATTGAACAATCATAGTATCTGGGTTGTATTCGATCATGTTTATATAGTTATACTCACCAGGTAACTGTTCTTCCGTTATACATACTAGCGACTGAATTGAACAGAAGGTTGAATGGATAGTATATAGGTTGTATTCGATTATGATGTTATGCTGTGTATATAGTTATACACACTAGGAGACGGTATTCCCGTTTTACATACGAGCGACCGAAACAAAAAGAAAGTTGAATGGATAGACTGAACAATCAATGTATCTGGGTGGTATCCGATTATATCGCAATACTGTATATATTGTGATACTTACCAGGTGACGATACTTCCGTTACACATACTAGCGACTGAATCGAACAGAATGTTGAATGGTTAGACGAAACGATAATTGTATCTGAGTTGTATTCGATGATATCGTGATGATGTTTATATAGCAATACTCACCAGGTAACTGTCCTTCCGTTTTACATACAAGCGACCGAATCGAGCAGAAGGTTAAATGGATAGATTGAACAATCATCGTATCTGAGTTGTATTCGATTATGTTTATATAGATATACTCACCAGGTAACTGTTCTTCCGTTATACATATGAGCGACTGAATTGAACTGAAGGTTGAATGGATAGATTGAACAATCATCGTATCTGAGTTGTATTCGATTATGTTTATATAGTTATACTCACCAGGTAACTGTTCTTCCGTTATACATACGAGCGACTGAATTGAACTGAAGGTTGAATGGATAGACTAAACAATGATCGTATCTGGGGTTGTATTCGATTATATCGTGATGATGTTCATATAGTTATACTCACCAGGTAACTGTTCTCCAGTTATACATAAGAGCGACTGAACTGAACAGAAGGTTAAATGGGTAGACTGAACAATCATCGTATCTGGGTTGTATTCGATTATTTCGTGATGATTATTATATATTATGTCTAACCAGGTAACTGTTCTTTCGTTATACATACTAGCAACCGAATCGAACATAATGTTGAATGGATAGATTGAACAATCATTGTATCTGGGTTGTCTCCGATTATATCGTTATGTTGTATATTTAACTATACCTACCATGTAACGGTTCTTTCGTTACACATACGAGCGTCTGAATCGAACATAAGGTTGGATGGTTAGACGGGACGATAATTGTAACTGAGTTGTATTCGATTATATCGTGATGACGTTCATATAGAAATACTCACCAGGTTACTGTTCTTTCGTTATACATACGAGCAACCGAATCGAACAGAAGGTTGGATGGATAGTATCTGGGTTGTATTCGATTATGATGTTATGCTGTGTATATAGTTATACACATAAGGTGACGGTATTCCCGTTTCACATACGAGCGACCGAAACGAACAGAAAGTTGAATGGATAGACTGAACAATCAATGTATCTGGGTGGTATCCGATTATATCGCAATACTGTATATATAGTGATACTTACCAGGTGACGGTACTTCCGTTACACATACTAGCGACTGAATCGAACAGAAGGTTAAATGGTTAGACGAAACGATAATTGTATCTGAGTTTTATTCGATGATATCGTGATGATGTTTATATAGCAATACTCACCAGGTAACTGTTCTTCCGTATTACATACAAGCGACCGAATCGAGCAGAAGGTTGAATTCAGTATAGATTGAACAATCATCGTATCTGGGTTGTATTCGATTATGTTTATATAGTTATACTCACCAGGTAACTGTTCTTCCGTTATACATACGAGCGACTGAATTGAACAGAAGGTTGAATGGATAGTATATGGGTTGTATTCGATTATGATGTTATGCTGTGTATATAGTTATACACACTAGGAGACGGTATTCTCGTTTTACATACGAGCGACCGAAACGAAAAGAAAGTTGAATGGATAGACTGAACAATCAATGTATCTGGGTGGTATCCGATTATATCGCAATACTGTATATATAGTGATACTTACCAGGTGACGATACTTCCGTTACACATACTAGCGAGTGAATCGAACAGAATGTTGAATGGTTAGACGAAACGATAATTGTATCTGAGTTGTGTTCGATGATATCGTGATGATGTTTATATAGCAATACTCACCAGGTAACTGTCCTTCCGTTTTACATACAAGCGACCGAATCGAGCAGAAGGTTAAATGGATAGATTGAACAATCATCGTATCTGAGTTGTATTCGATTATGTTTATATAGATATACTCACCAGGTACCTGTTCTTCCGTTATACATACGAGCGACTGAATTGAACTGAAGGTTGAATGGATAGTATCTGGGTTGTATTCGATTATGATGTTATGCTGTGTATATAGTTATACACATAAGGTGACGGTATTCCCGTTTCACATACGAGCGACCGAAACGAACAGAAAGTTGAATGGATAGACTGAACAATCAATGTATCTGGGTGGTATCCGATTATATCGCAATACTGTATATATAGTGATACTTACCAGGTGACGGTACTTCCGTTACACATACTAGCGACTGAATCGAACAGAAGGTTGAATGGTTAGATGAAATGATTATTGTATCTGAGTTGTATTCGATGATATCGTGATGATGTTCATATAGCAATACTCACCAGGTAACTGTTCTTCCGATTTATATACAAGCGACCGAATCGAGCAGAAGGTTGAATTCAGTATAGATTGAACAATCATCGTATCTGGGTTGTATTCAATTATGTTTATATAGGTATACTCACCAGGTAACTGTTCTTCCGTTATACATACGAGCGACTGAATTGAACAGAAGGTTGAATGGATAGTATATGGGTTGTATTCGATTATGATGTTATGCTGTGTATATAGTTATACACACTAGGAGACGGTATTACCGTTTTACATACGAGCGACCGAAACGAAAAGAAAGTTGAATGCATAGACTGAACAATCAATGTATCTGGGTGGTATCCGATTATATCGCAATACTGTATATATAGTGATACTTACCAGGTGACGGTACTTCCGTTACACATGCTAGCGACTAAATCGAACAGAAGGTTGAATGGTTAGACGAAACGATAATTGTATCTGAGTTGTTTTCGATGATATCGTGATGATGTTTATATAGCAATACTCACCAGGTAACTGTTCTTCCGTTTTACATACAAGCGACCGAATCGAGCAGAAGGTTGAATGAATAGATTGAACAATCATCGTATCTGGGTTGTATTCGATTATGTTTATATAGTAATACTCACCAGGTAACTGTTCTTCCGTTTTACATACAAGCGACCGAATCGAGCAGAAGGTTAAATTTAGTATAGATTGAACAATCATCGTATCTGGGTTGTATTCGATTATGTTTATATAGTTATACTCACCAGGTAACTGTTCTCCCGTTATACATACGAGCGACTGAATTGAACAGAAGGTTGAATGGATAGACTAAACAATAATCGTATCTGGGGTTGTATTCGATTATATCTTGATGATGTTCATATAATTATACTCACCAGGAAACTGTTCTCCAGTTATACATAAGAGCGACTGAACTGAACAGAAGGTTGAATGGATAGACTGAACAATCATCGTATCTGGGTTGTATTTGATTATATCGTGATTGTCATCACATAGTATGTCTAACCAGGTAACAGTTCTTCCGTTATACATACGAGCAACCAAATCGAACATAAGGTTGAATGGATAGATTGAACAATCATTGTATCTGGGTTGTCTCCGATTATATCGTTATGCTGTATATTTAGTTACACCTACCATGTAACGGTTCTTTCGTTACACATACGAGCGTCTGAATCGAACATAAGGTTGGATGGTTAGACGGAACGATAATTGTAACTGAGTTGTATTCGATTATATCGTGGTGATGTTTATATAGTAATACTCACCAGGTGACTGTTCTTGCGTTATAAATACGAGCGACCCAATCGAACATAAGGTTGGATGGAAAGACGGAATGATCATTGTATCTGAGTTGTATTCGAATATATCGTGATGACGTTCATATAGAAATACTCACCAGGTTACTGTTCTTTCGTCATACATACGAGAAACCGAATCGAACAGAAGGTTGAATGGATAGTATCTGGGTTGTATTCGATTATGATGTTATGCTGTGTATATAGTTATACACACTAGGTGACGGTATTCCCGTTTTACATACGAGCGACCGAAACGAACGGAAAGTTGAATGGATAGACTGAACAATCAATGTATCTGGTTGGTATCCGATTATATCGCAATACTGTATATATAGTGATACTTACCAGGTGACGGTACTTCCGTTACACATACTAGCGACTGAATCGAACAGAAGGTTAAATGGTTAGACGAAGCGATAATTGTATCTGAGTTGTATTCGATTATATCGTGATGATGTTAATATAGCAATATTCACCAGGTAACTGTTCTTCCGTTTTACATAGAAGCGACCGAATCGAGCAGAAGGTTAAATGAATAGATTGAAAATTCATCGTATCTGGGTTGTATTCGATTAGGTTTATATAGTTATACTCACCAGGTAACTGTTCTTCCGTTTTTCATAAGAACGACTGAATTGAACAGAAAGTTGAATGGATAGACTAAACAATAATCGTATCTGGGGTTGTATTCGAGTATATCGTGATGATTATCATATAGCATGTCTAACCAGGTAACAGTTCTTCCGTTATACATACGAGCAACCGAATCGAACATAAGGTTGAATGGATAGATTGAACAATCATTGTATCTGGGTTGTCTCCGATTATATCGTTATGTTGTATATTTAACTACACCTACCATGTAACGGTTCTTTCGTTACACATACGAGCGACCCAATCGAACAGAAGGTTGGATGGATAGACGGAATGATCATTGTATCTGAGTTGTATTCGATTATATCGTGATGACGTTCATATAGAAATACTCACCAGGTTACTGTTCTTTCGTTATACATACGAGCAACCGAATCGAACAGAAGGTTGAATGGATAGTATCTGGGTTGTATTCGATTATCATGTTATGCTGTGTATATAGTTATACACATAAGGTGACGGTATTCCCGTTTCACATACGAGCGACCGAAACGAACAGAAAGTTGAATGGATAGACTGAACAATCAATGTATCTGGGTGGTATCCGATTATATCGCAATACTGTATATATAGTGATACTTACCAGGTGACGGTACTTCCGTTACACATACTAGCGACTGAATCGAACAGAAGGTTAAATGGTTAGACGAAACGATAATTGTATCTGAGTTGTATTCGATGATATCGTGATGTTGTTTATATAGCAATACTCACCAGGTAACTGTTCTTCCGTTTTATATACAAGCGACCGAATCGAGCAGAAGGTTGAATTCAGTATAGATTGAACAATCATCGTATCTGGGTTGTATTCAATTATGTTTATATAGGTATACTCACCAGGTAACTGTTCTTTCGTTATACATACGAGCGACTGAATTGAACAGAAGGTTGAATGGATAGTATATGGGTTGTATTCGATTATGATGTTATGTTGTGTATATAGTTATACACACTAGGAGACGGTTTTCCCGTTTTACATACGAGCGACCGAAACGAAAAGAAAGTTGAATAGATAGACTGAACAATCAATGTATCTGGGTGGTATCCGATTATATCGCAATACTGTATATATAGTGATACTTACCAGGTGACGGTACTTCCGTTACACATGCTAGCGACTAAATCGAACAGAAGGTTGAATGGTTAGACGAAACGATAATTGTATCTGAGTTGTATTCGATGATATCGTGATGATGTTTATATAGCAATACTCACCAGGTAACTGTTCTTCCGTTTTACATACAAGCGACCGAATCGAGCAGAAGGTTGAATGAATATCAACGTATCTGGGTTGTATTCGATTATGTTTATATAGTAATACTTACCGGGTAACTGTTCTTCCGTTTTACATACAAGCGACCGAATCGAGCAGAAGGTTGAATTTAGTATAGATTGAACAATCATCGTATCTGGGTTGTATTCGATTATGTTTATATAGTTATACTCACCAGGAAACTGTTCTCCAGTTATACATAAGAGCGACTGATTTGAACAGAAGGTTGAATGGATAGACTGAACAATCATCGTATCTGGGTTGTATTCGATTATATCGTGATTATCATCACATAGTATGTCTAACCAGGTAACAGTTCTTCCGTTATACATACGAGCAACCAAATCGAACATAAGTTTGAATGGATAGATTGAACAATCATTGTATCTGGGTTGTCTCCGATTATATCGTTATGCTGTATATTTAGTTACACCTACCATGTAACGGTTCTTTCGTTACACATATGAGCGTCTGAATCGAACATAAGGTTGGATGGTTAGACGGAACGATAATTGTAACTGAGTTGTATTCGATTATATCGTGGTGATGTTTATATAGTAATACTCACCAGGTGACTAATCTTGCGTTATACATACGAGCGACCCAATCGAACATAAGGTTGGATGGATAGACGGAATGATCATTGTATCTGAGTTGTATTCGATTATATCGTGATGACGTTCATATAGAAATACTCACCAGGTTACTGTTCTTTCGTTATACATACGAGAAACCGAATCGAACAGAAGGTTGAATGGATAGTATCTGGGTTGTATTCGATTATGATGTTATGCTGTGTATATAGTTATACACACCAGGTGACGGTATTTCCGTTTTACATACGAGCGACCGAAACGAACGGAAAGTTGAATGGATAGACTGAACAATCAATGTATCTGGTTGATATCCGATTATATCGCAATACTGTATATATAGTGATACTTCCCAGGTGACGGTACTTCCGTTACACATACTAGCGACTGAATCGAACAGAAGGTTGAATGATTAGACGAAGCGATAATTGTATCTTAGTTGTATTCGATTATATCGTGATGATGTTTATATAGCGATACTCACCAGGTAACTGTTCTTCCGTTTTACATACAAGCGACCGAATCGAGCAGAAGCTTAAATTTAGTAGAGATTGAACAATCATCGTAACTGGGTTGTATTCGATTATGTTTACATAGTTATACTCACCAGGTAACTGTTCTTTCGTTATACATACGAGCGTCTGAATCGAACATAAGGTTGGATGGTTAGACGGAACGATAATTGTAACTGAGTTGTATTCGATTATATCGTGATGACGTTCATATAGAAATACTCACCAGGTTACTGTTCTTTCGTTATACATACGAGCAACCGAATCGAACAGAAGGTTGAATGGATAGTATCTGGGTTGTATTCGATTATGATGTTATGCTGTGTATATAGTTAAACACATAAGGTGACGGTATTCCCGTTTCACATACGAGCGACCGAAACGAACAGAAAGTTGAATGGATAGACTGAACAATCAATGTATCTGGGTGGTATCCGATTATATCGCAATACTGTATATATAGTGATACTTACCAGGTGACGGTACTTCCGTTACACATACTAGCGACTGAATCGAACAGAAGGTTAAATGGTTAAACGAAACGATAATTGTATCTGAGTTGTATTCGATGATATCGTGATGTTGTTTATATAGCAATACTCACCAGGTAACTGTTCTTCCGTTTTATATACAAGCGACCGAATCGAGCAGAAGGTTGAATTCAGTATAGATTGAACAATCATCGTATCTGGGTTGTATTCAATTATGTTTATATAGGTATACTTACCAGGTAACTGTTCTTCCGTTATACATACGAGCGACTGAATTGAACAGAAGGTTGAATGGATAGTATATGGGTTGTATTCGATTATGATGTTATGTTGTGTATATAGTTATACACACTAGGAGACGGTATTCCCGTTTTACATACGAGCGACCGAAACGAAAAGAAAGTTAATATAGATAGACTGAACAATCAATGTATCTGGGTGGTATCCGATTATATCGCAATACTGTATATATAGTGATACTTACCAGGTGACGGTACTTCCGTTACACATGCTAGCGACTAAATCGAACAGAAGGTTGAATGGTTAGACGAAACGATAATTGTATCTGAGTTGTATTCGATGATATCGTGATGATGTTTATATAGCAATACTCACCAGGTAACTGTTCTTCCGTTTTACATACAAGCGACCGAATCGAGCAGAAGGTTGAATGAATATCATCGTATCTGGGTTGTATTCGATTATGTTTATATAGTAATACTCACCGGGTAACTGTTCTTCCGTTTTACATACAAGCGACCGAATCGAGCAGAAGGTTGAATTTAGTATAGATTGAACAATCATCGTATCTGGGTTGTATTCGATTATGTTTATATAGTTATACTCACCAGGAAACTGTTCTCCAGTTATACATACGAGCAACCAAATCGAACATAAGGTTGAATGGATAGATTGAACAATCATTGTATCTGGGTTGTCTCCGATTATATCGTTATGCTGTATATTTAGTTACACCTACCATGTAACGGTTCTTTCGTTACACATATGAGCGTCTGAATCGAACATAAGGTTGGATGGTTAGACGGAACGATAATTGTAACTGAGTTGTATTCGATTATATCGTGGTGATGTTTATATAGTAATACTCACCAGGTGACTAATCTTGCGTTATACATACGAGCGACCCAATCGAACATAAGGTTGGATGGATAGACGGAATGATCATTGTATCTGAGTTGTATTCGATTATATCGTGATGACGTTCATATAGAAATACTCACCAGGTTACTGTTCTTTCGTTATACATACGAGAAACCGAATCGAACAGAAGGTTGAATGGATAGTATCTGGGTTGTATTCGATTATGATGTTATGCTGTGTATATAGTTATACACACCAGGTGACGGTATTCCCGTTTTACATACGAGCGACCGAAACGAACGGAAAGTTGAATGGATAGACTGAACAATCAATGTATCTGGTTGATATCCGATTATATCGCAATACTGTATATATAGTGATACTTACCAGGTGACGGTACTTCCGTTACACATACTAGCGACTGAATCGAACAGAAGGTTAAATGGTTAGACGAAGCGATAATTTTATCTGAGTTGTATTCGATTATATCGTGATGATGTTTATATAGCAATATTCACCAGGTAACTGTTCTTCCGTTTTACATAAAAGCGACCAAATCGAGCAGAAGGTTAAATGAATAGATTGAAAATTCATCGTATCTGGGTTGTATTCGATTAGGTTTATATAGTTATACTCATTAGGTAACTGTTCTTCCGTTTTTCATAAGAACGACTGAAATGAACAGAAAGTTGAATGGATAGACTAAACAATAATCGTATCTGGGGTTGTATTCGAGTATATCGTGATGATTATCATATAGTATGTCTAACCAGGTAACAGTTCTTCCGTTAAACATACGAGCAACCGAATCGAACATAAGGTTGGATGGATAGATTGAACAATCATTGTATCTGGGTTGTGCTGTATATTTAGTTACACCTACCATGTAACGGTTCTTTCGTTACACATACGAGCATCTAAATCGAACATAAGGTTGGATGGTTAGACGAAACGATAATTGTAACTGAGTTGTATTCGATTATATCGTGGTGATGTTTATATAGTAATACTCACCAGGTGACTGTTCTTGCGTTATACATACGAGCGACCCAATCGAACAGAAGGTTGGATAGATAGACGGAATGATCATTGTATTTGAGTTGTATTCGATTATATCGTGATGACGTTCATATAGAAATACTCACCAGGTTACTGTTCTTTCGTTATACATACGAGCAACCGAATCGAACAGAAGGTTGAATGGATAGTATGTGGGTTGTATTCGATTATGATGTTATGCTGTGTATATAATTATACACATTAGGTGACGGTATTCCCGTTTTACATACGAGCGACCGAAACGAACAGAAAGTTGAATGGATAGACTGAACAATCAATGTATCTGGGTAGTATCCGCTTATATCGCAATACTGTATATATAGTGATACTTACCAGGTGACGGTACTTCCTTTACACATACTAGCGACTGAATCGAACAGAATGTTGAATGGTTAGACGAAGCGATAATTGTATCTGAGTTGTATTCGATGATATCGTGATGATGTTTATATAGCAATACTCACCAGGTAACTGTTCTTTCGTTTTACATAAAAGCGACCGAATCGAGCAGAAGGTTGAATGGATAGATTGAAAATTCATCGTATCTGGGTTGTATTCGATTATGTTTATATAGTTATACTCACCAGGTAACTGTTCTTCCGTTATACATAAGAACGACTGAATTGAACAGAAGGTTGAATGGATAGACTAAACAATAATCGTATCTGGGGTTGTATTCGAGTATATCGTGATGATTATCATATAGTATGTCTAACCAGGTAACAGTTCTCCGTTAAACATACGGGCAACCGAATCGAACATAAGGTTGAATGGATAGATTGAACAATCATCGTATCTGGGTTGTCTCCGATTATATCGTTATACTGTATATTTGGATACACCTACCATGTAACGGTTCTTTCGTTACACCTACGAGCGTCTGAAACGAACATAAGGTTGGATGGTTAGACGGAACGATAATTGTAACTAAGTTGTATTCGATTATATCGTGGTGATGTTTATATAGTAATACTCACCAGGTGACTGTTCTTGCGTTATACATACGAGCGACCCAATCGAACAAAAGGTTGGATGGATAGACGGAATGATCATTGTATCTGAGTTGTATTCGATTATATCGTGATGACGTTCATATGGAAATACTCACCAGGTTACTGTTCTTTCGTTATACATACGAGAAACCGAATCGAACAGATGGTTGAATGGATAGTATCTGGGTTGTATTCGATTATGATGTTATGCTGTGTATATAGTTATACACATAAGGTGACGGTATTCCCGTTTTACATACGAGCGACCGAAACGAACAGAAAGTTGAATGGATAGACTGAACAATCAATGTACCTGGGTGGTATCCGATTATATCGCAATACTGTATATATAGTGATACTTACCAGGTGACGTTACTCCAGTTATACATACTAGCGACTGAATCGAACAGAAGGTTAAATGGTTAGACGAAACGATAATTGTATCTGAGTTGTATTCGATGATATCATGATGATGTTTATATAGCAATACTCACCAGGTAACTGTTCTTCCGTTTTACATACAAGCGACCGAATCGAGCAGAAGGTTGAATTCAGTATAGATTGAACAGTCATCGTATCTGGGTTGTATTCGATTATGTTTATATATTTATACTCACCAGGTAACTGTTCTTCCGTTATACATACGAGCGACTGAATTGAACAGAAGGTTGAATGGATAGACTAAACAATGATCGTATCTGGGGTTGTATTCGATTATTTCGTGATGATTATTATATATTATGTTTAACCAGGTAACTGTTTTTCCGTTATACATACCAGCAAACGAATCGAACATCAGGTTGAATGGATAGATTGAACAATCATTGTATCTGGGTTGTTTCCGATTATATCGTTATGCTGTATATTTAGATAAACCTACCATGTAACGGTTCTTTCGTTACACATACGAGCGTCTGAACCGAACATAAGGTTGGATGGTTAGACGGAACGATAATTGTAACTGAGTTGTATTCGATTATATCGTGGTAATGTTTATATAGTAATACTCACCAGGTGACTGTTCTTGCGTTATACGTACGAGCGACCAAATCGAACCGAAGGTTGGATGGATAGACGGAATGACCATTATATCTGAGTTGTATTCGATTATATCGTGATGAAGTTCATATGGAAATACTCACCAGGTTAGGTTAGGTTAGGTTAGGTTAGGTTAGGATACTCACCAGGTTACTGTTCTTTCGTTATATATACGAGCAACCGAATCGAACAGAAGGTTGAATGGATAGTATCTGGGTTGTATTCGATCATGATGTTATGCTGTGTATATAGTTTTACACATTAGGTGACGGTATTCCCGTTTTACATACGAGCGACCGAAACGAATAGAAAGTTAAATGGATATACTGAACAATCAATGTATCTGGTTGGTATCCGATTATATCGCAATACTGTATATATAGTGACACTTACCAGGTGACGGTACTTCCGTTACACATACTAGCGACTGAATCGAACAGAAGGTTGAATGGTTAGACGAAGCGATAATTGTATCTGAGTTGTATTCGATGATATCGTGATGATGTTTATATAGCAATACTCACCAGGTAACTGTCCTTTCGTTTTACATAAAAGCGACCGAATCGAGCAGAAGGTTGAATGGATAGATTGAAAATTCATCGTATTTGGGTTGTATTCGATTATGTTTATATAGTTATACTCACCAGGTAACTGTACTTCCATTATACATAAGAACGACTGAATTGAACAGAAGGTTGAATGGATAGACTAAACAATAATCGTATCTGGGGTTGTATTCGAGTATATCGTGATGATTATCATATAGTATGTCTAACCAGGTAACAGTTCTCATATATAATCTAACCAGAAACCCAGAAACATTGATTGTTCAGTCTATCCATTCAACTTTCTTTTCGTTTCGGTCGCTCGTATGTAAAACGGGAATACCGTCACCTAGTGTGTATAACTATATACACAGCATAACATCATAATCGAATACAACCCATATACTATCCATTCAACCTTCTGTTCAATTCAGTCGCTCGTATGTATAACGGAAGAACAGTTACCTGGTGAGTATAACTATATGAACATCATCACGATATCATCGAATACAACTCAGATACAATTATCGTTTCGTCTAACCATTCAACTTTCTGTTCGATTCAGTCGCTAGTATGTGTAACGGAAGTACCGTCACCTGGTGAGTATCACTATATATACAGTATTGCGATATAATCGGATACCACCCAGATACATTGATTGTTCAGTCTATCCATTCAACTTTCTGTTCGTTTCGGTCGCTCGTATGTAAAACGGGAATACCGTCACCTTATGTGTATAACTATATACACAGCATAACATCATAATCGAATACAACCCAGATACTATCCATTCAACCTTCTGTTCGATTCGGTTGCTCGTATGTATAACGAAAGAACAGTAACCTGGTGAGTATTTCTATATAAACGTCATCACGATATAATCGAATACAACTCAGATACAATAATCATACCGTCTATCCATCCAACCTTCTGTTCGATTGGGTCGCTCGTATGTATAACGCAAGAACAGTCACCTGGTGAGTATTACTATATAAACATCACCACGATATAATCGAATACAACTCAGTTACAATTATCGTTCCGTCTAACCATCCAAGCTTATGTTCGATTCAGACGCTCGTATGTGTAACGAAAGAACCGTTACATGGTAAGTGTAACTAAATATACAGCATAACGATATAATCGGAGACAACCCAGATACAATGATTGTTCAATCTATCCATCCAACCTTATGTTCGATTCGGTTGCTCGTATGTATAACGGAAGAACTGTTACCTGGTAAGTCATACTATATGATAATAATCACGATATAATCAAATACAACCCAGATACGATGAATGTTCAGTCCATCCATTCAACCTTCTGTTCAGTTCAGTCGCTCTTATGTATTACTGGAGAACAGTTTCCTGGTGAGTATAACTATATGAACATCATCAAGATATAATCGAATACAACCCCAGATACGATTATTGTTTAGTCTATCCATTCAACCTTCTGTTCAATTCAGTCGCTCGTATGTATAACGGAAGAACAGTTACCTGGTGAGTATAACTATATAAACATAATCGAATACAACCCAGATACGATGATTGTTCAATCTATACTAAATTTAAGCTTCTGCTCGATTCGGTCGCTTGTATGTAAAACGGAAGAACAGTTACCTGGTGAGTATTGCTATATGAACATCATCACGATATCATCGAATACAACTCAGAGATACAATTATCATTTCGTCTAACCATTTAACCTTCTGTTCGATTCAGTCGCTAGTATGTGTAACGGAAGTACCGTCACCTGGTAAGTATCACTATATATACAGTATTGCGATATAATCGGATACCACCCAGATACATTGATTGTTCAGTCTATCCATTCGACTTTCTGTTCAGTTCAGTCGCTCTTATGTATAACTGGAGAACAGTTTCCTGGTGAGTATAACTATATGAACATCATCAAGATATAATCGAATACAACTCAGATACAATAATCATACCGTCTATCCATTCAACCTTCTGTTCAATTCAGTCGCTCGTATGTATAACGGAAGAACTGTTACCTGGTGAGTATAACTATATGAACATCATCACGATATCATCGAATACAACTCAGATACAATTATCGTTTCGTCTAACCATTCAACTTTCTGTTCGATTCAGTCGCTAGTATGTGTAACGGAAGTACCGTCACCTGGTAAGTATCACTATATATACAGTATTGCGATATAATCGGATACCACCCAGATACATTGATTGTTCAGTCTATCCATTCAACTTTCTGTTCGTTTCGGTCGCTCGTATGTAAAACGGGAATACCGTCACCTTATGTGTATAACTATAAACACAGCATAACATCATAATCGAATACAACCCAGATACTATCCATTCAACCTTCTGTTCGATTCGGTTGCTCGTATGTATAACGAAAGAACAGTAACCTGGTGAGTATTTCTATACGAACGTCATCACGATATAATCGAATACAACTCAGATACAATAATCATAACGTCTATCCATCCAACCTTCTGTTCGATTGGGTCGCTCGTATTTATAACGCAAGAACAGTCACCTGGTGAGTATTACTATATAAACATCACCACGATATAATCGAATACAACTCAGTTACAATTATCGTTCCGTCTAACCATCCAAGCTTATGTTCGATTCAGACGCTCGTATGTGTAACGAAAGAACCGTTACATGGTAGGTGTAACTAAATATACAGCATAACGATATAATCGGAGACAACTCAGATACAATGATTGTTCAATCTATCTATCCAACCTTATGTTCGATTCGGTTGCTCGTATGTATAACGGAAGAACTGTTACCTGGTGAGTCATACTATATGATAATAATCACGATATAATCAAATACAACCCAGATACGATGAATGTTCAGTCTATCCATTCAACCTTCTGTTCAGTTCAGTCGCTCTTATGTATTACTGGAGAACAGTTTCCTGGTGAGTATAACTATATGAATATCATCAAGATATAATCGAATACAACCCCAGATACGATTATTGTTTAGTCTATCCATTCATCCTTCTGTTCAATTCAGCCGCTCGTATGTATAACGGAAGAACAGTTACCTGGTGAGTATAACTATATAAACATAATCGAATACAACCCAGATACGATGATTGTTCAATCTATACTAAATTTAAGCTTCTGCTCGATTCGGTCGCTTGTATGTGAAACGGAAGAACAGTTACCTGGTGAGTATTGCTATATGAACATCATCACGATATCATCGAATACAACTCAGAGATACAATTATTATTTCGTCTAACCATTTAACCTTCTGTTCGATTCAGTCGCTAGTATGTGTAACGGAAGTACCGTCACCTGGTAAGTATCACTATATATACAGTATTGCGATATAATCGGATACCACCCAGATACATTGATTGTTCAGTCTATCCATTCGACTTTCTGTTCAGTTCAGTCGCTCTTATGTATAACTGGAGAACAGTTTCCTGGTGAGTATAACTATATGAACATCATCAAGATATAATCGAATACAACTCAGATACAATAATCATACCGTCTATCCATCCAACCTTCTGTTCGATTGGGTCGCTCGTATGTATAACGCAAGAACAGTCACCTGGTGAGTATTACTATATAAACATCACCACGATATAATCGAATACAACTCAGTTACAATTATCGTTCCGTCCGTTAAGGCGATCTGAAGAATTCGAAAAAGTTCCTTGATGCAATTTTTTTTTCGATTTCGGTTTTTTCGATTGGAGAAATGGATTTTATGAAAAAAACAAGCGAATTGGTATGCGCGAAATTGAAAATCGGTCCATCCGTTCGGAAGTTAAGGCGATCTGAAGAATTCGAAAAAATTCCAAGAAGGCCCCCTTTGATGCATTTTTTTTTCGATTTCGGTTTTTTCAATTGGAGAAATGGATTCTATGAAAGAAAACAAGCAGATTGGTATGATCAAAGTTGAAAATCGGTCCATCCGTTCGGAAGTTAAGGCGATCTGAAGAATTCGAAAAAGTTCCAAGGGGGCCCCCTTTGATGCATTTTTTTTTCGATTTCGGTTTTTTCGATTGGAGAAATGGATTCTATGAAAAAAAAAACAAGCAGATTCGTATGATCGAAGTTGAAAATCGGTCCATCCGTTCGGAAGTTAAGGCGATCTGAAGAATTCGAAAAAGTTTCAAGGGGGCTCCCTTTGATGCTTTTTATTTTTTCGAATTCGGTTTTTTTGATTGGAGAAATGGATTCCATGAAAAAAAAACAAGCAGATTGGTATGATCGAAGTTGAAAATCGGTCCATACGTTCGAAAGTTAAGGCAATCTGAAGAATTCGAAAAAGTTCCAAGGGGGCCCCCTTTGATGCATTTTTTATCTTCGATTTCGGTTTTTTTGATCGGAGAAATGGATTCTATGAAAAAAAAAGCAGATTGGTATGATCGAAGTTGAAAATCGGTCCATCCGTTCGGAAGTTAAGTCGATCTGAAGAATTCGAAAAAGTTCCAAGGGGGCCCCCTTTGATGCATTTTTTATCTTCGATTTCGGTTTTTTTGATTGGAGAAATGGATTCTATAAAAAAAACAAGCAGATTGGTATGATCGAAGTTGAAAATCTGTCCATCCGTTCGGAAGTTAAGGCGATCTGAAGAATTCGAAAAAGTTCCAAGGGGACCCCCTCTGATGCAATTTTTCTCCTCGATTTCGAATTTTTCGATTGGAGAAATGGATTCTATGAAAAAAAAACAAGCAGATTGGTATGATCGATGTTGAAAATCGGTCCATCCGTTCGGAAGTTAAGGCGATCTGAAGAATTCAGAAAAGTTCCAAGGGGACCCCCTTTGATGCGATTTTTTTTCGATTTTGGTTTTTTTGATTGGAGAAATGGATTCTATGAAAAAAACAAGCAGATTGGTATGATCGAAGTTGAAAATTGGTCCATCCGTTCGGAAGTTGAGGCGATTTGAAGAATTCGAAAAAGTTCCAAGGGGACCCCCTTTGATGCAATTTTTTTTCAGATTTCGGTTTTTTCGATTGGAGAAATGGATTCTATGAGAAAAAACAAGCAGTTTGGTATGATCGAAGTTGAAAATCGGTCGATCCGTTCGGAAGTTGAGGCGGTCTGAAGAATTCGAAAAAGTTCCAAGGTGGCCCCCTTTGATTCCTTTTTTTCTTCGATTTCGGTTTTTCCGATTGGAGAAATGGATTCTATGAAAAAAAACAAGCAGATTGGTATGATCGAAGTTGAAAATCGGTCCATCCGTTCGGAAGTTGAGGCGATCTGAAGAATTCGAAAAAGTTCCAAGGGGGCCCCCTTTGATGCATTTTTTATCTTCGATTTCGGTTTTTTTGATTGGAGAAATGGATTCTATAAAAAAAAACAAGCAGATTGGTATGATCGAAGTTGAAAATCGGTCCATCCGTTCGGAAGATAAGGCGATCTGAAGAATTCGAAAAAGTTCCAAGGGGACCCCCTCTGATGCAATTTTTCTCCTCGATTTCGAATTTTTCGATTGGAGAAATGGATTCTATGAAAAAAAAACAAGCAGATTGGTATGATCGATGTTGAAAATCGGTCCATCCGTTCGGAAGTTAAGGCGATCTGAAGAATTCAGAAAAGTTCCAAGGGGACCCCCTTTGATGCGATTTTTTTTCGATTTTGGTTTTTTTGATTGGAGAAATGGATTCTATGAAAAAAACAAGCAGATTGGTATGATCGAAGTTGAAAATTGGTCCATCCGTTCGGAAGTTGAGGCGATTTGAAGAATTCGAAAAAGTTCCAAGGGGACCCCCTTTGATGCAATTTTTTTTCAGATTTCGGTTTTTTCGATTGGAGAAATGAATTCTATGAGAAAAAACAAGCAGTTTGGTATGATCGAAGTTGAAAATCGGTCCATCCGTTCGGAAGTTAAGGCGATCTGAAGAATTCGAAAAAGTTCCAAGGGGGCCCCCTTTGATGCAATTTTTTTTCAGATTTCGGTTTTTTCGATTGGAGAAATGGATTCTATGAGAAAAAACAAGCAGTTTGGTATGATCGAAGTTGAAAATCGGTCCATCCGTTCGGAAGTTAAGTCGATCTGAAGAATTCGAAAAAGTTCCAAGAGGGCCTCCTTTGATGCATTTTTTTTTTCGATTTCGGTTCTTTCGATTGCAGAAATGGATTCTGTGAAAAAAAACAAGCAGATTCGTATGATCGAAGTTGAAAATCGGTCCATCCGTTCGGAAGTTAAGGCGATCTGAAGAATTCGAAAAAGTTCCAAGGGGGCTCCCTTTGATGCTTTTTATTTTTTCGATTTCGGTTTTTTTGATTGGAGAAATGGATTCTATGAAAAAAAAACAAGCAGATTGGTATGATCGAAGTTGAAAATCGGTCCATACGTTCGAAAGTTATGACAATCTGAAGAATTCGAAAAAGTTCCAAGGGGGCCCCCTTTGATGCATTTTTTTTTCGATTTCGGTTTTTTTGATCGGAGAAATGGATTCTATGAAAAAAAAAGCAGATTGGTATGATCGAAGTTGGAAATCGGTCCATCCGTTCGGAAGTTAAGTCGATCTGAAGAATTCGAAAAAGTTCCAAGGGGGCCCCCTTTGATGCATTTTTTTTTCGATTTCGGTTTTTTCGATTGCAGAAATGGATTCTATAAAAAAAAAGCAGATTCGTATGATCGAAGTTGAAAATCGGTCCATCCGTTCGGAAGTTAAGGCGATCTGAAGAATTCGAAAAAGTTCCAAGTGGGCTCCCTTTGATGCTTTTTATTTCTTAGATTTCGGATTTTTTGATTGGAGAAATAGATTCTATGAAAAAAAAACAAGCAGATTGGTATGATCGAAGTTGAAAATCGGTCCATACGTTCGAAAGTTATGGCAATCTGAAGAATTCGAAAAAGTTCCAAGGGGGCTCCCTTTGATGCTTTTTATTTTTTCGATTTCGGTTTTTTCGATTGGAGAAATGGATTCTATGAAGAAAAACAAGCAGATTGGTATGATCGAAGTTGAAAATCGGTCCATCCGTTCGGAAGTTAAGGCGATCTGAAGAATTCAGAAAAGTTCCAAAGGGACCCCCTTTGATGAATTTTTTTATTCGATTTTGGTTTTTTCGATTGGAGAAATGGATTCTATGAAAAAAAACAAGCAGATTGGTACGATCGAAGTTGAAAATCGGTCCATCCGTTCGGAAGTTAAGGCGATTTGAAGAATTCGAAAAAGTTCCAAGGGGACCCCCTTAGATGCAATTTTTTTTCAGATTTCGTTTTTTTCGATTGAAGAAATGGATTCTATGAAAAAAAACAAGCAGTTTGGTATGATCGAAGTTGAAAATCGGTCCATCCGTTCGGAAGTTAAGGCGAGCTGAAGAATTCGAAAAAGTTCCAAGGTGGCCCCCTTTGATGCATTTTTTTTTCGATTTCGGTTTTTCCGATTGGAGAAATGGATTCTATGAAAAAAATCAAGCAGATTGGTACGATCGAAGTTGAAAATCGGTCCATCCGTTCGGAAGTTAAGGCGATTTGAAGAATTCGAAAAAGTTCCAAGGGGACTCCCTTAGATGCAATTTTTTTTCAGATTTCGGTTTTTTTTTTATTGAAGAAATGGATTCTATGAAAAAACAAGCAAATTGGTATGCGCGAAATTGAAAATCGGTCGATCCGTTCGGAAGTTGAGGCGGTCTGAAGAATTCGAAAAAGTTCCAAGGTGGCCCCCTTTGATGCATTTTTTTTTCGATTTCGGTTTTTCCGATTGGAGAAATGGATTCTATGAAAAAAAACAAGCAGATTGGTATGATCGAAGTTGAAAATCGGTCCATCCGTTCGGAAGTTAAGGCGATCTGAAGAATTCGAAAAAGTTCCAAGGAGGCCCCCTTTGATGCATGTTTTTTTCGATTTCGGTTCTTTCGATTGGAGAAATGGATTCTATAAAAAAAAAGCAGATTCGTATGATCGAAGTTGAAAATCGGTCCATCCGTTCGGAAGTTAAGGCGATCTGAAGAATTCGAAAAAGTTCCAAGTGGGCTCCCTTTGATGCTTTTTATTTCTTAGATTTCGGATTTTTTGATTGGAGAAATAGATTCTATGAAAAAAAAAAACAAGCAGATTGGTATGATCGAAGTTGAAAATCGGTCCATACGTTCGAAAGTTATGGCAATCTGAAGAATTCGAAAAAGTTCCAAGGGGGCTCCCTTTGATGCTTTTTATTTTTTCGATTTCGGTTTTTTCGATTGGAGAAATGGATTCTATAAAAAAAAACAAGCAGATTGGTATGATCGAAGTTGAAAATCGGTCCATCCGTTCGGAAGTTAAGGCGATCTGAAGAATTCAGAAAAGTTCCAAAGGGACCCCCTTTGATGAATTTTTTTATTCGATTTTGGTTTTTTCGATTGGAGAAATGGATTCTATGAAAAAAAACAAGCAGATTGGTACGATCGAAGTTGAAAATCGGTCCATCCGTTCGGAAGTTAAGGCGATTTGAAGAATTCGAAAAAGTTCCAAGGGGACCCCCTTAGATGGAATTTTTTTTCAGATTTCGTTTTTTTCGATTGAAGAAATGGATTTTATGAAAAAAAACAAGCAGTTTGGTATGATCGAAGTTGAAAATCGGTCCATCCGTTCGGAAGTTAAGGCGAGCTGAAGAATTCGAAAAAGTTCCAAGGTGGCCCCCTTTGATGCATTTTTTTTTCGATTTCGGTTTTTCCGATTGGAGAAATGGATTCTATGAAAAAAAACAAGCAGATTGGTACGATCGAAGTTGAAAATGGGTCCATCCGTTCGGAAGTTAAGGCGATTTGAAGAATTCGAAAAAGTTCCAAGGGGACCCCCTTAGATGCAATTTTTTTTCAGATTTCGGTTGTTTTTTATTGAAGAAATGGATTCTATGAAAAAACAAGCAAATTGGTATGCGCGAAATTGAAAATCGGTCGATCCGTTCGGAAGTTGAGGCGGTCTGAAGAATTCGAAAAAGTTCCAAGGTGGCCCCCTTTGATGCATTTTTTTTTCGATTTCGGTTTTTCCGATTGGAGAAATGGATTCTATGAAAAAAAACAAGCAGATTGGTATGATCGAAGTTGAAAATCGGTCCATCCGTTCGGAAGTTAAGGCGATCTGAAGAATTCGAAAAAGTTCCAAGGGGGCCCCCTTTGATGCATGTTTTTTTCGATTTCGGTTCTCTCGATTGGAGAAATGGATTCTATGAAAAAAACAAGCAGATTGGTATGATCGAAGTTAAAAATCGGTCAATCCGTTCGGAAGTTAAGGCGATCTGAAGAATTCGAAAAAGTTCCAAGGGGGCCCCCTTTGATGCAATTTTTTTTTTAGATTTCGGTTTTTTCGATTGGAGAAATGGATTCTATGAAAAAAAACAAGCAGATTGGTATGATCGAAGTTGAAAATCGGTCCATCCGTTCGGAAGTTAAGGCGATCTGAAGAATTCGAAAAAGTTCCAAGGGGGCCCCCTTTGATGCATTTTTTTTTTCGATTTCGGTTTTTTCGATTGGAGAAATGGATTCTATGAGAGAAAACAAGCAGATTGGTATGATCGAAGTTGAAAATCGGTCCATCCGTTCGGAAGTTAAGGCGATCTGAAGAATTCGAGAAAGTTCCAAGGGGGCCCCCATTGATGCAATTTTTTTTCGATTTCAGTTTTTTCGATTGGAGAAATGGATTCTACGAAGAAAAAACAAGCAGATTGGTATGATCGAAGTTGAAAATCGGTCCATCCGTTCGGAAGTTAAGGCGATCTGAAGAATTCGAAAAAGTTCCAAGGGGGCCCCCTTTGATGCATTTTTTTTTCGATTTTGGTTTTTTCGATTGAAGAAATGGATTCTATGAAAAAAAAAACAAGCAGTTTGGTATGATCGAAGTTGAAAATCGGTCCATCCGTTCGGAAGTTAAGGCGATCTGAAGAATTCGAAAAAGTTCCAAGAGGGCCCCCTTTGATGCAATTTATTTTTCGATTTCGGTTTTTTCGATTGGAGAAATGGATTCTATGAAAAAAAAACAAGCAGATTGGTATGATCGTAGTTGAAAATCGGTCCATCCGTTCGGAAGTTAAGGCGATTTGAAGAATTCGAAAAAGTTCCAAGGGGACCCCCTTTGATGCTATTTTTTTTCAGATTTTGGTTTTTTCGATTGCAGAAATGGATTCTATGAAAAAAAAAGCAGATTCGTATGATCGAAGTTGAAAATCGGTCCATCCGTTCGGAAGTTAAGGCGATCTGAAGAATTCGAAAAAGTTCCAAGGGGGCTCCCTTTGATGCTTTTTATTTTTTCGATTTCGGTTTTTTTGATTGGAGAAATGGATTCTATGAAAAAAAAAACAAGCAGATTGGTATGATCGAAGTTGAAAGTCGGTCCATCCGTTCGGAAGTTAAGGCGATCTGAAGAATTCAGAAAAGTTCCAAGGGGACCCCCTTTGATGCAATTTTTTTCCGATTTTTGTTTTTTCGATTGGAGAAATGGATTCTATGAAAAAAAAACAAGCAGATTGGTATGATCGAAGTTGAAAATCGGTCCATCCGCTCGGAAGTTAAGGCGATTTGAAGAATTCGAAAAAGTTCCAAGGGGACCCCCTTTGATGCAATTTTTTTCAGATTTCGGTTTTTTCGATTGGAGAAATGAATTCTATGAAAAAAACAAGCAGTTTGGTATGATCGAAGTTGAAAATCGGTCCATCCGTTCGGAAGTTAAGGCGATCTGAAGAATTCGAAAAAGTTCCAAGGGGACACCCTTTGATGCAATTTTTTTTTCGATTTCGGTTTTTTCTATTGAAGAAATGGATTCTATGAAAAAACAAGCAAATTGGTATGCGCGAAATTGAAAATCGGTCGATCCGTTCGGAAGTTGAGGCGGTCTGAAGAATTCGAAAAAGTTCCAAGGTGGCCCCCTTTGATGCATTTTTTTTCGATTTCGGTTTTTTCGATTGGAGAAATGGATTCTATGAAAAAAAAAAACAAGCAGATTGGTATGATCGAAGTTGAAAATCGGTCCATCCGTTCGGAAGTTGGGGCGATCTGAAGAATTCGAAAAAGTTCCAAGGGGGCCCCCTTTGATGCATTTTTTTTTCGATTTCGGTTTTTTTGATTGGAGAAATGGATTCTATGAAAGAAACAAGCGAATTGATATGCGCGAAATTGAAATTCGGTCCATCCGTTCGGAAGTTAGGCGATCTGAAGAATTCGAAAAAATTCCAAGGGGGCCCCCTTTGATGCAATTTATTTTTCGATTTCGGTTTTTTCGATTGGAGAAATGGATTCTATGAAAAAAAACAAGCAGATTGGTATGATCGTAGTTGAAAATCGGTCCATCCGTTCGGAAGTTAAGGCGATTTGAAGAATTCGAAAAAGTTCCAAGGGGACCCCCTTTGATGCTATTTTTTTTCAGATTTTGGTTTTTTCGATTGCAGAAATGGATTCTATGAAAAAAAAAGCAGATTCGTATGATCGAAGTTGAAAATCGGTCCATCCGTTCGGAAGTTAAGGCGATCTGAAGAATTCAGAAAAGTTCCAAGGGGACCCCCTTTGATGCAATTTTTTTTCCGATTTTAGTTTTTTTGATTGGAGAAATGGATTCTATGAAAAAAAAAAACAAGCAGATTGGTATGATCGAAGTTGAAAATCGGTCCATCCGCTCGGAAGTTAAGGCGATTTGAAGAATTCGAAAAAGTTCCAAGGGGACCCCCTTTGATGCAATTTTTTTCAGATTTCGGTTTTTTCGATTGGAGAAATGAATTCTATGAAAAAAACAAGCAGTTTGGTATGATCGAAGTTGAAAATCGGTCCATCCGTTCGGAAGTTAAGGCGATCTGAAGAATTCGAAAAAGTTCCAAGGGGGCTCCCTTTGATGCTTTTTATTTTTTCGATTTCGGTTTTTTTGATTGGAGAAATGGATTCTATGAAAAAAAAACAAGCAGATTGGTATGATCGAAGTTGAAAACCGGTCCATCCGTTCGGAAGTTAAGGCGATCTGAAAAATTCAGAAAAGTTCCAAGGGGACCCCCTTTGATGCAATTTTTTTCCGATTTTTGTTTTTTCGATTGGAGAAATGGATTCTATGAAAAAAAAACAAGCAGATTGGTATGATCGAAGTTGAAAATCGGTCCATCCGCTCGGAAGTTAAGGCGATTTGAAGAATTCGAAAAAGTTCCAAGGGGACCCCCTTTGATGCAATTTTTTTCAGATTTCGGTTTTTTCGATTGGAGAAATGAATTCTATGAAAAAAACAAGCAGTTTGGTATGATCGAAGTTGAAAATCGGTCCATCCGTTCGGAAGTTAAGGCGATCTGAAGAATTCGAAAAAGTTCCAAGGGGACACCCTTTGATGCAATTTTTTTTTCGATTTCGGTTTTTTCTATTGAAGAAATGGATTCTATGAAAAAACAAGCAAATTGGTATGCGCGAAATTGAAAATCGGTCGATCCGTTCGGAAGTTGAGGCGGTCTGAAGAATTCGAAAAAGTTCCAAGGTGGCCCCCTTTGATGCATTTTTTTTCGATTTCGGTTTTTTCGATTGGAGAAATGGATTCTATGAAAAAAAAACAAGCAGATTGGTATGATCGAAGTTGAAAATCGGTCCATCCGTTCGGAAGTTGGGGCGATCTGAAGAATTCGAAAAAGTTCCAAGGGGGCCCGCTTTGATGCATTTTTTTTTCGATTTCGGTTTTTTTGATTGGAGAAATGGATTCTATGAAAGAAACAAGCGAATTGATATGCGCGAAATTGAAATTCGGTCCATCCGTTCGGAAGTTAGGCGATCTGAAGAATTCGAAAAAATTCCAAGGGGGCCCCCTTTGATGCAATTTATTTTTCGATTTCGGTTTTTTCGATTGGAGAAATGGATTCTATGAAAAAAAACAAGCAGATTGGTATGATCGTAGTTGAAAATCGGTCCATCCGTTCGGAAGTTAAGGCGATTTGAAGAATTCGAAAAAGTTCCAAGGGGACCCCCTTTGATGCTATTTTTCTTCAGATTTTGGTTTTTTCGATTGCAGAAATGGATTCTATGAAAAAAAAAGCAGATTCGTATGATCGAAGTTGAAAATCGGTCCATCCGTTCGGAAGTTAAGGCGATCTGAAGAATTCAGAAAAGTTCCAAGGGGACCCCCTTTGATGCAATTTTTTTTCCGATTTTTGTTTTTTTGATTGGAGAAATGGATTCTATGAAAAAAAAAAACAAGCAGATTGGTATGATCGAAGTTGAAAATCGGTCCATCCGCTCGGAAGTTAAGGCGATTTGAAGAATTCGAAAAAGTTCCAAGGGGACCCCCTTTGATGCAATTTTTTTCAGATTTCGGTTTTTTCGATTGGAGAAATGAATTCTATGAAAAAAACAAGCAGTTTGGTATGATCGAAGTTGAAAATCGGTCCATCCGTTCGGAAGTTAAGGCGATCTGAAGAATTCGAAAAAGTTCCAAGGGGACACCCTTTGATGCAATTTTTTTTTTGATTTCGGTTTTTTCTATTGAAGAAATGGATTCTATGAAAAAACAAGCAAATTGGTATGCGCGAAATTGAAAATCGGTCGATCCGTTCGGAAGTTGAGGCGGTCTGAAGAATTCGAAAATGTTCCAAGGTGGCCCCCTTTGATGCATTTTTTTTCGATTTCGGTTTTTTCGATTGGAGAAATGGATTCTATGAAAAAAAAACAAGCAGATTGGTATGATCGAAGTTGAAAATCGGTCCATCCGTTCGGAAGTTGAGGCGATCTGAAGAATTCGAAAAAGTTCCAAGGGGGCCCCCTTTGATGCATTTTTTTTTCGATTTCGGTTTTTTTGATTGGAGAAATGGAATCTATGAAAGAAACAAGCGAATTGATATGCGCGAAATTGAAATTCGGTCCATCCGTTCGGAAGTTAGGCGATCTGAAGAATTCGAAAAAATTTCAAGGAGGCCCCCTTTGATGCATTTTTTTTTCGATTTCGGTTCTTTCAATCGGAGAAATGGATTCTATGAAAAAAAACAAGCAGATTGGTATGATCGAAGTTGAAAATCGGTCCATCCGTTCGGATGTTAAGGCGATCTGAAGAATTCGAAAAAGTTCCAAGGGGGTCCCCTTTGATGCATTTTTTTTTCGATTTCGGCTTTTTCGATTGGAGAAATGGATTCTATGAAAAAAACAAGCAGATTGGTATGATCGAAGTTGAAAATCGGTCCATACGTTCGAAAGTTAAGGCAATCTGAAGAATTCGAAAAAGTTCCAAGGGGGCCCCCTTTGATGCATTTTTTTTTTCGATTTCGGTTTTATTGATCGAAGAAATGGATTCTATGAAAAAAAAAGCAGGTATGATCGAAGTTGAAAATCGGTCCATCCGTTCGGAAGTTAAGTCGATCTGAAGAATTCGAAAAAGTTCCAAGGGTCCCCCTTTGATGCATTTTTTTTTTCGATTTCGGTTTTTTCGATTGGAGAAATGGATTCCATGAAAAAAAACAAGCAGATTCGTATGATCGAAGTTGAAAATCGGTCCATACGTTCGAAAGTTGAGGCAATCTGAAGAATTCGAAAAAGTTCCAAGGGGGCCCCCTTTGATCCATTTTTTTTTTTGATTTCGGATTTTCTGATCGGAGAAATGGATTCTATGAAAGAAAACAAGCAGATTGGTATGATCGAAGTTGAAAATTGGTCCATCCGTTCGGAAGTTAAGGCGATCTGAAGAATTCGAAAAAGTTCCAAGGGGGCCCCCTTTGATGCATTTTTTTTTTCGATTTCGGTTTTTTTGATCGGAAAAATGGATTCTATGAAAAAAAAAAGCAGATTAGTATGATCGAAGTTGAAAATCGGTCCATCCGTTCGGAAGTTAAGTCGATCTAAAGAATTCGAAAAAGTTCCAAGGGGGCCCCCTTTGATGCATTTTTTTTTCGATTTCGGTTCTTTCGATTGCAGAAATGGATTCTATGAAAAAAAAACAAGCAGATTCGTATGATCGAAGTTGAAAATCGGTACATCCGTTCGGAAGTTAAGGCGATCTGAAGAATTCGAAAAAGTTTCAAGGGGGCTCCCTTTGATGCTTTTTATTTTTTCGATTTCGGTTTTTTTGATTGGAGAAATGGATTCTATGAAAAAAAAACAAGCAGATTGGTATGATCGAAGTTGAAAATCGGTCCATACGTTCGAAAGTTATGGCAATCTGAAGAATTCGAAAAAGTTCCAAGGGGGCCCCCTTTGATGCATTTTTTTTTTGATTTCGGTTTTTTTGAGCGGAGAAATGTCTATGAAAAAATAAAGCAGATTGGTATGATCGAAGTTGGAAATCGGTCCATCCGTTCGGAAGTTAAGTCGATCTGAAGAATTCGAAAAAGTTCCAAGGGGGCCCCCTTTGATGCATTTTTTTTTCGATTTCGGTTTTTTCGATTGCAGAAAAGGATTCTATAAAAAAAAGCAGATTCGTATGATCGAAGTTGAAAATCGGTCCATCCGTTCGGAAGTTAAGGCGATCTGAAGAATTCGAAAAAGTTCCAAGTGGGCTCCCTTTGATGCTTTTTATTTTTTAGATTTCGGTTTTATTGATTGGAGAAATGGATTCTATGAAAAAAAAAACAAGCAGATTGGTATGATCGAAGTTGAAAATCGGTCCATCCGTTCGGAAGTTAAGGCGATCTGAAGAATTCAGAAAAGTTCCAAAGGGACCCCCTTTGATGAATTTTTTTATTCGATTTTGGTTTTTTCGATTGGAGAAATGGATTCTATGAGAGAAAACAAGCAGATTGGTATGATCGAAGTTGAAAATCGGTCCATCCGTTCGGAAGTTAAGGCGATCTGAAGAATTCGAGAAAGTTCCAAGGGGGCCCCCATTGATGCAATTTTTTTTCGATTTCAGTTTTTTCGATTGGAGAAATGGATTCTACGAAGAAAAAACAAGCAGATTGGTATGATCGAAGTTGAAAATCGGTCCATCCGTTCGGAAGTTAAGGCGATCTGAAGAATTCGAAAAAGTTCCAAGGGGGCCCCCTTTGATGCATTTTTTTTTCGATTTTGGTTTTTTCGATTGCAAAAATGGATTCTATGAAAAAAAAAACAAGCAGTTTGGTATGATCGAAGTTGAAAATCGGTCCATCCGTTCGGAAGTTAAGGCGATCTGAAGAATTCGAAAAAGTTCCAAGGGGGCCCCCTTTGATGCAATTTATTTTTTGATTTCGGTTTTTTCGATTGAAGAAATGGATTCTATGAAAAAAAACAAGCAGATTGGTATGATCGTAGTTGAAAATCGGTCCATCCGTTCGGAAGTTAAGGCGATTTGAAGAATTCGAAAAAGTTCCAAGGGGACCCCCTTTGATGCTATTTTTTTTCAGATTTTGGTTTTTTCGATTGCAGAAATGGATTCTATGAAAAAATAAAGCAGATTCGTATGATCGAAGTTGAAAATCGGTCCATCCGTTCGGAAGTTAAGGCGATCTGAAGAATTCGAAAAAGTTCCAAGGGGGCTCCCTTTGATGCTTTTTATTTTTTCGATTTCGGTTTTTTTGATTGGAGAAATGGATTCTATGAAAAAAAAAAAGCAGATTGGTATGATCGAAGTTGAAAATCGGTCCATCCGTTCGGAAGTTAAGGCGATCTGAAGAATTCAGAAAAGTTCCAAGGGGACCCCCTTTGATGCAATTTTTTTTTCGATTTTTGTTTTTTCGATTGGAGAAATGGATTCTATGAAAAAAAAACAAGCAGATTGGTATGATCGAAGTTGAAAATCGGTCCATCCGCTCGGAAGTTAAGGCGATTTGAAGAATTCGAAAAAGTTCCAAGGGGACCCCCTTTGATGCAATTTTTTTCAGATTTCGGTTTTTTCGATTGAAGAAATGAATTCTATGAAAAAAACAAGCAGTTTGGTATGATCGAAGTTGAAAATCGGTCCATCCGTTCGGAAGTTAAGGCGATCTGAAGAATTCGAAAAAGTTCCAAGGGGACACCCTTTGATGCAATTTTTTTTTCGATTTCGGTTTTTTCTATTGAAGAAATGGATTCTATGAAAAAACAAGCAAATTGGTATGCGCGAAATTGAAAATCGGTCGATCCGTTCGGAAGTTGAGGCGGTCTGAAGAATTCGAAAAAGTTCCAAGGTGGCCCCCTTTGATGCATTTTTTTTCGATTTCGGTTTTTTCGATTGGAGAAATGGATCCTATGAAAAAAAAAAAAAGCAGATTGGTATGATCGAAGTTGAAAATCGGTCCATCCGTTCGGAAGTTGAGGCGATCTGAAGAATTCGAAAAAGTTCCAAGTGGGCTCCCTTTGATGCTTTTTATTTTTTAGATTTCGGTTTTATTGATTGGAGAAATGGATTCTATGAAAAAAAAATCAAGCAGATTGGTATGATCGAAGTTGAAAATCGGTCCATACGTTCGAAAGTCATGGCAATCTGAAGAATTCGAAAAAGTTCCAAGGGGGCTCCCTTTGATGCTTTTTATTTTTTCGATTTCTGTTTTTTCGATTGGAGAAATGGATTCTTTGAAAAAAAACAAGCAGATTGGTATGATCGAAGTTGAAAATCGGTCCATCCGTTCGGAAGTTAAGGCGATCTGAAGAATTCAGAAAAGTTCCAAAGGGACCCCCTTTGATGAATTTTTTTATTCGAATTTGGTTTTTTCGATTGGAGAAATGGATTCTATGAAAAAAACAAGCAGATTGGCACGATCGAAGTTGAAAATCGGTCCATCCGTTCGGAAGTTAAGGCGATTTGAAGAATTCGAAAAAGTTCCAAGGGGACCCCCTTAGATGCAATTTTTTTTTCAGATTTCGTTTTTTTCGATTGAAGAAATGGATTCTATGAAAAAAACAAGCAGTTTGGTATGATCGAAGTTGAAAATCGGTCCATCCGTTCGGAAGTTAAGGCGAGCTGAAGAATTCGAAAAAGTTCCAAGGGGACCCCCTTTAATGCAATGTTTTTTTCGATTTCGGTTTTTTCTATTGAAGAAATGGATTCTATGAAAAAACAAGCAAATTGGTATGCGCGAAATTGAAAATCGGTCGATCCGTTCGGAAGTTGAGGCGGTCAGAAGAATTCGAAAAAGTTTCAAGGTGGCCCCCTTTGATGCATTTTTTTTTCGATTTCGGTTTTTCCGATTGGAGAAATGGATTCTATGAAAAAAAAACAAGCAGATTGGTATGATCGAAGTTGAAAATCGGTCCATCCGTTCGGAAGTTAAGGCGATCTGAAGAATTCGAAAAAGTTCCAAGGGGGCCCCCTTTGATGCAATTTTTTTTTTAGATTTCGGTTTTTTCGATCGGAGAAATGGATTATATGAAAAAAAAAAGCAGATTGGTATGATCGAAGTTGAAAATCGGTCCATCCGTTCGGAAGTTAAGGCGATCTGAAGAATTCGAAAAAGTTCCAAGGGGGCCCCCTTTGATGCATTTTTTTTTTCGATTTCGGTTTTTTCGATTGGAGAAATGGATTCTATGAGAGAAAACAAGCAGATTGGTATGATCGAAGTTGAAAATCGGTCCATCCGTTCGGAAGTTAAGGCGATCTGAAGAATTCGAGAAAGTTCCAAGGGGGCCCCCATCGATGCATTTTTTTTCGATTTCAGTTTTTTCGATTGGAGAAATGGATTATATGAAGAAAAAACAAGCAGATTGGTATGATCGAAGTTGAAAATCGGTCCATCCGTTCGGAAGTTGAGGCGATCTGAAGAATTCGAAAAAGTTCCAAGGGGGCCCCCTTTGATGCATTTTTTTTTCGATTTTGGTTTTTTCGATTGAAGAAATGGATTCTATGAAAAAAAAAACAAGCAGTTTGATATGATCGAAGTTGAGAATCGGTCCATCCGTTCGGAAGTTAAGGCGATCTGAAGAATTCGAAAAAGTTCCAAGGGGGCCCCCTTTGATGCAATTTATTTTTCGATTTCGGTTTTTTCGATTGGAGAAATGGATTCTATGAAAAAAAACAAACAGATTGGTATGATCGTAGTTGAAAATCGGTCCATCCGTTCGGAAGTTAAGGCGATTTGAAGAATTCGAAAAAGTTCCAAGGGGACCCCCTTTGATGCTATTTTTTTTCAGATTTTGGTTTTTTCGATTGCAGAAATGGATTCTATGAAAAAAAAAAGCAGATTCGTATGATCGAAGTTGAAAATCGGTCCATTTGTTCGGAAGTTAAGGCGATCTGAAGAATTCGAAAAAGTTCCAAGGAGGCTCCCTTTGATGCTTTTTATTTTTTCGATTTCGGTTTTTTTGATTGGAGAAATGGATTCTATGAAAAAAAAAACAAGCAGATTGGTATGATCGAAGTTGAAAATCGGTCCATCCGCTCGGAAGTTAAGGCGATTTGAAGAATTCGAAAAAGTTCCAAGGGGACCCCCTTTGATGCAATTTTTTTCAGATTTCGGTTTTTTTGATTGGAGAAATGGATTCTATGAAAAAAAAAACAAGCAGATTCGTATGATCGAAGTTGAAAATCGGTACATCCGTTCGGAAGTTAAGGCGATCTGAAGAATTCGAAAAAGTTCCAAGGGGGCTCCCTTTGATGCTTTTTATTTTTTCGATTTCGGTTTTTTTGATTGGAGAAATGGATTCTATGAAAAAAAAACAAGCAGATTGGTATGATCGAAGTTGAAAATCGGTCCATACGTTCGAAAGTTATGGCAATCTGAAGAATTCGAAAAAGTTCCAAGGGGGCCCCCTTTGATGCATTTTTTTTTCGATTTCGGTTTTTTTGATCGGAGAAATGGATTCTATGAAAAAATAAAGCAGATTGGTATGATCGAAGTTGGAAATCGGTCCATCCGTTCGGAAGTTAAGTCGATCTGAAGAATTCGAAAAAGTTCCAAGGGGGCCCCCTTTGATGCATTTTTTTTTTCGATTTCGGTTTTTTCGATTGCAGAAAAGGATTCTATAAAAAAAAAAGCAGATTCGTATGATCGAAGTTGAAAATCGGTCCATCCGTTCGGAAGTTAAGGCGATCTGAAGAATTCGAAAAAGTTCCAAGTGGGCTCCCTTTGATGCTTTTTATTTTTTAGATTTCGGTTTTATTGATTGGAGAAATGGATTCTATGAAAAAAAAAACAAGCAGCTTGGTATGATCGAAGTTGAAAATCGGTCCATACGTTCGAAAGTTATGGCAATCTGAAGAATTCGAAAAAGTTCCAAGGGGGCTCCCTTTGATGCTTTTTATTTTTTCGATTTCGGTTTTTTCGATTGGAGAAATGGATTCTATGAAAAAAAACAAGCAGATTGGTATGATCGAAGTTGAAAATCGGTCCATCCGTTCGGAAGTTAAGGCGATCTGAAGAATTCAGAAAAGTTCCAAAGGGACCCCCTTTGATGAATTTTTTTATTCGATTTTGGTTTTTTCGATTGGAGAAATGGATTCTATGAGAGAAAACAAGCAGATTGGTATGATCGAAGTTGAAAATCGGTCCATCCGTTCGGAAGTTAAGGCGATCTGAAGAATTCGAGAAAGTTCCAAGGGGGCCCCCATTGATGCAATTTTTTTTCGATTTCAGTTTTTTCGATTGGAGAAATGGATTCTACGAAGAAAAAACAAGCAGATTGGTATGATCGAAGTTGAAAATCGGTCCATCCGTTCGGAAGTTAAGGCGATCTGAAGAATTCGAAAAAGTTCCAAGGGGGCCCCCTTTGATGCATTTTTTTTTCGATTTTGGTTTTTTCGATTGCAAAAATGGATTCTATGAAAAAAAAAAACAAGCAGTTTGGTATGATCGAAGTTGAAAATCGGTCCATCCGTTCGGAAGTTAAGGCGATCTGAAGAATTCGAAAAAGTTCCAAGGGGGCCCCCTTTGATGCAATTTATTTTTCGATTTCGGTTTTTTCGATTGAAGAAATGGATTCTATGAAAAAAAAACAAGCAGATTGGTATGATCGTAGTTGAAAATCGGTCCATCCGTTCGGAAGTTAAGGCGATTTGAAGAATTCGAAAAAGTTCCAAGGGGACCCCCTTTGATGCTATTTTTTTTCAGATTTTGGTTTTTTCGATTGCAGAAATGGATTCTATGAAAAAAAAAGCAGATTCGTATGATCGAAGTTGAAAATCGGTCCATCCGTTCGGAAGTTAAGGCGATCTGAAGAATTCGAAAAAGTTCCAAGGGGGCTCCCTTTGATGCTTTTTATTTTTTCGATTTTGGTTTTTTTGATTGGAGAAATGGATTCTATGAAAAAAAAACAAGCAGATTGGTATGATCGAAGTTGAAAATCGGTCCATCCGTTCGGAAGTTAAGGCGATCTGAAGAATTCAGAAAAGTTCCAAGGGGACCCCCTTTGATGCAATTTTTTTTCCGATTTTTGTTTTTTCGATTGGAGAAATGGATTCTATGAAAAAAAAACAAGCAGATTGGTATGATCGAAGTTGAAAATCGGTCCATCCGCTCGGAAGTTAAGGCGATTTGAAGAATTCGAAAAAGTTCCAAGGGGACCCCCTTTGATGCAATTTTTTTCAGATTTCGGTTTTTTCGATTGGAGAAATGAATTCTATGAAAAAAACAAGCAGTTTGGTATGATCGAAGTTGAAAATCGGTCCATCCGTTCGGAAGTTAAGGCGATCTGAAGAATTCGAAAAAGTTCCAAGGGGACACCCTTTGATGCAATTTTTTTTTCGATTTCGGTTTTTTCTATTGAAGAAATGGATTCTATGAAAAAACAAGCAAATTGGTATGCGCGAAATTGAAAATCGGTCGATCCGTTCGGAAGTTGAGGCGGTCTGAAGAATTCGAAAAAGTTCCAAGGTGGCCCCCTTTGATGCATTTTTTTTCGATTTCGGTTTTTTCGATTGGAGAAATGGATTCTATGAAAAAAAAACAAGCAGATTGGTATGATCGAAGTTGAAAATCGGTCCATCCGTTCGGAAGTTGAGGCGATCTGAAGAATTCGAAAAAGTTCCAAGTGGGCTCCCTTTGATGCTTTTTATTTTTTAGATTTCGGTTTTATTGATTGCAGAAATGGATTCTATGAAAAAAAAAACAAGCAGATTGGTATGATCGAAGTTGAAAATCGGTCCATACGTTCGAAAGTTATGGCAATCTGAAGAATTCGAAAAAGTTCCAAGGGGGCTCCCTTTGATGCTTTTTATTTTTTCGATTTCTGTTTTTTCGATTGGAGAAATGGATTCTATGAAAAAAAACAAGCAGATTGGTATGATCGAAGTTGAAAATCGGTCCATCCGTTCGGAAGTTAAGGCGATCTGAAGAATTCAGAAAAGTTCCAAAGGGACCCCCTTTGATGAATTTTTTTATTCGATTTTGGTTTTTTCGATTGGAGAAATGGATTCTATGAAAAAAAACAAGCAGATTGGCACGATCGAAGTTGAAAATCGGTCCATCCGTTCGGAAGTTAAGGCGATTTGAAGAATTCGAAAAAGTTCCAAGGGGACCCCCTTAGATGCAATTTTTTTTCAGATTTCGTTTTTTTCGATTGAAGAAATGGATTCTATGAAAAAAACAAGCAGTTTGGTATGATCGAAGTTGAAAATCGGTCCATCCGTTCGGAAGTTAAGGCGAGCTGAAGAATTCGAAAAAGTTCCAAGGGGACCCCCTTTAATGCAATTTTTTTTTCGATTTCGGTTTTTTCTATTGAAGAAATGGATTCTATGAAAAAACAAGCAAATTGGTATGCGCGAAATTGAAAATCGGTCGATCCGTTCGGAAGTTGAGGCGGTCTGAAGAATTCGAAAAAGTTCCAAGGGGGCCCCCTTTGATGCAATTTTTTTTTTAGATTTCGGTTTTTTCGATCGGAGAAATGGATTATATGAAAAAAAAAAAAGCAGATTGGTATGATCGAAGTTGAAAATCGGTCCATCCGTTCGGAAGTTAAGGCGATCTGAAGAATTCGAAAAAGTTCCAAGGGGGCCCCCTTTGATGCAATTTTTTTTTTAGATTTCGGTTTTTTCGATCGGAGAAATGGATTATATGAAAAAAAAAAAGCAGATTGGTATGATCGAAGTTGAAAATCGGTCCATCCGTTCGGAAGTTAAGGCGATCTGAAGAATTCGAAAAAGTTCCAAGAGGGCCCCCTTTGATGCATTTTTTTTTCGATTTCGGTTTTTTCGATTGGAGAAATGGATTCTATGAGAGAAAACAAGCAGATTGGTATGATCGAAGTTGAAAATCGGTCCATCCGTTCGGAAGTTAAGGCGATCTGAAGAATTCGAGAAAGTTCCAAGGGGGCCCCCATCGATGCATTTTTTTTTCGATTTCAGTTTTTTCGATTGGAGAAATGGATTCTATGAAGAAAAAACAAGCAGATTGGTATGATCGAAGTTGAAAATCGGTCCATCCGTTCGGAAGTTGAGGCGATCTGAAGAATTCGAAAAAGTTCCAAGGGGGCTCCCTTCGATGCATTTTTTTTTCGATTCTGGTTTTTTTGATTGGAGAAATGGATTCTATGAAAAAAAACAAGCAGTTTGGTATGATCGAAGTTGAAAATCGGTCCATCCGTTCGGAAGTTAAGGCGATCTGAAGAATTCGAAAAAGTTCCAAGAGGGCCCCCTTTGATGCAATTTATTTTTCGATTTCGGTTTTTTCGATTGGAGAAATGGATTCTATGAAAAAAAACAAGCAGATTGGTATGATCGTAGTTGAAAATCGGTCCATCCGTTCGGAAGTTAAGGCGATTTGAAGAATTCGAAAAAGTTCCAAGGGGACCCCCTTTGATGCAATTTTTTTTCAGATTTTGGTTTTTTCGATTGCAGAAATGGATTCTATGAAAAAAAAAGCAGATTCGTATGATCGAAGTTGAAAATCGGTCCATCCGTTCGGAAGTTAAGGCGATCTGAAGAATTCGAAAAAGTTCCAAGGCCCTTTGATGCTTTTTATTTTTTCGATTTCGGTTTTTTTGATTGGAGAAATGGATTCTATGAAAAAAAAAAACAAGCAGATTGGTATGATCGAAGTTGAAAATCGGTCCATCCGTTCGGAAGTTGAGGCGATCTGAAGAATTCGAAAAAGTTCCAAGGGGGCCCCCTTTGATGCATTTTTTTTTGATTTCGAATTTTTCGATTGGAGAAATGGATTCTATGAAAGAAACAAGCGAATTGATATGCGCGAAATTGAAAATCGGTCCATCCGTTCGGAAGTTAGGCGATTTGAAGAATTCGAAAAAATTCCAAGGAGGCCCCCTTTGATGCAATTTTTTTTCAGATTTCGTTTTTTTCGATTGAAGAAATGGATTCTATGAAAAAAACAAGCAGTTTGGTATGATCGAAGTTGAAAATCGGTCCATCCGTTCGGAAGTTAAGGCGAGCTGAAGAATTCGAAAAAGTTCCAAGGGGACCCCCTTTAATGCAATTTTTTTTTCGATTTCGGTTTTTTCTATTGAAGAAATGGATTCTATGAAAAAACAAGCAAATTGGTATGCGCGAAATTGAAAATCGGTCGATCCGTTCGGAAGTTGAGGCGGTCTGAAGAATTCGAAAAAGTTCCAAGGTGGCCCCCTTTGATGCATTTTTTTTTCGATTTCGGTTTTTCCGATTGGAGAAATGGATTCTATGAAAAAAAAACAAGCAGATTGGTATGATCGAAGTTGAAAATCGGTCCATCCGTTCGGAAGTTAAGGCGATCTGAAGAATTCGAAAAAGTTCCAAGGGGGCCCCCTTTGATGCAATTTTTTTTTTAGATTTCGGTTTTTTCGATCGGAGAAATGGATTATATGAAAAAAAAAAGCAGATTGGTATGATCGAAGTTGAAAATCGGTCCATCCGTTCGGAAGTTAAGGCGATCTGAAGAATTCGAAAAAGTTCCAAGAAGGCCCCCTTTGATGCATTTTTTTTTCGATTTCGGTTTTTTCGATTGGAGAAATGGATTCTATGAGAGAAAACAAGCAGATTGGTATGATCGAAGTTGAAAATCGGTCCATCCGTTCGGAAGTTAAGGCGATCTGAAGAATTCGAGAAAGTTCCAAGGGGGCCCCCATCGATGCATTTTTTTTTCGATTTCAGTTTTTTCGATTGGAGAAATGGATTCTATGAAGAAAAAACAAGCAGATTGGTATGATCGAAGTTGAAAATCGGTCCATCCGTTCGGAAGTTGAGGCGATCTGAAGAATTCGAAAAAGTTCCAAGGGGGCCCCCTTTGATGCATTTTTTTTTCGATTTTGGTTTTTTCGATTGGAGAAATGGATTCTATGAAAAAAAAACAAGCAGTTTGGTATGATCGAAGTTGAAAATCGGTCCATCCGTTCGGAAGTTAAGGCGATCTGAAGAATTCGAAAAAGTTCCAAGGGGGCCCCCTTTGATGCAATTTATTTTTCGATTTCGGTTTTTTCGATTGGAGAAATGGATTCTATGAAAAAAAACAAGCAGATTGGTATGATCGTAGTTGAAAATCGGTCCATCCGTTCGGAAGTTAAGGCGATTTGAAGAATTCGAAAAAGTTCCAAGGGGACCCCCTTTGATGCAATTTTTTTTCAGATTTTGGTTTTCTCGATTGCAGAAATGGATTCTATGAAAAAAAAAAGCAGATTCGTATGATCGAAGTTGAAAATCGGTCCATCCGTTCGGAAGTTAAGGCGATCTGAAGAATTCGAAAAAGTTCCAAGGGGGCTCCCTTTGATGCTTTTTATTTTTTCGATTTCGGTTTTTTTGATTGGAGAAATGGATTCTATGAAAAAAAAACAAGCAGATTGGTATGATCGAAGTTGAAAATCGGTCCATCCGTTCGGAAGTTGAGGCGATCTGAAGAATTCGAAAAAGTTCCAAGGGGGCCCCCTTTGATGCATTTTTTTTTTTCGATTTCGAATTTCTCGATTGGAGAAATGGATTCTATGAAAAAAACAAGCGAATTGATATGCGCGAAATTGAAAATCGGTCCATCCGTTCGGAAGTTAGGCGATCTGAAGAATTCGAAAAAATTCCAAGGAGGCCCCCTTTGATGCATTTTTTTTTCGATTTCGGTTCTTTCGATCGGAGAAATGGATTCTATGAAAAAAAACAAGCAGATTGGTATGATCGAAGTTGAAAATCGGTCCATCCGTTCGGATGTTAAGGCGATCTGAAGAATTCGAAAAAGTTCCAAGGGGGCCCCCTTTGATGCATTTTTTTTTTTCGATTTCGGTTTTTTCGATTGGAGAAATGGATTCTATGAAAAAAAACAAGCAGATTGGTATGATCGAAGTTGAAAATCGGTCCATCCGTTCGGAAGTTAAGGCGATCTGAAGAATTCAGAAAAGTTCCAAAGGGACCCCCTTTGATGAATTTTTTTATTCGATTTTTGTTTTTCCGATTGGAGAAATGGATTCTATGAAAAAAACAAGCAGATTGGTACGATCGAAGTTGAAATTCGGTCCATCCGTTCGGAAGTTAAGGCGATTTGAAGAATTCGAAAAAGTTCCAAGGGGACCACCTTAGATGCAATTTTTTTTCAGATTTCGTTTTTTTCGATTGAAGAAATGGATTCTATGAAAAAAAACAAGCAGTTTGGTATGATCGAAGTTGAAAATCGGTCCATCCGTTCGGAAGTTAAGGCGATCTGAAGAATTCGAAAAAGTTCCAAGGGGGCCCCCTTTGATGCATGTTTTTTTCGATTTCGGTTTTTTCGATTGGAGAAATGGATTCTATGAAAAAAACAAGCAGATTGGTATGATCGAAGTTAAAAATCGGTCAATCCGTTCGGAAGTTAAGGCGATCTGAAGAATTCGAAAAAGTTCCAAGGGGGCCCCCTTTGATGCAATTTTTTTTTCAGATTTCGATTTTTTCGATTGGAGAAATGGATTCTATGAAAAAAAACAAGCAGATTGGTATGATCGAAGTTGAAAATCGGTCCATCCGTTCGGAAGTTAAGGCGATCTGAAGAATTCGAAAAAGTTCCAAGGGGGCCCCCTTTGATGCATTTTTTTTCGATTTCGGTTTTTTCGATTGGAGAAATGGATTCTATGAGAGAAAACAAGCAGATTGGTATGATCGAAGTTGAAAATCGGTCCATCCGTTCGGAAGTTAAGGCGATCTGAAGAATTCGAGAAATTTCCAAGGGGGCCCCCATTGATGCATTTTTTTTTCGATTTCAGTTTTTTCGATTGGAGAAATGGATTCTATGAAGAAAAAACAAGCAGATTGGTATGATCGAAGTTGAAAATCGGTCCATCCGTTCGGAAGTTAAGGCGATCTGAAGAATTCGAAAAAGTTCCAAGCGGGCCCCCTTTGTTGCATTTTTTTTTCGATTTTGGTTTTTTCGATTGGAGAAATGGATTCTATGAAAAAAAAATAAGCAGTTTGGTATGATCGAAGTTGAAAATCGTTCCATCCGTTCGGAAGTTAAGGCGATCTGAAGAATTAGAAAAAGTTCCAAGGGGGCCCCCTTTGATGCAATTTATTTTTCGATTTCGGTTTTTTCGATTGGAGAAATGGATTCTATGAAAAAAAACAAGCAGATTGATATGATCGTAGTTGAAAATCGGTCCATCCGTTCGGAAGTTAAGGCGATTTGAAGAATTCGAAAAAGTTCCAAGAGGACCCCCTTTGATGCAATTTTTTTCAGATTTTGGTTTTTTCGATTGCAGAAATGGATTCTATGAAAAAAAAAGCAGATTCGTATGATCGAAGTTGAAAATCGGTCCATCCGTTCGGAAGTTAAGGCGATCTGAAGAATTCGAAAAAGTTCCAAGGGGGCTCCCTTTGATGCTTTTTATTTTTTCGATTTCGGTTTTTTTGATTGGAGAAATGGATTCTATGAAAAAAAAAAAACAAGCAGATTGGTATGATCGAAGTTGAAAATCGGTCCATCCGTTCGGAAGTTAAGGCGATCTGAAGAATTCGAAAAAGTTCCAAAGGGATCCCCTTTGATGCAATTTTTCTTTTCGATTTCGGTTTTTCCGATTGGAGAAATGGATTCTATGAAAAAAAACAAGCAGATTGGTATGATCGAAGTTGAAAATCGGTCCATCCGTTCGGAAGTTGAGGCGATCTGAAGAATTCAGAAAAGTTCCAAGGGGACCCCCTTTGATGCAATTTTTTTTCAGATTTCGGTTTTTTCGATTGGAGAAATGAATTCTATAAAAAAAACAAGCAGTTTGGTATGATCGAAGTTGAAAATCGGTCCATCCGTTCGGAAGTTAAGGCGACCTGAAGAATTCGAAAAAGTTCCAAGGGGACACCCTTTGATGCATTTTTTTTTCGATTTCGGTTTTTTCGATTGGAGAAATGGATTCTATGAAAAAAAAACAAGCAGATTGGTATGATCGAAGTTGAAAATCGGTCCATCCGTTCGGAAGTTGAGGCGATCTGAAGAATTCGAAAAAGTTCCAAGTTTGATGCATTTTTTTTTTCGATTTCGGTTTTTTCGATTGGAGAAATGGATTCTATGAAAGAAACAAGCGAATTGATATGCGCGAAATTGAAAATCGGTCCATCCGTTCGGAAGTTAGGCGATCTGAAGAATTCGAAAAAATTCCAAGGAGGCCCCCTTTGATGCATTTTTTTTTCGATTTCGATTCTTTCGATCGGAGAAATGGATTCTATGAAAAAAAAAACAAGCAGATTGGTATGATCGAAGTTGAAAATCGGTCCATCCGTTCGGATGTTAAGGCGATCTGAAGAATTCGAAAAAGTTCCGAGGGGGCCCTCTTTGATGCATTTTTTTTTCGATTTCGGTTTTTTTGATCGGAGATATGGATTCTATGAAAAAAAAAGCAGGTATGATCGAAGTTGAAAATCGGTCCATCCGTTCGGAAGTTAAGGCAATCTGAAGAATTCGAAAAAGTTCCAAGGGGGCCCTCTTTGATGCATTTTTTTTTCGATTTCGGTTTTTTTGATCGGATATGGATTCTATGAAAAAAAAAGCAGGTATGATCGAAGTTGAAAATCGGTCCATCCGTTCGGAAGTTAAGTCGATCTGAAGAATTCGAAAAAGTTCCAAGGGGGCCCCCTTTGATGCATTTTTTTTTTCGATTTCGGTTTTTTCGATTGAAGAAATGGATTCTATGAAAAAAAAACAAGCAGATTCGTATGATCGAAGTTGAAAATCGGTCCATCCGTTCGGAAGTTAAGACCTTCCGTTCGGAAGTTAGAACAATAGTTATACTCACCGAGTGAATGTACTTCCGTTATACATACGAGCGACTGAATTGAACAGAAGGTTGAATGGATAGACTAAACAATGATCGTATCTGGGGTTGTATTCGATTATATCGTGATGATGTTTATATAGTTATACTCACCAGGTAACTGTTCTCCAGTTATACATAAGAGCGACTGAACTGAACAGAAGGTTGAATGGATAGACTGAATAATCATCGTATCTGGGTTGTATTCGATTATTTCGTGATGATTATTATATATTATGTCTAACCAGGTAACTGTTCTTCCGTTATACATACGAGCAACCGAATCAAACATAAGGTTGGATGGATAGATTGAAAAATCATTGTATCTGGGTTGTCTCTGATTATATCGTTATGCTGTATAATTAGATACACCTACCATGTAACGGTTCTTTCGTTACACATACAAGCGTCTGAATCGAACATAAGGTTGGATGGTTAGAGATAATTGTAACTGAGTTGTATTCGATTATATCGTGGTAATGTTTATATAGTAATACTCACCAGGTGACTGTTCTTGCGTTATACGTACGAGCGACCCAATCGAACAGAAGGTTGGATGGATAGACGGAATGATCATTGTATCTGAGTTGTATTCGATTATATCGTGATGAAGTTCATATAGAAATACTCACCAGGTTACTGTTCTTTCGTTATACATACGAGCAACCGAATCGAACAGAAGGTTGAATGAATGGTATCTGGGTTGTATTCGATTATGATGTTATGCTGTGTATATAGTTATACACACTAGGTGACGGTATTTCCGTTTTACATACGAGCGACCGAAACGAACAGAAAGTTGAATGGATAGACTGAACAATCAATGTATCTGGTTGGTATCTGATTATATCGCAATACTGTATATATAGTGATACTTACCAGGTGACGGTACTTCCGTTAAACATACTAGCGACTGAATCGAACAGAATGTTAAATGGTTAGACGAAGCGATAATTGTATCTGAGTTGTATTCGATGATATCGTGATGATGTTTATATAGCAATATTCACCAGGTAACTGTTCTTCCGTTTTACATAATAGCGACCGAATCGAGCAGAAGGTTAAATGGATAGATTGAAAATTCATCGTATCTGGGTTGTATTCGATTAGGTTTATATAGTTATACTCACCAGGTGACTGTTCTTTCGTTACACATACGAGCGTCTGAATCGAACATAAGGTTGGATGGTTAGACGGAACGATATTGTAACTAAGTTATATTCGATTATATCGTGATGACGTTCATATAGAATACTCACCAGGTTACTGTTCTTTCGTTAAGAATACGAGCAACCGAATCGAACAGAAGGTTGAATGGATAGTATCTGGGTTGTATTCGATTATGATGTTATGCTGTGTATATAGTTATACACATAAGGTGACGGTATTCCCGTTTCACATACGAGCGACCGAAACGAACAGAAAGTTGAATGGATAGACTGAACAATCAATGTATCTGGGTGGTATCCGATTATATCCCAATACTGTATATATAGTGATACTTACCAGGTGACGGTACTTCCGTTACACATACTAGCGACTGAATCGAACAGAAGGTTAAATGGTTAGACGAAACGATAATTGTATCTGAGTTGTATTCGATGATATCGTGATGATGTTTATATAGCAATACTCACCAGGTAACTGTTCTTCCGTTTTACATACAAGCGACCGAATCGAGCAGAAGGTTGAATTAAGTATAGATTGAACAATCATCGTATCTGGGTTGTATTCGATTATGTTTATATAGTTATACTCACCAGGTAACTGTTCTTCCGTTATACATACGAGCGACTGAATTGAACAGAAGGTTGAATGGATAGTATATGGGTTGTATTCGATTATGATGTTATGCTGTGTATATAGTTATACACACTAGGAGACGGTATTCCCGTTTTACATACCAGCGACCGAAACGAAAAGAAAGTTGAATGGACAGACTGAACAATCAATGTATCTGGGTGGTATCCGATTATATCGCAATACTGTATATATAGTGATACTTACCAGGTGACGATACTTCCGTTACACATACTAGCGACTGAATCGAACAGAATGTTGAATGGTTAGACGAAACGATAATTGTATCTGAGTTGTATTCGATGATATCGTGATGATGTTTATATAGCAATACTCACCAGGTAACTGTCCTTCCGTTTTACATACAAGCGACCGAATCGAGCAGAAGGTTAAATGGATAGATTGAACAATCATCGTATCTGAGTTGTATTCGATTATGTTTATATAGATATACTCACCAGGTACCTGTTCTTCCGATATACATACAAGCAACCGAATCGAACATAAAGTTGAATGGATAGATTGAACAATCATCGTATCTGAGTTGTATTCGATTATGTTTATATAGTTATACTCACCAGGTAACTGTTCTTCCGTTATACATGCGAGCGACTGAATTGAACTGAAGGTTGAATGGATAGACTAAACAATGATCGTATCTGGGGTTGTATTCGATTATATCGTGATGATGTTCATATAGTTATACTCACCAGGTAACTGTTCTCCAGTTACACATAAGAGCGACTGAACTGAACAGAAGGTTGAATGGATAGACTGAACAATCATCGTATCTGGGTTGTATTCGATTATTTCGTGATGATTATTATGTCTTACCAGGTAACTGTTCTTTCGTTATACATACTAGCAACCGAATCGAACATAAGGTTGAATGGATAGATTGAACAATCATTGTATCTGAATTGTCTCCGATAATATCGTTATGTTGTATATTCAACTACACCTACCATGTAACGGTTCTTTCGTTACACATACGAGCGTCTGAATCGAACATAAGGTTGGATGGTTAGACGGAACTATAATTGTAACTAAGTTGTATTCGATTATATCGTGATGACGTTCATATAGAAATACTCACCAGGTTACTGTTCTTTCGTTATACATACGAGCAACCGAATCGAACAGAAGGTTGAATGGATAGATTGAACAATCATCGTATCTGAGTTGTATTCGATTATGTTTATATAGATATACTCACCAGGTACCTGTTCTTCCGATATACATACGAGCAACCGAATCGAACATAAGGTTGAATGGATAGATTGAACAATCATCGTATCTGAGTTGTATTCGATTATGTTTATATAGTTATACTCACCAGGTAACTGTTCTTCCGTTATACATACGAGCGACTGAATTGAACTGAAGGTTGAATGGATAGACTAAACAATGATCGTATCTGGGGTTGTATTCGATTATATCGTGATGATGTTCATATAGTTATACTCACCAGGTAACTGTTCTCCAGTTATACATAAGAGCGACTGAACTGAACAGAAGGTTGAATGGATAGACTGAACAATCATCGTATCTGGGTTGTATTCGATTATTTCGTGATGATTATTATGTCTTACCAGGTAACTGTTCTTTCGTTATACATACTAGCAACCGAATCGAACATAAGGTTGAATGGATAGATTGAACAATCATTGTATCTGAATTGTCTCCGATTATATCGTTATGTTGTATATTCAACTACACCTACCATGTAACGGTTCTTTCGTTACACATACGAGCGTCTGAATCGAACATAAGGTTGGATGGTTAGACGGAACGATAATTGTAACTAAGTTGTATTCGATTATATCGTGATGACGTTCATATAGAAATACTCACCAGGTTACTGTTCTTTCGTTATACATACGAGCAACCGAATCGAACAGAAGGTTGAATGGATAGTATCTGGGTTGTATTCGATTATGATTTTATGCTGTGTATATAGTTATACACATAAGGTGACGGTATTCCCGTTTCACATACGAGCGACCGAAACGAACAGAAAGTTGAATGGATAGACTGAACAATCAATGTATCTGGGTGGTATCCGATTATATCGCAATACTGTATATATAGTGATACTTACCAGGTGACGGTACTTCCGTTACACATACTAGCGACTGGATCGAACAGAAGGTTAAATGGTTAGACGAAACGATAATTGTATCTGAGTTGTAATCGATGATATCGTGATGATGTTTATATAGCAATACTCACCACGTAACTGTTCTTCCGTTTTAAATACAAGCGACCGAATCGAGCAGAAGGTTGAATTCAGTATAGATTGAACAATCATCGTATCTGGGTTGTATTCGATTATGTTTATATAGTTATACTCACCAGGTAACTGTTCTTCCGTTATACATACGAGCGACTGAATTGAACAGAAGGTTGAATGGATAGTATATGGGTTGTATTCGATTATGATGTTATGCTGTGTATATAGTTATACACACTAGGAGACGGTATTCCCGTTATACATACGAGCGACCGAAACGAAAAGAAAGTTGAATGGATAGACTGAACAATCAATGTATCTGGGTGGTATCCGATTATATCGCAATACTGTATATATAGTGATACTTACCAGGTGACGATACTTCCGTTACACATACTAGCGACTGAATCGAACAGAATGTTGAATGGTTAGACGAAACGATAATTGTATCTGAGTTGTATCCGATGATATCGTGATGATGTTTATATAGCAATACTCACCAGGTTACTGTTCTTTCGTTTTACATACGAGCAACCGAATCGAACATAAGGTTGAATGGATAGATTGAACAATCATCGTATCTGAGTTGTATTCGATTATGTTTATATAGTTATACTCACCAGGTAACTGTTCTTCCGTTATACATACGAGCGACTGAATTGAACTGAAGGTTGGATGGATAGACTAAACAATGATCGTATCTGGGGTTGTATTCGATTATATCGTGATGATGTTCATATAGTTATACTCACCAGGTAACTCTTCTCCAGTTAAACATAAGAGCGACTGAACTGAACAGAAGGTTGAATGGATAGACTGAACAATCATCGTTTCTGGGTTGTATTCGATTATTTCGTGATGATTATTATATATTATATCTAACCAGGTAACTGTTCTTTCGTTATACATACTTGCAACCGAATCGAACATAAGGTTGAATGGATAGATTGAACAATCATTGTATCTGGGTTGTCTCCGATTATATCGTTATGTTGTATATTTAACTACACCTACCATGTAACGGTTCTTTCGTTACACATACGAGCGTCTGAATCGAACATAAGGTTTGATGGTAAGACGGAACGATAATTGTAACTAAGTTGTATTCGATTATATCGTGATGACGTTCATATAGAAATACTCACCAGGTTACTGTTCTTTCGTTATACATACGAGCAACCGAATCGAACAGAAGGTTGAATGGATAGTATCTGGGTTTTATTCGATTATGATGTTATGCTGTTTATATAGTTATACAAACTAGGAGACGGTATTCCCGTTTTACATACGAGCGACCGAAACAAAAAGAAAGTTGAATGGATAGACTGAACAATCAGTGTATCTGGGTGGTATCCGATTATATCGCAATACTGTATATATAGTGATACTTACCAGGTGACGATACTTCCGTTACACATACTAGCGACTGAATCGAACAGAATGTTGAATGGTTAGACGAAACGATAATTGTATCTGAGTTGTATTCGATGATATCGTGATGATGTTTATATAGCAATACTCACCAGGTAACTGTTCTTCCGTTTTACATACAAGCGACCGAATCGAGCAGAAGGTTGAATTCAGTATAGATTGAACAATCATCGTATCTGGGTTGTATTCGATTATGTTTATATAGTTATACTCACCAGGTAACTGTTCTTCCGTTATACATACGAGCGACTGAATTGAACAGAAGGTTGAATGGATAGTATATGGGTTGTATTCGATTATGATGTTATGCTGTGTATATAGTTATACACACTAGGAGACGGTATTCCCGTTATACATACGAGCGACCGAAACGAAAAGAAAGTTGAATGGATAGACTGAACAATCAATGTATCTGGGTGGTATCCGATTATATCGCAATACTGTATATATAGTGATACTTACCAGGTGACGATACTTCCGTTACACATACTAGCGACTGAATCGAACAGAATGTTGAATGGTTAGACGAAACGATAATTGTATCTGAGTTGTATTCGATGATATCGTGATGATGTTTATATAGCAATACTCACCAGGTTACTGTTCTATCGTTTTACATACAAGCGACCGAATCGAGCAGAAGGTTAAATGGATAGATTGAACAATCATCGTATCTGAGTTGTATTCGATTATGTTTATATAGATATACTCACCAGGTACCTGTTCTTCCGATATACATACGAGCAACCGAATCGAACATAAGGTTGAATGGATAGATTGAACAATCATCGTATCTGAGTTGTATTCGATTATGTTTATATAGTTATACTCACCAGGTAACTGTTCTTCCGTTATACATACGAGCGACTGAATTGAACTGAAGGTTGAATGGATAGACTAAACAATGATCGTATCTGGGGTTGTATTCGATTATATCGTGATGATGTTCATATAGTTATACTCACCAGGTAACTGTTCTCCAGTTATACATAAGAGCGACTGAACTGAACAGAAGGTTGAATGGATAGACTGAACAATCATCGTTTCTGGGTTGTATTCGATTATTTCGTGATGATTATTATATATTATGTCTAACCAGGTAACTGTTCTTTCGTTATACATACTAGCAACCGAATCGAACATAAGGTTGAATGGATAGATTGAACAATCATTGTATCTGGGTTGTCTCCGATTATATCGTTATGTTGTATATTTAACTACACCTACCATGTAACGGTTCTTTCGTTACACATACGAGCGTCTGAATCGAACATAAGGTTTGATGGTTAGACGGAACGATAATTGTAACTAAGTTGTATTCGATTATATCGTGATGACGTTCATATAGAAATACTCACCAGGTTACTGTTCTTTCGTTATACATACGAGCAACCGAATCGAACAGAAGGTTGAATGGATAGTATCTGGGTTGTATTCGATTATGATGTTATGCTGTGTATATAGTTATACACATAAGGTGACGGTATTCCCGTTTCACATACGAGCGACCGAAACGAACAGAAATTTGAATGGATAGACTGAACAATCAATGTATCTGGGTGGTATCCGATTATATCGCAATACTGTATATATAGTGATACTTACCAGGTGACGGTACTTCCGTTAAACATACTAGCGACTGAATCGAACAGAAGGTTAAATGGTTAGACGAAACGATAATTGTATCTGAGTTGTATTCGATGATATCGTGATGATGTTTATATAGCAATACTCACCAGGTAACTGTCCTTCCGTTTTACATACAAGCGACCGAATCGAGCAGAAGGTTAAATGGATAGATTGAACAATCATCGTATCTGAGTTGTATTCGATTATGTTTATATAGATATACTCACCAGGTACCTGTTCTTCCGATATACATACGAGCAACCGAATCGAACATAAGGTTGAATGGATAGATTGAACAATCATCGTATCTGAGTTGTATTCGATTATGTTTATATGGTTATACTCACCAGGTAACTGTTCTTCCGTTATACATACGAGCGACTGAATTGAACTGAAGGTTGAATGGATAGACTAAACAATGATCGTATCTGGGGTTGTATTCGATTATATCGTGATGATGTTTATATAGTTATACTCACCAGGTAACTGTTCTCCATTTATACATAAGAGCGACTGAACTGAACAGAAGGTTGAATGGATAGACTGAACAATCATCGTATCGGGTTGTATTCGATTATTTCGTGATGATTATTATATATTATGTCTAACCAGGTAACGGTTCTTTCGTTATACATACTAGCAACCGAATCGAACATAAGGTTGAAAGGATAGATTGAACAATCATTGTATCTGGGTTGTCTCCGATTATATCGTTATGTTGTATATTTAACTACACCTACCATATAACGGTTCTTTCGTTACACATACAAGCGTCTGAATCGAACATAAGGTTGGATGGTTAGACGGAACGATAATTGTAACGAAGTTGTATTCGATTATATCGTGATGACGTTCATATAGAAATACTCACCAGGTTACTGTTCTTTCGTTATACATACGAGCAACCGAATCGAACAGAAGGTTGAATGGTTAGTATCTGGGTTGTATTCGATTATGATGTTATGCTGTGTATATAGTTATACACATAAGGTGACGGTATTCCCGTTTCACATAAGAGCGACCGAAACGAACAGAAAGGTGAATGGATAGACTGAACAATCAATGTATCTGGGTGGTATCCGATAATATCGCAATACTGTATATATGGTGATACTTACCAGGTGACGGTACTTCCGTTACACATACTAGCGACTGAATCGAACAGAAGGTTAAATGGTTAGACGAAACGATAATTGTATCTGAGTTGTATTCGAAGATATCTGGATGATGTTTATATAGCAATACTCACCAGGTAACTGTTCTTCCGTTTACATACAAGCGACCGAATCGAGCAGAAGGTTGAATTCAGTATAGATTGAACAATCATCGTATCTGGGTTGTATTCGATTATGTTTATATAGTTATACTCACCAGGTAACCGTTCTTCCGTTATACATACGAGCGACTGAATTGAACAGAAAGTTGAATGGATAGTATATGGGTTGTATTCGATTATGATGTTATGCTGTGTATATAGTTATACACACTAGGAGACGGTATTCCCGTTTCACATACGAGCGACCGAAACGAAAAGAAAGTTGAATGGATAGACTGAACAATCAATGTATCTGGGTGGTATCCGATTATATCGCAATACTGTATATATAGTGATACTTACCAGGTGACGATACTTCCGTTACACATACTAGCGACTGAATCGAACAGAATGTTGAATGGTTAGACGAAACGATAATTGTATCTGAGTTGTATTCGATGATATCGTGATGATGTTTATATAGCAATACTCACCAGGTAACTGTCCTTCCGTTTTACATACAAGCGACCGAATCGAGCAGAAGGTTTAATGGATAGATTGAACAATCATCGTATCTGAGTTGTATTCGATTATGTTTATATAGATATACTCACCAGGTACCTGTTCTTCCGATATACATACGAGCAACCGAATCGAACATAAGGTTGAATGGATAGATAGAACAATCATCGTATCTGAGTTGTATTCGATTATGTTTATATAGTTATACTCACCAGGTAACTGTTCTTCCGTTATACATACGAGCGACTGAATTGAACTGAAGGTTGAATGGATAGACTAAAGAATTATCGTATCTGGGGTTGTATTCGATTATATATTGATGATGTTCATATAGTTATACTCACCAGGTAACTGTTCTCCAGTTATACATAAGAGCGACTGAACTGAACAGAAGGTTGAATGGATAGACTGAACAATCATCGTATCTGGGTTGTATTCGATTATTTCGTGATGATTATTATATATTATGTCTAACCAGGTAAATGTTCTTTCGTTATACATACTAGCAACCGAATCGAACATAAGGTTGAATGGATAGATTGAACAATCATTGTATCTGGGTTGTCTCCGATTATATCGTTATGTTGTATATTTAACTACACCTACCATGTAACGGTTCTTTCGTTACACATACGAGCGTCTGAATCGAACATAAGGTTGGATGGTTAGACGGAACGATCATTGTAACTAAGTTGTATTCGATTATATCGTGATGACGTTCATGTAGAAATACTCACCAGGTAACTGTTCTTTCGTTATACATACGAGCAACCGAATCGAACAGAAGGTTGAATGGATAGTATCTGGGTTGTATTCGATTATGATGTTATGCTTTGTATATAGTTATACACATAAGGTGACAGTATTCCCGTTTCACATACGAGCGACCGAAACGAACAGAAAGTTGAATGGATAGACTGAACAATCAATGTATCTGGGTGGTATCCGATTATATCGCAATACTGTATATATAGTGATACTTACCAGGTGACGGTACTTCCGTTACACATACTAGCGACTGAATCGAACAGAAGGTTGAATGATTAGACGAAACGATACATGTATCTGAGTTGTATTCGATGATATCGTGATGATGTTTATATAGCAATACTCAACAGGTAACTGTTCCTCCGTTTCACATACAAGCGACCGAATCGAGCAGAAGGTTGAATTCAGTATAGATTGAACAATCACCGTATCTGGGTTGTATTCGATTATGTTTATATAGTTATACTCACCAGGTAACTGTTCTTCCGTTATACATACGAGCGACTGAATTGAACAGAAGGTTGAATGGATAGTATATGGGTTGTATTCGATTATGATGTTATGCTGTGTATATAGTTATACACACTAGGAGACGGTATTCCCGTTTTACATACGAGCGACAGAAACGAAAAGAAAGTTGAATGGATAGACTGAACAATCAATGTATCTGGGTGGTAACCGATTATATCGCAATACTGTATATATAGTGATACTTACCAGGTGACGATACTTCCGTTACACATACTAGCGACTGAATCGAACAGAATGTTGAATGGTTAGACGAAACGATAATTGTATCTGAGTTGTATTCGATGATATCGTGATGATGTTTATATGGCAATACTCACCAGGTACCTGTTCTTCCGATATACATACGAGCAACCGAATCGAACATAAGGTTCAATGGATAGATTGAACAGTCATCGTATCTGAGTTGTATTCGATTATGTTTATATAGTTATACTCACCAGGTAAATGTTCTTCCGTTATACATACGAGCGACTGAATTGAACTGAAGGTTGAATGGATAGACTAAACAGTGATCGTATCTGGGGTTGTATTCGATTATATCGTGATGATGTTCATATAGTTATACTCACCAGGTAACTGTTCTCCAGTTATACATAAGAGCGACTGAACTGAACAGAAGGTTGAATGGATAGACTGAACAATCATCGTATCTGGGTTGTATCCGATTATTTCGTGATGATTATTATATATTATGTTTAACCAGGTAACTGTTCTTTCGTTATACATACTAGCAACCGAATCGAACTTAAGGTTGAATGGATAGATTGAACAATCATTGTATCTGGGTTGTCTCCGATTATATCGTTATGTTGTATATTTAACTACACCTACCATGTTACGGTTCTTTCGTTACACATACGAGCGTCTGAATCGAACATAAGGTTGGATGGTTAGACGGAACGATAATTGTAACTAAGTTGTATTCGATTATATCGTGATGACGTTCATATAGAAATACTCACCAGGTTACTGTTCTTTCGTTATACATACGAGCAACCGAATCGAACAGAAGGTTGAATGGATAGTATCTGGGTTGTATTCGATTATGATGTTATGCTGTGTATATGGTTATACACATAAGGTGACGGTATTCCCGTTTCACATACGAGCGACCGAAACGAACAGAAAGTTGAATGGATAGACTGAACAATCAATGTATCTGGGTGGTATCCGATTATATCGCAATACTGTATATATAGTGATACTTACCAGGTGACGATACTTCCGTTACACATACTAGCGACTGAATCGAACAGAATGTTGAATGGTTAGACGAAACGATAATTGTATCTGAGTTGTATTCGATGATATCGTGATGATGTTTATATAGCAATACTCACCAGGTAACTGTCCTTCCGTTTTACATACAAGCGACCGAATCGAGCAGAAGGTTAAATGGATAGATTGAACAATCATCGTATCTGAGTTGTATTCGATTATGTTTATATAGATATACTCACCAGGTACCTGTTCTTCCGATATACATACGAGCAACCGAATCGAACATAAGGTTGAATGGATAGATTGAACAATCATCGTATCTGAGTTGTATTCGATTATGTTTATATAGTTATACTCACCAGGTAACTGTTCTTCCGTTATACATACGAGCGACTGAATTGAACTGAAGGTTGAATGGATAGACTAAACAATGATCGTATCTGGGGTTGTATTCGATTATATCGTGATGTATTTCATATAGTTATACTCACCAGGTAACTGTTCTTCATTTATACATAAGAGCGACTGAACTGAACAGAAGGTTGAATGGATAGATTGAACAATCATCGTATCTGATTTGTATTCGATTATGTTTATATAGTTATACTCACCAGGTAACTGTTCTTTCGTTATACATACTAGCAACCGAATCGAACATAAGGTTGAATGGGTAGATTGAACAATCATTGTATCTGGGTTGTCTCCGATTATATCGTTATGTTGTATATTTAACTACACCTACCATGTAACGGTTCTTTCGGTACACATACGAGCGTCTGAATCGAACATAAGGTTGGATGGTTAGACGGAACGATAATTGTAACTAAGTTGTATTCGATTATATCGTGATGACGTTCATATAGAAATACTCACCAGGTTTCTGTTCTTTCGTTATACATACGAGCAACCGAATCGAACAGAAGGTTGGATGGATAGTATCTGGGTTGTATTCGATTATGATGTTATGCTGTGTATATAGTTATACACATAAGGTGACGGTATTCCCGTTTCACATACGAGCGACCGAAACGAACAGAAAGTTGAAATGATAGACTGAACAATCAATGTATCTGGGTGGTATCCGATTATATCGCAATACTGTTTATATAGTGACACTTACCAGGTGACGGTACTTCCGTTACACATACTAGCGACTGAATCGAACAGAAGGTTAAATGGTTAGACGAAACGATAATTGTATCTGAGTTGTATTCGATGATATCGTGATGATGTTTATATAGCAATACTCACCAGGTAACTGTTCTTCCGTTTTACATACAAGCGACCTAATCGAGCAGAAGGTTGAATTCAGTATAGATTGAACAATCATCGTATCTGGGTTGTATTTGATTATGTTTATATAGTTATACTCACCAGGTAACTGTTCTTCCGTTATACATACGAGCGACTGAATTGAACAGAAGGTTGAATGGATAGTATCTGGGTTGTATTCGATTATGATGTTATGCTGTGTATATAGTTATACACATAAGGTGACGGTATTCCCGTTTCACATACGAGCGACCGAAACGAACAGAAAGTTGAATGGATAGACTGAACAATCAATGTATCTGGGTGGTATCCGATTATATCGCAATACTGTATATATAGTGATACTTACCAGGTGACGGTACTTCCGTTACACATACTAGCGACTGAATCGAACAGAAGGTTGAATGGTTAGACGAAACGATAATTGTATCTGAGTTGTATTCGATGATATCGTGATGATGTTTATATAGCAATACTCACCAGGTAACTGTTCTTCCGTTTTACATACAAGCGACCGAATCGAGCAGAAGGTTGAATTCAGTATAGATTGAACAATCATCGTATCTGGGTTGTATTCGATTATGTTTATATAGTTATACTCACCAGGTAACTGTTCTTCCGTTATACATAAGAGCGACTGAATTGAACAGAAGGTTGAATGGATAGTATATGGGTTGTATTCGATTATGATGTTATGCTGAGTATATAGTTATACACACTAGGAGACGGTATTCCCGTTTTACATACGAGCGACCGAAACGAAAAGAAAGTTGAATGGATAGACTGAACAATCAATGTATCTGGGTGGTATCCGATTATATCGCAATACTGTATATATAGTGATACCTACCAGGTGACGGTACTTCCGTTACACATACTAGCGACTGAATCGAACAGAAGGTTAAATGGTTAGACGAAACGATAATTGTATCTGAGTTGTATTCGATGATATCGTGATGATGTTTATATAGCAATACTCACCAGGTAACTGTTCTTCCGTTTTACATACAAGCGACCGAATCGAGCAGAAGGTTGAATTCAGTATAGATTGAACAATCATCTTATCTGGGTTGTATTCGATTATGTTTATATAGTTATACTCACCAGGTAACTGTTCTTCCGTTATACATACGAGCGACTGAATTGAACAGAAGGTTGAATGGATAGTATCTGGGTTGTATTCGATTATGATGTTATGCTGTGTATATAGTTATACACATAAGGTGACGGTATTCCCGTTTCACATACGAGCGACCGAAACGAACAGAAAGTTGAATGGATAGACTGAACAATCAATGTATCTGGGTGGTTTCCGATTATATCGCAATACTGTATATATAGTGATACTTACCAGGTGACGATACTTCCGTTACACATACTAGCGACTGAATCGAACAGAATGTTGAATGGTTAGACGAAACGATAATTGTATCTGAGTTGTATTCGATGATATCGTGATGATGTTTATATAGCAATACTCACCAGGTAACTGTCCTTTCGTTTTACATACAAGCGACCGAATCGAGCAGAAAGTTAAATGGATAGATTGAACAATCATCGTATCTGAGTTGTATTCGATTATGTTTATATAGATATACTCACCAGGTACCTGTTCTTCCGATATACATACGAGCAACCGAATCGAACATGAGGTTGAATGGATAGATTGAACAATCATCGTATCTGAGTTGTATTCGATTATGTTTATATAGTTATACTCACCAGGTAACTGTTCTTCCGTTATACATACGAGCGACTGAATTGAACTGAAGGTTGAATGGATAGACTAAACAATGATCGTATCTGGGGTTGAATTCGATTATATCGTGATGATGTTCATATAGTTATACTCACCAGGTAACTGTTCTCCAGTTATACATAAGAGCGACTGAACTGAACAGAAGGTTGAATGGATAGATTGAACAATCATCGTATCTGATTTGTATTCGATTATGTTTATATAGTTATACTCACCAGGTAACTGTTCTTCCGTTATACATACGAGCGACTGAATTGAACTGAAGGTTGAATGGATAGACTAAACAATGATCGTATCTGGGGTTGTATTCGATTATATCGTGATGATGTTCATATAGTTATACTCACCAGGTAACTGTTCTCCAGTTATACATAAGAGCGACTGAACTGAACAGAAGGTTGAATGGATAGATTGAACAATCATCGTATCTGATTTGTATTCGATTATGTTTATATAGTTATACTCACCAGGTAACTGTTCTTTCGTTATACATACTAGCAACCGAATCGAACATAAGGTTGAATGGGTAGATTGAACAATCATTGTATCTGGGTTGTCTCCGATTATATCGTTATGTTGTATATTTAACTACACCTACCATGTAACGGTTCTTTCGGTACACATACGAGCGTCTGAATCGAACATAAGGTTGGATGGTTAGACGGAACGATAATTGTAACTAAGTTGTATTCGATTATATCGTGATGACGTTCATATAGAAATACTCACCAGGTTTCTGTTCTTCCGTTATACATACGAGCAACCGAATCGAACAGAAGGTTGGATGGATAGTATCTGGGTTGTATTCGATTATGATGTTATGCTGTGTATATAGTTATACACATAAAGTGACGGTATTCCCGTTTCACATACGAGCGACCGAAACGAACAGAAAGTTGAAATGATAGACTAAACAATCAATGTATCTGGGTGGTATCCGATTATATCGCAATACTGTTTATATAGTGATACTTACCAGGTGACGGTACTTCCGTTACACATACTAGCGACTGAATCGAACAGAAGGTTAAATGGTTAGACGAAACGATAATTGTATCTGAGTTGTATTCGATGATATCGTGATGATGTTTATATAGCAATACTCACCAGGTAACTGTTCTTCCGTTTTACATACAAGCGACCGAATGGAGCAGAAGGTTGAATTCAGTATAGATTGAACAATCATCGTATCTGAGTTGTATTCGATTATGTTTATATAGTTATACTCACCAGGTAACTGTTCTTCCGTTATACATACGAGCGACTGAATTGAACAGAAGGTTGAATGGATAGTATATGGGTTGTATTCGATTATGATGTTATGCTGTGTATATAGTTATACACACTAGGAGACGGTATTCCCGTTTTACATACGAGCGACCGAAACAAAAAGAAAGTTGAATGGATAGACTGAACAATCAATGTATCTGGGTGGTATCCGATTATATCGCAATACTGTATATATAGTGATACTTACCAGGTGACGATACTTCCGTTACACATACTAGCGACTGAATCGAACAGAATGTTGAATGGTTAGACGAAACGATAATTGTATCTGAGTTGTATTCGATGATATCGTGATGATGTTTATATAGCAATACTCACCAGGTAACTGTTCTTCCGTTTTACATACAAGCGACCGAACCGAGCAGAAGGTTGAATTCAGTATAAATTGAACAATCATCGTATCTGGGTTGTATTCGATTATGTTTATATAGATATACTCACCAGGTACCTGTTCTTCCGATATACATACGAGCAACCGAATCGAACATAAGGTTGAATGGATAGATTGAACAATCATCTTATCTGAGTTGTATTCTATTATGTTTATATAGTTATACTCACCAGGTAACTTTTCTTCTGTTATACATACGAGCGACTGAATTGAACTGAAGGTTGAATGGATAGACTAAACAATGATCGTATCTGGGGTTGTATTCGATTATATCGTGATGATGTTCATATAGTTATACTCACCAGGTAACTGTTCTCCAGTTATACATAAGAGCGACTGAACTGAACAGAAGTTTGAATGGATAGACTGAACAATCATCGTATCTGGGTTGTATTCGATTATTTCGTGATGATTATTATATATTATGTCTAACCAGGTAACTGTTCTTTCGTTATACATACTAGCAACCGAATCGAACATAAGGTTGAATGGATAGATTGAACAATCATTGTATCTGGGTTGTCTCCGATTATATCGTTATGTTGTATATTTAACTACACCTACCATGTAACGGTTCTTTCGTTACACATACGAGCGTCTGAATCGAACATAAGGTTGGATGGTTAGACGGAACGATAATTGTAACTAAGTTGTATTCGATTATATCGTGATGACGTTCATATAGGAATACTCACCAGGTTACTGTTCTTTCGTTATACATACGAGCAACCTAATCGAACAGAAGGTTGAATGGATAGTATCTGGGTTGTATTCGATTATGATGTTATGCTATGATATAGTTATACACATAAGGTGACGGTATTCCCGTTTCACATACGAGCGACCAAAACGAACAGAAATTTGAATGGATAGACTGAACAATCAATGTATCTGGGTGGTATCCGATTATATCGCAATACTGTATATATAGTGATACTTACCAGGTGACGGTACTTCCGTTACACATACTAGCGACTGAATCGAACAGAAGGTTAAATGGTTAGACGAAACGATAATTGTATCTGAGTTGTATTCGATGATATCGTGATGATGTTTATATAGCAATACTCACCAGGTAACTGTTCTTCCGTTTTACATACAAGCGACCGAATCGAGCAGAAGGTTGAATTCAGTATAGATTGAACAATCATCGTATCTGGGTTGTATTCGATTATGTTTATATAGTTATACTCACCAGGTAACTGTTCTTCCGTTATACATACGAGCGACTGAATTGAACAGAAGGTTGAATGGACAGTATATGGGTTGTATTCGATTATGATATTATGCTGTGTATATAGTTATACACACTAGGAGACGGTATTACCGTTTTACATACGAGCGACCGAAACGAAAAGAAAGTTGAATGGATAGACTGAACAATAAATGTATCTGGGTGGTATCCGATTATATCGCAATACTGTATATATAGTGATACTTACCAGGTGACGATACTTCCATTACACATACTAGCGACTGAATCGAACAGAATGCTGAATGGTTAGACGAAACGATGATTGTATCTGAGTTGTATTCGATGATATCGTGATGATGTTTATATAGCAATACTCACCAGGTAACTGTCCTTCCGTTTTACATACAAGCGACCGAATCGAGCATAAGGTTAAATGGATAGATTGAACAATCATCGTATCTGAGTTGTATTCGATTATGTTTATATAGATATACTCACCAGGTACCTGTTCTTCCGATATACATACGATCAACCGAATCGAACATAAGGTTGAATGGATAGATTGAACAATCATCGTATCTGAGTTGTATTCGATTATGTTTATATAGTTATACTCACCAGGTAACTGTTCTTCCGTTATACATACGAGCGACTTAATTGAACTGAAGGTTGAATAGATAGACTAAACAATGATCGTATCTGGGGTTGTATTCGATTATATCGTGATGATGTTCATATAGTTATACTCACCAGGTAACTGTTCTCCAGTTATACATAAGAGCGACTGAACTGAACAGGAGGTTGGATGGATAGACTGAACAATCATCGTATCTGGGTTGTATTCGATTATTTCGTGATGATTATTATATATTATGTCTAACCAGGTAACTGTTCTTTCGTTATACATACTAGCAACCGAATCGAACATAAGGTTGAATGGATAGATTGAACAATCATTGTATCTGGGTTGTCTCCGATTATATCGTTATGTTGTATATTTAACTACACCTACCATGTAACGGTTCTTTCGTTACACATACGAGCGTCTGAATCGAACATAAGGTTGGATGGTTAGACGGAACGATAATTGTAACTAAGTTGTATTCGATTATATCGTGATGACGTTCATATAGAAATACTCACCAGGTTACTGTTCTCTCGTTATACATACGAGCAACCGAATCGAACAGAAGGTTGAATGGATAGTATCTGGGTTGTATTCGATTATGATGTTATGCTGTGTATATAGTTATACACATAAGGTGACGGTATTCCCGTTTCACATACGAAACGAGCGACCGAAACAAAAAGAAAGTTGAATGGATAGACTGAACAATCAATGTATCTGGGTGGTATCCGATTATATCGCAATACTGTATATATAGTCATACTTACCAGGTGACGATACTTCCGTTACACATACTAGCGACTGAATCGAACAGAATGTTGAATGGTTAGACGAAACGATAATTGTATCTGAGTTGTATTCGATGATATCGTGATGATGTTTATATAGCAATACTCACCAGGTAACTGTTCTTCCGTTTTACAAACAAGCGACCGAATCGAGCAGAAGGTTGAATTCAGTATAGATTGCACAATCATCGTATCTGGGTTGTATTCGATTATGTTTATATAGTTATACTCACCAGGTAACTGTTCTTCCGTTATACATACGAGCGACTGAATTGAACAGAAGGTTGAATGGATAGTATATGGGTTGTATTCGATTATGATGTTATGCTGTGTATATAGTTATACACACTAGGAGACGGTATTCCCGTTTTACATACGAGCGACCGAAACGAAAAGAAAGTTGAATGGATAGACTGAACAATCAATGTATCTGGGTGGTATCCGATTATATCGCAATACTGTATATATAGTGATACTTACCAGGTGACGATACTTCCGTTACACATACTAGCGACTGAATCGAACAGAATGTTGAATGGTTAAACGAAACGATAATTGTATCTGAGTTGTATTCGATGATATCGTGATGATGTTTATATAGCAATACTCACCAGGTAACTGTCCTTCCGTTTTACATACTAGCGACCGAATCGAGCAGAAGGTTAAATGGATAGATTGAACAATCATCGTATCTGAGTTGTATTCGATTATGTTTATATAGATATACTCACCAGGTACCTGTTCTTCCGATATACATACGAGCAACCGAATCGAACATAAGGTTGAATGGATAGATTGAACAATCATCGTATCTGAGTTGTATTCGATTATGTTTATATGGTTATACTCACCAGGTAACTGTTCTTTCGTTATACATACGAGCGACTGAATTGAACTGAAGGTTGAATGGATAGACTAAACAATGATCGTATCTGGGGTTGTATTCGATTATATCGTGATGATGTTCATATAGTTATACTCACCAGGTAACTGTTCTCCAGTTATAAATGAGAGCGACTGAACTGAACAGAAGGTTGAATGGATAGACTGAACAATCATCGTATCTGGGTTGTATTCGATTATTTCGTGATGATTATTATATATTATGTCTAACCAGGTAACTGTTCTTTCGTTATACATACTAGCAACCGAATCGAACATAAGGTTGAATGGATAGATTGAACAATCATTGTATCTGGGTTGTCTCCGATTATATCGTTATGTTGTATATTCAACTACACCTACCATGTAACGGTTCTTTCGTTACACATACGAGCGTCTGAATCGAACATAAGGTTGGATGGTTAGACGGAACGATAATTGTAACTAAGTTGTATTCGATTATATCGTGATGACGTTCATATAGAAATACTCACCAGGTTACTGTTCTTTCGTTATACATACGAGCAACCGAATCGAACAGAAGGTTGAATGGATAGTATCTGGGTTGTATTCGATTATGATGTTATGCTGTGTATATAGTTATACACATAAGGTGACGGTATTCCCGTTTCACATACGAGCGACCGAAACGAACAGAAAGTTGAATGGATAGACTGAACAATCAATGTATCTGGGTAGTATCCGATTATATCGCAATACTGTATATATAGTGATACTTACCAGGTGACGGTACTTCCGTTACACATACTAGCGACTGAATCGAACAGAAGGTTGAATGGTTAGACGAAACGATAATTGTATCTGAGTTGTATTCGATGATATCGTGATGATGTTTATATAGCAATACTCACCAGGTAACTGTCCTTCCGTTTTACATACAAGCGACCGAATCGAGCAGAAGGTTAAATGGATAGATTGAACAATCATCGTATCTGAGTTGTATTCGATTATGTTTATATAGATATACTCACCAGGTACCAGTGCTCCCGATATACATACGAGCAACCGAATCGAACATAAGGTTGAATGGATAGATTGAACAATCATTGTATCTGGGTTGTCTCCGATTATATCGTAATGTTGTATATTTAACTACACCTACCATGTAACGGTTAATTCGTTACACATACGAGCGTCTGATTCGAACATAAGGTTGGATGGTTAGACGGAACGATAATTGTAACTAAGTTGTATTCGATTATATCGTGATGACGTTCATATAGAAATACTCACCAGGTTACTGTTCTTTCGTTATACATACGAGCAACCGAATCGAAGAGAAGGTTTAATGGATAGTATCTGGGTTGTATTCGATTATGATGTTATGCTGTGTATATAGTTATACACATAAGGTGACGGTATTCCCGTTTCACATACGAGCGACCGAAACGAACAGAAAGTTGAATGGATAGACTGAACAATCAATGTATCTGGGTGGTATCCGATTATATCGCAATACTGTATATATAGTGATACTTACCAGGTGACGGTACTTCCGTTACACATACTAGCGACTGAATCGAACAGAAGGTTTAATTGATAGACGAAACGATAATTGTATCTGAGTTGTATTCGATGATATCGTGATGATGTTTATATAGCAATACTCACCAGGTAACTGTTCTTCCGTTTTACATACTAGCGACCGAATCGAGCAGAAGGTTGAATTCAGTATAGATTGAACAATCATCGTATCTGGGTTGTATTCGATTATGTTTATATAGTTATACTCACCAGGTAACTGTTCTTCCGTTATACATACGAGCGACTGAATTGAACAGAAGGTTGAATGGATAGTATATGGGTTGTATTCGATTATGATGTTATGCTGTGTATATAGTTATACACACTAGGAGACGGTATTCCCGTTTTACATACGAGCGACCGAAACAAAAAGAAAGTTGAATGGATGGACTGAACAATCAATGTATCTGGGTGGTATCCGATTATATCGCAATACTGTATATATAGTGATACTTACCAGGTGACGATACTTCCGTTACACATACTAGCGACTGAATCGAACAGAATGTTAAATGGTTAGACGAAACGATAATTGTATCTGAGTTGTATTCGATGATATCGTGATGATGTTTATATAGCATAACTCACCAGGTAACTGTTCATCCGTTTTACATACAAGCGACCGAATCGAGCAGAAGTTTGAATTCAGTATAGATTGAACAATCATCGTATCTGGGTTGTATTCGATTATGTTTATATAGTTATACTCACCAGGTAACTGTTCTTCCGTTATACATACGAGCGACTGAATTGAACAGAAGGTTGAATGGATAGTATATGGGTTGTATTCGATTATGATGTTATGCTGTGTATATAGTTATACACACTAGGAGACGGTATTCCCGTTTTACATACGAGCGACCGAAACGAAAAGAAAGTTGAATGGATTGACTGAACAATCAATGTATCTGGGTGGTATCCGATTATATCGCAATACTGTATATATAGTGATACTTACCAGGTGACGGTACTTCCGTTACACATACTAGCGACTGAATCGAACAGAAGGTTAAATGGTTAGACGAAACGATAATTGTATCTGAGTTGTATTCGATGATATCGTGATGATGTTCATATAGCAATACTCACCAGGTAACTGTCCTTCCGTTTTACATACAAGCGACCGAATCGAGCAGAAGGTTAAATGGATAGATTGAACAATCATCGTATCTGAGTTGTATTCGATTATGATGTTATGCTGTGTATATAGTTATACACATAAGGTGACGGTATTCCCGTTTCACATACGAGCGACCGAAACAAAAAGAAAGTTGAATGGATAGACTCAACAATCAATGTATCTGGGTGGTATCCGATTATATCGCAATACTGTATATATAGTGATACTTACCAGGTGACGATACTTCCGTTACACATACTAGCGACTGAATCGAACAGAAGGTTAAATGGTTAGACGAAACGATAATTGTATCTGAGTTGTATTCGATGATATCGTGATGATGTTCATATAGCAATACTCACCAGGTAACTGTCCTTCCGTTTTACATACAAGCGACCGAATCGAGCAGAAGGTTAAATGGATAGATTGAACAATCATCGTATCGGAGTTGTATTCGATTATGTTTATATAGATATACTCACCAGGTACCTGTTCTTCCGATATACATACGAGCAACCGAATCGAACATAAGGTTGAATGGATAGATTGAACAATCATCGTATCTGAGTTGTATTCGATTATGTTTATATAGTTATACTCACCAGGTAACTGTTCTTCCGTTATACATACGAGCGACTGAATTGAACTGAAGGTTGAATGGATAGACTAAACAATGATCGTATCTGGGGTTGTATTCGATTATATCGTGATGATGTTCATATAGTTATACTCACCAGGTAACTGTTCTCCAGTTATAAATGAGAGCGACTGAACTGAACAGAAGGTTGAATGGATAGACTGAACAATCATCGTATCTGGGTTGTATTCGATTATTTCGTGATGATTATTATATATTATGTCTAACCAGGTAACTGTTCTTTCGTTATACATACTAGCAACCGAATCGAACATAAGGTTGAATGGATAGATTGAACAATCATTGTATCTGGGTTGTCTCCGATTATATCGTTATGTTGTATATTTAACTACACCTACCATGTAACGGTTCTTTCGTTACACATACGAGCGTCTGAATCGAACATAAGGTTGGATGGTTAGACTGAACGATAATTGTAACTAAGTTGTATTCGATTATATCGTGATGACGTTCATATAGAAATTCTCACCAGGTTACTGTTCTTTCGTTATACATACGAGCAACCGAATCGAACAGAAGGTTGAATGGATAGTATCTGGGTTGTATTCGATTATGATGTTATGCTGTGTATATAGTTATACACATAAGGTGACGGTATTTCCGTTTCACATACGAAACGAGCGACCGAAACAAAAAGAAAGTTGAATGGATAGACTGAACAATCAATGTATCTGGGTGGTATCCGATTATATCGCAATACTGTATATATAGTCATACTTACCAGGTGACGATACTTCCGTTACACCTACTAGCGAATGAATCGAACAGAATGTTGAATGGTTAGACGAAACGATAATTGTATCTGAGTTGTATTCGATGATATCGTGATGATGTTTATATAGCAATACTCACCAGGTAACTGTTCTTCCGTTTTACATACAAGCGACCGAATCGAGCAGAAGGTTGAATTCAGTATAGATTGCACAATCATCGTATCTGGGTTGTATTCGATTATGTTTATATAGTTATACTCACCAGGTAACTGTTCTTCCGTTATACATACGAGCGACTGAATTGAACAGAAGGTTGAATGGATAGTATATGGGTTGTATTCGATTATGATGTTATGCTGTGTATATAGTTATACACACTAGGAGACGGTATTCCCGTTTTACATACGAGCGACCGAAACGAAAAGAAAGTTGAATGGATAGACTGAACAATCAATGTATCTGGGTGGTATCCGATTATATCGCAATACTGTATATATAGTGATACTTACCAGGTGACGATACTTCCGTTACACATACTAGCGACTGAATCGAACAGAATGTTGAATGGTTAAACGAAACGATAATTGTATCTGAGTTGTATTCGATGATATCGTGATGATGTTTATATAGCAATACTCACCAGGTAACTGTCCTTCCGTTTTACATACTAGCGACCGAATCGAGCAGAAGGTTAAATGGATAGATTGAACAATCATCGTATCTGAGTTGTATTCGATTATGTTTATATAGATATACTCACCAGGTACCTGTTCTTCCGATATACATACGAGCAACCGAATCGAACATAAGGTTGAATGGATAGATTGAACAATCATCGTATCTGAGTTGTATTCGATTATGTTTATATAGTTATACTCACCAGGTAACTGTTCTTCCGTTATACATACGAGCGACTGAATTGAACTGAAGGTTGAATGGATAGACTAAACAATGATCGTATCTGGGGTTGTATTCGATTATATCGTGATGATGTTCATATAGTTATACTCACCAGGTAACTGTTCTCCAGTTATAAATGAGAACGACTGAACTGAACAGAAGGTTGAATGGATAGACTGAACAATCATCGTATCTGGGTTGTATTCGATTATTTCGTGATGATTATTATATATTATGTCTAACCAGGTAACTGTTCTTTCGTTATACATACTAGCAACCGAATCGAACATAAGGTTGAATGGATAGATTGAACAATCATTGTATCTGGGTTGTCTCCGATTATATCGTAATGTTGTATATTTAACTACACCTACCATGTAACGGTTAATTCGTTACACATACGAGCGTCTGAATCGAACATAAGGTTGGATAATTGTAACTAAATTGTATTCGATTATATCGTGATGACGTTCATATAGAAATACTCACCAGGTTACTGTTCTTTCGTTATACATACGAGCAACCGAATCGAAGAGAAGGTTTAATGGATAGTATCTGGGTTGTATTCGATTATGATGTTATGCTGTGTATATAGTTATACACATAAGGTGACGGTATTCCCGTTTCACATACGAGCGACCGAAACGAACAGAAAGTTGAATGGATAGACTGAACAATCAATGTATCTGGGTGGTATCCGATTATATCGCAATACTGTATATATAGTGATACTTACCAGGTGACGGTACTTCCGTTACACATACTAGCGACTGAATCGAACAGAAGGTTTAATTGATAGACGAAACGATAATTGTATCTGAGTTGTATTCGATGATATCGTGATGATGTTTATATAGCAATACTCACCAGGTAACTGTTCTTCCGTTTTACATACTAGCGACCGAATCGAGCAGAAGGTTGAATTCAGTATAGATTGAACAATCATCGTATCTGGGTTGTATTCGATTATGTTTATATAGTTATACTCACCAGGTTACTGTTCTTCCGTTATACATACGAGCGACTGAATTGAACAGAAGGTTGAATGGATAGTATATGGGTTGTATTCGATTATGATGTTATGCTGTGTATATAGTTATACACACTAGGAGACGGTATTCCCGTTTTACATACGAGCGACCGAAACAAAAAGAAAGTTGAATGGATGGACTGAACAATCAATGTATCTGGGTGGTATCCGATTATATCGCAATACTGTATATATAGTGATACTTACCAGGTGACGATAATTCCGTTACACATACTAGCGACTGAATCGAACAGAATGTTGAATGGTTAGACGAAACGATAATTGTATCTGAGTTGTATTCGATGATATCGTGATGATGTTTATATAGCAATACTCACCAGGTAACTGTTCATCCGTTTTACATAAAAGCGACCGAATCGAGCAGAAGGTTGAATTCAGTATAGATTGAACAATCATCGTATCTGGGTTGTATTCGATTATGTTTTTATAGTTATACTCACCAGGTAACTGTTCTTCCGTTATACATACGAGCGACTGAATTGAACAGAAGGTTGAATGGATAGTATATGGGTTGTATTCGATTATGATGTTATGCTGTGTATATAGTTATACACACTAGGAGACGGTTTTGCCGTTTTACATACGAGCGACCGAAACGAAAAGAAAGTTGAATGGATTGACTGAACAATCAATGTATCTGGGTGGTATCCGATTATATCGCAATACTGTATATATAGTGATACTTACCAGGTGACGGTACTTCCGTTACACATAAAAGCGACTGAATCGAACAGAAGGTTAAATGGTTAGACGAAACGATAATTGTATCTGAGTTGTATTCGATGATATCGTGATGATGTTTATATAGCAATACTCACCAGGTAACTGTCCTTCCGTTTTACATACAAGCGACCGAATCGAGCAGAAGGTTAAATGGATAGATTGAACAATCATCGTATCTGAGTTGTATTCGATTATGATGTTATGCTGTGTATATAGTTATACACATAAGGTGACGGTATTCCCGTTTCACATACGAGCGACCGAAACAAAAAGAAAGTTGAATGGATAGACTCAACAATCAATGTATCTGGGTGGTATCCGATTATATCGCAATACTGTATATATAGTGATACTTACCAGGTGACGATACTTCCGTTACACATACTAGCGACTGAATCGAACAGAATGTTGAATGGTTAGACGAAACGATGATTGTATCTGAGTTGTATTCGATGATATCGTGATGATGTTTATATAGCAATACTCACCAGGTAACTGTTCTTCCGTTTTACATACAAGCGACCGAATCGAGCAGAAGGTTGAATTCAGTATATATTGCACAATCATCGTATCTGGGTTGTATTCGATTATGTTTATATAGTTATACTCACCAGGTAACTGTTCTTCCGTTATACATACGAGCGACTGAATTGAACAGAAGGTTGAATGGATAGTATACGGGTTGTATTCGATTATGATGTTATGCTGTGTATATAGTTATACACACTAGAAGACGGTATTCCCGTTTTACATACGAGCGACTGAAACGAAAAGAAAGTTGAATGGATAGACTGAACAATCAATGTATCTGGGTGGTATCCGATTATATCGCAATACTGTATATATAGTGATACTTACCAGGTGACGATACTTCCGTTACACATACTAGCGACTGAATCGAACAGAATGTTGAATGGTTAGACGAAACGATAATTGTATCTGAGTTGTATTCGATGATATCGTGATGATGTTTATATAGCAATACTCACCAGGTAACTGTCCTTCCGTTTTACATACAAGCGACCGAATCGAGCAGAAGGTTAAATGGATAGATTGAACAATCATCGTATCTGAGTTGTATTCGATTATGTTTATATAGATATACTCACCAGGTACCAGTGCTCCCGATATACATACGAGCAACCGAATCGAACATAAGGTTGAATGGATAGATTGAACAATCATTGTATCTGCGTTGTCTCCGATTATATCGTTATGTTGTATATTTAACTACACCTACCATGTAACGGTTTATTCGTTACACATACGAGCGTCTGAATCGAACATAAGGTTGGATGGTTAGACGGAACGATAATTGTAACTAAGTTGTATTCGATTATATCGTGATGACGTTCATATAGAAATACTCACCAGGTTACTGTTCTTTCGTTATACATACGAGCAACCGAATCGAACAGAAGGTTGAATGGATAGTATCTGGGTTGTATTCGATTATGATGTTATGCTGTGTATATAGTTATACACATAAGGTGACGGTATTCCCGTTTCACATACGAGCGACCGAAACGAACAGAAAGTTGAATGGATAGACTGAACAATCAATGTATCTGGGTGGTATCCGATTATATCGCAATATATATATATAGTGATACTTACCAGGTGACGGTACTTCCGTTACACATACTAGCGACTGAATCGAACAGAAGGTTTAATTGATAGACGAAACGATAATTGTATCTGAGTTGTTTTCGATGATATCGTGATGATGTTTATATAGCAATACTCACCAGGTAACTGTTCTTCCGTTTAACATACAAGCGACCGAATCGAGCAGAAGGTTGAATTGAGTATAGATTGAACAATCATCGTATCTGGGTTGTATTCGATTATGTTTATATAGTTATACTCACCAGATAACTGTTCTTCCGTTATACATACGAGCGACTGAATTGAACAGAAGGTTGAATGGATAGTATATGGGTTGTATTCGATTATGATGTTATGCTGTGTATATAGTTATACACACTAGGAGACGGTATTCCCGTTTTACATACGAGCGACCGAAACAAAAAGAAAGTTGAATGGATAGACTGAACAATCAATGTATCTGGGTGGTATCCGATTATATCGCAATACTGTATATATAGTGATACTTACCAGGTGACGATACTTTCGTTACACATACTAGCGACTGAATCGAACAGAATGTTGAATGGTTAGACGAAACGATAATTGTATCTGAGTTGTATACGATGATATCGTGATGATGTTTATATAGCAATACTCACCAGGTAACTGTTCATCCGTTTTACATACAAGCGACCGAATCGAGCAGAAGGTTGAATTCAGTATAGATTGAACAATCATCGTATCTGGGTTGTATTCGATTATGTTTATATAGTTATACTCACCAGGTAACTGTTCTTCCGTTATACATACGAGCGACTGAATTGAACAGAAGGTTGAATGGATAGTATATGGGTTGTATTCGATTATGATGTTATGCTGTGTATATAGTTATACACACTAGGAGACGGTATTCCCGTTTTACATACGAGCGACCGAAACGAAAAGAAAGTTGAATGGATAGACTGAACAATCAATGTATCTGGGTGGTATCCGATTATATCGCAATACTGTATATATAGTGATACTTACCAGGTGACGGTACTTCCGTTACACATACTAGCGACTGAATCGAACACAAGGTTAAATGGTTAGACGAAACGATAATTGTATCTGAGTTGTATTCGATGATATCGTGATGATGTTTATATAGCAATAGTCACCAGGTAACTGTCCTTCCGTTTTACATACAAGCGACCGAATCGAGCAGAAGGTTAAATGGATAGATTGAACAATCATCGTATCTGAGTTGTATTCGATTATGTTTATATAGATATACTCACCAGGTACCTGTTCTTCCGATATACATACGAGCAACCGAATCGAACATAAGGTTGAATGGATAGATTGAACAATCATCGTATCTGAGTTGTATTCGATTATGTTTATATAGTTATACTCACCAGGTAACTGTTCTTCCGTTATACATACGAGCGACTGAATTGAACTGAAGGTTGAATGGATAGACTAAACAATGATCGTATCTGGGGTTGTAATCGATTATATCGTGATGATGTTCATACAGTTATACTCACCAGGTAACTGTTCTCCAGTTATACATAAGAGCGACTGAACTGAACAGAAGGTTGAATGGATAGACTGAACAATCATCGTATCTGGGTTGTTTTCGATTATTTCGTGATGATTATTATATATTATGTCTAACCAGGTAACTGTTCTTTCGTTATACATGTGGGATCCACATTTTATAAATCAATACAGAATCTTAGTTATTTTTTTTTAGTTAATAGACATCTCATTATTTCATTGTTACGCCACTGCAACTTTTTTTTTAAACGCAAATGTTAGCCACGATCGCTATGGACAGTGGTGGTAGAGAAGACGCGAGACGTAAGACGCGACAAATGGTGAGCCAATACCGAAAACGAGTTATTAGACGTGATCTTGGAGGGAGGGAACGGCTCACGGTCAGTCGAAAGTCGAAGCTAGGACGAGATCGACGATAGACGATAGACGACAACCCGTTTAGGGAGTGAAAATAAAAACAAAGATCGAGCCGCGATCTGAGATTTGTTAAGACGAGTGCCGGTTAGTTAGGACGATAGTTAAAAGACGTTCAGTGGCTGTATGCTGTAATAATAGACATTGTGTATGATTCCCAACTTACACTATATACAAACATTGTACAGTGCAAATAAATCGTTTCTACATTCCTAAATTATCCGGCGACCTTGTGAATAGAATACCCTAGACAATCCAAGCAATCCTACATTTGGGGGCTCAACCGGGATAGAAACGAAAACATTGTGGAGATTGCCACCGCGAAAAGCAGTGACTGATTCGAAGAAGCGGAACTGAATAAGTGAATTGCTAACCAGACTGAAACAAAATAGACAGTGAAGTTCTGATGTCTGTGACTGTCCAAATCGAAGATATCGACGGAACATTGCTGAACGACGAAGGACGGGGCTGAAAGATTAGTGTGAATGCAGCCACTCTTTTCATTCACACTCTGCTCGACACTCGGTGAATGGAACTAGAAGAATGGTAAAATCGTATCCAGATTTTCGAGGTAGGACGTTTATCTTTCCAATTTCGAGAACATTATGGTCAGAGGCGTGCTGATAAGGAAGATTCAAGAAGAAAATTAATGTTTCTTTAAAAGTAGTTATTGTTCAAAATTCGTATAGAAAATTGTTAGCTACTAGTTATAATTTCATTGGTTACATGATTTGTAAGAGGATACAGCCATTTAACGTATCGAATATCTAACATATTCATCGTTTCATATTTTATCGCGAATTTACTTGATTTTTTTTGTTGTATTGACACCCTCTGCACCGTTTTCATAAAAAAATGACTAATGATAAATTCATCACACATGCACGCTAGTCAACACACCAAGTAGGTACTTTGTTTTTATTGTGATATCATTGTCATAGCGTTGTTTCTCGTTTTCTCTACATGCGCAGTGTTGTCGGTTGCTCGTTTTTTTTAATGTTTGTCTAGTTTTTCATTGAATACCAATTCGAGTATTTTTGTTCATAATGTCGACTTTAGGTGGTATAAGCAATATTGAAAACCATATCACTCTTGCAAAATTACCTGCAGTCAAGGCATTGCATATTATTTGTTTTGGCGATGAGGGCGAACCACGAAAAGCTCGAAAGGCGTTACGTAAATTTCCTGGTTTTGGGTGGGATAAAAACTCGGTCGAATACTCAGCCAAGGTTCAAGACGTATCCAAACAATTGAAATTACCTGATTTGATAGCAGTTTGCAATATTCTTGGTCTAGATTACAATGGTTCTTATGATGAAGTCGCTAATCGTGTATGTTCATTCCTAATTGGATTCGAGTACACATATGAACAAAATGATGACGAAGAAAATGACAGAGGTTTCAAAGGAGATGACGAAGACTCCGAAGAAGAAGAAGGAGGAGATGAAGAGGAAAGTACTAGTGAAGAAGAAGGAGATGAAGTAAGAAATAGTAAATCAAACACGAAGAGAAGCGACAAAAAATAAAGTTTTTCATTGACTTTCCGAGATGTAGAAGATAGTATAAGGCCGTTTGATGGAAAAGACGATTATCTGATAAGAAGATGGGTTGAAGACTTCGAAGAGGTCGCAGAAGTGACAGGTTGGAACGATTTACAAAAATTGATTTTTGCAAAAAAATCTTTGACTGGTCTAGCCAAACTGTACATTCAATCTGAAAAGGGCATTAGAACATGGACTATATTGAAGAACAAGCTGATAAAGGAATTTGAAATTAAAGTAAGCAGCGCACAAATTCATAAAATGCTGATGTCAAAAAGGAAGAAATTTGATGAAAGTGTTCAAGAATATGTACTGACTATGAGGGAAATAGGAAGCCGAGCAAATATAGAAGCCGAAGTTGTAATTCAATACATCATAGACGGGATACAAGATGAATCAGCAAATAAAGTTATATTGTACGGTGCTAGAAACTTCCAAGAGTTTAAAGAAAATGTAAAACTCTACGAATCTATTTCCAAGAAAAGACCCGTGAGTGGAAACAATTCATTCAAACCGAAGAGAGACAATGTTAAATACGAAGGAAAAAATGAAGTCAAGAAAGAGAAAGAAAATAAAGTAAGTGATCAGAATAACAAAGGCAAGCAAGAAATTTGCTTCAATTGTGGAAATCGTGGTCACAAATCCAGAGACTGCCGGACAAGAGTAAAGGTATGAAGTGTTTCAGCTGTAGTGGATTTGGACACTCAGCATCCCAGTGTCCCGAAAAAGCAACCACTTCACAAAAACCTCGTACTCCTGCCAATGTGAACACCATTGATATAGTACCAAAAATGCTATAACATTGAAATTTGGTCAAACGAAATTGTTTGCATTATTTGATACAGGTAGCGATATAAGTGCCATTAGACAGGACGTTTACGAATCATTTTTTGTTGAAGATATACTCTCACAGGATACAATAACCGTTAAAGGCATAGGAACAAACAAGGTTGAAACATTGGGATCGTTCAACAAAAATGTTGAAATCAATGAGGAAGAGTTCAACCTTCTGTTTCATGTCATACCCAAGGAGGCTTCTGGGTTCCAGGTGATAGTAGGAAGTAATTTGTTGAAGCAAGCTGAGGTTCACATAAGAGACGAAGGAATAATTGTGTGCAAAAAAGAAAATTTTCTAATGAGCATCACAGTAGACGAAAATAAATTAGAGGATGATATTGATTTGAAACACATAGAAGATAGGGCACACAGAGAACTGGTGAAAGAGATGATTGAAAGCTATAAGCCTGAAAAAACGAAAACTACCGAAATCAAGATGAAGATCATACTGAAAAATGAAGAACCGATCTACCAAGGACCGCGAAGACTCTCATTGCCAGAGAAAAAAGAAGTAGAGAAACAAATACAAGAATGGTTAGAGGATGGAATCGTCAGAGAGAGCTCATCAGATTTTGCTAGCCCGATAGTACTGGTGCGTAAGAAAGACGGTGCTACTAGAATTTGCTGCGACTATCGAAAGCTCAATAAGAACATAATAAAGGACAGGTTTCCATTACCGCTGATAGAAGATGTTCTAGATAAGTTGGAAGGAGCTAGGATTTTTTCGACAATTGATCTGAAGAATGGATTTTTTCATGTCGGTATAGAGGAGAGTAGCATCAAATACACTTCTTTCGTTACCCATAATGGACAGTACGAGTTCCTCAAATGTCCATTCGGTTTGTGTAACAGTCCGGCTGTTTTCCAGCGTTTTATAACCGATATTTTCAGAAAGCTCTCAGCAAAAGGTATCGTAATATTCTATATGGATGACATCATTATTCCAAGTCGTACTATGGATGAAGGAATAGAAAGATTGAGGATAGTTTTGGAGGTCGCACGAGAAAATGGTTCAGAAATAAAGAAGAAAAAGTGCCAGTTCCTGAAGAGAAGAGTACAGTTTTTAGGATACGTAGTAGAAGATGGAACAGTACAACCGTCGGAAGAAAAAACGTTAGCAATCAAACGTTTTCCTGAACCAACGACTCACAAGCAGCTTCAATCTTATCTTGGGTTAACTGGATATTTCAGAAAATTCATACCCTCCTATTCTGCAATTGCGAAACCATTAAGCGATATGCTTAGAAAAGATGTACCATTCAAATTTGGAGATATACAAAGACAATTTTTTCAAAAATTGAAGGAACTACTCACATGCTATCCAGTATTGCATATTTTTCAGAGAGGCCTGCCGACAGAGCTACATACGGATGCAAGTAAGCATGGTTACGGTGCATGCCTTATGCAGAGGTCAAATGTTGATTCCAAACTGCATCCTGTTTACTTTCTAAGTAAAAAGACAACTCCTGCTGAAGAAAAATACAGCTCCTACGAATTAGAAGTTCTAGCCGTGATAACAGCTGTAAAGAAATTCAGGATATACATACTAGGTATGAAGATCAAGATAGTAACTGACTGCTCAGCCTTTCGAAAAACAATGCAAAAGAAAGATTTGACCACGAGAGTGGCAAGATGTGCTCTTTTGCTAGAAGAGTATGACTATGAGATAGAGCATAGAAAAGGAAGTAGGATGTCTCACGTTGATGCGCTTAGCCGTTATCCAGTAGTGATGACAATGACAGAAGAAGATGGTCTGTTAGAGAAAATCAGAATAGCGCAAGGAAAAGATGAAAATATTGCGACGATCAAAAAGCTTTCAGATTCAGAAGAAGAACACGAAGATTATTTCACTAGACATGGCCTAGTATATAAGTACGTGAAAGGAAAAGAACTGTTAGCAATACCAAGGGCTATGCAGACAGAAATTATCAGAAAGTCACACGAAGAAGGGCATTTCGCCGTTAGGAAGACAGAAGAATTGATCGAAAGAGAATATTTTATACCCAGGTTGAAAGACAAGATTCAAACAGTTATAGCTAACTGTATACCTTGTATTTTAGGCAATAGGAAAGAAGGGAAAAAGGAAGGAATGCTCCATCCGATTTCTAAATTAGAAGGCCCTTTGCATACTTACCACGCTGATCATTTAGGTCCCATACCATCGACGAATAAAAATTATCAGTATTTTCTAGCGGTAATAGATGATTTCACCAAGTTTACATGGATTTAACCTACAAAGTCCACAACTGCTAGAAAAACAATAAGTTGCTTAGTCGAGCAGCAAAAAACTTTTGGTAACCCGAGTAGAATTATTACAGATAAAGGTGCAGCATTTACAGCGAATGAGTTCCAGGATTATTGTACCGAAGAAGGGATTAAGCACGTGACAGTTACTACAGGCGTACCAAGAGGGAATGGACAGGTGGAGAGAATAAACCGAACTATTATCCCAGTCCTCACTAAGCTCAGCATAGAAGACCCAACTAAATGGTACAAATTTGTCGATAGAGTCCAGAGAGCACTCAATTCCACGTTCCAGCGAAGTATCAGAACAACTCCATTCGAAGTGTTGACGGGAGTTAAGATGAGAAGAAAGGAAGATTTAGTGATGAGTGAACTTATAGAAGAAGAAGCAAGGAAAGAATTCGATGAAGGAAGAGAAAATCTGAGAAAAGAATGTCGAAAGCATTTGATAAAGCTTCAAGAGGAAAACCGGAAAAGTTATAACGTAGGAAGAAAGAAAGCCACCGTTTACGAAGAAGGTGACTTAGTGGCAATTTAAAGAACCCAATTCGGATCGGGATTGAAAGTTCATAAAAAATTCTTAGGACCATACGAAGTGATCAAGGCAAAGAGAAACGAAAGATATGACGTCGTAAAAGTTGGAAATCACGAAGGACCCATACGGACATCTACTTGTTCAGAGTTCATGAAACCTTGGGTGCAGTACGGAACCGAATCCGAGTCGGATTCGTAGTAGGATGGCCGAGTGTGGGATCCACATTTTATAAATCAATACAGAATCTTAGTTATTTTTTTTTATTTCATTGTTACGCCACTGCAACTTTTTTTTCAAACGCAAATGTTAGCCACGATCGCTATGGACACTGGTGGTAGAGAAGACGCGAGACGTAAGACGCGACAAATGGTGAGCCAATACCGAAAACGAGTTATTAGACGTGATCTTGGAGAGAGGGAACGGCTCACGGTCAGTCGAAAGTCGAAGCTAGGACGAGATCGACGATAGACGATAGACGACAACCCGTTTAGGGAGTGAAAATAAAAACAAAGATCGAGCCGCGATCTGAGATTTGTTAAGACGAGTGCCGGTTAGTTAGGACGATAGTTAAAAGACGTTCAGTGGCTGTATGCTGTAATAATAGACATTGTGTATGATTTCCAACTTACACTATATACAAACATTGTACAGTGCAGATAAATCGTTTCTACATTCCTAAATTATCCGGCGACCTTGTGAATAGAATACCCTAGACAATCCAAGCAATCCTACATACATACTAGCAACCGAATCGAACATAAGGTTGAATGGATAGATTGAACAATCATTGTATCTGGGTTGTCTCCGATTATATCGTTATGTTGTATATTCAACTACACCTACCATGTAACGGTTCTTTCGTTACACATACGAGCGTCTGAATCGAACATAAGGTTGGATGGTTAGACGGAACGATAATTGTAACTAAGTTGTATTCGATTATATCGTGATGACGTTCATATAGAAATACTCACCAGGTTACTGTTCTTCCGTTATACATACGAGCAACCGAATCGAACAGAAGGTTGAATGGATAGTATCTGGGTTGTATTCGATTATGATGTTATGCTGTGTATATAGTTATACACATAAGGTGACGGTATTCCCGTTTCACATACGAGAGACCGAAACGAACAGAAAGTTGAATGGATAGACTGAACAATCAATGTATCTGGGTGGTATCCGATTATATCGCAATAATGTATATATAGTGATACTTACCAGGTGACGATACTTCCGTTACACATACTAGCGACTGAATCGAACAGAATGTTGAATGGTTAGACGAAACGATAATTGTATCTGAGTTGTATTCGATGATATCGTGATGATGTTTATATAGCAATACTCACCAGGTAACTGTTCTTCCGTTTTACATACAAGCGACCGAATCGAGCAGAAGGTTGAATTCAGTATAGATTGAACAATCATCGTATCTGGGTTGTATTCGATTATGTTTATATAGTTATACTCACCAGGTAACTGTTCTTCCGTTATACATACGAGCGACTGAATTGAACAGAAGGTTGAATGGATAGTATATGGGTTGTATTCGATTATGATGTTATGCTGTGTATATAGTTATACACACTAGGAGACGGTATTCCCGTTTCACATACGAGCGACCGAAACGAAAAGAAAGTTGAATGGATAGACTGAACAATCAATGTATCTGGGTGGTATCCGATTATATCGCAATACTGTATATATAGTGATACTTACCAGGTGACGGTACTTCCGTTACACATACTAGCGACTGAATCGAAGAGAAGGTTAAATGGTTAGACGAAACGATAATTGTATCTGAGTTGTATTCGATGATATCGTGATGATGTTTATATAGCAATACTCACCAGGTAACTGTCCTTCCGTTTTACATACAAGCGACCGAATCGAGCAGAAGGTTAAATGGATAGATTGAACAATCATCGTATCTGAGTTGTATTCGATTATGTTCATATAGATATACTCACCAGGTACCTGTTCTTCCGATATACATACGAGAAACCGAATTGAACATAAGGTTGAATGGATAGATTGAACAATCATCGTATCTGAGTTGTATTCGATTATGTTTATATAGTTATACTCACCAGGTAACTGTTCTTCCGTTATACATACGAGCGACTGAATTGAACTGAAGGTTGAATGGATAGACTAAACAATGATCGTATCTGGGGTTGTAATCGATTATATCGTGATGATGTTCATATAGTTATACTCACCAGGTAACTGTTCTCCAGTTATACATAAGAGCGACTGAACTGAACAAAAGGTTGAATGGATAGACTGAACAATCATCGTATCTGGGTTGTATTCGATTATTCCGTGATGATTATTATATATTATGTCTAACCAGGTAACTGTTCTTTCGTTATACATACTAGCAACCGAATCGAACATAAGGTTGAATGGATAGATTGAACAATCATTGTATCTGGGTTGTCTCCGATTATATCGTTATGTTGTATATTTAACTACACCTACCATGTAACGGTTCTTTCGTTACACATACGAGCGTCTGAATCGAACATAAGGTTGGATGGTTAGACGGAACGATAATTGTAACTAAGTTGTATTCGATTATATCGTGATGACGTTCATATAGAAATACTCACCAGGTTACTGTTCTTCCGTTATACATACGAGCGACTGAATTGAACAGAAGGTTGAATGGATAGTATATGGGTTGTATTCGATTATGATGTTATGCTGTGTATATAGTTATACACACTAGGAGACGGTATTCCCGTTTTACATACGAGCGACCGAAACGAAAAGAAAGTTGAATGGATAGACTGAACAATCAATGTATCTGGGTGGTATCCGATTATATCGCAATACTGTATAAATAGTGATACTTACCAGGTGACGATACTTCCGTTACACATACTAGCGACTGAATCGAACAGAATGTTGAATGGTAAGACGAAACGATAATTGTATCTGAGTTGTATTCGATGATATCGTGATGATGTTTATATAGCAATACTCACCAGGTAACTGTTCTTCCGTTTTACATACAAGCGACCGAATCGAGCAGAAGGTTAAATGGATAGATTGAACAATCATCGTATCTGAGTTGTATTCTATTATGTTTATATAGATATACTCACCAGGTAAGTACCTGTTCTTCCGATATACATACGAGCAACCGAATCGAACATAAGGTTGAATGGATAGATTGAACAATCTTCGTATCTGAGTTGTATTCGATTATGTTTATATAGTTAACCAGGTAACTGTTCTTCCGTTATACATACGAGCGACTGAATTGAACTGAAGGTTGAATGGATAGACTAAACAATGATCGTATCTGGGGTTGTATTCGATTATATCGTGATGATGTTCATATAGTTATACTCACCAGGTAACTGTTCTCCAGTTATACATAAGAGCGACTGAACTGAACAGAAGGTTGAATGGATAGACTGAACAATCATCGTATCTGGGTTGTATTCGATTATTTCGTGATGATTATTATATATTATGTCTAACCAGGTATCTGTTCTTTCGTTATACATACTAGCAACCGAATCGAACATAAGGTTGAATGGATAGATTGAACAATCATTGTATCTGGGTTGTCTCCGATTATATCGTTATGTTGTATATTTAACTACACCTACCATGTAACGGTTCTTTCGTTACACATACGAGCGTCTGAATCGAACATAAGGTTGGATGGTTAGACGGAACGATAATTGTAACCAACTTGTATTCGATTATATCGTGATGACGTTCATATAGAAATACTCACCAGGTTACTGTTCTTTCGTTATACATACGAGCAACCGAATCGAACAGAAGGTTGAATGGATAGTATCTGGGTTGTATTCGATTATGATGTTATGCTGTGTATATAGTTATACACATAAGGTGACGGTATTCCCGTTTCACATACGAGCGACCGAAACGAACAGAAAGTTGAATGGATAGACTGAACAATCAATGTATCTGGGTGGTATCCGATTATATCGCAATACTGTATATATAGTGATACTTACCAGGTGACGGTACTTCCGTTACACATACTAGCGACTGAATCGAACAGAAGGTTAAATGGTTAGACGAAACGATAATTGTATCTGAGTTGTATTCGATGATATCGTGATGATGTTTATATAGCAATACTCACCAGGTAACTGTTCTTCCGTTTTACATACAAGCGACCGAATCGAGCAGAAGGTTAAATTCAGTATAGATTGAACAATCATCGTATCTGGGTTGTATTCGATTATGTTTATATAGTTATACTCACCAGGTAACTGTTCTTTCGTTATACATACGAGCGACTGAATTGAACAGAAGGTTGAATGGATAGTATATGGGTTGTATTCGATTATGATGTTATGCTGTGTATATAGTTATGTACACTAGGAGACGGTATTCCCGTTTTACATACGAGCGACCGAAACGAAAAGAAAGTTGAATGGATAGACTGAACAGTCAATGTATCTGGGTGGTATCCGATTATATCGCAATACTGTATATATAGTGATACTTACCAGGTGACGATACTTCCGTTACACATACTAGCGACTGAATCGAACAGAATGTTGAATGGTTAGACGAAACTATAATTGTATCTGAGTTGTATTCGATGATATCGTGATGATGTTTATATAGCAATACTCACCAGGTAACTGTCCTTCCGTTTTACATACAAGCGACCGAATCGAGGAGAAGGTTAAATGGATAGATTGAACAATCATCGTATCTGAGTTGTATTCGATTATGTTTATATAGATATACTCACCAGGTACCTGTTCTTCCGATATACATACGAGCAACCGAATCGAACATAAGGTTGAATGGATAGATTGAACAATCATCGTATCTGAAATGTATTCGATTATGTTTATATAGTTATACTCACCAGGTAACTGTTCTTCCGTTATACATACGAGCGACTGAATTGAACTGAAGGTTGAATGGATAGACTAAACAATGATCGTATCTGGGGTTATATTCGATTATATCGTGATGATGTTCATATAGTTATACTCAACAGGTAACTGTTCTCCAGTTATACATAAGAGCGACTGAACTGAACAAACAGAAGGTTGAATGGATAGACTGAACAATCATCGTATCTGTGTTGTATTCGATTATTTCGTGATGATTATTATATATTATGTCTAACCACGTAACTGTTCTTTCGTTATACATACTAGCAACCGAATCGAACATAGGGTTGAATGGATAGATTGAACAATCATTGTATCTGGGTTGTCTCCGATTATATCGTTATGTTGTATATTTAACTACACCTACCATGAAACGGTTCTTTCGTTACACATACGAGCGTCTGAATCGAACATAAGGTTGGATGGTTAGACGGAACGATAATTGTAACTAAGTTGTATTCGATTATATCGTGATGACGTTCATATAGAAATACTCACCAGGTTACTGTTCTTTCGTTATACATACGAGCAACCGAATCGAACAGAAGGTTGAATGGATAGTATCTGGGTTGTATTCGATTATGATGTTATGCTGTGTATATAGTTATACACATAAGGTGACGGTATTCCCGTTTCACATACGAGCGACCGAAACGAACAGAAAGTTGAATGGATAGACTGAACAATCAATGTATCTGGGTGGTATCCGATTATATCGCAATACTGTATATATAGTGATACTTACCAGATGACGGTACTTCCGTTACACATACTAGCGACTGAATCGAACAGAATGTTGAATGGTTAGACGAAACGATAATTGTATCTGAGTTGTATTCGATGATATCGTGATGATGTTTATATAGCAATACTCACCAGGTAACTGTCCTTCCGTTTTACATACAAGCGACCGAATCGAGCAGAAGGTTGAATTCAGTATAGATTGAACAATCATCGTATCTGAGTTGTATTCGATTATGTTTATATAGATATACTCACCAGGTACCTGTTCTTCCGATATACATACGAGCAACCGAATCGAACATAAGGTTGAATGGATAGATTGAACAATCATCGTATCTGAGTTATATTCGATTATGTTCATATAGTTATACTCACCAGGTAACTGTTCTTCCGTTATACATACGAGCGACTGAATTGAACTGAAGGTTGAATGGATAGACTAAACAATGATCGTATCTGGGGTTGTATTCGATAATATCGTGATGATGTTCATATAGTTATACTCACCAGGTAACTGTTCTCCAGTTATACATAAGAGCGACTGAACTAAACAGAAGGTTGAATGGATAGACTGAACAATCATCGTATCTGGGTTGTATTCGATTATTTCGTGATGATTATTATATATTATGTCTAACCAGGTAACTGTTCTTTCGTTATACATACTAGCAACCGAATCAAACATAAGGTTGAATGGATAGATTGAACAATCATTGTATCTGGGTTGTCTCCGATTATATCGTTATGTTGTATATTTAACTACACCTACCATGTAACGGTTCTTTCGTTACACATACGAGCGTCTGAATCGAACATAAGGTTGGATGGTTAGACGGAACGATAATTGTAACTAAGTTGTATTCGATTATATCGTGATGACGTTCATATAGAAATACTCACCAGGTTACTGTTCTTTCGTAATACATACGAGCAACCGAATCGAACAGAAGGTTGAATGGATAGTATCTGGGTTGTATTCGATTATGATGTTATGCTGCGTATATAGTTATACACATAAGGTGACGGTATTCCCATTTCACATACGAGCGACCGAAACGAACAGAAAGTTGAATGGATAGACTGAACAATCAATGTATCTGGGTGGTATCCGATTATATCGCAATACTGTATATATAGTGATACTTACCAGGTGACGGTACTTCCGTTACACATACTAGCGACTGAATCGAACAGAAGGTTAAATGGTTAGACGAAACGATAATTGTATCTGAGTTGTATTCGATGATATCGTGATGATGTTTATATAGCAATACTCACCAGGTAACTGTCCTTCCGTTTTACATACAAGCGACCGAATCGAGCAGAAGGTTAAATGGATAGATTGAACAATCATCGTATCTGGGTTGTATTCGATTATGTTTATATAGTTATACTCACCAGGTAACTGTTCTTCCGTTATACATACGAGCGACTGAATTGAACAGAAGGTTGAATGGATAGTATATGGGTTGTATTCGATTATGATGTTATGCTGTGTATATAGTTATACACACTAGGAGACGGTATTCCCGTTTTACATACGAGCGACCGAAACGAAAAGAAAGTTGAATGGATAGACTGAACAATCAATGTATCTGGGTGGTATCTGATGATATCGCAATACTGTATATATAGTGATACTTACCAGGTGACGGTACTTCCGTTACACATACTAGCGACTGAATCGAACAGAAGGTTAAATGGTTAGACGAAACGATAATTGTATCTGAGTTGTATTCGATGATATCGTGATGATGTTTATATAGCAATACTCACCAGGTAACTGTCCTTCCGTTTTACATACAAGCGACCGAATCGAGCAGAAGGTTAAATGGATAGATTGAACAATCATCGTATCTGGGTTGTATTCGATTATGTTTATATAGTTATACTCACCAGGTAACTGTTCTTCCGTTATACATACGAGCGACTGAATTGAACAGAAGGTTGAATGGATAGTATATGGGTTGTATTCGATTATGATGTTATGCTGTGTATATAGTTATACACACTAGGAGACGGTATTCCCGTTTTACATACGAGCGACCGAAACGAACAGAAAGTTGAATGGATAGACTGAACAATCAATGTATCTGGGTGGTATCCGATTATATCGCAATACTGTATATATAGTGATACTCACCAGGTGACGGTACTTCCGTTACACATACTGGCGACTGAATCGAACAGAAGGTTAAATGGTTAGACGAAACGATAATTTTATCTGAGTTGTATTCGATGATATCGTGATGATGTTCATATAGCAATACTCACCAGGTAACTGTCCTTCCGTTTTACATACAAGCGACCGAATCGAGCAGAAGGTTAAATGGATAGATTGAACAATCATCGTATCTGAGTTGTATTCGATTATGTTTATATAGATATACTCACCAGGTACCTGTTCTTCCGATATACATACGAGCAACCGAATCGAACATAAGGTTGAATGGATAGATTGAACAATCATCGTATCTGAGTTGTATTCGATTATGTTTATATAGTTATATTCACCAGGTAACTGTTCTTCCGTTATACATACGAGCGACTGAATTGAACTGAAGGTTGAATGGATAGACTAAACAATGATCGTATCTGGGGTTGTATTCGATAATATCGTGATGATGTTCATATAGTTATACTCACCAGGTAACTGTTCTCCAGTTATACATAAGAGCGACTGAACTGAACAGAAGGTTGAATGGATAGACTGAACAATCATCGTATCTGGGTTGTATTCGATTATTTCGTGATGATTATTATATATTATGTCCAACCAGGTAACTGTTCTTTCGTTATACATACTAGCAACCGAATCGAACATAAGGTTGAATGGATAGATTGAACAATCATTGTATCTGGGTTGTCTCCGATTATATCGTTATGTTGTATATTTAACTACACCTACCATGTAACGGTTCTTTCGTTACACATACGAGCGTCTGAATCGAACATAAGGTTGGATGATTAGACGGAACGATAATTGTAACTAAGTTGTATTCGATTATATCGTGATGACGTTCATATAGTTATACTCACCAGGTAACTGTTCTTCCGTTATACATACGAGCGACTGAATTGAACAGAAGGTTGAATGGATAGTATATGGGTTGTATTCGATTATGATGTTATGCTGTGTATATAGTTATACACATAAGGTGACGGTATTCCCGTTTCACATACGAGCGACCGAAACGAACAGAAAGTTGAATGGATAGACTGAACAATCAATGTATCTGGGTGGTATCCGATTATATCGCAATACTGTATATATAGTGATACTTACCAGGTGACGGTACTTCCGTTACACATACCAGCGACTGAATCGAACAGAAGGTTAAATGGTTAGACGAAACGATAATTGTATCTGAGTTGTATTCGATGATATCGTGATGATGTTTATATAGCAATACTCACCAGGTAACTGTTCTTCCGTTTTACATACAAGCGACCGAATCGAGCAGAAGGTTGAATTCAGTATAGATTGAACAATCATCGTATCTGGGTTGTATTCGATTATGTTTATATAGTTATACTCACCAGGTAACTGTTCTTCCGTTATACATACGAGCGACTGAATTGAACAGAAGGTTGAATGGATAGTATATGGGTTGTATTCGATTATGATGTTATGCTGTGTATATAGTTATACACACTAGGAGACGGTATTCCCGTTTTACATACGAGCGACCGAAACGAAAAGAAAGTTGAATGGATAGACTGAACAATTAATGTATCTGGGTGGTATCCGATTATATCGCAATACTGTATATATAGTGATACTTACCAGGTGACGATACTTCCGTTACACATACTAGCGACTGAATCGAACAGAATGTTGAATGTTTAGACGAAACGATAATTGTATCTGAGTTGTATTCGATGATATCGTGATGATGTTTATATAGCAATACTCACCAGGTAACTGTCCTTCCGTTTTACATACAAGCGACCGAATCGAGCAGAAGGTTAAATGGATAGATTGAACAATCATCGTATCTGAGTTGTATTCGATTATGTTTATATAGTTATACTCACCAGGTACCTATTCTTCCGTTATACATACGAGCGACTGAATTGAACAGAAGGTTGAATGGATAGACTGAACAATGATCGTATCTGGGGTTGTATTCGATTATATCGTGATGATGTTCATATAGTTATACTCACCAGGTAACTGTTCTCCAGTTATACATAAGAGCGACTGAACTGAACAGAAGGTTGAATGGATAGACTGAACAATCATCGTATCTGGGTTGTATTCGATTATTTCGTGATGATTATTATATATTATGTCTAACCAGGTAACTGTTCTTTCGTTATACATACTAGCAACCGAATCGAACATAAGGTTGAATGGATAGATTGAACAATCATCGTATCTGGGTTGTCTCCGATTATATCGTTATGTTGTATATTTAACTACACCTACCATGTAACGGTTCTTTCGTTACACATACGAGCGTCTGAATCGAACATAAGGTTGGATGATTAGACGGAACGATAATTGTAACTAAGTTGTATTCGATTATATCGTGATGACGTTCATATAGAAATACTCACCAGGTTACTGTTCTTTCGTTATACATACGAGCAACCGAATCGAACAGAAGGTTGAATGGATAGTATCTGGGTTGTATTCGATTATGATGTTATGCTGTGTATATAGTTATACACATAAGGTGACGGTATTCCCGTTTCACATACGAACGACCGAAACAAACAGAAAGTTGAATGGATAGACTGAACAATCAATGTATCTGGGTGGTATCCGATTATATCGCAATACTGTATATATAGTGATACTTACCAGGTGACGGTACTTCCGTTACACATACCAGCGACTGAATCGAACAGAAGGTTAAATGGTTAGACGAAACGATAATTGTATCTGAGTTGTATTCGATGATATCGTGATGATGTTTATATAGCAATACTCACCAGGTAACTGTTCTTCCGTTTTACATACAAGCGACCGAATCGAGCAGAAGGTTGAATTCAGTATGGATTGAACAATCATCGTATCTGGGTTGTATTCGATTATGTTTATATAGTTATACTCACCAGGTAACTGTTCTTCCGTTATACATACGAGCGACTGAATTGAACAGAAGGTTGAATGGATAGTATATGGGTTGTATTCGATAATGATGTTATGCTGTGTATATAGTTATACACATAAGGTAACGGTATTCCCGTTTCACATACGAGCGACCGAAACGAACAGAAAGTTGAATGGATAGACTGAACAATATAGTGATACTTACCAGGTGACGGTACTTCCGTTACACATACCAGCGACTGAATCGAACAGAAGGTTAAATGGTTAGACGAAACGATAATTGTATCTGAGTTGTATTCGATGATATCGTGATGATGTTTATATAGCAATACTCACCAGGTAACTGTTCTTCCGTTTTACATACAAGCGACCGAATCGAGCAGAAGGATGAATTCAGTATAGATTGAACAATCATCGTATCTGGGTTGTATTCGATTATGTTTATATAGTTATACTCACCAGGTAACTGTTCTTCCGTTATACATACGAGCGACTGAATTGAACAGAAGGTTGAATGGATAGTATATGGGTTGTATTCGATAATGATGTTATGCTGTGTATATAGTTATACACATAAGGTAACGGTATTCCCGTTTCACATACGAGCGACCGAAACGAACAGGAAGTTGAATGGATAGACTGAACAATCAATGTATCTGGGTGGTATCCAATTATATCGCAATACTGTATATATAGTGATACTTACCAGGTGACGGTACTTCCGTTACACATACCAGCGACTGAATCGAACAGAAGGTTAAATGGTTAGACGAAACGATAATTGTATCTGAGTTGTATTCGATGATATCGTGATGATGTTTATATAGCAATACTCACCAGGTAACTGTTCTTCCGTTTTACATACAAGCGACCGAATCGAGCAGAAGGTTGAATTCAGTATAGATTGAACAATCATCGTATCTGGGTTGTATTCGATTATGTTTATATAGTTATACTCACCAGGTAACTGTTCTTCCGTTATACATACGAGCGACTGAATTGAACAGAAGGTTGAATGGATAGTATATGGGTTGTATTCGATTATGATGTTATGCTGTGTATATAGTTATACACACTAGAAGACGGTATTCCCGTTTTACATACGAGCGACCGAAACGAAAAGAAAGTTGAATGGATAGACTGAACAATTAATGTATCTGGGTGGTATCCGATTATATCGCAATACTGTATATATAGTGATACTTAATAGGTGACGATACTTCCGTTACACATACTAGCGACTGAATCGAACAGAATGTTGAATGGTTAGACGAAACGATAATTGTATCTCAGTTGTATTCGATGATATCGTGATGATGTTTATATAGCAATACTCACCAGGTAACTGTCCTTCCGTTTTACATACAAGCGACCGAATCGAGCAGAAGGTTAAATGGATAGATTGAACAATCATCGTGTCTGAGTTGTAATCGATTATGTTTATATAGTTATACTCACCAGGTACCTATTCTTCCGTTATACATACGAGCAACCGAATCGAACATAAGGTTGAATGGATGGATTGAACAATCATCGTATCTGAGTTGTATTCAATTATGTTTATATAGTTATACTCACCAGGTAACTGTTCTTCCGTTATACATACGAGCGACTGAATTGAACAGAAGGTTGAATGGATAGACTAAACAATGATCGTATCTGGGGTTGTATTCGATTATATCGTGATGATGTTCATATAGTTATACTCACCAGGTAACTGTTCTCCAGTTATAGATAAGAGCGACTGAACTGAACAGAAGGTTGAATGGATAGACTGAACAATCATCGTATCTGGGTTGTATTCGATTATTTCGTGATGATTATTATATATTATGTCTAACCAGGTAACTGTTCTTTCGTTATACATACTAGCAACCGAATCGAACATAAGGTTGAATGGATAGATTGAACAATCATTGTATCTGGGTTGTCTCCGATTATATCGTTATGTTGTATATTTAACTACACCTACCATGTAACGGTTCTTTCGTTACACATACGAGCGTCTGAATCGAACATAAGGTTGGATGATTAGACGGAACGATAATTGTAACTAAGTTGTATTCGATTATATCGTGATGACGTTCATATAGAAATACTCACCAGGTTACTGTTCTTTCGTTATACATACGAGCAACCGAATCGAACAGAAGGTTGAATGGATAGTATCTGGGTTGTATTCGATTATGATGTTATGCTGTGTATATAGTTATACACATAAGGTGACGGTATTCCCGTTTCACATACGAACGACCGAAACTAACAGAAAGTTGAATGGATAGACTGAACAATCAATGTATCTGGGTGGTATCCGATTATATCGCAATACTGTATATATAGTGATACTTACCAGGTGACGGTACTTCCGTTACACATACTAGCGACTGAATCGAACAAAAGGTTGAATGGTTAGACGAAACGATAATTGTATCTGAGTTGTATTCGATGATATCGTGATGATGTTTATATAGCAATACTCACCAGGTAACTTTTCTTCCGTTTTACATACAAGCGACCAAATCGAGCAGAAGGATGAATTCAGTATAGATTGAACAATCATCGTATCTGGGTTGTATTCGATTATGTTTATATAGTTATAATCACCAGGTAACTGTTCTTCCGTTATACATACGAGCGACTGAATTGAACAGAAGGTTGAATGGATAGTATATGGGTTGTATTCGATTATGATGTTATGCTGTGTATATAGTTATACACATAAGGTGACGGTATTCCCGTTTCACATACGAGCGACCGAAACGAACAGAAAGTTGAATGGATAGACTGAACAATCAATGTATCTGTGTGGTATCCGATTATATCGCAATACTGTATATATAGTGATACTTACCAGGTGACGGTACTTCCGTTACACATACCAGCGACTGAATCGAACAGAAGGTTAAATGGTTAGACGAAACGATAATTGTATCTGAGTTGTATTCGATGATATCGTGATGATGTTTATATAGCAATACTCACCAGGTAACTGTTCTTCCGTTTTACATACAAGCGACCGAATCGAGCAGAAGGTTGAATTCAGTATAGATTGAACAATCATCGTATCTGGGTTGTATTCGATTATGTTTATATAGTTATACTCACCAGGTAACTGTTCTTCCGTTATACATACGAGCGACTGAATTGAACAGAAGGTTGAATGGATAGTATATGGGTTGTATTCGATTATGATGTTATGCTGTGTATATAGTTATACACACTAGGAGACGGTATTCCCGTTTTACATACGAGCGACCGAAACGAAAAGAAAGTTGAATGGATAGACTGAACAATTAATGTATCTGGGTGGTATCCGATTATATCGCAATACTGTATATATAGTGATACTTACCAGGTGACGATACTTTCGTTACACATACTAGCGACTGAATCGAACAGAATGTTGAATGGTTAGACGAAACGATAATTGTATCTGAGTTGTATTCGATGATATCGTGATGATGTTTATATAGCAATACTCACCAGGTAACTGTCCTTCCGTTTTACATACAAGCGACCAAATCGAGCAGAAGGTTAAATGGATAGATTGAACAATCATCGTATCTGAGTTGTATTCGATTATGTTTATATAGTTATACTCACCAGGTACCTATTCTTCCGTTATACATACGAGCAACCGAATCGAACATAAGGTTGAATGGATAGATTGAACAATCATCGTATCTGAGTTTTATTCGATTATGTTTATATAGTTATACTCACCAGGTAACTGTTCTTCCGTTATACATACGAGCGACTGAATTGAACAGAAGGTTGAATGGATAGACTAAACAATGATCGTATCTGGGGTTGTATTCGATTATGTCGTGATGATGTTCATATAGTTATACTCACCAGGTAACTGTCCTTCCGTTTTACATACAAGCGACCGAATCGAGCAGAAGGTTAAATGGATAGATTGAACAATCATCGTATCTGAGTTGTATTCGATTATGTTTATATAGTTATACTCACCAGGTACCTATTCTTCCGTTATACATACGAGCAACCGAATCGAACATAAGGTTGAATGGATAGATTGAACAATCATCGTATCTGAGTTGTATTCGATTATGTTTATATAGTTATACTCACCAGGTAACTGTTCTTCCGTTATACATACGAGCGACTGAATTGAACAGAAGGTTGAATGGATAGACTGAACAATGATCGTATCTGGGGTTGTATTCGATTATATCGTGATGATGTTCATATAGTTATACTCACCAGGTAACTGTTCTCCAGTTATACATAAGAGCGACTGAACTGAACAGAAGGTTGAATGGATAGACTGAACAATCATCGTATCTGGGTTGTATTCGATTATTTCGTGATGATTATTATATATTATGTCTAACCAGGTAACTGTTCTTTCGTTATACATACTAGCAACCGAATCGAACATAAGGTTGAATGGATAGATTGAACAATCATCGTATCTGGGTTGTCTCCGATTATATCGTTATGTTGTATATTTAACTACACCTACCATGTAACGGTTCTTTCGTTACACATACGAGCGTCTGAATCGAACATAAGGTTGGATGATTAGACGGAACGATAATTGTAACTAAGTTGTATTCGATTATATCGTGATGACGTTCATATAGAAATACTCACCAGGTTACTGTTCTTTCGTTATACATACGAGCAACCGAATCGAACAGAAGGTTGAATGGATAGTATCTGGGTTGTATTCGATTATGATGTTATGCTGTGTATATAGTTATACACATAAGGTGACGGTATTCCCGTTTCACATACGAACGACCGAAACAAACAGAAAGTTGAATGGATAGACTGAACAATCAATGTATCTGGGTGGTATCCGATTATATCGCAATACTGTATATATAGTGATACTTATCAGGTGACGGTACTTCCGTTACACATACTAGCGACTGAATCGAACAGAAGGTTGAATGGTTAGACGAAACGATAATTGTATCTGAGTTGTATTCGATGATATCGTGATGATGTTTATATAGCAATACTCACCAGGTAACTTTTCTTCCGTTTTACATACAAGCGACCGAATCGAGCAGAAGGATGAATTCAGTATAGATTGAACAATCATCGTATCTGGGTTGTATTCGATTATGTTTATATAGTTATACTCACCAGGTAACTGTTCTTCCGTTATACATACGAGCGACTGAATTGAACAGAAGGTTGAATGGATAGTATATGGGTTGTATTCGATAATGATGTTATGCTGTGTATATAGTTATACACATAAGGTAACGGTATTCCCGTTTCACATACGAGCGACCGAAACGAACAGAAAGTTGAATGGATAGACTGAACAATCAATGTATCTGGGTGGTATCCAATTATATCGCAATACTGTATATATAGTGATACTTACCAGGTGACGGTACTTCCGTTACACATACCAGCGACTGAATCGAACAGAAGGTTAAATGGTTAGACGAAACGATAATTGTATCTGAGTTGTATTCGATGATATCGTGATGATGTTTATATAGCAATACTCACCAGGTAACTGTTCTTCCGTTTTACATACAAGCGACCGAATCGAGCAGAAGGTTGAATTCAGTATAGATTGAACAATCATCGTATCTGGGTTGTATTCGATTATGTTTATATAGTTATACTCACCAGGTAACTGTTCTTCCGTTATACATACGAGCGACTGAATTGAACAGAAGGTTGAATGGATAGTATATGGGTTGTATTCGATTATGATGTTATGCTGTGTATATAGTTATACACACTAGAAGACGGTATTCCCGTTTTACATACGAGCGACCGAAACGAAAAGAAAGTTGAATGGATAGACTGAACAATTAATGTATCTGGGTGGTATCCGATTATATCGCAATACTGTATATATAGTGATACTTACCAGGTGACGATACTTCCGTTACACATACTAGCGACTGAATCGAACAGAATGTTGAATGGTTAGACGAAACGATAATTGTATCTCAGTTGTATTCGATGATATCGTGATGATGTTTATATAGCAATACTCACCAGGTAACTGTCCTTCCGTTTTACATACAAGCGACCGAATCGAGCAGAAGGTTAAATGGATAGATTGAACAATCATCGTATCTGAGTTGTATTCGATTATGTTTATATAGTTATACTCACCAGGTACCTATTCTTCCGTTATACATACGAGCAACCGAATCGAACATAAGGTTGAATGGATAGATTGAATAATCATCGTATCTGAGTTGTATTCAATTATGTTTATATAGTTATACTCACCAGTTATACATACGAGCGACTGAATTGAACAGAAGGTTGAATGGATAGACTAAACAATGATCGTATCTGGGGTTGTATTCGATTATATCGTGATGATGTTCATATAGTTATACTCACCAGGTAACTGTTCTCCAGTTATAGATAAGAGCGACTGAACTGAACAGAAGGTTGAATGGATAGACTGAACAATCATCGTATCTTGGTTGTATTCGATTATTTCGTGATGATTATTATATATTATGTCTAACCAGGTAACTGTTCTTTCGTTATACATACTAGCAACCGAATCGAACATAAGGTTGAATGGATAGATTGAACAATCATTGTATCTGGGTTGTCTCCGATTATATCGTTATGTTGTATATTTAACTACACCTACCATGTAACGGTTCTTTCGTTACACATACGAGCGTCTGAATCGAACATAAGGTTGGATGATTAGACGGAACGATAATTGTAACTAAGTTGTATTCGATTATATCGTGATGACGTTCATATAGAAATACTCACCAGGTTACTGTTCTTTCGTTATACATACGAGCAACCGAATCGAACAGAAGGTTGAATGGATAGTATCTGGGTTGTATTCGATTATGATGTTATGCTGTGTATATAGTTATACACATAAGGTGACGGTATTCCCGTTTCACATACGAACGACCGAAACGAACAGAAAGTTGAATGGATAGACTGAACAATCAATGTATCTGTGTGGTATCCGATTATATCGCAATACTGTATATATAGTGATACTTACCAGGTGACGGTACTTCCGTTACACATACCAGCGACTGAATCGAACAGAAGGTTAAATGGTTAGACGAAACGATAATTGTATCTGAGTTGTATTCGATGATATCGTGATGATGTTTATATAGCAATACTCACCAGGTAACTGTTCTTCCGTTTTACATACAAGCGACCGAATCGAGCAGAAGGTTGAATTCAGTATAGATTGAACAATCATCGTATCTGGGTTGTATTCGATTATGTTTATATAGTTATACTCACCAGGTAACTGTTCTTCCGTTATACATACGAGCGACTGAATTGAACAGAAGGTTGAATGGATAGTATATGGGTTGTATTCGATTATGATGTTATGCTGTGTATATAGTTATACACACTAGGAGACGGTATTCCCGTTTTACATACGAGCGACCGAAACGAAAAGAAAGTTGAATGGATAGACTGAACAATTAATGTATCTGGGTGGTATCCGATTATATCGCAATACTGTATATATAGTGATACTTACCAGGTGACGATACTTTCGTTACACATACTAGCGACTGAATCGAACAGAATGTTGAATGGTTAGACGAAACGATAATTGTATCTGAGTTGTATTCGATGATATCGTGATGATGTTTATATAGCAATACTCACCAGGTAACTGTCCTTCCGTTTTACATACAAGCGACCAAATCGAGCAGAAGTTTAAATGGATAGATTGAACAATCATCGTATCTGAGTTGTATTCGATTATGTTTATATAGTTATACTCACCAGGTACCTATTCTTCCGTTATACATACGAGCAACCGAATTGAACATAAGGTTGAATGGATAGATTGAACAATCATCGTATCTGAGTTTTATTCGATTATGTTTATATAGTTATACTCACCAGGTAACTGTTCTTCCGTTATACATACGAGCGACTGAATTGAACAGAAGGTTGAATGGATAGACTAAACAATGATCGTATCTGGGGTTGTATTCGATTATGTCGTGATGATGTTCATATATTTATACTCACCAGGTAACTGTTCTCCAGTTATAGATAAGAGCGACTGAACTGAACAGAAGGTTGAATGGATAGACTGAACAATCATCGTATCTGGGTTGTATTCGATTATTTCGTGATGATTATTATTTATTATGTCTAACCAGGTAACTGTTCTTCCGTTAAACATACGAGCAACCGAATCGAACATAAGGTTGGATGGATAGATTGAACAATCATTGTATCTGGGTTGTCTCCGATTATATCGTTATGCTGTATATTTAGTTACACCTACCATGTAACGGTTCTTTCGTTACACATACGAGCGTCTGAATCGAACATGAGGTTGGATGGTTAGACGGAACGATAATTGTAACTGAGTTGTATTCGATTATATCGTGGTGATGTTAATATAGTAATACTCACCAGGTGACTGTTCTTGCGTTATACATACGAGCGACCCAATCGAACAGAAGGTTGGATGGATAGACGGAATGATCATTGTATCTGAGTTGTATTCGATTATATCGTGATGACGTTCATATAGAAATACTCACCAGGTTACTGTTCTTTCGTTATACATACGAGCAACCGAATCGAACAGAAGGTTGAATGGATAGTATCTGGGTTGTATTCGATTATGATGTTATGCTGTGTATATAGTTATACACATAAGGTGACGGTATTCCCGTTTTACATACGAGCGACCGAAAGGAACAGAAAGATGAATGGATAGACTGAACAATCAATGTATCTGGGTGGTATCCGATTATATCGCAATACTGTATATATAGTGATACTTACCAGGTGACGGTACTTCCGTTACACATACTAGCGACTGAATCAAACAGAAGGTTAAATGGTTAGACGAAACGATAATTGTATCTGAGTTGTATTCGATGATATCGTGATGATGTTATATAGCAATACTCACCAGGTAACTTTTCTTCCGTTTCACATACAAGCGACCGAATCGAGCAGAAGGATGAATTCAGTATAGATTGAACAATCATCGTATCTGGGTTGTATTCGATTATGTTTATATAGTTATACTCACCAGGTAACTGTTCTTCCGTTATACATACGAGCGACTGAATTGAACAGAAGGTTGAATGGATAGTATATGGGTTGTATTCGATTATGATGTTATGCTCTGTATATAGTTATACACACTAGGAGACGGTATTCCCGTTTTACATACGAGCGACCGAAACGAAAAGAAAGTTGAATGGATAGACTGAACAACCAATGTATCTGGGTGGTATCCGATTATATCGCAATACTGTATATATAGTGATAATTACCAGGTGACGATACTTCCGTTACACATACTAGCGACTGAATCGAACAGAATGTTGAATGGTTAGACGAAATGATAATTGTATCTGAGTTGTATTCGATGATATCGTGATGATGTTTATATAGCAATACTCACCAGGTAACTGTCCTTCCGTTTTACATACATGCGACCGAATCGAGCAGAAGGTTAGATGGATAGATTGCACAATCATTGTATCTGAGTTGTATTCGATTATGTTTATATAGTTATACTCACCAGGTACCTATTCTTCCGTTATACATACGAGCAACCGAATCGAACATAGAGTTGAATGGATAGATTGAACAATCATCGTATCTGAGTTGTATTCGATTATGTTTATATAGTTATACTCACCAGGTAACTGTTCTTCCGTTATACATACGAGCGACTGAATTGAACAGAAGGTTGAATGGATAGACTAAATAATGATCGTATCTGGGGTTGTATTCGATTATATCGTGATGATGTTCATATAGTTATACTCACCAGGTAACTGTTCTCCAGTTATACATAAGAGCGACTGAACTGAACAGAAGGTTGAATGGATAGACTGAACAATCATCGTATCTGGGATGTATTCGATTATTTCGTGATGATTATTATATATTATGTCTAACCAGGTAACTGTTCTTCCGTTAAACATACGAGCAACCGAATCGAACATAAGGTTGGATGGATAGATTGAACAATCATTGTATCTGGGTTGTCTCCGATTATATCGTCATGCTGTATATTTAGTTACACCTACCATGTAACGGTTCTTTCGTTACACATACGAGCGTCTGAATCGAACATGAGGTTGGATGGTTAGACGGAACGATAATTGTAACTGAGTTGTATTCGATTATATCGTGGTGATGTTTATATAGTAATACTCACCAGGTGACTGTTCTTGCGTTATAAATACGAGCGACCCAATCGAACAGAAGGTTGGATGGATAGACGGAATGATCATTGTATCTGAGTTGTATTCGATTATATCGTGACGACGTTCATATAGAATTACTCACCAGGTTACTGTTCTTTCGTTATACATACGAGCAACCGAATCGAACAGAAGGTTGAATGGATAGTATCTGGGTTGTATTCGATTATGATGTTATGCTGTGTATATAGTTATACACATAATTTGACGGTATTCCCGTTTTACATACGAGCGACCGAAAGGAACAAAAAGTTGAATGGATAGACAGAACAATCAATGTATCTGGGTGGTATCCGATTATATTGCAATACTGTATATATAGTGATACTCACCAGGTGACGGTTCTTCCGTTACACATACTAGCGACTGAATCGAACAGAAGGTTAAATGGTTAGACGAAACGATAATTGTATCTGAGTTGTATTCGATGATATCGTGATGATGTTTATATAGCAATACTCACCAGGTAACTTTTCTTCCGTTTCACATACAAGCGACCGAATCGAGCAGAAGGATGAATTCAGTATAGATTGAACAATCATCGTATCTGGGTTGTATTCGATTATGTTTATATAGTTATACTCACCAGGTAACTGTTCTTCCGTTATACATACGAGCGACTGAATTGAACAGAAGGTTGAATGGATAGTATATGGGTTGTATTCGATTATGATGTTATGCTCTGTATATAGTTATACACACTAGGAGACGGTATTCCCGTTTTACATACGAGCGACCGAAACGAAAAGAAAGTTGAATGGATAGACTGAACAACCAATGTATCTGGGTGGTATCCGATTATATCGCAATACTGTATATATAGTGATACTCACCAGGTGACGATACTTCCGTTACACATACTAGCGACTGAATCGAACAGAATGTTGAATGGTTAGACGAAACGATAATTGTATCTGAGTTGTATTCGATGATATCGTGATGATGTTTATATAGCAATACTCACCAGGTAACTGTCCTTCCGTTTTACATACAAGCGACCGAATCGAGCATAAGGTTTAATGGATAGATTGAACAATCATCGTATCTGAGTTGTATTCGATTATGTTTATATAGTTATACTCATCAGGTACCTATTCTTCCGTTATACATACGAGCAACCGAATCGAACATAAGGTTGAATGGATAGATTGAACAATCATCGTATCTGAGTTGAATTCGATTATGTTTATATAGTTATACTCACCAGGTAACTGTTCTTCCGTTATACATACGAGCAACCGAATCGAACATAAGGTTGGATGGATAGATTGAACAATCATTGTATCTGAGTTGTATTCGATTATGTTTATATAGTTATACTCACCAGGTAACTGTTCTTCCGTTATACATAAGAGCGACTGAACTGAACAGAAGGTTTAATGGATAGACTGAACAATCATCGTATCTGGGTTGTATTCGATTATTTCGTGATGATTATTATATATTATGTCTAACCAGGTAACTGTTCTTCCGTTAAACATACGAGCAACCGAATCGAACATAAGGTTGGATGGATAGATTGAACAATCATTGTATCTGGGTTGTCTCCGATTATATCGTTATGCTGTATATTTAGTTACACCTACCATGTAACGGTTCTTTCGTTACACATACGAGCGTCTGAATCGAACATGAGGTTGGATGGTTGGACGGAACGATAATTGTAACTGAGTTTTATTCGATTATATCGTGGTGATGTTTATATAGTAATACTCACCAGGTGACTGTTCTTGCGTTATACATACGAGCGACCCAATCGAACAGAAGGTTGGATGGATAGACGGAATGATCATTGTATCTGAGTTGTATTCGATTATATCGTGATGACGTTCATATAGAATTACTCACCAGGTTACTGTTCTTTCGTTATACATACGAGCAACCGAATCGAACAGAAGGTTTAATGGATAGTATCTGGGTTGTATTCGATTATGATGTTGGGCTGTGTATATAGTTATACACATAAGGTGACGGTATTCCCGTTTTACATACGAGCGACCGAAAGGAACAGAAAGTTGAATGGATAGACTGAACAATCAATGTATCTGGGTGGTATCCGATTATATCGCAATACTGTATATATAGTGATACTTACCAGTTGACGGTACTTCCGTTACACATACTAGCGACTGAATCAAACAGAAGGTTAAATGGTTAGACGAAACGATAATTGTATCTGAGTTGTATTCGATGATATCGTGATGATGTTTATATAGCAATACTCACCAGGTAACTTTTCTTCCGTTTTACATACAAGCGACCGAATCGAGCAGAAGGATGAATTCAGTATAGATTGAACAATCATCGTATCTGGGTTGTATTCGATTATGTTTATATAGTTATACTCACCAGGTAACTGTTCTTCCGTTATACATACGAGCGACTGAATTGAACAGAAGGTTGAATGGATAGTATATGGGTTGTATTCGATTATGATGTTATGCTCTGTATATAGTTATACACACTAGGAGACGGTATTCCCGTTTTACATACGAGCAACCAAAACGAAAAGAAAGTTGAATGGATAGACTGAACAACCAATGTATCTGGGTGGCATCCGATTATATCGCAATACTGTATATATAGTGATACTTACCAGGTGACGATACTTCCGTTACACATACTAGCGACTGAATCGAACAGAATGTTGAATGGTTAGACGAAATGATAATTGTATCTGAGTTGTATTCGATGATATCGTGATGATGTTTATATAGCAATACTCACCAGGTAACTGTCCTTCCGTTTTACATACAAGCGACCGAATCGAGCAGAAGGTTAAATGGATAGATTGAACAATCATTGTATCTGAGTTGTATTCGATTATGTTTATATAGTTATACTCACCAGGTACCTATTCTTCCGTTATACATACGAGCAACCGAATCGAACATAAGGTTGAATGGATAGATTGAACAATCATCGTATCTGAGTTGTATTCGATTATGTTTATATAGTTATACTCACCAGGTAACTGTTCTTCCGTTATACATACGAGCGACTGAATTGAACAGAAGGTTGAATGGATAGACTAAACAATGATCGTATCTGGGGTTGTATTCGATTATATCGTGATGATGTTCATATAGTTATACTCACCAGGTAACTGTTCTCCAGTTATACATAAGAGCGACTGAACTGAACAGAAGGTTGAATGGATAGACTGAACAATCATCGTATCTGGGTGGTATTCGATTATTTCGTGATGATTATTATATATTATGTCTAACCAGGTAACTGTTCTTCCGTTAAACATACGAGCAACCGAATCGAACATAAGGTTGGATGGATAGATTGAACAATCATTGTATCTGGGTTGTCTCCGATTATATCGTTATGCTGTATATTTAGTTACACCTACCATGTAACGGTTCTTTCGTTACACATACGAGCGTCTGAATCGAACATGAGGTTGGATGGTTAGACGGAACGATAATTGTAACTGAGTTGTATTCGATTATATCGTGGTGACGTTTATATAGTAATACTCACCAGGTGACTGTTGTTGCGTTATACATACGAGCGACCCAATCGAACAGAAGGTTGGATGGATAGACGGAATGATCATTGTATCTGAGTTGTATTCGATTATATCGTGATGACGTTCATATAGAATTACTCACCAGGTTACTGTTCTTTCGTTATACATACGAGCAACCGAATCGAACAGAAGGTTGAATGGATAGTATCTGGGTTGTATTCGATTATGATGTTATGCTGTGTATATAGTTATACACATAATTTGACGGTATTCCCGTTTTACATACGAGCGACCGAAAGGAACAAAAAGTTGAATGGATAGACAGAACAATCAATGTATCTGGGTGGTATCCGATTATATCGCAATACTGTATATATAGTGATACTCACCAGGTGACGGTTCTTCCGTTACACATACTAGCGACTGAATCGAACAGAAGGTTAAATGGTTAGACGAAACGATAATTGTATCTGAGTTGTATTCGATGATATCGTGATGATGTTTATATAGCAATACTCACCAGGTAACTTTTCTTCCGTTTCACATACAAGCGACCGAATCGAGCAGAAGGATGAATTCAGTATAGATTGAACAATCATCGTATCTGGGTTGTACTCGATTATGTTTATATAGTTATACTCACCAGGTAACTGTTCTTCCGTTATACATACGAGCGACTGAATTGAACAGAAGGTTGAATGGATAGTATATGGGTTGTATTCGATTATGATGTTATGCTCTGTATATAGTTATACACACTAGGAGACGGTATTTCCGTTTTACATACGAGCGACCGAAACGAAAAGAAAGTTGAATGAATAGACTGAACAACCAATGTATCTGGGTGGTATCCGATTATATCGCAATACTGTATATATAGTGATACTCACCAGGTGACGATACTTCCGTTACACATACTAGCGACTGAATCGAACAGAATGTTGAATGGTTAGACGAAACGATAATTGTATCTGAGTTGTATTCGATGATATCGTGATGATGTTTATATAGCAATACTCACCAGGTAACTGTCCTTCCGTTTTACATACAAGCGACCGAATCGAGCATAAGGTTTAATGGATAGATTGAACAATCATCGTATCTGAGTTGTATTCGATTATGTTTATATAGTTATACTCATCAGGTACCTATTCTTCCGTTATACATACGAGCAACCGAATCGAACATAAGGTTGAATGAATAGATTGAACAATCATCGTATCTGAGTTGTATTCGATTATGTTTATATAGTTATACTCACCAGGTAACTGTTCTTCCGTTATACATACGAGCGACTGAATTGAACAGAAGGTTGAATGGATAGACTAAACAATGATCGTATCTGGGGTTGTATTCGATTATATCGTGATGATGTTCATATAGTTATACTCACCAGGTGACTGTTCTTGCGTTATAAATACGAGCGACCCAATCGAACAGAAGGTTGGATGGATAGACGGAATGATCATTGTATCTGAGTTGTATTCGATTATATCGTGACGACGTTCATATAGAATTACTCACCAGGTTACTGTTCTTTCGTTATACATACGAGCAACCGAATCGAACAGAAGGTTGAATGGATAGTATCTGGGTTGTATTCGATTATGATGTTATGCTGTGTATATAGTTATACACATAATTTGACGGTATTCCCGTTTTACATACGAGCGACCGAAAGGAACAAAAAGTTGAATGGATAGACAGAACAATCAATGTATCTGGGTGGTATCCGATTATATTGCAATACTGTATATATAGTGATACTCACCAGGTGACGGTTCTTCCGTTACACATACTAGCGACTGAATCGAACAGAAGGTTAAATGGTTAGACGAAACGATAATTGTATCTGAGTTGTATTCGATGATATCGTGATGATGTTTATATAGCAATACTCACCAGGTAACTTTTCTTCCGTTTCACATACAAGCGACCGAATCGAGCAGAAGGATGAATTCAGTATAGATTGAACAATCATCGTATCTGGGTTGTATTCGATTATGTTTATATAGTTATACTCACCAGGTAACTGTTCTTCCGTTATACATACGAGCGACTGAATTGAACAGAAGGTTGAATGGATAGTATATGGGTTGTATTCGATTATGATGTTATGCTCTGTATATAGTTATACACACTAGGAGACGGTATTCCCGTTTTACATACGAGCGACCGAAACGAAAAGAAAGTTGAATGGATAGACTGAACAACCAATGTATCTGGGTGGTATCCGATTATATCGCAATACTGTATATATAGTGATACTCACCAGGTGACGATACTTCCGTTACACATACTAGCGACTGAATCGAACAGAATGTTGAATGGTTAGACGAAACGATAATTGTATCTGAGTTGTATTCGATGATATCGTGATGATGTTTATATAGCAATACTCACCAGGTAACTGTCCTTCCGTTTTACATACAAGCGACCGAATCGAGCATAAGGTTTAATGGATAGATTGAACAATCATCGTATCTGAGTTGTATTCGATTATGTTTATATAGTTATACTCATCAGGTACCTATTCTTCCGTTATACATACGAGCAACCGAATCGAACATAAGGTTGAATGGATAGATTGAACAATCATCGTATCTGAGTTGAATTCGATTATGTTTATATAGTTATACTCACCAGGTAACTGTTCTTCCGTTATACATACGAGCAACCGAATCGAACATAAGGTTGGATGGATAGATTGAACAATCATTGTATCTGAGTTGTATTCGATTATGTTTATATAGTTATACTCACCAGGTAACTGTTCTTCCGTTATACATAAGAGCGACTGAACTGAACAGAAGGTTTAATGGATAGACTGAACAATCATCGTATCTGGGTTGTATTCGATTATTTCGTGATGATTATTATATATTATGTCTAACCAGGTAACTGTTCTTCCGTTAAACATACGAGCAACCGAATCGAACATAAGGTTGGATGGATAGATTGAACAATCATTGTATCTGGGTTGTCTCCGATTATATCGTTATGCTGTATATTTAGTTACACCTACCATGTAACGGTTCTTTCGTTACACATACGAGCGTCTGAATCGAACATGAGGTTGGATGGTTGGACGGAACGATAATTGTAACTGAGTTTTATTCGATTATATCGTGGTGATGTTTATATAGTAATACTCACCAGGTGACTGTTCTTGCGTTATACATACGAGCGACCCAATCGAACAGAAGGTTGGATGGATAGACGGAATGATCATTGTATCTGAGTTGTATTCGATTATATCGTGATGACGTTCATATAGAATTACTCACCAGGTTACTGTTCTTTCGTTATACATACGAGCAACCGAATCGAACAGAAGGTTTAATGGATAGTATCTGGGTTGTATTCGATTATGATGTTGGGCTGTGTATATAGTTATACACATAAGGTGACGGTATTCCCGTTTTACATACGAGCGACCGAAAGGAACAGAAAGTTGAATGGATAGACTGAACAATCAATGTATCTGGGTGGTATCCGATTATATCGCAATACTGTATATATAGTGATACTTACCAGTTGACGGTACTTCCGTTACACATACTAGCGACTGAATCAAACAGAAGGTTAAATGGTTAGACGAAACGATAATTGTATCTGAGTTGTATTCGATGATATCGTGATGATGTTTATATAGCAATACTCACCAGGTAACTTTTCTTCCGTTTTACATACAAGCGACCGAATCGAGCAGAAGGATGAATTCAGTATAGATTGAACAATCATCGTATCTGGGTTGTATTCGATTATGTTTATATAGTTATACTCACCAGGTAACTGTTCTTCCGTTATACATACGAGCGACTGAATTGAACAGAAGGTTGAATGGATAGTATATGGGTTGTATTCGATTATGATGTTATGCTCTGTATATAGTTATACACACTAGGAGACGGTATTCCCGTTTTACATACGAGCAACCAAAACGAAAAGAAAGTTGAATGGATAGACTGAACAACCAATGTATCTGGGTGGCATCCGATTATATCGCAATACTGTATATATAGTGATACTTACCAGGTGACGATACTTCCGTTACACATACTAGCGACTGAATCGAACAGAATGTTGAATGGTTAGACGAAATGATAATTGTATCTGAGTTGTATTCGATGATATCGTGATGATGTTTATATAGCAATACTCACCAGGTAACTGTCCTTCCGTTTTACATACAAGCGACCGAATCGAGCAGAAGGTTAAATGGATAGATTGAACAATCATTGTATCTGAGTTGTATTCGATTATGTTTATATAGTTATACTCACCAGGTACCTATTCTTCCGTTATACATACGAGCAACCGAATCGAACATAAGGTTGAATGGATAGATTGAACAATCATCGTATCTGAGTTGTATTCGATTATGTTTATATAGTTATACTCACCAGGTAACTGTTCTTCCGTTATACATACGAGCGACTGAATTGAACAGAAGGTTGAATGGATAGACTAAACAATGATCGTATCTGGGGTTGTATTCGATTATATCGTGATGATGTTCATATAGTTATACTCACCAGGTAACTGTTCTCCAGTTATACATAAGAGCGACTGAACTGAACAGAAGGTTGAATGGATAGACTGAACAATCATCGTATCTGGGTGGTATTCGATTATTTCGTGATGATTATTATATATTATGTCTAACCAGGTAACTGTTCTTCCGTTAAACATACGAGCAACCGAATCGAACATAAGGTTGGATGGATAGATTGAACAATCATTGTATCTGGGTTGTCTCCGATTATATCGTTATGCTGTATATTTAGTTACACCTACCATGTAACGGTTCTTTCGTTACACATACGAGCGTCTGAATCGAACATGAGGTTGGATGGTTAGACGGAACGATAATTGTAACTGAGTTGTATTCGATTATATCGTGGTGACGTTTATATAGTAATACTCACCAGGTGACTGTTGTTGCGTTATACATACGAGCGACCCAATCGAACAGAAGGTTGGATGGATAGACGGAATGATCATTGTATCTGAGTTGTATTCGATTATATCGTGATGACGTTCATATAGAATTACTCACCAGGTTACTGTTCTTTCGTTATACATACGAGCAACCGAATCGAACAGAAGGTTGAATGGATAGTATCTGGGTTGTATTCGATTATGATGTTATGCTGTGTATATAGTTATACACATAATTTGACGGTATTCCCGTTTTACATACGAGCGACCGAAAGGAACAAAAAGTTGAATGGATAGACAGAACAATCAATGTATCTGGGTGGTATCCGATTATATCGCAATACTGTATATATAGTGATACTCACCAGGTGACGGTTCTTCCGTTACACATACTAGCGACTGAATCGAACAGAAGGTTAAATGGTTAGACGAAACGATAATTGTATCTGAGTTGTATTCGATGATATCGTGATGATGTTTATATAGCAATACTCACCAGGTAACTTTTCTTCCGTTTCACATACAAGCGACCGAATCGAGCAGAAGGATGAATTCAGTATAGATTGAACAATCATCGTATCTGGGTTGTACTCGATTATGTTTATATAGTTATACTCACCAGGTAACTGTTCTTCCGTTATACATACGAGCGACTGAATTGAACAGAAGGTTGAATGGATAGTATATGGGTTGTATTCGATTATGATGTTATGCTCTGTATATAGTTATACACACTAGGAGACGGTATTTCCGTTTTACATACGAGCGACCGAAACGAAAAGAAAGTTGAATGAATAGACTGAACAACCAATGTATCTGGGTGGTATCCGATTATATCGCAATACTGTATATATAGTGATACTCACCAGGTGACGATACTTCCGTTACACATACTAGCGACTGAATCGAACAGAATGTTGAATGGTTAGACGAAACGATAATTGTATCTGAGTTGTATTCGATGATATCGTGATGATGTTTATATAGCAATACTCACCAGGTAACTGTCCTTCCGTTTTACATACAAGCGACCGAATCGAGCATAAGGTTTAATGGATAGATTGAACAATCATCGTATCTGAGTTGTATTCGATTATGTTTATATAGTTATACTCATCAGGTACCTATTCTTCCGTTATACATACGAGCAACCGAATCGAACATAAGGTTGAATGAATAGATTGAACAATCATCGTATCTGAGTTGTATTCGATTATGTTTATATAGTTATACTCACCAGGTAACTGTTCTTCCGTTATACATACGAGCGACTGAATTGAACAGAAGGTTGAATGGATAGACTAAACAATGATCGTATCTGGGGTTGTATTCGATTATATCGTGATGATGTTCATATAGTTATACTCACCAGGTAACTGTTCTCCAGTTATACATAAGAGCGACTGAACTGAACAGAAGGTTGAATGGATAGTCTGAACAATCATCGTATCTGGGTTGTATTCGATTATTTCGTGATGATTATTATATATTATGTCTAACCAGGTAACTGTTCTTCCGTTAAACATACGAGCAACCGAATCGAACATAAGGTTGGATGGATAGATTGAACAATCATTGTATCTGGGTTGTCTCCGATTATATCGTTATGCTGTATATTTAGTTACACCTACCATGTAACGGTTCTTTCGTTACACATACGAGCGTCTGAATCGAACATGAGGTTGGATGGTTAGACGGAACGATAATTGTAACTGAGTTTTATTCGATTATATCGTGGTGATGTATATATAGTAATACTCACCAGGTGACTGTTCTTGCGTTATACATACGAGCGACCCAATCGAACAGAAGGTTGGATGGATAGACGGAATGATCATTGTATCTGAGTTGTATTCGATTATATCGTGATGACGTTCATATAGAATTACTCACCAGGTTACTGTTCTTTCGTTATACATACGAGCAACCGAATCGAACAGAAGGTTGAATGGATAGTATCTGGGTTGTATTCGATTATGATGTTATGCTGTGTTTATAGTTATACACATAATTTGACGGTATTCCCGTTTTACATACGAGCGACCGAAAGGAACAAAAAGTTGAATGGATAGACAGAACAATCAATGTATCTGGGTGGTATCCGATTATATCGCAATACTGTATATATAGTGATACTCACCAGGTGACGGTTCTTCCGTTACACATACTAGCGACTGAATCGAACAGAAGGTTAAATGGTTAGACGAAACGATAATTGTATCTGAGTTGTATTCGATGATATCGTGATGATGTTTATATAGCAATACTCACCAGGTAACTTTTCTTCCGTTTCACATACAAGCGACCGAATCGAGCAGAAGGATGAATTCAGTATAGATTGAACAATCATCGTATCTGGGTTGTATTCGATTATGTTTACATAGTTATACTCACCAGGTAACTGTTCTTCCGTTATACATACGAGCGACTGAATTGAACAGAAGGTTGAATGGATAGTATATGGGTTGTATTCGATTATGATGTTATGCTCTGTATATAGTTATACACACTAGGAGACGGTATTCCCGTTTTACATACGAGCGACCGAAACGAAAAGAAAGTTGAATGGATAGACTGAACAACCAATGTATCTGGGTGGTATCCGATTATATCACAATACTGTATATATAGTGATACTCACCAGGTGACGATACTTCCGTTACACATACTAGCGACTGAATCGAACAGAATGTTGAATGGTTAGACGAAACGTAAATTGTATCTGAGTTGTATTCGATGATATCGTGATGATGTTTATATAGCAATACTCACCAGGTAACTGTCCTTCCGTTTTACATACAAGCGACCGAATCGAGCATAAGGTTTGATGGATAGATTGAACAATCATCGTATCTGAGTTGTATTCGATTATGTTTATATAGTTATACCTATCAGGTACCTATTCTTCCGTTATACATACAAGTAACCGAATCGAACATAAGGTTGAATGGATAGATTGAACAATCATCGTATCTGAGTTGTATTCGATTATGTTTATATAGTTATACTCACCAGGTAACTGTTCTTCCGTTATACATACGAGCGACTGAATTGAACAGAAGGTTGAATGGATAGACTAAACAATGATCGTATCTGGGGTTGTATTCGATTATATCGTGATGATGTTCATATAGTTATACTCACCAGGTAACTGTTCTCCAGTTATACATAAGAGCGACTGAACTGAACAGAAGGTTTAATGGATAGACTGAACAATCATCGTATCTGGGTTGTATTCGATTATTTCGTGATGATTATTATATATTATGTCTAACCAGGTAACTGTTCTTCCGTTAAACATACGAGCAACCGAATCGAACATAAGGTTGGATGGATAGATTGAACAATCATTGTATCTGGGTTGTCTCCGATTATATCGTTATGCTGTATATTTAGTTACACCTACCATGTAACGGTTCTTTCGTTACACATACGAGCGTCTGAATCGAACATGAGGTTGGATGGTTGGACGGAACGATAATTGTAACTGAGTTTTATTCGATTATATCGTGGTGATGTTTATATAGTAATACTCACCAGGTGACTGTTCTTGCGTTATACATACGAGCGACCCAATCGAACAGAAGGTTGGATGGATAGACGGAATGATCTATGTATCTGAGTTGTATTCGATTATATCGTGATGACGTTCATATAGAATTACTCACCAGGTTACTGTTCTTTCGTTATACATACGAGCAACCGAATCGAACAGAAGGTTTAATGGATAGTATCTGGGTTGTATTCGATTATGATGTTGGGCTGTGTATATAGTTATACACATAAGGTGACGGTATTCCCGTTTTACATACGAGCGACCGAAAGGAACAGAAAGTTGAATGGATAGACTGAACAATCAATGTATCTGGGTGGTATCCGATTATATCGCAATACTGTATATATAGTGATACTTACCAGTTGACGGTACTTCCGTTACACATACTAGCGACTGAATCAAACAGAAGGTTAAATGGTTAGACGAAACGATAATTGTATCTGAGTTGTATTCGATGATATCGTGATGATGTTTATATAGCAATACTCACCAGGTAACTTTTCTTCCGTTTTACATACAAGCGACCGAATCGAGCAGAAGGATGAATTCAGTATAGATTGAACAATCATCGTATCTGGGTTGTATTCGATTATGTTTATATAGTTATACTCACCAGGTAACTGTTCTTCCGTTATACATACGAGCGACTGAATTGAACAGAAGGTTGAATGGATAGTATATGGGTTGTATTCGATTATGATGTTATGCTCTGTATATAGTTATACACACTAGGAGACGGTATTCCCGTTTTACATACGAGCAACCAAAACGAAAAGAAAGTTGAATGGATAGACTGAACAACCAATGTATCTGGGTGGCATCCGATTATATCGCAATACTGTATATATAGTGATACTTACCAGGTGACGATACTTCCGTTACACATACTAGCGACTGAATCGAACAGAATGTTGAATGGTTAGACGAAATGATAATTGTATCTGAGTTGTATTCGATGATATCGTGATGATGTTTATATAGCAATACTCACCAGGTAACTGTCCTTCCGTTTTACATACAAGCGACCGAATCGAGCAGAAGGTTAAATGGATAGATTGAACAATCATTGTATCTGAGTTGTATTCGATTATGTTTATATAGTTATACTCACCAGGTACCTATTCTTCCGTTATACATACGAGCAACCGAATCGAACATAAGGTTGAATGGATAGATTGAACAATCATCGTATCTGAGTTGTATTCGATTATGTTTATATAGTTATACTCACCAGGTAACTGTTCTTCCGTTATACATACGAGCGACTGAATTGAACAGAAGGTTGAATGGATAGACTAAACAATGATCGTATCTGGGGTTGTATTCGATTATATCGTGATGATGTTCATATAGTTATACTCACCAGGTAACTGTTCTCCAGTTATACATAAGAGCGACTGAACTGAACAGAAGGTTGAATGGATAGACTGAACAATCATCATATCTGGGTGGTATTCGATTATTTCGTGATGATTATTATATATTATGTCTAACCAGGTAACTGTTCTTCCGTTAAACATACGAGCAACCGAATCGAACATAAGGTTGGATGGATAGATTGAACAATCATTGTATCTGGGTTGTCTCCGATTATATCGTTATGCTGTATATTTAGTTACACCTACCATGTAACGGTTCTTTCGTTACACATACGAGCGTCTGAATCGAACATGAGGTTGGATGGTTAGACGGAACGATAATTGTAACTGAGTTGTATTCGATTATATCGTGGTGACGTTTATATAGTAATACTCACCAGGTGACTGTTGTTGCGTTATACATACGAGCGACCCAATCGAACAGAAGGTTGGATGGATAGACGGAATGATCATTGTATCTGAGTTGTATTCGATTATATCGTGATGACGTTCATATAGAATTACTCACCAGGTTACTGTTCTTTCGTTATACATACGAGCAACCGAATCGAACAGAAGGTTGAATGGATAGTATCTGGGTTGTATTCGATTATGATGTTATGCTGTGTATATAGTTATACACATAATTTGACGGTATTCCCGTTTTACATACGAGCGACCGAAAGGAACAAAAAGTTGAATGGATAGACAGAACAATCAATGTATCTGGGTGGTATCCGATTATATCGCAATACTGTATATATAGTGATACTCACCAGGTGACGGTTCTTCCGTTACACATACTAGCGACTAAATCGAACAGAAGGTTAAATGGTTAGACGAAACGATAATTGTATCTGAGTTGTATTCGATGATATCGTGATGATGTTTATATAGCAATACTCACCAGGTAACTTTTCTTCCGTTTCACATACAAGCGACCGAATCGAGCAGAAGGATGAATTCAGTATAGATTGAACAATCATCGTATCTGAGTTGTATTCGATTATGTTTTTATAGTTATACTCACCAGGTAACTGTTCTTCCGTTATACATACGAGCGACTGAATTGAACAGAAGGTTGAATGGATAGTATATGGGTTGTATTCGATTATGATGTTATGCTCTGTATATAGTTATACACACTAGGAGACGGTATTCCCGTTTTACATACGAGAGACCGAAACGAAAAGAAAGTTGAATGGATAGACTGAACAACCAATGTATCTGGGTGGTATCCGATTATATCGCAATACTGTATATATAGTGATACCTACCAGGTGACGATACTTCCGTTACACATACTAGCGACTGAATCGAACAGAATGTTGAATGGTTAGACGAAACGATAATTGTATCTGAGTTGTATTCGATGATATCGTGATGATGTTTATATAGCAATACTCACCAGGTAACTGTCCTTCCGTTTTACATACAAGCGACCGAATCGCGCAGAAGGTTGAATTGATAGATTGAACAATCATCGTATCTGAGTTGTATTCGATTATGTTTATATAGTTATACTCACCAGGTATCTATTCTTCCGTTATACATACGAGCAACCGAATCGAACATAAGGTTGAATGGATAGATTGAACAATCATCGTATCTGAGTTGTATTCGATTATGTTTATATAGTTATACTCACCAGGTAACTGTTCTTCCGTTATACATACGAGCGACTGAATTGAACAGAAGGTTGAATGGATAGACTAAACAATGATCGTATCTGGGGTTGTATTCGATTATATCGTGATGATGTTCATATAGTTATACTCACCAGGTAACTGTTCTCCAGTTATACATAAGAGCGACTGAACTGAACAGAAGGTTGAATGGATAGACTGAACAATCATCGTATCGGGGTTGTATTCGATTATTTCGTGATGATTATTATATATTATGTCTAACCAGGTAACTGTTCTTCCGTTATACATACGAGCAACCAAATCGAACATAAGGTTGAATGGATAGATTGAACAATCATTGTATCTGGGTTGTCTCCGATTATATCGTTATGCTGTGAATTTAGACACACCTACCATGTAACGGTTCTTTCGTTACACATACGAGCGTCTGAATCGAACATAAGGTTGGATGGTTAGACGGAACGATAATTGTAACTGAGTTGTATTCGATTATATCGTGGTAATGTTTATATAGTAATACTCACCAGGTGACTGTTCTTGCATTATACGTACCAGCGACCCAATCGAACAGAAGGTTTGATGGATAGACATAATGATCATTGAATCTGAGTTGTATTCGATTATATCGTGATGAAGTTCATATAGAAATACTCACCAGGGGACTGTTCTTTCGTTATACATACGAGCAACCGAATCGAACAGAAGGTTGAATGGATAGTATCTGAGTTGTATTCGATTATGATGTTATGCTGTGTATATAGTTATACACACTAGGTGACGGTATTCCCGTTTTACATACGAGCGACCGAAACGAACAGAAAGTTGAATGGATAGACTGAACAATCAATGTATCTGGTTGGTATTCGATTATATCGCAATACTGTATATATAGTGATACTTACCAGGTGACGGAACTTCCGTTACACATACTAGCGACTGAATCGAACAGGAGGTTAAATGTTTAGACGAAGCGATGATTGTATCTGAGTTGTATTCGATGATATCGTGATGATGTTTATATAGCATTACTCACCAGGTAACTGTTCTTCCGTTTTACATAAAAGCGATCGAATCGAGCAGATGGTTAATGGATAGATTGAAAATTTATCGTATCTGGGTTGTATTCGATTATGTTTATATAGTTATACTCACCAGGTAACTGTTCTTCCGTTATACATGAGAACGACTGAATTGAACAGAAGGTTGAATGGACAGACTAAACAATAATCGTATCTGGGGTTGTATTCGAGTATATCGTGATGATTATCATATAGTATGTCTAACCAGGTAACAGTTCTTCCGTTAAACATACGAGCAACCGAATCGAACATAAGGTTGGATGGATAGATTTAACAATCATTGTATCTGGGTTGTGTCCGATTATATCGTTATGCTGTATATTTAGTTACACCTACCATGTAACGGTTCTTTCGTTACACATACGAGCGTCTGAATCGAACATAAGGTTGGATGGTTAGACGGAACGATAATTGTAACTGAGTTGTATTCGATTATATCGTGGTGATGTTTATATAGTAATACTCATCAGGTGACTGTTCTTGCGTTATACATACGAGCGACCCAATCGAACAGAAGGTTGGATGGATAGACGGAATGATCATTATATCTAAGTTGTATTCGATTATATCGTGATGACGTTCATATAGAAATACTCACCAGGTTACTGTTCTTTCGTTATACATACGAGCAACCGAATCGAACAGAAGGTTGAATAGATAGTATCTGGGTTGTATTCGATTATGATGTTATGCTGTGTATATAGTTATACACATAAGGTAACGGTATTCCCTTTTTACATACGAGCGACCGAAACGAACAGAAAGTTGAATGGATAGACTGAACAATCGATGTATCTGGGTGGTATCCGATTATATCGCAATACTGTATATATAGTGATACTCACCAGGTGACGGTTCTTCCGTTACACATACTAGCGACTGAATCGAACAGAAGGTTAAATGGTTAGACGAAACGATAATTGTATCTGAGTTGTATTCGATGATATCGTGATGATGTTTATATAGCAATACTCACCAGGTAACTTTTCTTCCGTTTCACATACAAGCGACCGAATCGAGCAGAAGGATGAATTCAGTATAGATTGAACAATCATCGTATCTGAGTTGTATTCGATTATGTTTTTATAGTTATACTCACCAGGTAACTGTTCTTCCGTTATACATACGAGCGACTGAATTGAACAGAAGGTTGAATGGATAGTATATGGGTTGTATTCGATTATGATGTTATGCTCTGTATATAGTTATACACACTAGGAGACGGTATTCCCGTTTTACATACGAGAGACCGAAACGAAAAGAAAGTTGAATGGATAGACTGAACAACCAATGTATCTGGGTGGTATCCGATTATATCGCAATACTGTATATATAGTGATACCTACCAGGTGACGATACTTCCGTTACACATACTAGCGACTGAATCGAACAGAATGTTGAATGGTTAGACGAAACGATAATTGTATCTGAGTTGTATTCGATGATATCGTGATGATGTTTATATAGCAATACTCACCAGGTAACTGTCCTTCCGTTTTACATACAAGCGACCGAATCGCGCAGAAGGTTGAATTGATAGATTGAACAATCATCGTATCTGAGTTGTATTCGATTATGTTTATATAGTTATACTCACCAGGTATCTATTCTTCCGTTATACATACGAGCAACCGAATCGAACATAAGGTTGAATGGATAGATTGAACAATCATCGTATCTGAGTTGTATTCGATTATGTTTATATAGTTATACTCACCAGGTAACTGTTCTTCCGTTATACATACGAGCGACTGAATTGAACAGAAGGTTGAATGGATAGACTAAACAATGATCGTATCTGGGGTTGTATTCGATTATATCGTGATGATGTTCATATAGTTATACTCACCAGGTAACTGTTCTCCAGTTATACATAAGAGCGACTGAACTGAACAGAAGGTTGAATGGATAGACTGAACAATCATCGTATCGGGGTTGTATTCGATTATTTCGTGATGATTATTATATATTATGTCTAACCAGGTAACTGTTCTTCCGTTATACATACGAGCAACCAAATCGAACATAATGTTGAATGGATAGATTGAACAATCATTGTATCTGGGTTGTCTCCGATTATATCGTTATGCTGTATATTTAAACACACCTACCATGTAACGGTTCTTTCGTTACACATACGAGCGTCTGAATCGAACATAAGGTTGGATGGTTAGACGGAACGATAATTGTAACTGAGTTGTATTCGATTATATCGTGGTAATGTTTATATAGTAATACTCACCAGGTGACTGTTCTTGCATTATACGTACCAGCGACCCAATCGAACAGAAGGTTTGATGGATAGACATAATGATCATTGAATCTGAGTTGTATTCGATTATATCGTGATGAAGTTCATATAGAAATACTCACCAGGTTACTGTTCTTTCGTTATACATACGAGCAACCGAATCGAACAGAAGGTTGAATGGATAGTATCTGAGTTGTATTCGATTATGATGTTATGCTGTGTATATAGTTATACACACTAGGTGACGGTATTCCCGTTTTACATACGAGCGACCGAAACGAACAGAAAGTTGAATGGATAGACTGAACAATCAATGTATCTGGTTGGTATTCGATTATATCGCAATACTGTATATATAGTGATACTTACCAGGTGACGGAACTTCCGTTACACATACTAGCGACTGAATCGAACAGGAGGTTAAATGTTTAGACGAAGCGATGATTGTATCTGAGTTGTATTCGATGATATCGTGATGATGTTTATATAGCATTACTCACCAGGTAACTGTTCTTCCGTTTTACATAAAAGCGATCGAATCGAGCAGATGGTTAATGGATAGATTGAAAATTTATCGTATCTGGGTTGTATTCGATTATGTTTATATAGTTATACTCACCAGGTAACTGTTCTTCCGTTATACATGAGAACGACTGAATTGAACAGAAGGTTGAATGGACAGACTAAACAATAATCGTATCTGGGGTTGTATTCGAGTATATCGTGATGATTATCATATAGTATGTCTAACCAGGTAACAGTTCTTCCGTTAAACATACGAGCAACCGAATCGAACATAAGGTTGGATGGATAGATTTAACAATCATTGTATCTGGGTTGTGTCCGATTATATCGTTATGCTGTATATTTAGTTACACCTACCATGTAACGGTTCTTTCGTTACACATACGAGCGTCTGAATCGAACATAAGGTTGGATGGTTAGACGGAACGATAATTGTAACTGAGTTGTATTCGATTATATCGTGGTGATGTTTATATAGTAATACTCACCAGGTGACTGTTCTTGCGTTATACATACGAGCGACCCAATCGAACAGAAGGTTGGATGGATAGACGGAATGATCATTATATCTAAGTTGTATTCGATTATATCGTGATGACGTTCATATAGAAATACTCACCAGGTTACTGTTCTTTCGTTATACATACGAGCAACCGAATCGAACAGAAGGTTGAATAGATAGTATCTGGGTTGTATTCGATTATGATGTTATGCTGTGTATATAGTTATACACATAAGGTAACGGTATTCCCTTTTTACATACGAGCGACCGAAACGAACAGAAAGTTGAATGGATAGACTGAACAATCGATGTATCTGGGTGGTATCCGATTATATCGCAATTTCGTTTCGGTCGCTCGTATGTAAAACGGGAATACCGTCACCTAGTGTGTATAACAATATACACAGCATAACATCATAATCGAATACAACTCAGATACAATGATCATTCCGTCTATCCATCCAACCTTATATTCGATTGGGTCGCTCGTATGTATAACGCAAGAACAGTCACTCACTATATGAACATCACCACGATATAATCGAATACAATTCAGTTACAATTATCATTTCGTCTAACCATCCAACCTAATGTTCGATTCAGACGCTCGTATGTGTAACGAATGAACCGTTACATGGTAGGTGTAACTAAATATACAGCATAACGAAATAATCGGAGACAACCCAGATACAATGATTGTTCAATCTATCTATCCAAGCTTATGTTCGATTTGGTTGCTCATATGTATAACGGAAGAACTGTTACCTGGTTAGACATACTATGTGATGATAATCACGATATAATCAAATACAACCCAGATACGATGATTGTTCAGTCGATCTATTCAACCTTCTGTTCAGTTCAGTCGCTCTTATGTATAACTGGAGAACAGTTTTCTGGTGAGTATAATTATTTGAACATCATAAAGATATAATCGAATACAACCCCAGATACGATTATTGTTTAGTCTATCCATTCAACCTTCTGTTCAATTCAGTCGTTCTCATGTATAACGAAAGAACAGTTACCTGGTGAGTATAACCATATAAACATAATCGAATACAACCCAGATACGATGAATTTTCAATCTATCCATTTAACCTTCGGCTCGATTCGGTCGCTTTTATGTAAAACGGAAGAACAGTTACCTGGTGAGTATTACAATATAAACATCATCACGATATCATCGAATACAACTCAGATACAATTATCGCTTCGTGTAAACATTTAACCTCCTGTTCGATTCAGTCGCTAGAGTAGTGCACCTAGGCGGGTACGAGCTCAAGATGGCCGCCATAAAGGCGGGAAATTCAAATTTTGCTGACGTCATCAAAGATGGCCGCCATGGGACAGCTGTCATATGTCAACTGTCAACTGTCATATGTCAACTGTCATATGTCAACTGTCATATGTCAACTGTCATATGTCAACTGTCATATGTCAACTGTCATATGTCAACTGTCATATGTCAACTGTCATATGTCAACTGTCATATGTCAACTGTCATATGTCTACTGTTTAGTGTTCCATGCCGCTGTATCAACTGTCAAGTGTTCCATGCATCTGATGATTAGATGAAGTATGGAAACGCAACGCGTCATAGACTACCCGACCAATCAGAAGCCGTCATAGTCCCTTGGCCCCCTTGACCCCCTTAGGCCTCCGCTGTACCCCCTTAACCCCCTCAGGCCTCCGCTGTACCCCCTCAACCGCTCAGGACTTCGCTGTACCCCCCCTAACCCCCTTAGGTCTCCGCTGTACCCCCTTGGCCCCCTCAGGTCTTCGCTGTACCCCCTTGGCCCCCTTAGGTTTTTCTATACCCCCTTGACCCCCCTTAGGACTGCGCCCCCTTAGCGCTTCGCATCCGGAAACATATCATGACGTCATATTTTATTTAAAAAAATCCTTCCATCGGCCGGATTCGAACCCCAGTCCACCGGATTACGAGTCCGATGCGTTCCCACAGAGCTATGACCACTATATAATTTAATTGCAGTCAATGTCGATGCAACGTTATCGCACAGCGTGACGTAGTCGAGCAGATCCGTCCCAAAGATAAGAGAACGTAGCAACCTCGGCAAGCGGGGAGCAGGAAAACGAACAATGGCTTATTCATTCATTAAATATCAGCGTATTGATAGACATAATCGCATTCAAGGTCAGGTTCGCTGCATTCCATTGATGATTCAACATGATACAATATTTCGCGTAACGTTACAAAGATAAGAGACGACAAAGCGACTGACACTGTTGCCAGACGTTTGAAAAAATAAGGCATTGATGCCAGACGTTTGAAAATATCTGGAAATATACTAAGTGGAATCCTAACAACCACGTGTGAATACCTTAAATTGACGTATACAGGGTGAAGTTAGGCGTCTGACATCTAACGTTTGGTAGCCAACTGTCAAATGTCAAATGTCAAATGTCAAATGTCAAATGTCAAATGTCAAATGTCAAATGTCAAATGTCAAATGTCAAATGTCAAATGTCAAATGTCAAATGTCAAATGTCAAATGTCAAATGTCAAATGTCAAATGTCAAATGTCAAATGTCAAATGTCAAATGTCAAATGTCAAATGTCAAATGTCAAATGTCAAAATGTCTAATGTCAAAGGTCAACTGTCAAATGTCAAATGTCAAATGTCAAATGTCAAATGTCAAATGTCAAATGTCAATCGTCAATTGTCAAATGTCAATCGTCAATTGTCAAATGTCTAATGTCAAATGTCTAATGTCTAATGTCAAATGGCCGCTATTTCTTGGTCACACCCTAACAATGATGCTACGGACGGTCCAATTAGAAGTAATAAAGAGCGTTGTAATAATAATCCAAATTGCACAAGATGATGTAATATCTACATTTCGTCGATATATCGACAATGAATGGGGCCTTTCGTAACTTTGCAGGTGGTTAATGATGATATCATATATCAATACCATAATTATTCATGATGATGTCATGCTTATCTCAGCATTTTATTCATTATATTGATGAACAAAGATATCTTTAATAAGGTTGCACGTGGCCGGTGGTGAAATCATAAATCATGACTATAATTACAGATAGCGATTTTGTTATATCCTTGAATAACAGCTAGATATGCAACTATGCACTTCTCGGTGCAAAACACATTCATAAACGATTATTGTTGTTCTTATCAGTTATAAAACCAATTTCATATCGGGTGGAGCTTCAGTTTGCCTTCGATCATCAACAGATAAACAAGTGACGGTGAATCATCGTGGGTGTGTAGTTCGACAATTATTATTTTGTGGGTGTATATTTCAATAATCTAAGGTGAGTTTCATTTATTTATTTCTCTTGATCTCTATCACCATGCGACTCGAGTTTCGAAATAGGGTATTCAATCAGATGTTCTGAAATAGGGTATATCCATAGTATTTTTCTTTAATGTTTCGACAGTTTTGTTGTATATCTGATTTTTTTTTGTTCTTGGTTGTTTTGATATATGGATCTTTCAGGAATAAACGCTGCCACCTGAGTTACTGTATTCAAGCCGACAGTGCCTCTCCATAGCCTTCCTTTGAATGAGCCACAATTGATTAAATATATAAGGGTGGTTCAAACACGTTACGGAGATACAATTGTGGTTGAATTGCAAGAAAAGAGCGTATTCCTACCAAAGAGAGCGGTTGAAGCAGTGAAGCTGCAAATTCCACTCTTCACCCCTGACGACTACTCTCTCATTTTCAAAGGGTTAGCACGACTGTCCTCCAACTTTGAGATTGTGAAGAAATAATCAAATGTGAGTAATCTGCTTAATGTCTAGAATGAATTTCCTCAACTTCTTCAAAGTGTCAATACATTTAACAAAACTGAACTTTTTTCAGAAACCAACAGTGCCCCTGTACAACCCACCAGTCAACTGGTCACAAGAGAACGGCGGGGACTTCCATAATAGTTTTAAGATTTTGGTGAGTGGAACGTTTCTTTTTATTTGTGAAAACAATGGAAAATGCTAACGAAATTGGTCTTGTGAGTGATGAAACTATTAGGATATTCAAGGAACTAAAAACAAAAAATTTAACAATCAATGAAAAGAGCTTCTGGATAAAGAAAATCAAAAAACATATTCAAATCTGTAATAAAGCAATTCGTGAGGCTGATTTGACATCAGGAATACTTAGAAAACTCCAAACGAACGTGGGACATTTGAAAAGATTTTACGCTCTAATTAAAAATTCGAAACATATTGGATCTGGTCTCACAAGTCCAAGGAGAAACCGGATATCATGGAGGGATGTCCAATCGGTTTTTGCAAGCCGAATAAGGACGGGTATTATCATTAATATTTCTCACAAGGACGTAGCACAATTTCTGACCGATGCTTGTCATATTTTCAAAATTAAGATCAAAAAATGTCTCAATAATTTTCAATTAATCAAGGCCAATACCAACTTTTGTGGAGAATTTATAAAAAAATCTAAAGATGGTGACATAATCGAATTCAAATATTTCAACACAAAAAATGCTTCAATAGATATAGGAACGGATTTAGACCTTTGGTTCCAAGATAATGTTACTGATGTCATTTCAAATAAGCTTTCGGAATTTCAAGAAAAAGTTAGTGGCTGGGCCTTACATCGCATCATTTCTTTGGAAGTCAACATAAATAAATTAGAAATTGGAAATGGATCCTCATACATTGGTCTGCCAGACCAAATTTCAAAAAAGCAAGCTTGTATTAATGTTAAAAACACTGATGAAGCCTGCTTTTTTTGGAGCGTGGTCAGTGCTTTATACCCTGTCAATCATAATGTAGATAGGCCCAGCTCGTACCCTCATTACAACCAAGTTCTCAATACCACAGGCTTGGAAACTCCCCTAATGTTTAATCAAATTGGTAAATTTGAAAAGTTGAATACTATTTCGGTGAACGTTTATGGTTTGGAACTGATCCAGGCAAACGGTAGAGAGTATTTTGAAGTAGTACCCGTAAGACTCACAAAACACAAGTTGGATAGACATGTCAATTTGCTCTTGGTTCAGAGTGAATATTTTCCAAAACCCAACGATTATGAAGCTCTACCTGAGGATGATGATGATGTAGAAATTCGGTATCATTATTGTTGGATAAAGGACATGTCAAGACTTCTTTCGGCTCAACTCAGTAAACACAAAAAAAAAATTATTTTTGTGATAGATGTTTAAATTATTTCTCCAATGAATCGAAATTGAATGATCATAGTGCTGTGTGTGAAAACATCAACGATTGCAAAATTTCTTTTCCTGATTATGATTTTGTCGAGTTCAAAAATTCTATTTATAAACAGAAAGCTGAATTTATCATTTATGCTGACTTTGAATCTGAATTGCAGCACTATGATCACGAAATTTCTTCGAAAACAAAAAAATACCAGAAACACAATGCGTTCAGTGCAGGATACTACTTTAAATGCTCCTACGATGACAACTTATCATATTTCAAGAGTCATCGAGGACCTGAATGCATGGATTGGTTCGCATCGGAAATGACAGAGGTCGCAAAATTTGTAAAGTCCAAGATCAAAACAATCATTCCCCTGACTGATTTCCCTGAAAAGGTCGGTGTAACAACTTGTCACATTTGTGAAAAGACATTCAAGGCTGGCGAAACAATCGTCAAAGACCACTGTCACTTCACGGGTCAGTTCAGGGGGTGGGCACACAATGCCTGTAACTTGAACTATCAAAAGTCTTTTGTAATACCTATAGTTTTCCACAACTTGAGTGGTTATGACTCTCATTTTCTCATTAGAGACATTACCAAACGTGGGAGGGTGAGCGTACTTCCTATAAATATGGGAAAATACATTTCTTTTACGCAACACGATAAGGAATCTGGAATCAAATTTAGATTTATAGATTCATTAAGATTTTTAGGCGCCAGTCTTGATGAGCTGGCATCAAATTTAAATAAAGACGATTTTCGAAATTTGAAAAAAGAATTCATCACTTTAAGTGATAGTAAATTCGAGTTGCTCACAAAGAAAGGTGTCTTTCCATATGACTACATCAATAATGTAGATAAACTGAATGAAACTGAATTACCATCCATCGAGCATTTTTACAACAAGTTGAATGATGAAAATATTGATGAGGAAAAGTACGCTCATGCTCTTAACGTATGGCAACAATTCAATATCAAGACTCTAGGTCAATATAGCGATCTTTATATGAAGACAGATATCCTTCTGCTGGCAGACGTCATGGAAAATTTTAGAGAAGCTGCTTTGAAAACATACGGCTTAGATCCCGCATGGTATTACACCCTTCCTGGCTATACGTGGGATTGTATGTTGAAATTCACGAAATGTAAATTACAAATTTTGAAAGACGTTGATATGCTTATGTTCATTGAAAAGGCTATAAGAGGCGGCATTTCAGTTTGCAGCAACAGGTATTCCGAGGCTAATCATAAATATATGCCAACATACGATCCTACGAAACCTTCAAAACATCTTCTCTATTTGGATGTCAACAATCTGTATGGATGGGCAATGTCTAAACCCCTTCCTCTTGGAGGGTTTGAATGGACAGATACCAACATAGATGTTACATCTATTCCTGACGATGCACCAGAAGGGTATATCCTACAAGTTGACCTAGAGTACCCCGAACATCTGCACGATCTACATAAAGATTTCCCGTTCTGTTCAGAACACCGTAAACCTCCTGGCTCAAAATTGGCAAAATTAATGACAACATTACATTATAAGCAGCAATACATATTGCATTACGTTAATTTGAAACAAGCTATAGCCAATGGTTTGAAATTAACAAAAATCCACAAAGTGGTTAAATTCAAACAGTCCGCGTGGTTGCAGCCCTACATTGATCTCAACACTATATTGAGAACTGCAGCCACCAATACTTTTGAAAAAAATTTGTACAAGCTTATGAACAATGCGGTGTTTGGTAAGACCATGGAAAACATCCGCAAACATCGCATTGTTAAATTATGTAGATCGTGGGAGGGGCGGTACGGGGCAAGGAATTTGATTGCAAGTACTAAATTCCGTAATCGGACAATATTGAGTGATGACTTGGTAGCTATCGAGCTGGGCAAGTCCAAAATAGTCTTCAACAAGCCCCTCCATGTTGGAATGGCTATACTGGACTTATCCAAGACTCGTATGTACAACTTCCATTATGATTTCATGCTACCTACGATGGGTGTGGAAAATTGTAAGTTACTGTACACAGATACTGATAGCTTCATTTACGAACTTGGTTGTGATGATGTGTACGCGGAACTTATAAAAACCAATCTGAATGAATTCGATACTTCCGACTATCCTTCAGACAATATTTTTGGAATTCCGCAAGTGAATAAAAAAGTAATCGGAAAAATGAAGGATGAAGCAAATTCGAAAATTATTACGCACTTTGTAGGCTTACGTTCAAAAATGTATGCCTACAAGGTGCAGGGGGGTAAAGTAACCAAAAAATCTAAAGGGATCAAGCATAATGTAGTCAAGAATAAGATTACTTTCGATGATTATGTAACATGTCTTAAGGAATCAAAGGAACAAATCGTTACCCAACGAACAATCCGTTCCTATGCTCATGAAGTATTCAGCATCGAACAGACAAAAATTGCGCTGAGTCCTTATGACAGTAAAAGACATCTACTACCAAATTCGCATGATACCCTTCCTTTTGGACATTTCTCCATCACCCAAACTCCCATGGTGTCAGATCCGCCTGACGAAGAATTTTCGGAATGAATAGCATTCTCTATTGTTTTTATGAATGAAAATGAAATATACTCCACTCTGTAAATATATATATATATACTCACCCAATTATTGTATAACTCCTAGTTTTGAAGTAATATTGTTATATCTATATATTTTTTATGTTTTTTATATCTGTATAGCTGATGCTTGTATATAATATACATATATTATACCCCTCTACTCAAGTTTTATATGAATATATTTTCATCTTTTTTTATATCTATATATCTGATGTTTGTTGAACATGTATCTCTTTCATTGAATAAAACACTGTGAAATATATATCTTTGTCCTTTACTCAAAATATTTCAGAGCAATGCTTTTATAGAAAAACAAATATTCTCTCAATGCATTACCTAATAAGCTACAATTAGACATCTCACAAAATGCATACAAAACATCTAAACGACTATTTTCATCATCATGGAAACTAGATCTAATTAAATCTACAACATTATGAAAATAAGCACTAAAGTTCATGTCCTCCAGCATGGCCACCCGATGAATCACTACACCTCGATGAACTTCGAGGATTTGGTTGGCATCTTTATCGTCGATGTAGAAGTCAACACCAAATTTGCTCACCATTAGAAATTTCACTTCACCGTACACCATCTGTGTAACTTTGCAGTAATCACCACATGGAAACGTTACGGCTTCACACTCTTTGCTAGTTGGTGCATTGAAAAATTTTTCCAATTGATTTTGCAGCAAATCGGTGAATACAGCCCACTCCATTAATCCAAAAGATATTCTGTATGATGAACATGTTAAAATGACAGCTGGACTGAACGATTCGGCAGGGCTTAAACCAACCCCAATATTGAAACACCCCGATGAGAATGATGTGTGGAGTAGGTAATACATCTCATCTTTGGCTGTCTTCTCGAACATTTCCAACAGCTCGTCTAATTCTCCATCAGATTCTTCACTGAATGATGCTGCTGGTGGTGATGGTGGTGGTGTCATCTCGACGTCACTTACATCTGACATACTGGATAGAAACTCGACTGAGACTGAAATCAACTTCATGCAGATATTTATATCCCCCTCTTTCCTAGACTTATCCGAACTTGAATTGTGATTTCTGTTCTTTATGATGGAGATAAAAAGGCCCCTACGACTGCAGAATTATGTGCGTATTTTCCATAAGATTCTATACTAAATCGACGTCTTCTATCCAACTGTTATGTTTTTGTCGAGTCCTAGCCACTTGATGTACATTTTCTTTCCCTTTCTCCTCAATACTTTTTCAATGAGGTAAATGTCGGGATTTTTGGTTTACTGCAATTCCTCCTCATAGAAAGCACCGCTGATTGGCTGACCATGCATGTCTTCGAGTAAGTATGTTACAGGATTGGTTATTTTAACTTCAGTGATTTTGAATAACTCTGTCGTCCAATTTGGCGTGTACCCTTTTTCGAAAATATGTTTAGACTTGGATATCCGCACGATATCACCAACTTTGAGCTTACGTGGACCAGCAATTTTCAAATGACTATGTGTGAATACCACAAATTGATGGATTACGTTTGACCTATGATAGGGGCGTACTAGGGCTGCTGAAGTTTGGAGTCTGACATCTGACAGTTAACGTTTGACGTATAACATCCAACATTTGATAGTTGACGTTCGACGTCTGACATTCGACCACTGGCGGCGTACGTGAGATGTTAGGTTAGGTTAGGTTAGATTAGGTCATGAAACGTTAGGTCAGGTTAGGTTAGGTCGGTCCTGTGTCGTTCGGTGAGGTTAGGTTAGGTATTGACCAAACCTTACCTCTGAGGTTAGGTGAGGCCCCCGAGACGTTAGATTCAGAGGTAAGGTTAAGTCGGAGACCTAACCTAACTAACTAACGTCTCGGGGGCCTCACCTAACCTCAGAGGTAAGGTTTGGTCAAGACCTAACCTAACCTCACCGAACGACTCAGGACCGACCTAACCTAACCTGACCTAACGTTTCATGACCTAATCTAACCTAACCTAATCTAACATCTCACGTACGCCGCCAGTGGTCGAATGTCAGACGTCGAACGTCAACTATCAATTGTTGGATGTTATACGTCAAACGTTAACTGTCAGATGTCAGACTCCAAACTTCAGCAGCCCTAGTACGCCCCTATCATAGGTCAAACGTAATCCATCAATTTGTGGTATTCACACATAGTCATTTGAAAATTGCTGGTCCACGTAAGCTCAAAGTTGGTGATATCGTGCGGATATCCAAGTCTAAACATATTTTCGAAAAAGGGTACACGCCAAATTGGACGACAGAGTTATTCAAAATCACTGAAGTTAAAATAACCAATCCTGTAACATACTTACTCGAAGACATGCATGGTCAGCCAATCAGCGGTGCTTTCTATGAGGAGGAATTGCAGAAAACCAAAAATCCCGACATTTACCTCATTGAAAAAGTATTGAGGAGAAAGGGAAAGAAAATGTACATCAAGTGGCTAGGACTCGACAAAAAACATAACAGTTGGATAGAAGACGTCGATTTAGTATAGAATCTTATGGAAAATACGCACATAATTCTGCAGTCGTAGGGGCCTTTTTATCTCCATCATAAAGAACAGAAATCACAATTCAAGTTCGGATAAGTCTAGGAAGGAGGGGGATATAAATATCTGCATGAAGTTGATTTCAGTCTCAGTCGAGTTTCTATCCAGTATGTCAGATGTAAGTGACGTCGAGATGACACCACCACCATCACCACCAGCAGCATCATTCAGTGAAGAATCTGATGGAGAATTAGACGAGCTGTTGGAAATGTTCGAGAAGACAGCCAAAGATGAGATGTATTACCTACTCCACACATCATTCTCATCGGGGTGTTTCAATATTGGGGTTGGTTTAAGCCCTGCCAGATCGTTCAGTCCAGCTGTCATTTTAACATGTTCATCATACAGAATATCTTTTGGATTAATGGAGTGGGCTGTATTCACCGATTTGCTGCAAAATCAATTGGAAAAATTTTTCAATGCACCAACTAGCAAAGAGTGTGAAGCCGTAACGTTTCCATGTGGTGATTACTGCAAAGTTACACAGATGGTGTACGGTGAAGTGAAATTTCTAATGGTGAGCAAATTTGGTGTTGACTTCTACATCGACGATAAAGATGCCAACCAAATCCTCGAAGTTCATCGAGGTGTAGTGATTCATCGGGTGGCCATGCTGGAGGACATGAACTTTAGTGCTTATTTTCATAATGTTGTAGATTTAATTAGATCTAGTTTCCATGATGATGAAAATAGTCGTTTAGATGTTTTGTATGCATTTTGTGAGATGTCTAATTGTAGCTTATTAGGTAATGCATTGAGAGAATATTTGTTTTTCTATAAAAGCATTGCTCTGAAATATTTTGAGTAAAGGACAAAGATATATATTTCACAGTGTTTTATTCAATGAAAGAGATACATGTTCAACAAACATCAGATATATAGATATAAAAAAAGATGAAAATATATTCATATAAAACTTGAGTAGAGGGGTATAATATATGTATATTATATACAAGCATCAGCTATACAGATATAAAAAACATAAAAAATATATAGATATAACAATATTACTTCAAAACTAGGAGTTATACAATAATTGGGTGAGTATATATATATATATATTTACAGAGTGGAGTATATTTCATTTTCATTCATAAAAACAATAGAGAATGCTATTCATTCCGAAAATTCTTCGTCAGGCGGATCTGACACCATGGGAGTTTGGGTGATGGAGAAATGTCCAAAAGGAAGGGTATCATGCGAATTTGGTAGTAGATGTCTTTTACTGTCATAAGGACTCAGCGCAATTTTTGTCTGTTCGATGCTGAATACTTCATGAGCATAGGAACGGATTGTTCGTTGGGTAACGATTTGTTCCTTTGATTCCTTAAGACATGTTACATAATCATCGAAAGTAATCTTATTCTTGACTACATTATGCTTGATCCCTTTAGATTTTTTGGTTACTTTACCCCCCTGCACCTTGTAGGCATACATTTTTGAACGTAAGCCTACAAAGTGCGTAATAATTTTCGAATTTGCTTCATCCTTCATTTTTCCGATTACTTTTTTATTCACTTGCGGAATTCCAAAAATATTGTCTGAAGGATAGTCGGAAGTATCGAATTCATTCAGATTGGTTTTTATAAGTTCCGCGTACACATCATCACAACCAAGTTCGTAAATGAAGCTATCAGTATCTGTGTACAGTAACTTACAATTTTCCACACCCATCGTAGGTAGCATGAAATCATAATGGAAGTTGTACATACGAGTCTTGGATAAGTCCAGTATAGCCATTCCAACATGGAGGGGCTTGTTGAAGACTATTTTGGACTTGCCCAGCTCGATAGCTACCAAGTCATCACTCAATATTGTCCGATTACGGAATTTAGAACTTGCAATCAAATTCCTTGCCCCGTACCGCCCCTCCCACGATCTACATAATTTAACAATGCGATGTTTGCGGATGTTTTCCATGGTCTTACCAAACACCGCATTGTTCATAAGCTTGTACAAATTTTTTTCAAAAGTATTGGTGGCTGCAGTTCTCAATATAGTGTTGAGATCAATGTAGGGCTGCAACCACGCGGACTGTTTGAATTTAACCACTTTGTGGATTTTTGTTAATTTCAAACCATTGGCTATAGCTTGTTTCAAATTAACGTAATGCAATATGTATTGCTGCTTATGATGTAATGTTGTCATTAATTTTGCCAATTTTGAGCCAGGAGGTTTACGGTGTTCTGAACAGAACGGGAAATCTTTATGTAGATCGTGCAGATGTTCGGGGTACTCTAGGTCAACTTGTAGGATATACCCTTCTGGTGCATCGTCAGGAATAGATGTAACATCTATGTTGGTATCTGTCCATTCAAACCCTCCAAGAGGAAGGGGTTTAGACATTGCCCATCCATACAGATTGTTGACATCCAAATAGAGAAGATGTTTTGAAGGTTTCGTAGGATCGTATGTTGGCATATATTTATGATTAGCCTCGGAATACCTGTTGCTGCAAACTGAAATGCCGCCTCTTATAGCCTTTTCAATGAACATAAGCATATCAACGTCTTTCAAAATTTGTAATTTACATTTCGTGAATTTCAACATACAATCCCACGTATAGCCAGGAAGGGTGTAATACCATGCGGGATCTAAGCCGTATGTTTTCAAAGCAGCTTCTCTAAAATTTTCCATGACGTCTGCCAGCAGAAGGATATCTGTCTTCATATAAAGATCGCTATATTGACCTAGAGTCTTGATATTGAATTGTTGCCATACGTTAAGAGCATGAGCGTACTTTTCCTCATCAATATTTTCATCATTCAACTTGTTGTAAAAATGCTCGATGGATGGTAATTCAGTTTCATTCAGTTTATCTACATTATTGATGTAGTCATATGGAAAGACACCTTTCTTTGTGAGCAACTCGAATTTACTATCACTTAAAGTGATGAATTCTTTTTTCAAATTTCGAAAATCGTCTTTATTTAAATTTGATGCCAGCTCATCAAGACTGGCGCCTAAAAATCTTAATGAATCTATAAATCTAAATTTGATTCCAGATTCCTTATCGTGTTGCGTAAAAGAAATGTATTTTCCCATATTTATAGGAAGTACGCTCACCCTCCCACGTTTGGTAATGTCTCTAATGAGAAAATGAGAGTCATAACCACTCAAGTTGTGGAAAACTATAGGTATTACAAAAGACTTTTGATAGTTCAAGTTACAGGCATTGTGTGCCCACCCCCTGAACTGACCCGTGAAGTGACAGTGGTCTTTGACGATTGTTTCGCCAGCCTTGAATGTCTTTTCACAAATGTGACAAGTTGTTACACCGACCTTTTCAGGGAAATCAGTCAGGGGAATGATTGTTTTGATCTTGGACTTTACAAATTTTGCGACCTCTGTCATTTCCGATGCGAACCAATCCATGCATTCAGGTCCTCGATGACTCTTGAAATATGATAAGTTGTCATCGTAGGAGCATTTAAAGTAGTATCCTGCACTGAACGCATTGTGTTTCTGGTATTTTTTTGTTTTCGAAGAAATTTCGTGATCATAGTGCTGCAATTCAGATTCAAAGTCAGCATAAATGATAAATTCAGCTTTCTGTTTATAAATAGAATTTTTGAACTCGACAAAATCATAATCAGGAAAAGAAATTTTGCAATCGTTGATGTTTTCACACACAGCACTATGATCATTCAATTTCGATTCATTGGAGAAATAATTTAAACATCTATCACAAAAATAATTTTTTTTTTGTGTTTACTGAGTTGAGCCGAAAGAAGTCTTGACATGTCCTTTATCCAACAATAATGATACCGAATTTCTACATCATCATCATCCTCAGGTAGAGCTTCATAATCGTTGGGTTTTGGAAAATATTCACTCTGAACCAAGAGCAAATTGACATGTCTATCCAACTTGTGTTTTGTGAGTCTTACGGGTACTACTTCAAAATACTCTCTACCGTTTGCCTGGATCAGTTCCAAACCATAAACGTTCACCGAAATAGTATTCAACTTTTCAAATTTACCAATTTGATTAAACATTAGGGGAGTTTCCAAGCCTGTGGTATTGAGAACTTGGTTGTAATGAGGGTACGAGCTGGGCCTATCTACATTATGATTGACAGGGTATAAAGCACTGACCACGCTCCAAAAAAAGCAGGCTTCATCAGTGTTTTTAACATTAATACAAGCTTGCTTTTTTGAAATTTGGTCTGGCAGACCAATGTATGAGGATCCATTTCCAATTTCTAATTTATTTATGTTGACTTCCAAAGAAATGATGCGATGTAAGGCCCAGCCACTATCTTTTTCTTGAAATTCCGAAAGCTTATTTGAAATGACATCAGTAACATTATCTTGGAACCAAAGGTCTAAATCCGTTCCTATATCTATTGAAGCATTTTTTGTGTTGAAATATTTGAATTCGATTATGTCACCATCTTTAGATTTTTTTATAAATTCTCCACAAAAGTTGGTATTGGCCTTGATTAATTGAAAATTATTGAGACATTTTTTGATCTTAATTTTGAAAATATGACAAGCATCGGTCAGAAATTGTGCTACGTCCTTGTGAGAAATATTAATGATAATACCCGTCCTTATTCGGCTTGCAAAAACCGATTGGACATCCCTCCATGATATCCGGTTTCTCCTTGGACTTGTGAGACCAGATCCAATATGTTTCGAATTTTTAATTAGAGCGTAAAATCTTTTCAAATGTCCCACGTTCGTTTGGAGTTTTCTAAGTATTCCTGATGTCAAATCAGCCTCACGAATTGCTTTATTACAGATTTGAATATGTTTTTTGATTTTCTTTATTCAGAAGCTCTTTTCATTGATTGTTAAATTTTTTGTTTTTAGTTCCTTGAATATCCTAATAGTTTCATCACTCACAAGACCAATTTCGTTAGCATTTTCCATTGTTTTCACAAATAAAAAGAAACGTTCCACTCACCAAAATCTTAAAACTATTATGGAAGTCCCCGCCGTTCTCTTGTGACCAGTTGACTGGTGGGTTGTACAGGGGCACTGTTGGTTTCTGAAAAAAGTTCAGTTTTGTTAAATGTATTGACACTTTGAAGAAGTTGAGGAAATTCATTCTAGACATTAAGCAGATTACTCACATTTGATTATTTCTTCACAATCTCAAAGTTGGAGGACAGTCGTGCTAACCCTTTGAAAATGAGAGAGTAGTCGTCAGGGGTGAAGAGTGGAATTTGCAGCTTCACTGCTTCAACCGCTCTCTTTGGTAGGAATACGCTCTTTTCTTGCAATTCAACCACAATTGTATCTCCGTAACGTGTTTGAACCACCCTTATATATTTAATCAATTGTGGCTCATTCAAAGGAAGGCTATGGAGAGGCACTGTCGGCTTGAATACAGTAACTCAGGTGGCAGCGTTTATTCCTGAAAGATCCATATATCAAAACAACCAAGAACAAAAAAAAATCAGATATACAACAAAACTGTCGAAACATTAAAGAAAAATACTATGGATATACCCTATTTCAGAACATCTGATTGAATACCCTATTTCGAAACTCGAGTCGCATGGTGATAGAGATCAAGAGAAATAAATAAATGAAACTCACCTTAGATTATTGAAATATACACCCACAAAATAATAATTGTCGAACTACACACCCACGATGATTCACCGTCACTTGTTTATCTGTTGATGATCGAAGGCAAACTGAAGCTCCACCCGATATGAAATTGGTTTTATAACTGATAAGAACAACAATAATCGTTTATGAATGTGTTTTGCACCGAGAAGTGCATAGTTGCATATCTAGCTGTTATTCAAGGATATAACAAAATCGCTATCTGTAATTATAGTCATGATTTATGATTTCACCACCGGCCACGTGCAACCTTATTAAAGATATCTTTGTTCATCAATATATTGAATAAAATGCTGAGATAAGCATGACATCATCATGAATAATTATGGTATTGATATATGATATCATCATTAACCACCTGCAAAGTTACGAAAGGCCCCATTCATTGTCGATATATCGACGAAATGTAGATATTACATCATCTTGTGCAATTTGGATTATTATTACAACGCTCTTTATTACTTCTAATTGGACCGTCCGTAGCATCATTGTTAGGGTGTGACCAAGAAATAGCGGCCATTTGACATTAGACATTAGACATTTGACATTAGACATTTGACATTAGACATTTGACATTAGACATTTGACAATTGACGATTGACATTTGACAATTGACGATTGACATTTGACATTTGACATTTGACATTTGACATTTGACAGTTGACCTTTGACATTAGACATTTTGACATTTGACATTTGACATTTGACATTTGACATTTGACATTTGACATTTGACATTTGACATTTGACATTTGACATTTGACATTTGACATTTGACATTTGACATTTGACATTTGACATTTGACATTTGACATTTGACATTTGACATTTGACATTTGACATTTGACATTTGACAGTTGGCTACCAAACGTTAGATGTCAGACGCCTAACTTCACCCTGTATACGTCAATTTAAGGTATTCACACGTGGTTGTTAGGATTCCTTTTAGTATATTTCCAGATATTTTCAAACGTCTGGCATCAATGCCTTATTTTTTCAAACGTCTGGCAACAGTGTCAGTCGCTTTGTCGTCTCTTATCTTTGTAACGTTACGCGAAATATTGTATCATGTTGAATCATCAATGGAATGCAGCGAACCTGACCTTGAATGCGATTATGTCTATCAATACGCTGATATTTAATGAATGAATAAGCCATTGTTCGTTTTCCTGCTCCCCGCTTGCCGAGGTTGCTACGTTCTCTTATCTTTGGGACGGATCTGCTCGACTACGTCACGCTGTGCGATAACGTTGCATCGACATTGACTGCAATTAAATTATATAGTGGTCATAGCTCTGTGGGAACGCATCGGACTCGTAATCCGGTGGACTGGGGTTCGAATCCGGCCGATGGAAGGATTTTTTTAAATAAAATATGACGTCATGATATGTTTCCGGATGCGAAGCGCTAAGGGGGCGCAGTCCTAAGGGGGGTCAAGGGGGTATAGAAAAACCTAAGGGGGCCAAGGGGGTACAGCGAAGACCTGAGGGGGCCAAGGGGGTACAGCGGAGACCTAAGGGGGTAAGGGGGGGTACAGCGAAGTCCTGAGCGGTTGAGGGGGTACAGCGGAGGCCTGAGGGGGTTAAGGGGGTACAGCGGAGGCCTAAGGGGGTCAAGGGGGCCAAGGGACTATGACGGCTTCTGATTGGTCGGGTAGTCTATGACGCGTTGCGTTTCCATACTTCATCTAATCATCAGATGCATGGAACACTTGACAGTTGATACAGCGGCATGGAACACTAAACAGTAGACATATGACAGTTGACATATGACAGTTGACATATGACAGTTGACATATGACAGTTGACATATGACAGTTGACATATGACAGTTGACATATGACAGTTGACATATGACAGTTGACAGTTGACATATGACAGCTGTCCCATGGCGGCCATCTTTGATGACGTCATCAAAATTTGAATTTCCCGCCTTTATGGCGGCCATCTTGAGCTCGTACCCGCCTAGGTGCACTACTCGCTAGTATGTGTAACGGAAGTACCGTCACCTGGTAAGTATCACTATATATACAGTATTGCGATATAATCGGATACCAACCAGATACATTGATTGTTCAGTCTATCCATTCAACTTTCTGTTCGTTTCGGTCGCTCGTATGTAAAACGGGAATACCGTCACCTAGTGTGTATAACTATATACACAGCATATCATCATAATCGAATACAACCCCGATACTATCCATTAAACCTTCTGTTCGATTCGGTTGCTCGTATGTATAACGAAAGAACAGTAACCTGGTGAGTATTTCTATATAAACTTCATCACGATATAATCGAATACAACTCAGATACAATGATCATTCCGTCTATCCATCCAACCTTCTGTTCGATTGGGTCGCTCGTACGTATAATGCAAGAACAGTCACCTGGTGAGTATAACTATAGAAACATTACCACGATATAATCGAATACAACTCAGTTACAATTATCGTTTCGTCTAACCATCCAACCTTATGTTCGATTCAGACGCTCGTATGTGTAACGAAAGAACCGTTACATGGTAGGTGTATCTTAATATACAGCATAACGATATAATCGGAGACAACCCAGATACAATGATTGTTCAATCTATCCATTCAACCTTGTGTTCGATTCGGTTGCTCGTATGTATAATGGAAGAACAGTTACCTGGTTAGACATAATATATAATAATCATCACGAAATAATCGAATACAACCCAGATACGATGATTGTTCAGTCTATCCATTCAACCTTCTGTTCAATTCAGTCGCTCGTACGTAAAACGGAAGAACAGTTACCTGATGCGTATAACTATATAAACATAATCGAATACAACTCAGATACAATGATTGTTCAATCTATCCATTCAACCTTATGTTCGATTCGGTTGCTCGTATGTATAACGGAAGAACAGGTACCTGGTGAGTATAACTATATAAACATAATCGAATACAACTCAGATACGATGATTGTTCAATCTATCCATTTAACCTTCTGCTCGATTCGGTCGCTTGTATGTAAAACGGAAGGACAGTTACCTGGTGAGTATTGCTATATAAACATCATCACGATATCATCGAATACAACTCAGATACAATTATCGTTTCGTCTAACCATTTAACATTCTGTTCGATTCAGTCGCTAGTATGTGTAACGGAAGTATCGTCACCTGGTAAGTATCACCATATATACAGAATTGCGATATAATCGGATACCACCCAGATACATTAATTGTTCAGTCTATCCATTCAACTTTCTGTTCGTTTCGGTCGCTCGTATGTAAAACGGGAATACCGTCACCTAGTGTGTATAAATATATACACAGCATAACATCATAATCGAATACAACCCAGATACTATCCATTCAACCTTCTGTTCGATTCGGTTGCTCGTATGTATAACGAAAGAACAGTAACCTGGTGAGTATTTCTATATGAACGTCATCACGATATAAGCGAATACAACTCAGATACAATGATCATTCCGTCTATCCATCCAACCTTATGTTCGATTGGGTCGCTCGTATGTATAACGCAAGAACAGTCACCTGGTGAGTATTACTATATAAACATCACCACGATATAATCAAATACAACTCAGTTACAATTATCGTTCCGTCTAACCATCCAACCTTATGTTCGATTCAGACGCTCGTATGTGTAACGAAAGAACCGTTACATGGTAGGTGTAACTAAATATACAGCATAACGATATAATCGGAGACAACCAAGATACAATGATTGTTCGATCTATCCATTCAACCTTATGTTCGATTTGGTTGCTCGTATGTATAACGGAAGAACTGTCACCTGGTTAGACATACTATATGATAATAATCACGATATAATCAAATACAACCCAGATACGATGATTGTTCAGTCTATCCATTCAACCTTCTGTTCAGTTCAGTCGCTCTTATGTATAACTGGAAGACAGTTTCCTGGTGAGTATATTTATATGAACATCATCAAGATATAATCGAATACAACCCCAGATACGATTATTGTTTAGTCTATCCATTCAACCTTCTGTTCAATTCAGTCGCTCGTATGTATAACGGAAGAATAGTTACCTGGTGAGTATAACTATATGAACATAATCGAATACAACCCAGATACGATGATTGTTCAATCTATACTAAATTTAACCTTCTGCTCGATTCGGTCGCTTGTATGTAAAACGGAAGAACAGTTACCTGGTGAGTATTGCTATATAAACATCATCACGATATCATCGAATACAACTCAGATACAATTATCGTTTCGTCTAACCATTTAACCTTCTGTTCGATTCAGTCGCTAGTATGTGTAACGGAAGTACCGTCACCTGGTAAGTATCACTATATATACAGTATTGCGATATAATCGGATACCACCCAGATACATTGATTGTTCAGTCATTCCATTCAACTTTCTGTTCGTTTCGGTCGCTCGTATGTAAAACGGGAATACCGTCACCTAATGTGTATAACTATATACACAGCATAACATCATAATCGAATACAACCCAGATACTATCCATTCAACCTTCTGTTCGATTCGGTTGCTCGTAAGTATAACGAAAGAACAGTCACCTGGTGAGTATTACTATATAAACATTACCACGATATAATCGAATACAACTCAGTTACAATTATCGTTCCGTCTAACCATCCAACCTTATGTTCGATTCAGACGCTCGTATGTGTAATGAAAGAACCGTTACATGGTAGGTGTATCTTAATATACAGCATAACGATATATTCGGAGACAACCCAGATACAATGATTGTTCAATCCATCCATTCAACCTTATGTTCGATTCGGTTGCTCGTATGTTAAACGGAAGAACAGTTACCTGGTTAGATATAATTTATAATAATCATCAAGAAATAATCGAATACAACCCAGATACGATGATTGTTCAGTCTATCCATACAACCTTCTGTTCAGTTCAGTCGCTCTTATGTATAACTGGAAAACAGTTACCTGGTGAGTATAACTATATAAACATCATCACGATATAATTGAATCACCTGGTAAGTATTCCTATATATACAGTATTGCGATATAATCGGATACCACCCAGATACATTGATTGTTCAGTCTATCCATTCAACTTTCTGTTCGTTTCGGTCGCTCGTATGTAAAACGGGAATACCGTGACCTAATGTGTATAATTATATACACAGCATAACATCATAATCGAATACAACCCAGATACTATCCATTCAACCTTCTGTTCGATTCGGTCGCTTGTATGTAAAACGGAAGAACAGTTACCTGGTGAGTATTGCTATATAAACATCATCACGATATCATCGAATACAACTCAGAGATACAATTATCGTTTCGTCTAACCATTCAACCTTCTGTTCGATTCAGTCGCTAGTATGTGAAAAGGAAGTACCGTCACCTGGTAAGTATCACTATATATACAGTATTGCGATATAATCGGATACCACCCAGATACATTGATTGTTCAGTCTATCCATTCAACTTTCTGTTCGTTTCGGTCGCTCGTACGTAAAACGGGAAAACCGTCACCTAATGTGTATAATTATATACACAGCATAACATCATAATCGAATACAACCCACATACTATCCATTCAACCTTCTGTTCGATTCGGTTGCTTGTATGTTTAACGGGAGAACTGTTACCTGGTTAGACATACTATATGATATTCATCACGATATACTCGAATACAACCCCAGATACGATTATTGTTTAGTCTATCCATTCAACTTTCTGTTCAATTCAGTCGTTCTTATAAAAAACGGAAGAACAGTTACCTGGTGAGTATAACTATATAAACCTAATCGAATACAACCCAGATACGATGAATTTTCAATCTATTCATTTAACCTTCTGCTTGATTCGGTCGCTTTTATGTGAAATGGAAGAACAGTTACTTGGTGAATATTGCTATATAAACATCGTCACGATATAATCGAATACAACTCAGATACAATTATCGCTTCGTCTAACCATTTAACCTTCTGTTCGATTCAGTCGCTAGTATGTGTAACGGAAGTACCGTCACCTGGTAAGTATCACTATATATACAGTATTGCGATATAATCGGATACCAACCAGATACATTGATTGTTCAGTCTATCCATTCAACTTTCCGTTCGTTTCGGTCGCTCGTATGTGAAACGGGAATACCGTCACCTAGTGTGTATAACTATATACACAGCATAACATCATAATCGAATACAACCCAGATACTATCCATTCAACCTTCTGTTCGATTCGGTTGCTCGTATGTATAACGAAAGAACAGTAACCTGGTGAGTATTTCTATATGAACGTCATCACGATATAATCGAATACAACCCAGATACGATGATCATTTCGTCTATCCATCCAACCTTATATTCGATTGGGTCGCTCGTATGTATAACGCAAGAACAGTCACCTGGTGAGTATTACTATATAAACATCACCACGATATAATCGAATACAACTCTTTTACAATTATCGTTCCGTCTAACCATCCAACCTTATGTTCGATTCAGATGCTCGTATGTGTAACGAAAGAACCGTTACATGGTAGGTGTAACTAAATATACAGCATAACGAAATAATCGGAGACAACCCAGATACAATGATTGTTCAATCTATCCATTCAACCTTATGTTCGATTTAGTTGCTCATATGTATAACGGAAGAACTGTTACCTGGTTAGACATACTATGAGATGATAATCACGATATAATCAAATACAACCCAGATACGATGATTGTTCAGTCTATCCATTCAACCTTCTGTTCAGTTCAGTCGCTCTTATGTATAACTGCAGAACAGTTTCCTGGTGAGTATAATTATATGAACATCATAAAGATATAATCGAATACAACCCCAGATACGATTATTGTTTAGTCTATCCATTCAACCTTCTGTTCGATTCAGTCGCTCGTATGTATAACGGAAGAACAGTTACCTGGTGAGTATAACTATATAAACATAATCGAATACAACCCAGATACGATGATTGTTCAATCTATTCATTTAACCTTCTGCTCGATTCGGTCGCTTGTATGTAAAACGGAAGAACAGTTACCTGGTGAGTATTGCTATATAAACATCATCACGATATCATCGAATACAACTCAGATACAATTATCGTTTCGTCTAACCATTCAACCTTCTGTTCGATTTAGTCGCTAGCATGTGTAACGGAAGTACCGTCACCTGGTGAGTATAACTATATATACAGTATTGCGATATAATCGGATACCACCCAGATACATTGATTGTTCAGTCTATCCATTCAACTTTCTTTTCGTTTCGGTCGCTCATATGTAAAACGGGAATACCGTCACCTTATGTGTATAACTATATACACAGCATAACATCATAATCGAATACAACCCAGATACTATCCATTCAACCTTCTGTTCGATTCGGTTGCTCGTATGTATAACGAAAGAACAGTAACCTGGTGAGTATTTCTATATGAACGTCATCACGATATAATCGAATACAACTCAGATACAATGATCATTCCGTCTATCCATCCAACCTTCTTTTCGATTGGGACGCTCGTATGTATAACGCAAAAACAGTCACCTGGTGAGTATTACTATATAAACATTACCACGATATAATCGAATACAACTCAGTTACAATTATCGTTCCGTCTAACCATCCAACCTTATGTTCGATTCACGAAAGAACCGTTACATGGTGGGTGTAACTAAATATACAGCATAACGATATAATCGGAGACAACCCAGATACAATGATTGTTCAATCTATCCATCCAACCTCATGTTCGATTCGGTTGCTCGTATGTTTAACGGAAGAACTGTTACCTGGTTAGACATACTATATGATAATCATCACGATATACTCGAATACAACCCCAGATACGATTATTGTTTAGTCTATCCATTCAACCTTCTGTTCAATTCAGTCGTTCTCATGTATAACGGAAGAACAGTTACCTGGTGAGTATAACTATATAAACATAATCGAATACAACCCAGATACGATGAATTTTCAATCTATCCATTTAACCTTCGGCTCGATTCGGTCGCTTTTATGTAAAACGGAAGAACAGTTACCTGGTGAGTATTGCTATATAAACATCATCACGATATCATCGAATACAACTCAGATACAATTATCGCTTCGTGTAAACATTTAACCTCCTGTTCGATTCAGTCGCTAGTATGTATAACGGAAGTATTGTCACCTGGTGAGTATCACTATATATACAGTATTGCGATATAATCGGATACCAACCAGATACATTGACTGTTCAGTCTATCCATTCAACTTTCTGTTCGTTTCGGTCGCTCGTATGTAAAACGGGAATACCGTCACCTAGTGTGTATAACTATATACACAGCATAATATCATAATCGAATACAACCCAGATACTATCAATTCAACCTTCTGTTCGATTCGGTTGCTCGTATGTATAACGAAAGAACAGTAACCTGGTGAGTATTTCTATATGAACTTCATCACGATATAATCGAATACAACTCAGATACAATGATCACTCCGTCTATCCATCCAACCTTCTGTTCGATTGGGTCGCTCGTACGTATAATGCTAAAACAGTCACCTGGTGAGTATTACTATATAAACATTACCACGATATAATCGAATACAACTCAGTTACAATCATCGTTCCGTCTAACCATGTAACCTTATGTTCGATTTAGACGCTCGTATGTGTAACGAAAGAGCCGATACATGGTAGGTGTAACTAAATATACAGCATAACGATATAATCGGAGACAACCCAGATACAATGATTGTTCAATCTATCCATTCAACCTTATGTTCGATTTGGTTGCTCGTATGTATAACGGAAGAACTGTCACCTGGTTAGACAAACTATATGATAATAATCACGATATAATCAAATACAACCCAGATACGATGATTGTTCAGTCTATCCATTCAACCTTCTGTTCAGTTCAGTCGCTCTTATGTATAACTGGAGAACAGTTTCCTGGTGAGTATAATTATATGACCATCATCAAGATATAATCGAATACAACCCCAGATACGATTATTGTTTAGTCTATCCATTCAACCTTCTGTTCAATTCAGTCGCTCGTATGTATAACGGAAGAACAGTTACCTGGTGGGTATAACTATATAAACATAATCGAATACATCCCAGATACGATGATTGTTCAATCCATACTGAATTCAACCTTCTGCTCGATTCGGTCGCTTGTATGTAAAACGGAAGAACAGTTACCTGGTGAGTATTGCTATATAAACATCATCACGATATCATCGAATACAACACAGAGATACAATTATCGTTTCGTCTAACCATTCAACCTTCTGTTCGATTCAGTCGCTAGTATGTGTAAAGGAAGTACCGTCACCTGGTAAGTATCACTATATATACAGCATTGCGATATAATCGGATACCACCCAGATACATTGATTGTTCAGTCTATCCATTCAACTTTCTGTTCGTTTCGGTCGCTCGTATGTAAAACGGGAAAACCGTCACCTAATGTGTATAATTATATACACAGCATAACATCATAATCGAATACAACCCACATACTATCCATTCAACCTTCTGTTCGATTCGGTTGCTCGTATGTATAACGAAAGAACTGTAACCTGGTGAGTATTACTATATAAACATCACCACGATATAATCGAATACAACTCAGTTACAATTATCGTTCCGTCTAACCATCCAACCTTATGTTCGATTTAGACGCTCGTATGTGTAACGAAAGAACCGTTACATGAAAGGTGTAACTAAATATACAGCATAACGATATAATCGGAGACAACCCAGATACAATGATTGTTCAATCTATCCATCCAACCTTATGTTCGATTCGGTTGCTCGTATGTTTAACGGAAGAACTGTTACCTGGTTAGACATACTATATGATATTCATCACGATATACTCGAATACAACCCCAGATACGATTATTGTTTAGTCTATCCATTCAACTTTCTGTTCAATTCAGTCGTTCTTATGAAAAACGGAAGAACAGTTACCTGGTGAGTATAACTATATAAACCCAATCGAATACAACCCAGATACGATGAATTTTCAATCTATTCATTTAACCTTCTGCTCGATTCGGTCGCTTTTATGTAAAACGGAAGAACAGTTACCTGGTGAATATTGCTATATAAACATCATCACGATATAATCGAATACAACTCAGATACAATTATCGCTTCGTCTAACCATTCAACCTTCTGTTCGATTCAGTCGCTAGTATGTGTAACGGAAGTACCGTCACCTGGTAAGTATCACTATATATACAGTATTGCGATATAATCGGATACCAACCAGATACATTGATTGTTCAGTCTATCCATTCAACTTTCCGTTCGTTTCAGTCGCTCGTATGTAAAACGGGAATACCGTCACCTAGTGTGTATAACTATATACACAGCATAACATCATAATCGAATACAACCCAGATATCATCCATTCAACCTTCTGTTCGATTCGGTTGCTCGTATGTATAACGAAAGAACAGTAACCTGGTGAGTATTTCTATATGAACGTCATCACGATATAATCGAATACAACTCAGATACAATGATCATTCCGTCTATCCATCCAACCTTATATTCGATTGGGTCGCTCGTATGTATAACGCAAGAACAGTCACCTGGTGAGTATTACTATATAAACATCACCACGATATAATCGAATACAACTCAGTTACAATTATCGTTCCGTCTAACCATCCAACCTCATGTTCGATAAAGACGCTCGTATGTGTAACGAAAGAACCGTTACATGGTAGGTGTAACTAAATATACAGCATAACGAAATAATCGGAGACAACCCAGATACAATGATTGTTCAATCAATCCATTCAACCTTATGTTCGATTTGGTTGCTCATATGTATAACGGAAGAACTGTTACCTGGTTAGACATACTATGTGATGATAATCACGATTAATCAAATACAACCCAGATACGATGATTGTTCAGTCTATCCATTCAACCTTCTGTTCAGTTCAGTCGCTCTCATGTATAACTGGAGAACAGTTTCCTGGTGAGTATAATTATATGAACATCATAAAGATATAATCGAATACAACCCCAGATACGATTATTGTTTAGTCTATCCATTCAACCTTCTGTTCAATTCAGTCGCTCGTATGTATAACGGAAGAACAGTTACCTGGTGAGTATAACTATATAAACATAATCGAATACAACCCAGATACGATGATTGTTCAATCTATACCAAATTTAACCTTCTGCTCGATTCGGTCGCTTGTATGTAAAACGGAAGAACAGTTACCTGGTGAGTATTACTATATAAACATAATCGTATACAACCCAGATACGATGATTGTTCAATCTATTCATTTAACCTTCTGCTCGATTCGGTCGCTTGTATGAAAAATGGAAGAACAGTTACCTGGTGAGTATTGCTATATAAACATCATCACGATATCATCGAATATAACTCAGATACAATTATCGTTTCGTCTTACCATTCAACCTTCTGTTCGATTTAGTCGCTAGCATGTGTAACGGAAGTACCGTCACCTGGTGTGTATCACTATATATACAGTATTGCGATATAATCGGATACCACCCAGATACATTGATTGTTCAGTCTATCCATTCAACTTTTTTTTCTTTTCGGTCGCTCGTATGTAAAACGGGAATACCGTCACCTTATGTGTATAACTATATACACAGCATAACAGCATAATCGAATACAACCCAGATACTATCCATTCAACCTTCTGTTCGATTTGGTTGCTCGTATGTATAACGAAAGAACAGTAACCTGGTGAGTATTTCTATATGAACGTCATCACGATATAATCGAATACAACTCAGATACAATGATCATTCCGTCTATCCATCCAACCTTCTGTTCGATTGGGACGCTCGTATGTATAACGCAAAAACAGTTACCTGGTGAGTATTACTATATAAACATCACCACGATATAATCGAATACAACTCAGTTACAATTATCGTTCCGTCTAACCATCCAACCTTATGTTCGATTCAGACGCTCGTATGTGTAACGAAAAAACCGTTACATGGTGGGTGTAACTAATTATACAGCATAACGATATAATCGGAGACAACCCAGATACAATGATTGTTCAATCTATCCATCCAACCTTATGTTCGATTCGGTTGCTCGTATGTTTAACGGAAGAACTGTTACCTGGTTAGACATACTATATGATAATCATCACGATATACTCGAATACAACCCCAGATACGATTATTGTTTAGTCTATCCATTCAACCTTCTGTTCAATTCAGTCGTTCTCATGTATAACGGAAGAACAGTTACCTGGTGAGTATAACTATATAAACAATCGAATACAACCCAGATACGATGAATTTTCAATCTATCCATTTAACCTTCGGCTCGATTTGGTCGCTTTTATGTAAAACGGAAGAACAGTTACCTGGTGAGTATTGCTATATAAACATCATCACGATATCATCGAATACAACTCAGATACAATTATCGCTTCGTGTAAACATTTAACCTCCTGTTCGATTCAGTCGCTAGTATGTGTAACGGAAGTACCGTCACCTGGTAAGTATCACTATATATACAGTATTGCGATATAATCGGATACCAACCAGATACATTGATTGTTCAGTCTATCCATTCAACTCTCTGTTCGTTTCGGTCGCTCGTATGTAAAACGGGAATACCGTCACCTAGTGTGTATAACTATATTCACAGCATAACATCATAATCGAATACAACCCAGATACTATCCATTCAACCTTCTGTTCGATTCGGTTGCTCGTATGTATAACGAAAGAACAGTAACCTGGTGAGTATTTCTATATGAACTTCATTACGATATAATCGAATACAACTCAGATACAATGATCATTCCGTCTATCCATCCAACCTTCTGTTCGATTGGGTCGCTCGTACGTATAATGCAAGAACAGTCACCTGGTGAGTATTACTATATAAACATTACCACGATATAATCGAATACAACTCAGTTACAATTATCGTTCCGTCTAAACATCCAACCTTATGTTCGATTCAGACGCTCGTATGTGTAACGAAAGAACCGTTACATGGTAGGTGTATCTAAATATACAGCATAACGATATAATCGGAGACAACCCAGATACAATGATTGTTCAATCTATCCATTCAACCTTATGTTCGATTCGGTTGCTCGTATGTATAATGGAAGAACAGTTACCTGGTTAGACATAATATATAATAATCATCACGAAATAATCGAATACAACCCAGATACGATGATTGTTCAGTCTATCCATTCAACCTTCTGTTCAATTCAGTCGCTCGTATGTATAACGGAAGAACAGTTACCTGGTGAGTATAACTATATAAACATAATCGAATACAACTCAGATACAATGATTGTTCAATCTATCCATTCAACCTTATGTTCGATTCGGTTGCTCGTATGTATAACGGAAGAACAGGTACCTGGTGAGTATAACTATATAAACATAATCGAATACAACTCAGATACGATGATTGTTCAATCTATCCATTTAACCTTCTGCTCGATTCGGTCGCTTGCATGTAAAACGGAAGGACAGTTACCTGGTGAGTATTGCTATATAAACATCATCAAGATATCATCGAATACAACTCAGATACAATTATCGTTTCGTCTAACCATTTAACATTCTGTTCGATTCAGTCGCTAGTATGTGTAACGGAAGTATCGTCACCTGGTAAGTATCACCATATATACAGAATTGCGATATAATCGGATACCACCCAGATACATTAATTGTTCAGTCTATCCATTCAACTTTCTGTTCGTTTCGGTCGCTCGTATGTAAAACGGGAAAACCGTCACCTAGTGTGTATAACTATATACACAGCATAACATCATAATCGAATACAACCCAGATACTATCCATTCAACCTTCTGTTCGATTCGGTTGCTCGTATGTATAACGAAAGAACAGTAACCTGGTGAGTATTTCTATATGAACGTCATCACGATATAATCAAATACAACTCAGATACAATGATCATTCCGTCTATCCATCCAACCTTAAGTTCGATTGGGTCGCTCGTATGTATAACGCAAGAACAGTCACCTGGTGAGTATTACTATATAAACATCACCACGATATAATCGAATACAACTCAGTTACAATTATCGTTCCGTCTAACCATCCAACCTTATGTCCGATGCAGACGCTCGTATGTGTAACGAAAGAACCGTTACATGGTAGGTGTAACTAAATATACAGCATAACGATATAATCGGAGACAACCCAGATACAATGATTGTTCAATCTATCCATTCAACCTTATGTTCGATTTGGTTGCTCGTATGTATAACGGAAGAACTGTCACCTGGTTAGACATACTATATGATAATAACCACGATATAATCAAATACAACCCAGATACGATGATTGTTCAGTCTATCCATTCAACCTTCTGTTCAGTTCAGTCGCTCTTATGTATAACTGGAGAACAGTTTCCTGGTGAGTATATTTATATGAACATCATCAAGATATAATCGAATACAACCCCAGATACGATTATTGTTTAGTCTATCCATTCAACCTTCTGTTCAATTCAGTCGCTCGTATGTATAACGGAAGAACAGTTACCTGGTGGGTATAGCTATATAAACATAATCGAATACAACCCAGATACGATGATTGTTCAATCTACACTAAATTTAACCTTCTGCTCGATTCGGTCGCTTGTATGTAAAACGGAAGAACAGTTACCTGGTGAGTATTGCTATATAAACATCATCACGATATCATCGAATACAACTCAGATACAATTATCGTTTCGTCTAACCATTTGATATTCGAATGTTCGCCTCGAGACTATCAGTAGATGTTTAATGCCGATTCTAGACCTCCTCCCAAGGTCACACACCCCCACGTGGCCTTGGGGGGTCAATGACCTTGGGGGGTCAATGACCTTGGGAGGAGTGACCTCGGGAGGAGTGACCTTGGGGTGAATGACCTTGGGATGAGTGACCTTGAGAGGAGTGACCTTGGGGTGAATGACCTTGATGCGATCTTGGGAGGAGTGACCTCGAGTTGGCGACCTTGAGAGGAGGGTGCCCTTGGGAGTTGGTGTGGCCTTGAGAAGAGCGCGTCCTTGAGGAGGGCTTTCTTTTTTCTGTGAGCGTGACCTTGTGTTTCCACACCCCTGAAATGGGAGGGGGTGCGACCTTGAACACTGCTGCCACATGCGCATGCGCCATTCCCCCACGAGAGTTCAAGATTGCGTTGGTGAGAGTGGGGGAGTTCCTATAAATTGGCGATTCAGTGCTATAGTTGCCACAAGCAGTAGCAGCAGTATAACTAGCAATCAATAGAAATAAATATTGACTCGTAAAGCGTGTGTGTATCCTTGCGTGATAACAAGTGTTATTTTTATGTAAGTAAATTCCTATATTCTATATAATCTTTTGTACTCTCTTTCACGTGTTTAATCTAGAGATGGGTTCACCTAAAATTGATTTGATCGCGATCAATAATCAAATCGCTGAAGGGTATGAATTCACCAAGCAAGTGTTGATATCATCGCTGATCTTGAATAAGCCTTATCTGATCAAGAAAATGACAATATTTGAAACTAGATTTGGTAGATCTGCCACCGTTATATTATTAGATGAAGAAAGTGGGGAAACTGTGAAATGTTGGTTGCCCAAAAGAGTTTCAGATGTGATTGAAGAAAGCGATCTCCATTTGATCAACTCCCGCGGGCTTTATACAATAGCATACCTGGGGCAGAGTGAACCATCATATGCTGGTGCGAAAACGCGAACGCTTATTAGGTTCGGCATAAAAGAAATATCTCTTAGCGAGACTTCGCCTCAGTAATTAATTGAATTATTTTTATGATTAGTTCAGTATTAGTGAAAGGGAGTTTAAAGATTATATGTATATAGTAGTTCTTACATTCTCGCCACCCTCGTCATCGCATTTACCATTTATGGTGAGTAGTTTTTTTTAGGCTGAGGGTATGGGCTATGTAATATGAAACGTATTTATTGAATTATCTCCTGAACACTTTTTTTTTTGTTTATTTATTTGTAGACTCCAGTACTCAACTTTAAAGGATATGTGGATGCACTATTCTAGCCAGTTTTGGCCAGCTGCTGAAGACATCGAATCAGCAGTCAGCAGACTTAAATGTGAACTCATCGATTTGGAGCGTGATTCACTCCATGCAGCCAACTATGATATGAGCGCATGTTTCAATCAAGAACGAGCCCGAGAGATTTTAGCGGATGCTGATCGATATAAAATCGGTCATTTTCTATGCAGTCGCCTAGAACATGGGAGTATAACTTTGGAGCAGTTTCTTGAAGAAATGGTGAAGGAGGGTTTGGAATGCTTCCTTCATGATTTAGTTGAATTCCTACCAACTATCATCATCGAAAAATACGGTTTGAGGGAAGCTTCAGAAGAAGAAGGTGGAGAAGGTGAAGAAGGTGAAGAAGGTGAAGAAGGGGAAGAAGAAGTTGGGGAAGAACAAGAAGGTGGCGGGGTACAAGGGGGTGTCTAGTATACTCTTATAGTCTTTAGACTCACTATTTTAATCACTGTACATAATAGGAAAAATAAAACATTATTCGACATTTTACATCTTTTATTATCCGAAAAAAACTGCTACAAATACATATATCTTAAACTATGGTGGTAGTGATTCATCTGATCATAGCTTCATAATTCTTCGTTCACACACCCATCTGTATGGAGCCATCTAGAGCGCTATATGTCATGACTGCGTCATGTAGAATGAGCGCATACACTCTTGTATTGGCTGGAAATTTTGATTTGCGAGTCTCAAATTCCAATTTGATATCTACTGTTGAGGATTTCATGGCGTCGGCTTGATGACTGCAATCGATGATAAATAATGGGTTCTTCCTGAATTCTTCTATACCCATCATCGGCTCACTCATATCTTTACCATAGTAACTCTTTTGGAAATTTTCGTAAGCATAATAGGCTATAGCATCCAACTTCCTGTCGAATTCTAAATTCCACCGCTCGTATGGGTATACTTCTGAATTCAAATACACTCGAATATTATTAATGTCAGCATTAATGAATTGGGTGGCATCTTGAGATACATCATCCGTATTAGTAGATTTCTGGAATCCTATGATAATGTATCGCGGTCGCTCGAGGCTGTTGGTAGTTTTGACAGCCCAAATGTCTGAAGATGTTTCACGGATAGTTGGTAACTCATACAAATCCCACATCCTATATGCTATTTTTATCTTCGCAGTGGAACTTTTATTGATGCGATTCAATAGTTTGAGTTTTTGTTTATCTGACGGCATGATATGCCTTATTCTCCATTCAATCTTATCAATTTCTATTTTCGCATTAACTACTCCCATGTAGGAGTTTTTGAATGAGCGAGCAATGATTAGTATCAACTCTTGTTTTATATTCAAGACACCCTTATTATAGTCCTCAGCGAATCCCATCAAGTATTTGAGTGGTAATTTTCCGCTGAATACGTGATTGATTTTGTCTAGGATCGGTTGATTATCATCATCAATTCCCCAACCGAGGGTCTCTAGAAATTTTTTATTCGATTCCCCATAGGAGATCATACATTTCATAGCTGTAGTGATGCCTGGTTTTCGAATCATACACACTTGTTCACCACCCATCTCATAGCGAATTTCGTCGAAGAGGAATGCTAAAGCATTATTGGATAAATAGCAATCTGCTGTGAAATCATCTGGTATGAATTTTCCTTCGATGTAGATGTAGCTCTCTGCGATATCTAATATCAAATCTTGAAAGTTGACAGCTATTCTTATTTCGTCAGAGTTCTTGAATGATGGTGAACCATATGGTTTGTATGTGTGTTCATGCAGGCTGATTAGGGAATGATCGAAGATTGGTTCATCAAACACTTCCAATTGGAGGCTAGTAGAAGTTGTGGAAACCATCTCTATTTTTTCTGTAGCACTTTCAGTCCGATAGATTTCAAGAAATCAATATCGCTCTCAGATAGGTTATGATGCCGCCTTGTCTGATTGAGACGTCGATTGCGAATGAATCCGCGACCGCGTTTACACTTCTTTTTATTATTTCTGCGGCCATTATGGGGTGTGGGAATGGATATGCGCTTTGATTGGTTACCGAAGCAGAACCCCATCTTTTCTCTGCTATTTTTCGAGATCAATCTAGTTGTTTCAGTTCAAGCTTCACAATAATCTTCTCTCCTCGGAAATCGACCAAACAATTTTCATCATCCAAAATTCTTAGTGTAATGTTATCGATAGACTGACGTCTGGTCGGGCTGATTGGTAGATATATAATGTTTTTCGGTTCCTTCGACAGCTTATATCCAGGATCCACATTGATGTCGAATTCATACAACGTGTGAACCTCTTCCCCATTCAGGTACGCCCCGCTCGTGATATTGCAATCGATGCGTATTAGGCGAACTTTAATAATTTTCACCGGCTTGGTGGATTTATGTAGAAAGTTGGATGGGTAGAATTTTTGCTCGAAACCCAACACTTCGGCTATGGAATTCTCAACTGACAACATAATTCCATATGAAGATTTCATTTCACACATTAGAGTGTTATTATTAGCGCGAAGATAAAATTCAATATTATTTTTACTTTTTTTACTATCAGAGGAGGGGTTCGAAGATGCTATAGCTTCTTGTATAACTCTATTGATTTCTTCTATTTCATAGGCGCCCGGTGGTATATGAATCATTTTCAAGTTCTCAGAGATGCGACCTTCTTTCTCATCCCAATAACCCAAAGCGTTATTTGTCTCATCTATATTGGCTATGGAATTGTAAGAATAAAAGCCATGTAATCCCAAACCATAAGTTCTTCTCGCATCTAGTTCAATTGGTGGGTAAAAATCAGCGCTCAAAACGCTATGGCCGCCCGATATGGTGAATGTTTGCGACATAATGTTGGTGGTGTGTAAAGAAAACGGCGAAAATGGGTAACGAACCTCAATGAACATTCAACAGCTGCAACTTGATCGCTATGCGTGACATTGAAGAATGTTTTTATTTTCGCATTGATAATCATTTATATATAAAAAATTTTATTACATATTGCCACATCTACATTTTCATTCGAAAAAAGCAGCAAAACACTTTTCGAGGTATTGGTCCATCGTTGACATCACCACCGCCTGGTTGATTATTGCTTTTCTGATCGCCACCATGATGATCCTCACAAAATTGATATTTCGACACCTCTGGATCGTCTTTCAATCGTTGCGGTAGCTTATCCCATACTAGAGCTATTTCTTGGGAGGCCAATCCGATCAGTACTTCCTTTGGTAGGTCGGCGAGTTCTTTCTCAGTCATTTTTAAGAGAGAGCGTGATTTAGAGTAAGCTAACAACGCATGGGCCATTTCTTTGATGCTTTCTCGATCCATGATGAGCTACTTTTCGTTTGTGTTCTTCTTCGAGAGAAATTTCAAGCACAAATGCCCGCACCAGACTGTGTTGTATTCTTGTTGGCGCTCATAGTTATATACTATTTTGGTAGCTCTAAGCGCCTGCGGCCCTCTATTCAGATATTTCACCAACTCTTTTGGTGGGGGTAAATCGCCATAGCTATCATAATACTCGACTACTTTACCGCTTTTTTTATATGCAACCCAATGTGTGCCATCGCCTTGTTCACTATCTAAATTCAATATGGCGGATTCTGTACGATATGGGCCGGATGAGGGTAAATTATCCCTCATATATATACCTCGAAAGTTTGGTATTCCTATCTTTTTTATATATCGTGATAGGTCCACATCTGTTAAAGCCCTTCGAAGTAGGCCATCTAGTTTTTTGGAGTTTGGGACTTCAAATAGATACCCAACCCTTTGCGGTATGGTTTCAGATAGACCCCTTTGCCCATTTTACCTAGAGCAATTGCCTCCATATGTGTGTTGTGGCGGTTCGCCTCAGCGAGTTTCTCCTTACTTTCTTTGGCGGAATTGATAGCACGAACAACGCTTGCACTGCCTGCAGCCAAACTACCCAATGCTGATAATCCCGCGAAAATTGGGATTAGTGGGAGAATGCCGCCAACTTTGGGGATTGGTATTATGCGGGGTGTTCGAATATTTCTCCTTCCTCCTGCCATTCTCACGAATTTTTTAGCTGCACCGACGGCCTTTAGAGTTGTTTCACCCAAGTTTCTGGTGAGCGTTCCCCTGTTCCCCATTTGGCGTAGCGCATGTCGAACTTTGTGCACTATTCCCGATCCAAAAGCTATCTTTCTCATGCGTTTGGGCGTGGTCCGCTTCTTCTTCCTTTTCAGCACACTACCGCCGCACCCCATACCAAAGCGCCTTTTTCCCTTCATTATATTTGTTGTTTTCCCCTTACGACAAATACGCCAACTTTTTTTCTTTGTTGAAGTGTATCGCTTGGTGTTCATAATATAAATGAGCTTTGCGACACTCGCAGATCATTATAAAGTACTTGGCAGTCGCATGATGCAGATTGTTCGACAAAATGAGACATTCAGTGTGGAAAATTTTGATGAAAAAGTTGGGTTAGGAAATAGTGCAATTCCACAGCGTAGGCATGGGGATCTATTTCCCAATACAATTCGAAGTTTGATTATTGGTCCATCGAATTGTGGCAAGACGAATGTTATGATATCACTGCTCACCAATCAGAATATCTTACGATTCGCCAACATATACCTCTATTCAAAATCATTGTATCAACCCAAGTATGAGTATTTACGTAAAGTATTGGAACCGATAAAGGGGTTGGGTTATCACACTTACAGTAACAATGCAGACATAGTTGAACCTGCCGATGCAAAACCTGAGAGTATATTTATATTCGATGATGTTATATGTGAGAAACAGGATGTGATTAGATCTTATTTTTCGATGGGGCGTCATAGGAATGTCGATTGTTTCTATCTTGCGCAAACCTATTCGAGAGTGCCTAAACAACTAATTCGCGATAATGCGAATTTCATAATCATGTTCAAACAGGACGAAATGAATCTTCATCACATATTTTCTGATCATGTATCCCCAGATGTGACATTCAATCAATTTCGGGATATGTGCGCACATAGTTGGACGGATAAATATGGTTTTCTCGTTATCGATAAGGATAGTGAGATTTGCGAGGGACGCTATAGAAAAGGGTTTGATTGCTTCATATATCCGTGATACCCTGATGTGGTTGAATCATTCGATCGCTGGATGGCAAAATGAGCGCATCTAGCAGTGAAAAAATGGATGAAATATGTCTCAAGCAGAAACTTGTCGAAGCAACTGATGCGGTGAGAAAAAAATTCAAAAGTTTGAAGAGCGCCCACCTCAGCGATCAGACAATGCTTGAAAAGGTATACAAACCGCTAACGAAACCATTGAAAGCTATCTCAGAAGCTGCTGCGGTAGCGATAGCCCCCTCCCAAATATCGGGTCTGAAAGTACCACCTATCCTTAAAATACCGCAGCCTACGCACCATTCTACGCCGATGCGTAGGAAAACGGTGGGAGATGCTACAGAAATGTTTGATAAACATTTGGAATCTGAAAATTCCAGCAAAAATTCGCAATTGATGCAGAGCGAACTCGATTATGTGACAATGATGGAAACACCACCAACATCATCAACTTCACATATTTCTAGCGATAATACTACCGCTATTGATACAACAACTCTACAAGATCGAGTGCAGCAGCATTTGGATAACTTGAAAACTGGAAAATCTAATTATGATACAGTATATGGTGTTCGTATCGATCCCAAAACGGGTAAATTAAGGATGGGTAATATGGAAATCCGTTTTTTGAATGATCAAATCGAATTATGGCGTGATAATAGAAGGAGGAAGGTATTTCCAGCTTCTTCTGAACTATATGATTTGATTTTTATGAATCAAGCACCTGGATCTATTAGCGATCGAGATAAGCAGATATATACCTCCATTCTGAAGACTACAGGATCCGCATATAAAAATTATGATATTAGAGGAGGTTTGAATGCTGAATCCTCTAACTCGAAAAAGAAATATCGACAAATCATCAAACCTCTTATAGATAGTCCACATTATATGAGGAGTAATCCTCAAGAAAAAGAGTTGAAAATAACCTACTTAATTGCTGGAGCTCCTCAGAATTGTCGGGAGTTGCAGAGGATTGAGCGGCGGCGGCGGAGTTGTTGAAGGCCATCTCGTATTTCTATAACAATGAAAACATGTTAAGTCGTGTATTGCATTGTATAGAGAAATTATGAAATTATCGCAAAGAAAAATATTATAAGTTATAGGTTATTATAGCACTTAGCAAAACTCGACTATATCACAATGAGAATGAAGTATGTTATAGAACTCGAAAATTTATATTTCACTATATGCACTCACAAGGAAATACTTACAATTGGTTCAGAAGTAATACTCCAAAAAAAATTTGCCGATGGTGTGGTAGCTCGAGAGGAGGGCAAGCAACGGTGTCTTCTAGACCGGGTCCAAAAAACACTTGAAGATTCTACAACTTGGAAAAAGATTCAATATTAGTATAATGAAAAAAAACAAGAGTAAGAGTTTTCCACTTCGGAAAAATAATTCGACATTGAAGCAATGAGGAAAAACATCCAGAGTTGGAGAAATAGAAATAATCTGATATTACCACAAGGAGAAAAAAAATGTTCAAAAGTCCCAGCTTCTATCACTTTGAAAATGATTCGATATCAATGCAATGAGAAAACATTCAGAGTCAAAGAAATAGAAATAATCTAATGTTATCACAATGAGAAAAATGTACAAGTCCTACATTCACCACTTAGAATATAATTCGATATCACAAGTACAAAAATATGAAGATGTATACAAAGTCACTATACACACTTCAAAGGTAATACTCACAGTTGGTCTAGGAGCGTCTAGTCTGAGTAGCCCAACAGGAAGGCAGCGAACAGAATGAGTTCAAGATGAAAACACTCGAAGATTCTATCACTTGGAAAAAGATTCAATATTAGTGTAATGCAAAAAAAAACAAGAGTAAGAGTTTTCCACTTTGGAAAAATAATTCGACATTGGAGCAGTGAGGAAAAACATTCAGAGTCGGACAAATAGAAATAATCTAATGTTATCACAACGAGAAAAAATGTTAAAGTCCCAGCTTCTTTCACTTTGAAAATGATTCGATATTAATGCAATGAGAAAACATTCAGAGTCGAAGAAATAGAAATAATCTAATGTTATCACAATGAGAAAAATATACAAGTCCTACATTCACCACTCAGAATATAACACAAAATCACAAGTACAAAAATTTAGAGATATATACAAATTCACTATACACAACCAAAAGGTAATACTCACAATTGATCTAGCGGCGTCTAGTAGGCAGGTCTAGTCGAAGAGGAAGGCGGGCAGCAGAATTAGTTGAAGATGGAAACGGTTTGCAGATTCTATCACTTGGAAAAAGATTCAATATTAGTATAATGCAAAAAAAAAACAAGAGTAAGAGTTTTCCGCTTTGAAAAATAATTCGAAATTGGAGCAATGTGGAACAAACATTCAGAGTCGGGCAAATAGAAATAATCTAATATTATCACAACGAGAAAAAATGTTCAAGTCCCAACTTCTTCCACTTTGAAAATGATTCGATATTAATGCAATGAGAAAAATATTCAGAGTCAAAGAAACAGAAATAATCTGATGTTATCACAACGAGAGAAATCTACAAGTCCCAGATTCACCACTTAGAATATAATACAAAATCATAAGTACAAAAATATGGGGATATATACAAATTCACTATACACAGTCAAAAGGTAATACTCACAATTGATCTAGCAGCGTCTAGTAGGCAGGTCTAGTCGAAGAGGAAGGCAGGCAGCAGAATGATAAATTCGAGTGGGCGCTTCGCTTTTGTACTCTTTCCTCCCTCCTAGCTGAGAGTGGGAGTGACTGATGGCGGGTGACAGATGGCGATGGCGCTACTGATGGCGGATGACAGCTGACACGGAACACCTCAACGATCAACTACGGGCACGGAACACTTCGCGATAGTTTGGTATGGTAAATAATAGCGATTGTGATAGATGGCGCCCCTGTTTCAAGGTCATTAGCCTTAATAGCAGGTGGCGCTACTGATGGCAAGTGGCGCTACTGATGGCAAGTGACGCTACTGATATCGGGTGATAGCTGGCAGATGACAATTGACAGGGCGACTGTCACGGCGGCCATCTTAGTCGGAAAGAGTATTGAAAAGCGGAGGTCATAGCGGTTTCAACTCCTGAGTCGACCACTAGTTTGAGAAGAACTCCTCAATTATTCTTCAGTCAATATGTATCCGAGTGCCTGGGATAACGAACCAATTATTGCAGTGAGACCGCTTATCGCGAATGGGGCGATATGCTGCCACAATTGCGGGGACGCCTTCGTGCCAGGAGACCTTAATCCCAGCACGGGAATGTGCCAGCGTTGCTCGTTGGCGAATACGGCAAGAACGGGGCCCCCATCTCCTGTACCAGCGCAGTCACCAAGTTCCGGAGCCCGATGCGATAGGTGTTTTAAAAAGGTGAGGAATTCCAACTTTGGAATCTGCCGCCCAACATGTCGGGAATGCAGCATGGGTAGAAGGCTGCACTTCCATAGATGTAGAAGCTGCCGGCAATATCGGAATGATTGCTGGCAAGGGATTTGCAGAGGCTGCAATTTCAGCAAGAAATTCTTTTGCGAGGTGGTGGGCCACTTTCATAGGGGGCCCTCCGAACATTTGGACAAGTGTTGGTGCCTACCCCTCGAAGAGAGACTTCGAAGAAGGGCTAGGGATTTGGAGGTGCCGGCTCCAACATTTAGGTATTATAGGGGTGATATTGAAGGAGACTATTGAATTAGTGTATATATTTGATTATTTATTTTTCTATTTATAAGTTTTTATTTTGTATATATTTATAGTTCATAAGATTTTATTTAGTATATTTGAAATTTGATGGTATATATATATATTTATGTAAGAGTGTACAATGAATAAATGAAAAAAACTAAATTATCGATTTTATTTTATATACAAGAGAATTATATCGCCCAGTATTAAATACAATATTTTCAATATTTTCACATATAAGGTTCAAATAATATAACTGAGAAAACTATGGTGCTCCCCGGGGGGGGGGGGGTGCTGATCGAATTCCACCTTGACACAAATTTTTTGATACCTCGGCAAGGATTTTGGATTTCATGGGGGGGGGGGGGTGCTGATCGAATCCCACCTTGACACAGATCTTAGGGGTGGTGCCCCAAGGGGGGGGGGCGGAGTTTTGGGGGGGCCGAGTTTGGGGGGGAGTTTTGGGGGCGGAGCTTCCTCGGGGGGGCGTAGCCAATTTGAGACCCTCCCACTTGTTGAGGCCCAGCCCTTTGGCTTCTCCCATTGGTCGTTACGCTCGGACCTCATTACACTAGCCCACTTCTTGTTAACGCCCACCACTTTGGTTTCTAATATTCGCCCTACTTCTCAGACATCATTTAAACTCCGTCTAACATGGTTCGCGCGTTGGAGTATCAATGCCCAGTTACATCAAGGCGTTATTGCTGCCGCAGAAAGTGTTTCTATCTATTCGAATACAACGATGTCGTAGATGGGCTTGCATGCAGGAAATGTATGCATTATTGTTATTGCGTGTGCGACTGTGATTCACATAAATATGGGATTTTCACTTCTTTTGTGAGAACAGTTAGGCATCTACGAGAGAAATTGAAACGGTAGACACTTGAGGACCACTTCTTACTTATTAATGGTGTATTCAAATCATGACAAACAATTTGTATTATGAAAAAATTTATTGAAATATATAATATAAAAAACGATATATATTTGTTCACTTCACTTTCGGCTTCAACCTTTTAGCCGTGTAAGGCGGCACTCTCGACTTCTTCTTCCTACGTAGCTCCCTTCTTGTGATAACGGGAGATAAAATGATAGTTTCATCGGAGTCTGATCCAGGGTCGAGTTCGTTGTTCCCCATCTCGGCCCGCACCACACCCATTATCTCCTGCATTGCTTCATCGGCCCGCCGCTCGTCCAAGTGTCTCTGCACCATTTCGTCGATCTCCACCGGGTTGGTGCGTTGTCTCTCCCGTATGGCGGCCACCATTTGTCTCATGGACATATTTCGATATTGTCCAGACATAATTGAATGCTCACTTGTAGATGCTTCTATAACAATTCAATGACTACTGCTCGACTCAGGAGTTGAAATTGCTATGGTTAAAATTGCTACCTCCTCCGCTTTTCAATGCTCTGTCCGCCTAAGATGGCCGCCGTGACAGCTGCCCTGCCAATTGTCACCTGTCACGTCAGTTATCACCAATCATGTCAACTGTCAATTAGGAAGTGTTCTGTACCCGTAGTTGGTTGTATTTGGGATGCATGAATTTTGACAGAAGTGAAGCGCCATCTACCGTACCAACTATAATTTACCAACTACCATCTCCCATACCGGATGTCACCAATCATACCAACTGTCGCGTCAGACATTCTCTACTTCACCCATAAGGAAATTGGCGTGGAAGGTGTCAGGTGAAATAATCTCGAATGACAATATATATATTTATTTATTTACATCATTAGTACAATATGTTGGAATATAAATGTTTCATCACCATTTCAGATGTTGAGAGACCCAACTCCATACTGCGTGCGATTGCCTCAAGCTACAATTAACCCTTGCAGATAGCGTATGATTCATACATAGAGCAGCTTCTTTTTCGAATACTGGTACAGGGTTTTGAAGACACATATCATGCTGATATTTTTCAATATTCACAATGTTTGGCTTATAGGCCAATTGTTCTACATACTGTTGTAAAATCTCAAACTTTTGATGCCCCTTCACATAAACTATACTAGCGCTCGCAATAGGCTCAAGCACCTCACCCATCAGTTGATCATAGTCGATTAGCCCACTCGAGTATCTTATACCGTGGATGTTTCGTTCCACATAGGTTACTTGCTTTTTTTCACTCCGAGTTAAACTGTTATAGGGCTTAGGTGGTTTCAATATGTAATGATTAGTTTTCTCCCCATCTGTGATAGATATTTCTTTGGGGTGGAATACACTATTATCACCAAGCACGAAACCTTGCATGTCAACAGCGAGTAGTTTCATGGTGGCCGCCTTTCGTACAACTGACTCTAACACACCTTTGCGGTGAAGAATATCAAGAATGGCTGAGGGGTGGGGGGATTATAGTCTACTGCGCAATAATATTACAATAAATGTTTCGAGTATAGAAAAATATTATTACTTCAAAAATGGTAAATATAAACTTCACTACATATATTGCAACAAATAGGAGCAACACCTACCGCAATTGTTTCATGAAGTTTTCGATTACATAACTTCAAAAATGGTAAATATAAACTTTGCTGCGTACATTGCAACAAATAGGAGCAACACCTGCCACAATTGTTTCGTGAAGTGTTCGATTACATAATGTACATAAGAATGACCGAGGGACATTCATAAATTTATTTCGCCCAAGTGCTTTCTCGCTGCATTCGACGTCATCGTATCCTTCATCCGTGAAATTGTCTATGCCTTGCTGCCCAACAGCGTTTTTGGAAGGCTGCAACAAGAAAATATAATATGGAAATGATTCCCAAAATCGAGAATATTATCGAATAAAAAATATACTCACAGCTTTCCCCTTTTCTTTATCATGCTCCTGAATTGAAAGTTTCGCAAGCGTCTCGCTGACCTCGGTAGTCATCTCAACTGCTGTTGCCAATATCGCAGCTAGTCACCAACTCGGAGGAATGGAAATATCTTATACCCCTTATAGGGCATGTAGCAAACAATCCTCCCCTCCCCCTACCCCCTCTCCCGGTATAGAGCTCACTGCTGAGGTTCTAATTGCTCCATCAACATTTCAATTAGCGAGTCTAATCTTTTGGACCGTTCATTATCCTCCCCCTGATCATTCTGCGACAAGTCGCTTATTGCCTGATGTAGCCAAATTGAATTTTGCTCTGGACTAAATCGATAAAAATCGATATCATTATGACCCCAAGGAAGAGTTCTGACAGTATTGGGAATAATAAACCGCTTATCGTCGTGATATGAAAGAGCAACTTTGTTTCTCATCTCCGTGAAGATGTCATGCTTATAGCTACGAAAAGTATTCATCTTGCGAAATATCAAACCACCTTTCTCAACGATGTCTTTATAACTATCTAGAGATAGTTCGTTTCTTATAACAGCCCTGGAAACACCTTTCGCTTTTTTCACCTCGCTAGTCGTTGATTTGACGCAATAAGCTTTAGCGCCAGTACCATAAAAACTAATTAAGGGGTTGTTTGGGAATTCATCTTTCATTTTGCCGACGATCGATTCTGTGCGAGGCATGTTGAAGTTATTTTTTACAGGATAATTAGACGTGTCGAAATATTCTATGTTTTCTTTCATAAAATCATAGAAATTTTCGCTATCAATTTTCAAGATGAGGGAATCAGTATCGGTATACAATAATGATGATGATGTTCCAGGAAAATTTTTCTTGATACAATCATATAAGAAATCATAGATTACAATTTTCGACACATCTAATATGCTGAAGCCCACATAGAGCGGTTTATCATAATGCACGCTAACCCTACCCATGTGAATTGCAACGAAATTTTCATGAAATATCGTGCAAGTCTTATAATTGGGAAGGGCCGTCAATGCATTAGCACCCTTCCGCTTCCTGATACTCTCCCAATGGGTCACAAGTTTGATATCGGTCCTTCTATCGACATTTTCCATAGTTTTACCATACACACAGTTGACCATCTTTTTAAATAATCCATTATCGGCTTTGTTCGTACTTTTATTGCGCATCTCAGTATTGAGGTCTACATATTTCTTCAACCAGCGAGATTGATTGAATTTAAGAACTCTATGTATTCGCGTCAAGATTAAACCATTTCTAATCGCCTGTTTCAAATTTCGATAATGGATTATATAATTTAACTTATTCGATAAATTCGGAATCAGTTTCTTATGAGCGGATTTTGAACCTGGCGGGCTGATGGTTTCCACAAGAAAAGGTAAATCCGAGTGTGCATCATGTAAATTTTCAGGGTAGTGAATATCTACTTCGAGAACATACCCGAACGGATCATCATCTGCAACATTCGAGATATCCAAATTTGAAATTTTGAACATCAGTTAACCATTTGAAACCAGATGTAGGTAGTGGTTGCGACATACTATGACCATACAAGTTGGTCGCATCCAAATACATTATAAACGACGATGGATCATCAGGGTTGAAATTTGGGAGGAATTTATTATTAGCTACATGGCTTCTCATACTACACTGGCTGACACCGCCTCTTATTCCCTTCTTAAAGAAATTCACCATGTCGATGTCAGTTAAGAGTTCCAATTCCACTTTTGTGTAGCGCAACATAGCATCCCACGATAGACCAGGGGCTGTATAATATTGACATGGGTCCAACTTGTATGTCTTCAAACTAACCTTCCGAAAATTTTCAAAAACATCGCATAATAACAAAACATCCGATTTCAGATATACGTCTGAATAATCCCCAAGCGTTTTACATTTGAATATCTTCCAAATACGCTCAGCTCTACGATAATCCTCATTCGAAATGTGTTCATTCGATAAATTATCGAAAAAGTCATTTTGAGAAGGTAAACCTTTATGCTCCAATTTATCGATAGATGTAATAAAACTATACGGAAATACACCTTTTCGCGTCATTAGCTTAAATTGTTCGCGATCTTGAAATGCTCTCGCTGTCTCCACACACTTGTAGTCAGATTTTCAGCTAGAGAATGCAGCGGATCAGAAAGAAATTTATAGCTATCTAAAAAGCGCAATTTCATGAACATTTTATGATCTTTCCCATCTTTTCCCAAGTACTCATCAACAAAAACATGTTTCGTGAATGAAACATACTTTTCCTTAGTTTGAGCGATACAATCCACCCTCTCTTCATGCTCGAACAATTGTTTGATGAAGAGGTGGCTATCATACCCGCTCATATTATGGAAAAAGATGGGGATGAAGTTAGGTAGCTTGAAATTCAAATTACATTTAGAATGTGCAGCGCCATCTCTCTTTTTACCAGTCAGGTGACAATGGTCTCTAACTTTAACATCTGTGGAATCAAGTGGCTTATCACAAATGTTGCAAATTGTAGCGGTAGCGAAATCAAGCTTTTCTGCAGCACTCAATTTAGCCATAGGAACAACACGTTTCAAATGCATATTATATATAGCCTTAACATTATCGACTAAACTGGAGACAAACTTTTTTGCTACACCTTTTCCTCGGAATGAAACAAATTTAGTGAGAAAATCATCGTAGGAGCATTTGATGAGATATGCAAATGAATGCGGCTCGTGAGCGAATGTTTTATTAGTATACGACCCCGTAGGATATGGTTCACAAGTTTGGATGGGTTTCAGAACAGATTCAAAATCCGCATAAATAACGAATGGTACTTTCATCTGTTTCTCAAAACTTTGGAATTTTAAAATATTCCCGGGAGCGCTATTTCCGAATTTATCAACCTTGATTTCTGGAGATGGAACCGTAGTGTATGTATGATTGCAATCATTCAATTTATGACGTAGCAACTTCGACTCATCGGAGAAACATATCAGACACCCATCGCAAAAGAAATTCCTATGCCCTCTGGCATTTAATTGGCTTGACACTAATCGCGATAAATTTTTTATCCAGCAATAATGCCCCTTACCGGAATCGTCCGAGATATAAAGTAAGTTTACATGCCTACCCAACCTATTCTTAGCATAATGAAGCGGCCCAATAACCCTATATTTCATTTTTTGATCATCGAATACGCTCTCTAACCCATAAACATTGATGGAGCAATCATTTTGATTTTCGAACTTTGGAATATCACTTACTTTCATAGGAAACTCTATACCAACCAGATTCAATGCTGTAGAAAAGTGTGGGTAGGAAGATGTTTCGGTATTCCTTATCCTCGCAGGATACAAAGCTGATGTAACTGCCCAGGCGAAACAATGCTCATCCTGATTAATAATGTTTACCACCGCTTTCTTGTTCGCAATATAGGTGGGCAGCTTTATGTAAGACCCGCCTCTTAATGGACTATATTTATTAATATTTATTTCTAGAAACAAAATCTCTTCTAAAGCCCAACCTGTAATATCAAAGTAAAAAAAAGAAATAAGCAAACTTAGTCGACATCTGATTTTTTCAAACAACTCACCAGAATCACGTTCCTCGAATTCGATAGCTAGATTCGAAAGACAATCCCGAAATGCGTCAACGATATCTTCCAAATCTGGCGATGAAGCAATTATGCGATTCGGAGCCATGAAAGATTTCACATCTCTCACATCTCGGGTTTCAATGACATATCTACCAAAAACTTCCATGTTCACTTTAATCGAGTGATGAATCAGTAGCATATTATCTAATAGAGATATAATTGTAGCTCTATTCTCATTGAAGAACGCATTGTAATCTAAAATGTTCGTTCTACACTCTAACCTATAGCTAATAATGCGGCATTTGAACGCGCTCTCGATCGCATATACGCCATCTCTGTAGTGCATGCACGCATTAGAGCGATGCTCCAAGGTTCTCTTATGAGCACCCATCCTATCTGATGGAACATCTTTAGCGCAGGGCACACATCTTTGCATACTTCTAGATGTCGATGGCGCTGGCGGATTCGAAATATCCAATCGAGCCCTTTTTGCACTAGGTTCACCCAAATCATCCAAATCACTAACACATGAAATTCTTTGATGGCGGCGTAAATTATCACTACGCGTAAAGGTTTGGAAACAAGCACTGCAGGTCAACATGATGATGATGAATAAAAAACGCTTTTATCACTCACGAACAAACAACAAATGCTGATTAATATGTGATTCCCAAGAAACTGTGCTCCGCTCTGCGCACCCTTGAATTTATAGAAGTACCGCCTCCCCCACTCTCACCAACGCGATCTTGAACTCTCGCGGGAGAATGGCGCATGCGCACGCAGCAGCAGTGTTCAAGGTCGCACCTCCTCCCATTTCAGAGGTGTGGAAACACAAGGTCACGCTCACAGAAAAAGAAAGCCCTCCTCAAGAACGCGCTCTTCTCAAGGCCACACCAACTCCCAAGGGCACCCTCCTCTCAAGGTCGCCAACTCGAGGTCACTCCTCCCAAGATCGCATCAAGGTCATTCACCCCAAGGTCACTCCTCTCAAGGTCACTCATCCCAAGGTCATTCACCCCAAGGTCACTCCTCCCAAGGTCACTCCTCCCAAGGTCATTGACCCCCCAAGGCCACGTGGGGGTGTGTGACCTTGGGAGGAGGTCTAGAATCGGCATAAAACATCTACTACTATCGTCTCCTCAAGGAAATGAAGTAATTTGAGTAAATTAAGTGAAGTAGAATTTTTAAACTTCCTGAAACATGGTGAATACACGTGGTAATGATCAGAAACAATGTGAAATTGATAGTGAAGTGATGAAAGGGGTGTTAATGGACGAACTGAAGAAACTGTTTAAAAAAGAGATAGAAAATCAGAAGAAGATTCTATGTGAAGAGATTTTGAATCTAAGAAAAGAAGTGAAAATCCTAAAAGACAGTAATATTGATCTTATAAAACTACTCAGCAATCAGAATACTAAAAAAAATGAAATTATAAATACAGTGAGTAATGATTTGGATACATCATTCTTATAATATTCATCAGCTGATACGATAGTGGAAGCGACTCAAATAGAAACAAAAAATGACGACGAAATACCATTCACAGAGGTGATTCGTAAAAAGAGGAATTCGAAAAAAGATCCATCAAGAAAAAAATCTGCTGAAAAAGTGTATGAAGCACAGCCAATGCAGAAAAAGAAGACGCAGGAATTGATTGTAGGAACTGGTTCAACGGATGAAGAAAACAATGATTTCAGCGGAGGTGAACCTATGCTATGGTTGTACGTAGGACATTGCAAACAACACGCAACAGCTGATAAAGTGAAAAAGTATCTCCAAACTAAATCACCAGGTTATGATTTCGATGTTACTGAACTAAACACAGTAGGTCGGTTCAAATCTTTCAAGGTAGGAGCTTATATTGATCTAAAGGAATTGATCTACCATTCATCTTATTGGCCGAAACATGTAGTAGTGAAAAGATTTACATTTCGTAAGCCCTTTCGTGACTCAAGTGAGTTCAGAGCACTTATATAATAATGGAAAAACAAATTGCTCTGATATGAAACATTTTAATATATTACACTTGAATGTACAATCATTACCAAATAAAATTGACCAACTAGAAGTTATAGTGGAGACAGAAGAAATAGACATTTTATGCCTAAGCGAAACGTGGTGTACTGACAATAATATTACTACTATGAATATTCAAAATTTCAAAATAGCAACCTTTTTCAATAGACGGATTCATCAACATGGTGGATTAATTATATATGCAAGAGAAAATGTCATATACAAGAAAATTGATCTTGAAGTGAATTGTGAGGAAATGCAAATAGAAATCTGTGCAATATCCTTCAGAATAGCGAATGAAAAATATTGTCTTATTAATATGTATAGATCTACCAGTGGAAACGTTGCCACGTTCATATACGGAATGTCCCACATATTGAGTGAATGCTCAAAATCTTATGGGAATATTATAATTTGCGGTGATGTGAATATAGATTATCTCAATTTAAAACAAAGTTCGCAGAAGGAAAAAGATAAAAAACTTTTTATAGACCTTCTAGATAGTTATCAGCTGAAATTTAAAAACTACCTACCAACTCGAGAATTCACTGATATTAGTGGAACAACTAGTATATCTCAACTTGATTACTTTGCCACAAATATTGATTGTTCAATGTTTGATGAAAAAATTGAGCCACTCAATATTGGTGACCATCATGGATTGTTATTTACTATGAATATAGAAATGTCTCAAAATATCCAGATAGTAAAGTCATATGATAACATGATTTATAAACATGATACCAAAGATGATAACATCTATCAACTCTGTACATTTCTTGATGATGAAGATTTTCATTCCGTATATGAATACGTGTCAGATGTGAATCTCGCGTACAATAGTCTCCTCCAAACAATTGTACATGCTCTAGATTTAAACTGCCCTATGAAAAGAATTACACGAGGTGAATATAAAAACAATAATAAAAAATGGATCACGAATGAAATAAAAAATACAGGAAGGCAATTGAAAGATATGTACTGGCTTGTCAAAAATACAGAAGATCATGTTTTGAAAAATGAATATCACGAAATGGTGAAGAAACACAAAAAAGACATTAAACTTTCAAAAAGGATTCATTATAATAATAGAGTAAACAATACAAATAACGCTCAGGAAAAACAGAGGCAAGTTTGGAGAATAGTTAAAGAGAAGTCGGGAAAACCCACACAAAATGTATACCCAGAAAAAATTAAAATAGATAATGAAACAATAGAAGACTCTCTGGAAATTGCAAATCACTTTGCAAAATTTTTTGCGGTCACCGTGGCTGAAAATATAAAACGACATTTCAACTCTGAAACTGGTACTACTGGAAACCATATAGTAAATTCTTTCTATTTCTACCCTGTTAGTCCCGAAGAAGTGTTAGAATCAATTAGACAACTCAATAATAAAACATCTGTAGGTATTGACTGCATCTATACAAAACTAGTTAAATCTATAGCGAATTTCATATGTGAACCACTTTCATTCATAATAAATTTATCAGTAGAGTCACATACTTACCCAGATAATTTAAAAATAGGAAAAGTGATACCAATTTCCAAAAATTAAAACTTCCTATCCATATTAAATTATAGACCAATAACTATCCCATGTACAATAGGCAAAGTGATAGAAAAATGCATTTATAATAAATTATTTCCGTTTCTTACGAAATATAAAATTATAACTGACTGTCAAAATGGCTTTTATCCTGGCAGATCAACGGAGAGCGCCGTGACGAGCTTCATGGAGTTTGTCTATAAACACGTAGACTCTGGTAAGTACGTTGCAGCGCTTTTCTTTGACCTGTCAAAAGCATTCGACTCAATTGACGTCACTATTGTATACGATAAACTTTATGCAATAAGCATCAGAGGAGATATTCTTTCATGAGTTATGTCATCGAACCAGCCGGCATCAGCCGTCGGCATGTCATCGAACCAGCCGTTCACACTGAGGAGATGCGGACGCAGCATTTTACCTGACCCGGCAGAAATTATGGAATATGCATTGCTTTGTTCCATGAACTTTTTTATAACATTCATATTAATCATTCTATTTGTAAGACTCGAACGAATCGGTCGTATCAATAAAAGTATTTCTTGAGTTTTTAAAAACGTTTGTCGTTCATTGAAAAACTTAAGTGGCGCAGTCGGTAGGATACTCGAAGGCATCTATCGTAGATATCCTTGGGTATCAATCCTTCATCGAGAAGAACCAGTGAAAGAAAAAACCAGAGAAGCTATCCATCGCGGATCCAAAGAAGAATGAAAACTTGGAAGTCAATGTAAGTCACTCATTGTTTCCTTATAATTTTATCCATACGTATCTGATATTTCCTATGTCATTGATTTCCTCTGATCCAGAATCTGAACCAGAAATCTCAGAAATTACTAGTGGTATCGGTGTAGAACTTGAAGAAATTTTAAGTAGATCATTGCAATCACTGAATCTGAACAATCAATCTCAAATAGAATCAGTAGAAATTGAAACATCAAACATGTCTGAACCTAAAACTTTTGATATGAAACTATTACAAATAGTTCCCGAATTCGACGGTAACCCTTCCAGACTTTATAGATATCTCGAAACAGTCACTGATTTATTGAATGAATACTACGATGCAAGACCAGCATATGCAAATAGTACTTCAAATAAAATCTTACTACATAGTGTACTTTCAAAACTCACTGGGGCAGCCGAAGAGGTCTTTTCTCTCAGTGGCAGCAATGATTGGCATACTATCAAAAATTTATTGATAACTCATTTTGGCGACCAGAGAAACGAAAGCAGCTTGATTTCAGATTTAGGCTCATTGAGACAAAATCCTAACGAAAATTCTCTGCAATTTTATTCTAGAATACAGTCGACTCTGAACTTACTACATAATTTTATAAATTTACACGAAGTTAACGAAGCGATAAAAATAAGCAAGAAAGCTTTGTACGATTCACATGCATTGCATATTTTGCTCGTTGGTTTAAAAGAACCTCAAAGTTCAATGATCAGATCCATGAAACCGAATAATCTCGCAGAAGCTCAAAAATATATCATAGAAGATAATAATATCAGATATTTGCAAAAAGCGAGTACTAGTTTTGCTCCAAGACCTCAAATGGGTAAACCACGAAATCAAGTACCAATACAAAACTATTTCCCAATCTCATCTCCGAACTATCCACATAATAATTTCCAAAATAATTATGTCAATGCTACTCGACCGCAATTTTTGCCTCAACAAAATTCCAACCAATCACAATTTCCTCTTCGACAAAATTTCAGTCAACCCCAATTTCCAAGAGGCCCAATCTCAATTCAACCTAGACAAAATGTTCCATCTCGAAGATATTTTACGAATAGTCAAGTATTCGGAAAACCACGTAATGTTTGGAAAAATCCTTCAGCAGGCAACTCGTCCAACCCTAAACCTACCCCAATGAGTGGTATAACTAAAACGCACAATTTCAATAGAAACACAAATCAACAATCATATAATCATTTTCAACGTGACCCTAATCAGAAACTGAATTTTATTGCAGAAGAAGTTTATAATGTCGAACCGCACGAAAATGACCAAACACGCACTTATGATCAAAACCACCCTTATGACCAAGCACATTATTCTTGTGACCAACATTATTACGAGGAACAATTAATATATCCATCGGACGAGATTCCTCAGTTCGAATATAATGATGGAAGTGATCAAAATTTTCACGAAGTGGCCCACGAACAAGAGGAGACATAATTGAATTGAATACGATATACGACAAAAAAGAACTCCCATTTATTCGAATTTCTGACCCACCAATAAAATTACTAATAGACACCAGAGCTACAAAATCATTTTTGAACCCAGAAGTTGCCGAAAGATATTATAAAAATACAATATACAAAGAACCTTTTATAGTTAAATCAGTTTTTCAACAATCTCAACGTGACTTATGTGCTAAAGTTCCAGCTTTCAACGAGTTTAACTTCAACAAACAACTAAAATTTCACTTATTCAAATTTCACCAATATTTTGATGGACTGATAGGTCTCGATATTTTGAAACAATTAGAAGCTCAAATCGATCTCTCAAATTCTATCTTATATACACCATTATCCCAAAATCAAATTGAATATTACGAATCTAAAAAAAGAGTCTTGTTTTTCATCGAATTAGAAGCAGGTACCGGAACAAAAATCAGAATTCCCGTTAATCAGTCGTCGGGAGATGTTATAGTACCCCCAATCAAAATCAATGATTGCCTCATAAGAGAAACCTTAACCACTGCTCAAAACGGTTACGCTTGGGTAGAACTCGAAAATCCAAATGAAAATAATTGTCAAATTCACTTATTCGAACCAATAAAAACCAACCCATTTCTTCACGAAAATTACGAACTTTATCATGCTGATATTGAGGAAACAGACAAGACACTGACAATAAATAATCCTGATATTCGCGAACTTATTCGAACTGAACATATGAATACTGAGGAAAAGAAACATATAGAAAAACTTTGTCAATCATACTCCGATATTTTTCATTACGAAGGACACGAACTGACATTCACAAATCAAGTGAAACATTACATAAATACGAAAGACGAAATACCAGTGTACACCAAATCATATAGGTACCCGTTCATACACAAAGAGGAAGTCCAATCGCAAATAAATACAATGCTTGAACAAAACATAATTCGTCAGAGCAATTCCCCATGGTCATCTCCGATATGGATAGTACCAAAAAAAAGCAGACGCTAGTGGGAAAAAGAAATGGAGGATCGTAGTTGACTACCGAAAAGTCAATGAAAAGACCATAGACGATAGGTACCCAATTCCCAACATTAGTGACGTACTAGACAAACTAGGAAGATGTCTGTATTTTTCTACGTTAGATCTGGCAAGCGGATTTCATCAAATTGAAATGGCCCCAGAGGACATTCCAAAAACAGCTTTTAACGTTGAGTACGTCAGAATGCCTTTCGGGCTGAAAAATGCGCCAGCAACTTTTCAGCGAGTAATGGATAACGTACTCAAAGGTCTTCAGAATAAAATATGTTTGGTGTACATGGACGACATCATAATATTTTCTATATCACTCCAGGAACACTCAATAAACTTAAAAAACGTATTTCAACGACTGAGAGAAACTAACTTAAAAGTCCAGCTAGATAAATCAGAATTCTTGAAAAAGGAAGTCGCTTTCTTGGGTCACATAATAACACCAGAAGGGGTAAAACCAAATCCTTCTAAAATCAAAGCCATCATGGACTATCCAATTCCAAAAACAACACGAGAAATTAAAGGGTTCCTAGGACTGATCGACTACTATCGAAAATTTATCAAAGACTTCGCTAAGATTACAAAACCGTTCACAGCGTGCTTGAAGAAAGGCACAGAAATCAAACACGACGAAAAATTCATCGGAACATTCAATCATTGCAAGACTTTACTCACCAACGACCCAATACTACAATACCCAGACTTCGATAAACCTTTCAATTTGACTACAGACGCCAGTAATGTTGCCATTGGAGCAATACTCTCCCAAGGACCTATTGGATCAGACAAACCAATTGCGTACGCATCTCGTACACTTAATAATTCGGAACAGAACTACAGTACTACCGAAAAGGAACTTTTGGCGATAGTTTGGGCAACCAAATACTTCAGGCCATATTTATTTGGCAGAAAATTCAAAATCCTCACAGACCACAAACCCCTACAATGGTTGATGTCGCTGAAAGAACCTAACTCAAAGTTGGTGCGCTGGAGATTGAAACTGGAGGAATTCGACTACGAAGTCGTCTATAAAAAAGGAAGCAAAAACACCAACGCAGACGCACTTTCAAGAATAGAAATCTACGCCAATGAAGCAGAACCTTCGACATCAAATCAGACCACATCACAGAATCAGCTCCCAATATTCAGGTTTATGGAAGAGTTCAACGACACTTTGGAAAGGCAAACACAACAAGACGACAATGAGTCAATTGCCAACAATATAGACGAAACACCAAATGTCGAGAACGTCGAAGGAGATGGAGAATCCGTGCACACGAACGAAGAAGACCCAATACAAGAGATAAATCCTAGCGAGTCACCAATTAACGTATTTCAGAATCAATTGATAATTTCGAATTCTTGCCTCCCCAAAAAACATACGAAGAAATGCCTATGGGACAATAAGAAAACTAGATGGAAAATTTACCTAGTAAATAATGACCTAACACCTATAATATCATTTTTCGGAGAATTTGGTAATCCGAAGAGTACATATGCATTTTTCTTCGAAAATAATGATAATGAAGATCTATATGCAAGCCTAAGTAACTTAATGAGACAAACTTTCAAGAATTCAGCCTTCAAACTTCTGAAATGTAACTCGAAACTCGAAGATATCACAGATCCAGATAGACAAAAAGAAATTTTACAATACAACCATGAGACTAAGACTAATCACAGAGGGATCCAGGAAACCATCCAACAAATCAAAAGAAGATATTATTGGCCCAATATTGCCAATGACGTCAGACATTACATTAATACTTGCGCGACATGTCAACTAGTCAAATACGACAGAAATCCACCGAAAATACACCTACAACTCACCCCTACTCCGAAAAAATCATTCGAGATAGTCCATATAGACGTATTCCAAGCAAACAATCAAAAATTCCTCACCATCTTGGATAGCTTTTCCAAATATGGACAAGCGTTTCCACTACCTTCAGCAGATGCAATTTCTATCGTTAATGCACTCATTAACTTCATGTCATTTCATGGAATGCCTCTTCAAATTGTTGCTGATAGCGGAACAGAGTTCAGAAATTCTATCCTGACCGATTTTGCGAAACTTCATAAAATCAATTTCCACTTGACAACCCCAAAAAATTCTAACAGTAACGCCCCTGTAGAACGTTTTCACTCAACGATCCTAGAACATCTCAGAGTGTTGAAATTAGAAAATTCACAAATGACCACTGTAGATATGATGCCTTATGCGATATTTGGGTATAATCATTCGATCCATTCGGTAACAAAAAAGAAGCCTATCGATATAATTACAGGACATTTGGATTCGAAGGATCCATTCGACATTGATATTAACCAAGAACTATTGAATAATTACATTCAAGAACATAAACAGAAAACTCAACTTATTTATAATCATATACATGATATTTCTCACAGGCAGAAAGAAAAGGTTATAGAAAAAGCGAACAAAAACCGCGAAGACCCAGTAACTTACGTAGAAAGTAGCGAAGCATATCGTCATGACATTAAAACCCGTGGAAAAAAGCTAAAACCTCCGTTCATTAAAGAAATAGTACAGAAGGACAAAGACAAAAAACTTGAGACCCAACGCAATACCTACCATAAAAACATCTTCAAGAAACCAAGGGCAAAAATAACAAAATCAAATTTGTTACAGGATAATCCTAATAACAACAATCCACCTAGTGCTGACGACGACCAAGAACGTAATAATAACTGACCTGCAGAACAACCCGGGAATTTTACCATTCAAACTTGGTAATGCACAAATCAAAGTAGGAACACATACATTCCTACATTATTTGGAACTCGAGCCAATTAATAATGAAATAATACTTCTCGAAGACCAATATAGACAAATTAAATTATCCCTAGAAAAACAGAAATTGACTTCGACCTATGATTCCTCCTTACAAACCATCGAACAACACATTGACTACCAGACGAAATCCGTGAAAGAAAAATTTCAATCTATATATCCTTTCAATAACAGAAAAAACGCGGACTTATAAATGGTTTGGGTAACATAGTAAAAGCCATCTCCGGTAATTTAGACCAAGAAGATGCAGAACGATATGACGGAGCTATTGAAACCCTCCAGAAAAACCAGGGCAAAATTGTCAATTCATTGAATCAACAAATATCCTTAACTAAACAAATTCTCGACAATAACAATAAAACATTATCTTTGATGATCCACAACCAAGATGTAATTAGGGAAAGTATAGAACAACTTCAGAAAAATAATACTTACTATTTCTCAATATTAGATACATTTACACAAATAAAATTCAATCTAGATACACTGCTTTCGATTCTCACGAATATTGAAAATTCAATCTCATTTGCAAAACTTGGAAGGCTACACAGTAGTATTATATCAATCGAAGATATGAAATCAATAATGAATTCCCTCCGGGAACACCATTCAATAAATCAGCTGGTTTACTCGGATATTTCTGACATTCACAAACAGTATGATATTATTTCCGTAGATGCATATTTCTCAAACCATCGATTAGTTTATGCATTACATATACCTCTCGTACATCCTGAGATTTTTACCCATTATCACCTCTATTCTATACCCACCAAAAACTCGACCACTATAATCCCAAAAAATCCTTTCTTCACAATGAGTGACGGCCTTTTCCAATATGAAGCCGAGCCGTGCCACCATCTGGATTCCAAGTATCTTTGTGAAAACAACTATCTAATCAATGGACTGCAAGAACAGGACTGCCTCTTCTCTATTCTTCAAGTGAAGGATAACAGACCCGAATGTCAAATAGTTCAAGTCACAACCAAGAAACACTTGATTGAAGAAATCAGCGAATCATATTATATCGGTATATTTCCAAATCGGGAAAAAGTCCAAATCAAATGCGACCAAACAGATTTTGTGATGCTTCAAGGTACCTATCTCATCCAAATACCATACCACTGTAGCATCCAAACTTCGAGATATGGCTACACTAACGAAAAAGGAGAATCCGCCGAGAAACCACTACTGTTACCAGAAATCAAAATTCAAGAACAAGAAAGAAACAATCGTCTTCAGATGAACGACATCCAATTGGACCAACTACACGAGCTGCAGTTGAGGGAAAACAGCATCCAACCCCTCCGAATAGATGATCAACAATTGCCGAATCACTACCCATAGACCATCCCATTGTACGTAGTAATAATTTTGGTTCTACTTTATTTTGGGATACGTACTGTAATGAAGATCAAGAGGACACCCAGAAAAGGCGACCAACATCCTCAACCATCAGAAGTTTTGTTCGTACCGACCAAAACTCCCTCTTAAGGATGGAGGAGTTATGTCATCGAACCAGCCGGCATCAGCCGTCGGCATGCATTTTACCTGACCCGGCAGAAATTATGGAATATGCATTGCTTTGTTCCATGAACTTTTTTATAACATTCATATTAATCATTCTATTTGTAAGACTCGAACGAATCGGTCGTATCAATAAAAGTATTTCTTGAGTTTTTAAAAACGTTTGTCGTTCATTGAAAAACTTAAGTCATGGATAATATCATATCTCACTTTCCGGAAAATAACTGTTAGTGTATCAGAGACCAAATCAGATTTGTTCGATGTTGATCTTGGGGTCCCACAAGGCTCGGTTTTGGGTCCATTGATATTCTTACTATTTGTGAATGATTTACCTTTTCATGTGAAATCAGAATGTATGGTACTCTTCGCAGATGATACCTCTATTGCGGAACAAGCTGATAGCATCGAGGAACTACAGTTTAAATTGAATTCAGTCTCGAATAGGTTTACTGCATGGTGTAAAAAAAATAAATTATTGAGAGAAAAATAGTCTATCCAATTAAAAATATCAAACATAGTTTGAAATGAATGTCTGGTAGACTACGAGCAGAAAACAACTACTTTCCTGGTAAATACCACGCAGAACATTGAATTATATCTGTTCGTAGTCCATGCAACGATTCACACTGTGAATGCAGATCGCAAATGTTTCTTTCTTCCTAAGACGTGACAAATTCACATCGAGACAGGCACGCCTAACAACCTACAGACCGGTTTCGGGCTTATTGGCCCTCATCAGTGCAGGGTAGTTATCCGAGTAGAGACCGTAAGATCTCAACTCGAAGCGTTGCCTGTCCCAATGCATTTTTGTCGCGTCTATTTGACCGCACCGAGCCGCGTTCCAACAGACAATTGAAAGTGGCGACATCATGCGGCAGAAGAAAGAAACACTCCAGAACCGAATCTCCCAAGTTTTACAGAACTTGGAAGTGGCTGAGAGCTCGACTAAGCTCAATAAATGAAAAAATGGATTAGCCATAAATTGGAAAAAAATTTTGAGAGAAAAATAGTCTATCCAATTAAAAATATCAAACATAGTTTGAAATGAATGTCTGGTAGACTACGAGCAGAAAAAAACTACTTTCCTGGTAAATACCACGCAGAACATTGAATTATATCTGTTCGTAGTCCATGCAACGATTCACACTGTGAATGCAGATGCAAACTATGTTTGATATTTTTAATTGGATAGACTATTTTTCTCTCAAAATTTTTTTCCAATTTATGGCTAATCCATTTTTTCAAAAATAAATTAGTTGTCAATGCAGACAAAACAGTACTGATTACGTTCTTCGGAAAAAAAACAGAGAACAGGTTGATTGATATTAATGTAAACAATGAGACTATTCAACCCTCTGAAGATACCAAGTTTCTAGGTGTATATATAGATCCTGCGTTGAAATGGAACAAGCAAATTAGTCACGTTTGCAAAAGGCTAAATAGTAGTTTTTATGCTATTCTTCAACTTAAGAATATTTTAGACGAGAAATCATTGTTGAATATCTATTATGCAATGGTTCATTCCGTACTTATGTATAATATCATTTTATGGGGAGGTAGTAGAGATATAAAAAGAGTATTTACTGCGCAGAAACGAATAATTCGGCTACTATTCAATCTAAAGCCAACAGACTCTTGTAAACCATATTTCAAGAATTATAAAATTCTTACTGTTCCCAGTATCTACATTTACAGCCTGATCATGTATATAAGGAAACAAGAAATGACTTTGGAAACAAACGCCCAATGGCATAGATATCCAACGAGAAATGGACATCTGTTGAGAACAAAAACAGATAAAACTAAATTATATGAAATGACGCCGATATAATATATTGGATCTAAATTCTTCAATTGTCTACCTGTTGAGATGAAGTCAATTAATAACATGAATACGTTCAAACATAAATTAAAAAAATTTATATCCACTGAAGGTTTTTATTCAGGAGATGAATTTCTTCAGTATAATGAAAAATTAATAAGACCTGATACGTGTACTCTTGTGCCTTACAATTGAAAATTTTATCAAATTTGTTATAGAATGTTAGTTACTGTCTGTATGTGATGTATTTTATCTATTTTAGTAATAAACTATTTGTATACCATTCTGTGTTCTTGACTTATCCTATATCATGTAATTGATCTCAAAGGATTCAATAAATTATTATTATTATATATTATTATTATTTAACCTTCTGTTCGATTCAGTCGCTAGTATGTGTAACGGAAGTACCGTCACCTGGTAAGTGTCACTATATATACAGTATTGCGAATTAATCGGATACCACCCAGATACATTGATTGTTCAGTCATTCCATTCAACTTTCTGTTCGTTTCGGTCGCTCGTATGTAAAACGGGAATACCGTCACCTAATGTGTATAACTATATACACAGCATAACATCATAATCGAATACAACCCAGATACTATCCATTCAACCTTCTGTTCGATTCGGTTGCTCGTAAGTATAACGAAAGAACAGTAACCTGGTGAGTATTTCTATATGAACGTCATCACGATATAATCGAATACAACTCAGATACAATGATCATTCCGTCTATCCATCCAACCTTCTGTTCGATTGAGTCGCTCGTACGTATAACGCAAGAACAGTCACCTGGTGAGTATTACTATATAAACATTACCACGATATATTCGAATACAACTCAGTTACAATTATCGATCCGTCTAACCATCCAACCTTATGTTCGATTCAGACGCTCGTATGTGTAATGAAAGAACCGTTACATGGTAGGTGTATCTTAATATACAGCATAACGATATATTCGGAGACAACCCAGATACAATGATTGTTCAATCTATCCATTCAACCTTATGTTCGATTCGGTTGCTCGTATGTATAACGGAAGAACAGTTACCTGGTTAGACATAATATATAATAATCATCACGAAATAATCGAATACAACCCAGATACGATGATTGTTCAGTCTATCCATACAACCTTCTGTTCAGTTCAGTCGCTCTTATGTATAACTGGAAAACAGTTACCTGGTGAGTATAACTATATTAACATCATCACGATATAATCGAATACAACCCCAGATACCATCATTGTTTAGTCTATCCATTCAACCTTCTGTTCAATTCAGTCGCTCGTATGTATAACGGAAGAACAGTTACTTGGTGAGTAAAACTATATAAACATAATCGAATACAACTCAAATACGATGATTGTTCAATCTATCCATTCAACCTTATGTTCGATTTGGCTGCTCGTATGTATAACGGAAGAACAGGTACCTGGTGAGTATAACTATATAAACATAATCGAATACAACTCAGATACGATCATTGTTCAATCTATCCATTTTACCTTCAGCTCGATTCGGTCGCTTGTATGTAAAACGGAAGGACAGTTACCTGGTGAGTATTGCTATATAAACATCATCACGATATCATCGAATACAACTCAGATACAATTATCGTTTCGTCTAACCATTCAACATTCTGTTCGATTCAGTCGCTATGTTCGATTTGGTTGCTCGTATGTATAACGGAAGAACTGTTACCTGGTTAGATATACTATATGATAATAATCACGATATAATCAAATACAACCCAGATACGATGATTGTTCAGTCTATCTATTCAACCTTCTGTTCAGTTCAGTCGCTCTTATGTATAACTGGAGAACAGTTTCCTGGTGAGTATAACTATATAAACCTAATCGAATACAACCCAGATACGATGATTGTTCAATATATACTAAATTTAACCTTCTGCTCGATTCGGTCGCTTGTATGTAAAACGAAAGAACAGTTACCTGGTGAGTATTGCTTAATAAACATCATCACGATATCATCGAATACAACTCAGATACAATTATCGTTTCGTCTAACCATTCAACCTTTTGTTCGATTTAGTCGCTAGTATGTGTAACGGAAGAACCGTCACCTGGTAAGTATCACTATATATACATTATTGCGATATAATCGGATACCACCCAGATACATTGATTGTTCAGTCTATCCATTCAACTTTCTGTTCGTTTCGGTCGCTCGTATGTGAAACGGGAATACCGTCACCTAATGGGTATAACTATATACACAGCAAAACATCAAAATCGAATATAACCCAGATACTATCCATTCAACCTTCTGTTCGATTCGGAAGCTCGTATGTATAACGAAAGAACAGTAACATGGTGAGTATTTCTATATGAACGTCATCACGATATAATCGAATACAACTCAGATACAATGATCATTCCGTCTATCCATCCAACCTTTTGTTCGATTGGGTCGCTCGTACGTATAACGAAAGAACAGTCACCTAGTGAGTATTACTATATAAACATTACCACGATATAATCGAATACAACTCAGTTACAATTATCGTTCCGTCTAACCATCCAACCTTATGCTCGATTCAGACGCTCGTATGTGTAACGAAAGAACCGTTACATGATAGGTGTATCTAAATATACAGCATAACGATATAATCGGAGACAACCCAGATACAATGATTGTTCAATCTATCCATTCAACCTTATGTTCGATTCGGTTGCTCGTATGTATAACGAAAGAACAGTTACCTGGTTAGACATAATATATATTAATCATCGAGAAATAATCGAATACAACCCAGATACGATGATTGTTCAGTCTATCCATTTAACCTTCTGCTCGATTCGGTCGCTTGTATGTAAAACAGAAGAACAGTAACCTGGTGAGTATTGCTATATAAACATCATCACCATATCATCGAATACAACTCAGATACAATTATCGTTTCGTCCAACCATTTAACCTTCTGTTCGATTCAGTCGCTGGTATGTGTAAAGGAAGTACCGTCACCTGGCAAGTATCACTATATATACAGTATTGCGATATAATCGGATACCACCCAGATACATTGATTGTTCAGACTATTTATTCAACTTTCTGTTCGTTTCGGTTGCTCGTATGTATTATGGAAGAACAGTTACCTGGTTGGACATAATATATGTATTATGGAAGAACAGTTACCTGGTTGGACATAATATATGATCATCACGAAATAATCGAAGACAACCCAGATACGATGATTGTTCAGTCTATCCATTCAACCTTCTGTTCAGTTCAGTCGCTCTTATATATAACTGGAGAACAGTTACCTGGTGAGTATAACCATATAAACATCATCACGATATAATCGAATGAAACCTCAGATACGATCATTGTTTAGTCTATCCATTCAACCTTATGTTCGATTCGGTTGCTCGTATGTATAACGGAAGAACAAGTACCTGGTGAGTATAACAATATAAACATAATCGAATACAACTCAGATACGATTATTGTTCAATCTATCCATTTAACCTTCTGCTCGATTTGGTCGCTTGTATGTAAAACGGAAGGACAGTTACTTGGTGAGTATTGCTATATAAACATCATCACGATATCATCGAATACAACTCAGATACAATTATCATTTCGTCTAACCATTTAACCTTCTGTTCGATTCAGTAGCTAGTATGTATAACAGGAGAACAGTTACCTGGTGAGTATTACTATATAAACATATACGAATACAACCCAGATACGATGATTGTTCAATCTATCCATTCAACCTTCTGCTCAAGTCGATCGCTTGTATGTAAAACGGAAGAACAGTTACCTGGTGAGTATTGCTATATAAACATCATCACGATATCATCGAATACAACTCAGATACAATTATCGTTTCGTCTATCCATTCAACATTCTGTTCGATTCAGTCGCTAGTATGTTTAACGGAAGTATCGTCACCTGGTAAGTATCACTATATATACAGAATTGCGATATAATCAGATACCACCCAGATACATTGATTGTTCAGTCTATCCATTCAAATTTCTGTTCGTTTCGGTCGCTCGTATGTAAAACGGGAATACCGTCACCTAGTGTGTATAACTATATACACAGCATAACATCATATTCGAATACAACCCAGATACTATCCATTCAACCTCCTGTTCGATTTGGTTGATCGTATGTATAACGAAAGAACAGTAACCTGGTGAGTATTTCTATATGAACGTCATCACGATATAATCGAATACAACTCAGATACAATTATCATTCCGTCTATCCATCCAACCTTCTGTTCGATTGGGTCGCTCGTATGTATAACGCAAGAACAGTAACCTGGTGAGTATAACTATATAAACATCACCACGAAATAATCGAATACAACTCAGTCACAGTTATCGTTCCGTCTAACCATCCAACCTTATGTTCGATTCAGACGCTCGTATGTATAACGAAAGAACCGTTACATGGTAGGCTAAACTGAATATACAGCATAACGATATATTCGGATACAACCGAGATGCAATGATTGTTCAATCCATCCATTCAACCTTATGTTCGATTCGGTTTCTCGTTTGTATAACGAAAGAACTGTTACCTGGTTTGACATACTATATGATAATCATCACGATATAATCGAATACAACCCAGATACGATGATTGTTCAGTCTATCCATTCAACCTTCTGTTCAATTCAGTCGCTCGTATGTATAACGAAAGAACAGTTATCTGGTGAGAATAACTATATAAACATTATCGAATACAACCCAGATACGATGAATTTTCAATCGATCCATTTAACCTTCTGCTCGATTCGGTCGCTTGTATGTAAAACAGAAGAACAGTTACCTGGTGAGTATTGCTATATAAACATCATCACCATATCATCGAATACAACTCAGATACAATTATCGTTTCGTCCAACCATTTAACCTTCTGTACGATTCAGTCGCTGGTATGTATAAAGGAAGTACCGTCACCTGGTAAGTATCACTATATATACAGTATTGCGATATAATCGGATACCACCCAGATACATTGATTGTTCAGTCTATCCATTCAACTTTCTGTTCGTTTCGGTTGCTCGTATGTATTATGGAAGAACAGTTACCTGGTTGGACATAATATATGATAATCATCACGAAATAATCGAAGACAACCCAGATACGATGATTGTTCCGTCTATCCATTCAACCTTCTGTTCAGTTCAGTCGCTCTTATATATAACTGGAGAACAGTTACCTGGTGAGTATAACTATATAAACATCATCACGATATAATCGAATGAAACCTCAGATACGATCATTGTTTAGTCAATCCATTCAACCTTATGTTCGATTCGGTTGCTCGTATGTATAACGGAAGAACAGGTACCTGGTGAGTATAACAATATAAACATAATCGAATACAACTCAGATACGATTATTGTTCAATCTATCCATTTAACCTTCTGCTCGATTCGGTCGCTTGTATGTAAAACGGAAGGACAGGTACTTGGTGAGTATTGCTATATAAACATCATCACGATATCATCGAATACAATTCAGATACAATTATCATTTCGTCTAACCATTCAACCTTCTGTTCGATTCAGTAGCTAGTATGTATAACGGAAGAACAGTTACCTGGTGAGTATTACTATATAAACATATACGAATACAACCCAGATACGATGATTGTTCAATCTATCTATTTAACCTCCTGCTCAATTCGGTCGCTTGCATGTAAAACGGAAGAACAGTTACCTGGTGAGTATTGCTATATAAACATCATCACGATATCATCGAATACAACTCAGATACAATTATCGTTTCGTCTAACCATTTAACCTTCTGTTCGATTCAGTCGCTAGTATGTGTAACGGAAGTACCGTCGCCTGGTAAGTTCCACTATATATACAGTATTGCGATATAATCGGATACCACCCAGATACATTGATTGTTCAGTCTATCCATTCATTTTTCTGTTCATTTGTGAAACGCTCGTTTGTGAAACGGGAATACCGTCACCTAATGTGTATAACTATATACACTGCATAACATCATAATCGAATACAACCCAGATACTATCCATTCAACCTTCTGTTCGATTCGGTTGCTCGTATGTATAACGAAAGAACAGTAACCTGGTGAGTATTTCTATATGAACGTCATCACGATATAATCGAATACAACTCAGATACAATTATCATTCCGTCTATCCATCCAACCTTCTGTTCGATTGGGTCGCTCGTATGTATAACGCAAGAACAGTAACCTGGTGAGTATAACTATATAAACATCACCACGAAATAATCGAATACAACTCAGTCACAGTTATCGTTCCGTCTAACCATCCAACCTTATGTTCGATTCAGACGCTCGTATGTATAACGAAAGAACCGTTACATGGTAGGCTAAACTGAATATACAGCATAACGATATATTCGGATACAACCGAGATGCAATGATTGTTCAATCCATCCATTCAACCTTATGTTCGATTCGGTTTCTCGTTTGTATAACGAAAGAACTGTTACCTGGTTTGACATACTATATGATAATCATCACGATATAATCGAATACAACCCAGATACGATGATTGTTCAGTCTATCCATTCAACCTTCTGTTCAATTCAGTCGCTCGTATGTATAACGAAAGAACAGTTATCTGGTGAGAATAACTATATAAACATTATCGAATACAACCCAGATACGATGAATTTTCAATCGATCCATTTAACCTTCTGCTCGATTCGGTCGCTTGTATGTAAAACAGAAGAACAGTTACCTGGTGAGTATTGCTATATAAACATCATCACCATATCATCGAATACAACTCAGATACAATTATCGTTTCGTCCAACCATTTAACCTTCTGTACGATTCAGTCGCTGGTATGTATAAAGGAAGTACCGTCACCTGGTAAGTATCACTATATATACAGTATTGCGATATAATCGGATACCACCCAGATACATTGATTGTTCAGTCTATCCATTCAACTTTCTGTTCGTTTCGGTTGCTCGTATGTATTATGGAAGAACAGTTACCTGGTTGGACATAATATATGATAATCATCACGAAATAATCGAAGACAACCCAGATACGATGATTGTTCCGTCTATCCATTCAACCTTCTGTTCAGTTCAGTCGCTCTTATATATAACTGGAGAACAGTTACCTGGTGAGTATAACTATATAAACATCATCACGATATAATCGAATGAAACCTCAGATACGATCATTGTTTAGTCAATCCATTCAACCTTATGTTCGATTCGGTTGCTCGTATGTATAACGGAAGAACAGGTACCTGGTGAGTATAACAATATAAACATAATCGAATACAACTCAGATACGATTATTGTTCAATCTATCCATTTAACCTTCTGCTCGATTCGGTCGCTTGTATGTAAAACGGAAGGACAGGTACTTGGTGAGTATTGCTATATAAACATCATCACGATATCATCGAATACAATTCAGATACAATTATCATTTCGTCTAACCATTCAACCTTCTGTTCGATTCAGTAGCTAGTATGTATAACGGAAGAACAGTTACCTGGTGAGTATTACTATATAAACATATACGAATACAACCCAGATACGATGATTGTTCAATCTATCTATTTAACCTCCTGCTCAATTCGGTCGCTTGCATGTAAAACGGAAGAACAGTTACCTGGTGAGTATTGCTATATAAACATCATCACGATATCATCGAATACAACTCAGATACAATTATCGTTTCGTCTAACCATTTAACCTTCTGTTCGATTCAGTCGCTAGTATGTGTAACGGAAGTACCGTCGCCTGGTAAGTTCCACTATATATACAGTATTGCGATATAATCGGATACCACCCAGATACATTGATTGTTCAGTCTATCCATTCATTTTTCTGTTCATTTGTGAAACGCTCGTTTGTGAAACGGGAATACCGTCACCTAATGTGTATAACTATATACACTGCATAACATCATAATCGAATACAACCCAGATACTATCCATTCAACCTTCTGTTCGATTCGGTTGCTCGTATGTATAACGAAAGAACAGTAACCTGGTGAGTATTTCTATATGAACGTCATCACGATATAATCGAAAACAACTCAGATACAATGATCATTCCGTCTATCCATCCAACCTTCTGTTCGATTGGGTCGCTCGTATGTATAACGCAAGAACAGTCACCTGGTGAGTATTACTATATAAACATCACCACGATATAATCGAATACAACTCAGTTACAATTATCGTTCCGTCTAATAATCCAACGTTATGTTCGATTCACACGCTCGTATGTGTTACGAAAGAACCGTTACATGGTAGGTGTTACTAAATATACAGCATAACGATATAATCGGAGACAACCCAGATACAATGAATGTTCAATCTATCCATTCAACCTTATGTTCGATTCGGTTGCTCGTATGTATAACGGAAGAACAGTTACCTGGTTAGACATAATATATAATTATCACCACGATATAATCGAATACAACTCAGTTACAATTATCGTTTCGTCTAACCATCCAACCTTATGTTCGATTCAGACGCTCGTATGTGTAACGAAAGAACCGTCACATGGTAGGTGTAACTAAATAAACAGCATAACGATATAATCGGAGACAACCCAGATACAATGATTGTTCAATCTATCCATTCAACCTTATGTTCGATTCGGTTGCTCGTATGTATAACGGAAGAACTGTTACCTGGTTAGACATACTATATGATAATCATCACGATATAATCGAATACAACCTAGATACAATGATTGTTCAGTCTATCCATTCAACCTTCTGTTCAGTTCGGTCGCACTTATGTATAACTGGAGAACAGTTACCTGGTGAGTACAACTATATAAACATCATCACGATATAATCGAATACAACCCCAGATACGATCATTGTTTAGTCTATCCATACAACCTTCTGTTCAATTCAGTCGCTCGTATGTATAACGGAAGAACAGTTACTTGGTAAGTATAACTATATGAACATAATCGAATACAACTCAGATACGATGATTGTTCAATCTATCCATTCAACCTTATGTTCGATTTGGTTGCTCGTATGTATAACGGAAGAACAGGTACATGGTGAGTATAACTATATAAACATAATCGAATACAACTCAGATACGATGATTGTTCAATCTATCCATTTAACCTCCTGCTCGATTCGGTCGCTTGTATGTAAAACGGAAGGACAGTTACCTGGTGAGTATTGCTATATAAATATCATCACGATATCATCGAATACAACTCAGATACAATTATCGTTTCGTCTATCCATTCAACATTCTGTTCGGTTCAGTCGCTAGTATGTTTAACGGAAGTATCGTCACCTGGTAAGTATCACTATATATACAGAATTGCGATATAATCAGATACCACCCAGATACATTGATTGTTCAGTCTATCCATTCAAATTTCTGTTCGTTTCGGTCGCTCGTATGTAAAACGGGAATACCGTCACCTAGTGTGTATAACTATATACACAGCATAACATCATATTCGAATACAACCCAGATACTATCCATTCAACCTCCTGTTCGATTTGGTTGATCGTATGTATAACGAAAGAACAGTAACCTGGTGAGTATTTCTATATGAACGTCATCACGATATAATCGAATACAACTCAGATACAATTATCATTCCGTCTATCCATCCAACCTTCTGTTCGATTGGGTCGCTCGTATGTATAACGCAAGAACAGTAACCTGGTGAGTATAACTATATAAACATCACCACGAAATAATCGAATACAACTCAGTCACAGTTATCGTTCCGTCTAACCATCCAACCTTATGTTCGATTCAGACGCTCGTATGTATAACGAAAGAACCGTTACATGGTAGGTGTAACTATATATACAGAATAACGATATAATCGGAGAAAACCCAGATACAATGATTGTTCAATCTATCCATCCAACCTCATGTTCGATTCATTTGCTCGTATGTTTAACGGAAGAACAGTTACCTGGTTAGACATAATATATAATAATCATCACGAAATAATCGAATACAACCCAGATACGATGATTGTTCAGTCTATCCATTCACCCTTTTCTACGATTCAGTTGCTCGTATGTGTAATGAAAGAACCGTTACATGGTAGGCTAAACTGAATATACAGCATAACGATATATTCGGATACAACCGAGATACAATGATTGTTCAATCCATCCATTCAACCTTATGTTCGATTCGGTTGCTCGTTTGTATAACGAAAGAACTGTTACCTGGTTTGACATACTATATGATAATCATCACGATATAATCGAATACAACCCAGATACGATGATTGTTCAGTCTATCCATTCAACCTTCTGTTCAATTCAGTCGCTCGTATGTATAACGAAAGAACAGTTATCTGGTGAGAATAACTATATAAACATTATCGAATACAACCCAGATACGATGAATTTTCAATCGATCCATTTAACCTTCTGCTCGATTCGGTCGCTTGTATGTAAAACAGAAGAACAGTTACCTGGTGAGTATTGCTATATAAACATCATCACCATATCATCGAATACAACTCAGATACAATTATCGTTTCGTCCAACCATTTAACCTTCTGTTCGATTCAGTCGCTGGTATGTATGAAGGAAGTACCGTCACCTGGTAAGTATCACTATATATACAGTATTGCGATATAATCGGATACCACCCAGATACATTGATTGTTCAGTCTATCCATTCAACTTTCTGTTCGTTTCGGTTGCTCGTATGTATTATGGAAGAACAGTTACCTGGTTGGACATAATATATGATAATCATCACGAAATAATCGAAGACAACCCAGATACGATGATTGTTCCGTCTATCCATTCATCCTTCTGTTCAGTTCAGTCGCTCTTATATATAACTGGAGAACAGTTACCTGGTGAGTATAACTATATAAACATCATCACGATATAATCGAATGAAACCTCAGATACGATCATTGTTTAGTCTATCCATTCAACCTTATGTTCGATTCGGTTGCTCGTATGTATAACGGAAGAACAGGTACCTGGTGAGTATAACAATATAAACATAATCGAATACAACTCAGATACGATTATTGTTCAATCTATCCATTTAACCTTCTGCTCGATTCGGTCGCTTGTATGTAAAACGGAAGGACAGTTACTTGGTGAGTATTGCTATATAAACATCATCACGATATCATCGAATACAATTCAGATACAATTATCATTTCGTCTAACCATTTAACCTTCTGTTCGATTCAGTAGCTAGTATGTATAACGGAAGAACAGTTACCTGGTGAGTATTACTATATAAACATATACGAATACAACCCAGATACGATGATTGTTCAATCTATCCATTTAACCTCCTGCTCAATTTGGTCGCTTGTATGTAAAACGGAAGAACAGTTACCTGGTGAGTATTGCTATATAAACATCATCACGATATCATCGAATACAACTCAGATACAATTATCGTTTCGTCTAACCATTTAACCTTCTGTTCGATTCAGTCGCTAGTATGTGTAACGGAAGTACCGTCACCTGGTAAGTATCACTATATATACAGTATTGCGATATAATCGGATACCACCCAGATACATTGATTGTTCAGTCTATCCATTCATTTTTCTGTTCGTTTGTAAAACGCTCGTTTGTAAAACGGGAATACCGTCACCTAATGTGTATAACTATATACACCGCATAACATCATAATCGAATACAACCCAAATACTATCCATTCAACCTTCTGTTCGATTCGGTTGCTCGTATGTATAACGAAAGAATAGTAACCTGGTGAGTATTTCTATATGAACGTCATCACGATATAATCGAAAACAACTCAGATACAATGATCATTCCGTCTATCCATCCAACCTTCTGTTCGATTGGGTCGCTCGTATGTATAACGCAAGAACAGTCACCTGGTGAGTATTACTATATAAACATCACCACGATATAATCGAATACAACTCAGTTACAATTATCGTTCCGTCTAATCATCCAACGTTATGTTCGATTCAGACGCTCGTATGTGTTACGAAAGAACCGTTACATGGTAGGTGTTACTAAATATACAGCATAACGATATAATCGGAGACAACCCAGGTACAATGATTGTTCAATCTATCCATTCAACCTTCTGTTCGATTCGGTTGCTCGTATGTATAACGCAAGAACAGTCACCTGGTGAGTATTATTATATAAACATCACCACGATATAATCGAATACAACTCAGTTACAATTATCGTTCCGTCTAATCATCCAACCTTATGTTCGATTCAGACGCTCTTATGTGTTACGAAAGAACCGTTACATGGTAGGTGTAACTAAATATACATCATAACGATATAATCGGAGACAACCAAGATACAATGAATGTTCAATCTATCCATTCAACCTTATGTTCGATTCGGTTGCTCGTATGTATAACGGAAGAACAGTTACCTGGTTAGACATAATATATAATAATCACCACGATATAATCGAATACAACTCAGTTACAATTATCGTTTCGTCTAACCATCCAACCTTATGTTCGATTCAGACGCTCGTATGTGTAACGAAAGAACCGTCACATGGTAGGTGTAACTAAATAAACAGCATAACGATATAATCGGAGACAACCCAGCTACAATGATTGTTCAATCTATCCATTCAACCTTATGTTCGATTCGGTTGCTCGTATGTATAACGGAAGAACTGTTACCTGGTTAGACATACTATATGATAATCATCACGATATAATCGAATACAACCTAGATACAATGATTGTTCAGTCTATCCATTCAACCTTCTGTTCAGTTTGGTCGCACTTATGTATAACTGGAGAACAGTTACCTGGTGAGTATAACTATATAAACATCATCACGATATAATCTAATACAACCCCAGATACGATCATTGTTTAGTCTATCCATACAACCTTCTGTTCAATTCAGTCGCTCGTATGTATAACGGAAGAACAGTTACCTGGTAAGTATAACTATATGAACATAATCGAATACAACTCAGATACGATGATTGTTCAATCTATACATTTAACCTCCTGCTCGATTCGGTCGCTTGTATGTAAAACGGAAGAACAGTTACCTGGTGAGTATTGTTATATAAACATCATCACGATATCATCGAATACAACTCAGATACCATTATCGTTTCGTCTAACCATTTAACCTGGTAAGTATCACTATATATACAGTATTGCGATATAATCGGATACCACCCAGATACATTGATTTTTCAGTCTTTCCAATCAACTTTCTGTTCGTTTTGGTCGCTCGTATGTGAAACGGGAATACCGTCACCTAATGTGTATAACTATATACACAGCATAACATCATAATCGAATATAACCCAGATACTATCCATTCAACCTCCTTTTTGATTCGGTTGCTCGTATATATAACGAAAGAACAGTAACCTGGTGAGTATTTCTATATAAACGTCATCACGATATAATCGGATACAACTCAGATACAATGATCATTCCGTATATCCATCCAACCTTCTGTTCGATTGTTCGCTCGTATGTATAACGCAAGAACAGTCATCTGGTGAGTATTACTATATAAACATCACCACGATATAATCGAATACAACTCAGTTACAATTATCGTTCCGTCTAACCATCCAACCTTATGTTCGATTCAGACGCTCGTATGTGTAACGAAAGAACCGTTACATGGTAGGTGTTACTAAATATACAGCATAACAATATAATCGGAGACAACCCAGATACAATGATTGTTCAATCTATCAATTCAACAACCTTATGTTCGATTCGATTGCTCGTATGTATAACGGAAGAACAGTTACCTGGTTAGACATAATATGCAATAATCATCACGAAATGATCGAAAACAACCCAGATACGATGATTGTTCAGTCTATCCATTCACCGTTCTCTACGATTCAGTCGCTCGTATTTGTAACGAAAGAACCGTTACATGGTAGGCTAAACTGAATATACAGCATAAAGATTTATTCAGATACAACCCAGATACAATGATTGTTCAATCTATCCATTCAACCTTATGTTCGATTCGGTTGCTCGTATGTATAACGGAAGAACTGTTACGATATACTCGAATACAACCCCAGATACGATTATTGTTTAGTCTATCCATTCAACCTTCTGTTCAATTCAGTCGTTCTTATGTATAACGAAAAAACAGTTACCTGGTGAGTATAACTATATAAACCTTATCGAATACAACCCAGATACGATGAATTTTCAATCTATCCATTTAACTTTCTGCTCGATTTATTCGCTTTTATGTAAAACGGAAGAGACTGAATCGAACAGAAGGTTAAATGGTTAGACGAAATGGTAATTGTATCTCTGAGTTGTATTCGATGATATCGTGATGATGTTTATATAGCGATACTCACCAGGTAACTGTTCTTCCGTTTTACATACAAGCGACCGAATCGAGCAGAAGCTTAAATTTAGTAAAGATTGAACAATCATCGTATCTGGGTTGTATTCGATTATGTTTATATAGTTATACTCACCAGGTAACTGTTCTTCCGTTATACATACGAGCGACTGAATTGAACAAAAGGTTGAATGATTAGACTAAACAATAATCGTATCTGGGGTTGTATTCGATTATATCTTGATGATGTTCATATAGTTATACTCACCAGGAAACTGTTCTCCAGTTATACATAAGAGCGAATGAACTGAACAGAAAGTTGAATGGATAGACTGAACAATCAATGTATCTGGGTGGTATCCGATTATATCGCAATACTGTATATATAGTGATACTTACCAGGTGACGGTACTTCCGTTACACATACTAGCGACTGAATCGAACAGAAGGTTGAATGGTTAGACGAAATGATAATTGTATCTCTGAGTTGTATTCGATGATATCGTGATGAAGTTCATATAGAAATACTCACCAGGTTACTGTTCTTTCGTTATACATACGAGCATTCGAATCGAACAGAAGGTTGAATGGATAGTATCTGGGTTGTATTCGATTATGATGTTATGCTGTGTATATAGTTATACACACTAGGTGACGGTATTCCCGTTTTACATACGAGCGACCGAAACGAACAGAAAGTTGAATGGATAGACTGAACAATCAATGTATCTGGTTGGTATCCGATTATATCGCAATACTGTATATATAGTGATACTTACCAGGTGACGGTACTTCCGTTACACATACTAGCGACTGAATCGAACAGAAGGTTGAATGGTTAGACGAAGCGATAATTGTATCTGAGTTGTATTCGATGATATCGTGATGACGTTTATATAGCAATATTCACCAGGTAACTTTTCTTCCGTTTTACATAAAAGCGACCGAAAGGAGCAGAAGGTTAAATGTATAGATTGAAAATTCATCGTATCTGGGTTGTATTCGATTAGGTTTATATAGTTATACTCACCAGGTAACTGTTCTCCCGTTATACATACGAGCGACTGAATTGAACAGAAGGTTGAATGGATAGACTAAACAATGATCGTATCTGAGGTTGTATTCGATTATATCGTGATGATGTTTATATAGTTATACTCAACAGGTAACTGTTCTCCAGTTATACATAAGAGCGACTAAACTGAACAGAAGGTTGAATGGATAGACTGAACAATCATTGTATCTGGGTTGTATTCGATTATATCGTGATGATTTTTATATAGTATGTCTAACCAGGTAACAGTTCTTCTGTTACACATAAGAGCAACCGAATCGAACAAGAGGTTGAATGGATAGATTGAACAATCATTGTATCTGGGTTGTCTCCGATTATATCGTTATGCTGTATATTTAGTTACACCTACCATGTAACGGTTCTCTCGTTACACATACGAGCGTCTGCATCGAACATAAGGTTGGATGATTAGACGAAACGATAATTGTATCTGAGTTGTATTCGATGATATCGTTATGATGTTTATATAGAAATACTCACCAGGTAACTGTTCTTTCGTTTTACATACAAGAGACCGAATCGAGCAGAAGGTTGAATTTAGTATAGATTGAACAATCATCGTATCTGGGTTGTATTCGATCATGTTCATATAGTTATACTCACCAGGTAACTGTTCTTCCGTTATACATAGAAGCGACTGAATTGAACAGAAGGTTGAATGGATATACTGAACAATAATCGTATCTGGGGTTGTATTCGATTATATCTTGATGATGTTCATATAGTTATACTCCCAGGAAACTGTTCTTCAGTTATACATAAGAGCGACTGAACTGAACAGAAGGTTGAATGGATAGACTGAACAATCATCGTATCTGGGTTGTATTTGATTATATCGTGATGATTATAATATTGTATGTCTAACCAGGTAACAGTTCTTCCGTTATACATACGAGCAACCGAATCGAACATAAGGTTGAATGTATCTGGGTTGTCTCCGATTATATCTTTATGCTGTATATTTAGTTACACCTACCATGTAAAGGTTCTCTCGTTACACATACGAGCGTCTGAATCGAACATAAGGTTGGATGGTTAGACGAAACGATAATTGTAACTGAGTTGTATTCGATTATATCGTGGTGATGTTTATATAGTAATATTCACCAGGTGACTGTTCTTGCGTTATACATACGAGCGACCCAATCGAAAAGAAGGTTGGATGGATAGACGGAATTATCATTGTATCTTAGTTGTATTCTATTATATCGTGATGAAGTTCATATGGAAATACTCACCAGGTTACTGTTCTTTCGTTATACATACGAGCATTCGAATCGAACAGAAGGTTGAATGGATAGTATCTGGGTTGTATTCGATTATGATGTTATGCTGTGTATATAGTTATATACACTAGGTGACGGTATTCCCGTTTTACATACGAGCGACCGAATCGAACAGAAAGTTGAATGGATAGACTGAACAATCAATGTATCTGGGTGGTATGCGATTATATCGCAATACTGTATATATAGTGATATTTACCAGGTGACGGTACTTCCGTTACACATACTAGCGACTGAATCGAACAGAAGGTTCAATGGTTAGACGAAACGATAATTGTATCTGAGTTGTATTCGATGATATCGTGATGATGTTTATATAGCAATAATCACCAGGTAACTGTTCTTCCGTTATACATACAAGCGACCGATTCGAGCAGAGGGTTAAATTTATAGATTGAACAATCATCGTATCTGGGTTGTATTTGATTATGTTTATATAGTTATACTCACCAGGTACCTGTTCTTCCGTTACACATACGAGCGTCTGAATCGAACATAAGGTTGGATGGTTAGACGGAACGATAATTGTATTTGAGTTGTATTCGATTATATCGTGGGAATGTTTATATAGTAATACTCACCAGGTGACTGTTCTTGCGTTATACGTACGAGCGACCCAATCGAACAGAAGGGTAGATGGATAGACGGAATGATCATTGTATCTGAGTTGTATTCGATTATATCGTGATGATTATCATATAGTATGTCTATCCAGGTAACAGTTCTTCTGTTACACATACGAGCAACTGAATCGAACATAAGGTCCCTGCCAAAAATGCCTCATAAGAACTGATAAAAAATATATAATAGAACCTATGAGATCCAAGTTGGATAGTGAAACCGTAATTCCATTTAAAATCATATACGATACTCATCAGTATTCAATAGACATTACAGATACATATTCCTTCGATTTATAATGGCATTTCCTAACGGGAATTTATGATATTTGAATGTGTTTTCATGCATAACTTTCATACGTATTTATCAGCAGTTTCTGGGATGAATGTTGTATGTTTTTATAAGATCATACAGTTCGAGAATAAATGAGAATCTATGAGATTGTAGCAGTCATTTGTTAGGATTCATGGTTTTCAACTGTAATTTCCACACATGAAACCTATCTGTTTCTGGTGGAAAATCCCAGGATAGCAATATGCATTCATATACGTATCTATCAGCGATTTCTTGAATCAGTCTTACATGTTTCTATGAGGTCCAAATTGGATAGTGAGTTATATCCATATGAAACCATATACGTTACTCATTGATATTCAATAGATATTCCAGATACACATTACTTCGTTTTCTGATGGCATTTTCTAACGGGAATCTATGATATTTGAATGTGTTTTCACGCATAACTTTCATACGTATTTATCAGAAATTTCTGGGATTAATGTTATATGTTTTTATAAGGTCATGCAGTTTGAGAATAAATGAGAATCTATGAGATTATAGCAACCATTTGTTGGGATCTATGGTTTTCAAATGTAATTCTCACACATGAAACCTATCTGTTTCTGGTTGGAAATTCCAGGATAGCAATATGCACTCATTTACGTATCTATCAGCGATTTCTGGAATAAATCCTACATGTTTCTATGAGGTCCAAATTGGATAGTGAGTTATATCCATATAAAACCATACATAATATATATAGTATTCAATACACATTTACAGGTACATATTCCTTAGATTTCTAATGGCATTTACTAACGGAAAAATATGATACTCGAATGTGATTCACGCATAACTTTTATGCGTATTGATCAGCAGTTTATGGGATGAACATTATATGTTTTTATAAGTCATGCAGTTTGAGAATGAATGGGTATTTATAAGATTATAGGAGTCATTTGTTAGGATCTATGGTTTTCGAATGTTATCATCACACATGAAACCTATCTGTTTCTAGTGGGAAATCTCAGGATAGCAATATGCACTCATATACGTATTTATCTGCGATTCCTGGAATTAATCCTACATGTTTCTATGAGGTCCAAATTGAACAGTGAGTTATATCCATATTAAATCATATACGATATTCATTTTAGTATTCAATAGACATATTCCTTCGATTTCTAATAGTAGTTCCTGACGTGAAAATATTATGGTACTTTAATGTTTAATGCACAACTTTCATACGTTTTTCTGAGATGAATGTTACATGTTTTCATAAGGCAATGCAGTTTGAGAATATGTTTTCATGAGGTCATGCGATTTGAGAATAAATAAATGTATGATGTTCAATAGTAGGTTATTCAAGATTTATGATTTTCACACGTTCGTTCTCACACGATCAGCGATTTCTGGGACGAGTGGTACATGTTTCTATGAGTTGATGCTGTTCGAAATGAATGTATGAGATTTCATAACAGATTTGTGAGGATCTATGGTTTTCAATTGTGATTCTTACATATAAAACCTACCTGTTTCTGATGAAGATTTCTATATTCTATATTTCTATTCTGAGATTCGCCATCAGAAATATATGTGAAAAACTGTATGTTTTTCCTTATGAACAACTGCTATAAAATCTCATATATTCTCATTTATTCTCACACTCATATGAGTTAAGTTTGTATAAAAAGTTATTCAAATATAGATTCAGGTTGAAAAATGCTACTAAAAACCAAAGAAATATATAAATTCTATCAAATGCTGATAAGTATCGTATATGGTTTTATACGGATTTGCGGTTTCACTATTCAATTTGGATCTTATATAATATATATTTCATCAGTTTTCGAAATACATTTTTGGCAATGTTTGTATATATATTCATGATGGTGGTGATTTCTTACTGTGGCTGTAATAAGCTTCGCATGTGTTTCGTGGTTTATTGCAGATACAGTCTATGATGATGCACTCTCATAGAAACGTAGAATTCATGAGTTTCAGAAATTTCGTAGCGTTCATAAGTATAATTTGTGTTTTGCAGTTACAATATTCATATTCATAATTCTAAACTGCAATCCCTGAGAATACATATGTGATTTGAGTTGGATAGTAAAAGTTACAACGTGTCAGTTATGAGCTCCAAATGTGTTTCTCTGTACAATTTGTATCAGTTTATTATATGAAGTCATTACAAATTCTTTGATTTGTATTTATACACCTTTCTCCTCATATCTGGGCAAAGTGGATCATTTCATTTCCTAGAATAGAAGCTTAGTCAATGATAACGTTATTTCTGAACAATAAAGCACAGTTTTGATTCGATTCAAAACATTTATTGATCGAATTTATAGTTTTCGTTTACAGATTTAAATTATGGAAAATAGATGAAAATTCAAATTTGAATTATACTCACAAAATTTCAACATGCTGAACTCAATATTCACTACTCAAAGCCTGTAACTTCTATACATTTGTAAGGAAAAAAATATATCATACACTCAGGGACTGAAGTGGTATTTTAACAATTCAAGAACAAAATTACTTCAGTCCTGAGGTGTATATACTATTTTATGAACTATAGAGTAGGTAAATAGTTGAAGATAGAATAATTAAAAAAAAATTGACACCAACGTCTACAATTCTTTCAAGACTCTCCAATTAATGAAAATAATAGCTGCAATAATAATAATTCACCTCTCTTTCACTTGGCCACTTGCAATATTCATAGAAATTGAGTAGTTCTGAATAGTTTGATATTGTTTTATGAACATTAAACTTTTGTTGCATCCATATCATATTGTATTTTTAATAGAAATATAAAAAATTAATTTCTAAATTCAGGTTTTATTGCAAAAAAAAATACTAAACCACTAGGGTTGCAGCTGCAATGATAATATTTTACCTGTTTTCCACTTGGCCAATAGCAGTGATGTTAAAATTAATATGAGTATTGATGATAATTGAGTTGTTTTTTATAGTATGAAATTATATATATAAAATCCCTAGGGATTTAAAGTACCACGTTTTTTCCGAGAATTGGAAAGTGTCCTTTGAATCCCTGAAGTGCATAATCATGAATAATACACCTATAGGAACTGAAGTAGTATTCGAAAACACCAGATAAAAAGTCCAACAGAAGGGCTGAAATTTGTTGCAATAAATAATATAATTTAGCTCTGTTCCACTTGGCAATGGGGTAAACATAAATGTTGATATTTATAAAAATTGAGTTGTTTTTTACCCTTAAAAACTTTTTTAAACATGTTACACTTTTGATGTATCCATATCATGTTATATTTTTAACGAAATTATTGAAAATAAATTTCTAAATTTAGCTTTTTTCTGCAGATAAATTTACCCCAATTTCCTAGGGATTTGAAGTTCATTTCAAATCCCTTGAGATTCGAAGTACCACTTTTCCACTCAAAAATAGGGATTTGAAGTACCCTTCAAATCTCAGGAGTAAAATAATTTTTCATTGAATTGAATTACCTTGAAAATCATCACTGCAATTATTCCTGGTAATTTCTGTTGATCCAATATCATTTGTCCAAGATGACATATGCAATATACAAATACATAGTTTCATGGTTTTCAACTGGAAAGAAGAAATCCTTTTCTCTGATAGGACTTCACCAGTATCCAAGTACTGGTAAGCACAGCTCAACTTGGCTTTGTCCTTATTACTATTTATTCATTTACAAAAATGCATAACAAACTAATAATAACATGAAGTGACTAATGTAGGCATACTTAACCATAAGTAGTATTTCCAAATATTCTCACAAGCATGAATATGCAGCTGGTATTTCAAGCATTAGAATATTCAATTCATCATCAATCATTGGATGAATAACTGCTGGTTAGGCTTAATTGAGCATATGGTCAAATGAATAATTATCTTTTTTACCTCCATTCGTTTGAGCATGAACTGAAACTAACATGAAATCATAATGGACAAAAGGAAATTATACATAAATATTACCTCAAACTTCATAATGTATAATTCAAAAATCTATTCGGATTTTGAAAAATCATCTCACATTAAACACATTACAAATGTGGGGCTGCCATAAATTCACTCAGATCAAATGAAATGAAGTAGAGATAAAACAATAACATTATTTTTGAGAATCAATTCATCACATTTATTGATGATTTTTGTCAAATCACAGGATAGCCCAGTATTGAAACCAATCACCAAAAAAATCTTTGATCTAGATGGTTTGAGATTGAAAACTGAGACAAAAAAAATTTCTATTATTATTTGAGTGTGTCTATTATGTGATATTTTTGACCACACTTTCATCCATGGGCACACAATGATGATTGTCACCATCATTGAAATCTGAAAAAAAATTGTTCCAATATTGTTGATAATAAAATATTTTATGCTGAAACTAATTACCTGCTATTGGAGATGATTTCTCAATAATTGGGGCTGCAAATGAGGTGATATTGGCTCTACAACTGAATTTATGGTTGGCAATTCAGGTACTCTATTGTTGAAGTGCAATTGTCACCTTTATGAATTATTCCTCGATAAACATTATAGTTTTCAAAAGAAAAACACCAAAATTCTCTATACCATCAAATACATCATCTGCAAGATGTTACAAATATGGGGAATATTTTCATTGTCATCATCAATTATGGAGGATATTTCTATAAAATGTTTTATTAGTTGTTGAGATGAAATAATTCTGTGTTTTAACAACTATGTTATTGTCACATAAAAACATTAAACATTCTTATATAAGTACCTTATTTTTCTGGTGAGTTTGTCATAAAAATGTTAGAAGCTACAGATTGCTTTTTAGTATTCAATAATTCTTGTGGAATTTCATTATTCAATGCTGGTATTGATCTGAAATATGTTTTTTTCCATTGTTGATAGGAAAAAAATCATATAGAGGATTTTTATGAAGCCATTGTTCCTTCAGTAGAGTTTTCATGACATCAAGATACCTACACTTAATTCCAGAACTTATTCATGAATAGGAGAAAGACATGATCATTAGCTGATATTTTGAGAGAATTTGTATAGGTTGTACTGTAGCTGCGAGTCGTTGCTAGACCTTATTCATGAGCTTTCTATTCTCAGGAATCCATTATGAAAAACAAAATACTATTTTGTACTTACTTTGAATTTCATCATCCTTCTAATGAAGACACAATTCATTATCAATATTAATCAATACCAATACCAAATCCCTACCATACCGAAACTCTCAACTGACAACTGACAACTGACACTGACTGACATTACCCACAACACCTGCCAAATAACCCGATTATCTGTGGAAATCATCCAATCCTTCAGGTTTCAGTTCAATTGATGACTAATGGATGGCGCCACTCGCGAAAGTAATCTAATCATTCTAATCGAAAGTTATCATTATCCATGTCTTCATGGTTTCTGCTCACTTTTTGTTACATGAAAACTTTTTATAAGCGATAGAGGCTATTTAAAGAAATCGATAGTAGCGCATCTTCGAATGTACTTTCAACTTGAACCTTACAGCAAATGTTCCCAAAATATACAAGCTCCGGATTTGATGGTTTGGATCAAGAATAAACTGGTTTGGATTAGAAATATCTTATCTAATCCTATGCGATTTCTATACGCTTCCATAGGACTCGAAATCAATGAAAATCTACAAGTGTAGACAAAAGAAAAATACAAAGTATATAAGTTTCTATTCACTGATGGTGATTTAAGATCTATAAGATTTGATGGAGTATTTCATTACAATTCACAAGTCTTCACTATCTGTGTAGAATGTATGTGAATTTACAAATAAAATTCCATTGTTTATCTTTCTGAGACAGTGGGTTCAGGATTTGTTGGTTTAGATAAGGAATACCTTATCTAATCTTATGCGTTCATTATGAGCTTTCATACGACTTGGAAACAATGATACAAGAGTATGTTTAAGGCTGTTGTAATAATTGGGACTCTATCAGATTCGATGAGGTATTCCAATTTTGAATACGACGAGATTCTAAATATGTTGATTGACAAGCTCGAGGACTTGGGAAATGTGTGGGAAATCACAATATAAAGTATTATCCGCTATCTTGTGGAGAGGGTGGGTTCAAAGATTTGAAGAGATGATATATGGTATAGATCAGGAATTCCTCATACCATTTTATGCGACTTCTATAAGCAATTATAAGTTTATATATGACTCAAATACAAAGTTGAAATAATCATTGATTTATTATCTTTCTACTGCACGAAAGGAAACCTATGAAGTTGGAATTGGTTCTTTTCTTGAAAGTTTGGAGATTTGTGAATTCGAAAAATTCTCTATATAATCCTAATCCAAACCATATATCACTTATTCAAATCTTTGAACCCATCCTCTCCACAAGATAGTGGATATAATACTTTGAATTGTGATTTCATAAACATTCCTCAGGTTCTCGAGCTTGTCAATAAACATATAGAATATCGTTTAATTTTAAATTGGAACAACCTCATCGAATCTTATAGACTCCCAATTATTACTACTGCCTTACACTTGTATAAACTATATCAAGTCATACGAGAGCTCATGGAAATCGCATATGATTATATAAGGTATATTTCTCATCCAAACCTACAAATCCTGAATTCACTGTCTCCGGAAGATACCCAATAAAATTTTATTTGTGAATTCACTTCCATTGCTCATTGAAATTGTAATTGGAATACCTCATCAAATCTTATATAGATCCTCAATCACCATCAAAGCCTGATTGAAACTTGTATACTCTCTAACATTATTAGCGGAGTTGAACATTGGTAAATCAGTTCGGAATTTATGGCGATTTGAAGAATTCGAAAAAGAATCATTTGCTACTTTTTTTTCTATAATTGAAAAATTATCTTCTTGTCGACCCTTGTGAATTCTTATTGATTTCGAGTAGTATAAAAAGCTTCTAGAAATCGTATAAAATATCAGATAAGGTCGTATTCCTTATCCAAACCAACAAATCCTGAACCAACTGTCTCTACAAGATACCAAATAACATTAGAGTTGTGAATTTCCATACATTTCTCATATATTCTAAAACCTATTGTGAATGGTCACTAAATATAATTAAAATTGTAATTGGAATACCTCGTAAAATCTTTCAGATCCTCAATCACCAGTGCCTGATAAAAACTTGTATACCCTGTATTGTTGTTTTCTTGTCAAAACTTGTGAATTCTCATTGATTTATAGAGTCGCATGAAATCTTATAGAAATCGCATAAGACATCAGATATAAGGTATTCCTTATCCAAACCAACAAATCCTGCCCAAATGTCCCCACAACACCAAATAAGATTAGAGTTGTGAATTTCCATTCATTTCTCATAGATTTTGAAACTTGTGAATGGTCACTAAATATCATTGAAATTGTAATTGGAATACCTCATAAAATCTTTCAGATCCTCGATCACCAGTGCCTGATGAAAACTTGTATACTCTGTATCGTGGTTTTTTTGTCAAAACTTGTGAATTCACATCGATTTCGCGTCGCATAAAATCTTGTAGAAATCTTACAAGACATCACATAAGGTATTTCTCATACAAACCAATGAATCCTGACCCCACTGTCCCCACAAAATACCAAATAGGATAAGAGTTGTGAATTTCCATTGATTTCTCATATATTCTAAGACTTGTGAACGGGCAAGAAATATCATTAAATTTGATGATGGAATACCTCATCAAACCTCATAGTCTCCTTGAACAACCACTGCCAGATGCAAACTCGTAAACCATGAATTAGGAAATGCTTATAAATGACTTATACAATCCAACAAATCCTGAACCAACTGTCTCCAAAAGATACCAAATATGATAAGAGTTGTGAATTTTCATACATTTCTCATAGATTCTGAAACTTGTGAATTGTCACAGTATCATTGAAATTGTAATTGGATTACCTCATAAAATCTTTCAGATCCCCATCAATCACCAGTGCCTGATGAAAACTTGTATACTCTGTATCGTTGTTTTCTTGTCGAAACTTGTGAATTCTCATTGATTTCGGGTCGCATAAAATCTTGTAGAAATCGCATAAGACATCAGATAAGGTATTCCTTATACAAACCAACAAATCCTGACCCCACTGTCCCCACAAGATACCAAATAGGATTGGAGTTGTGAATTCCCATTGATTTCTCATATATTCTGAGACTTGTGAACGGGCATGAAATATCATTGAATTTGATGGTGGAATACCTCATCAAACCTCATAGTCTCCTTGAACAACCACTGCCAGATTTGAACTCGTGAACCATGAATTAGGAAATGCTTATGAATGACTTATACAAACCAACAAATCCTGAACCAACTGTCTCCACAAGATACCAAATAGGATTAGGGTTGTGAATTTCCATACATTTCTCATAGATTCTAAAACTTGTGAATGGTCACAAAATATCATTGATATTGTAATTGGAATACCTCATAAAATCTTTCAGATCCCCAATCACCAGTGCCTGATGAAAACTTGTATACTCTGTATCGTTGTTTTCTTGTCAAAACTTGTGAATTCTCATTGATTTTGACTCGCATAAAATCTTGTAGATATCGCACAAGACATCAGATAAGGTATTCCTTATCCGAACCAACAAATCCAGACCCCACTGTCCCCACAAGATACCAAATAGGATTAGAGTTGTGAATTCCCATCAATTTCTCATATATTCTAAGACTTGTTGACGGACATAAAATATCATTAAATTTGAAAGTGGAATACCTTATCGAACCTTATAGACTCCTAGAACAATTACTGCCTGATACAAACTCGTAATCCATGAATTAGGAAATGCTTATAAATGACATATACTTATAAATCCTCATATATTCGTTCAGAAAGTTCAAGTGGCAGGAATATCGTACGTATAGGTCACATACTTTCCTCATAGAACCTTATTGATTCTCAAGTCTATATTTTTTCATGAGATTTCATATGGTATTTTTGGCAGGGATTGAATGGATAGATTGAACAATCATTGTATCTGGGTTGTCTCCGATTATATCGTTATGCTGTATATTTAGTTACACCTACCATGTAACGGTTCTTTCGTTACACATACGAGCGTCTGAATCGAACATAAGGTTGGATGATTAGACGAAACAATAATTGTAACTGAGTTGTATTCGATTATATCGTGGTTATGTTTATATAGTAATACTCACCAGGTGACTGTTCTTGCGTTATACATACGAGCGACCCAATCGAACAGAAGTTTGGATGGATAGACGGAATGATCATTGTATCTGAGTTGTATTCGATTATATCGTGATGACGTTCATACAGAAATACTCACCAGGTTACTGTTTTTTCTTTATACATACGAGCAACCGAATCGAACAGAAGGTTGAATGGATAGTATCTGGGTTGTATTCGATTATGATGTTATGCTGTGTATATATACACATTAGGTGACGGTATTCCCGTTTTACATACGAGCGACCGAAACGAACAGAAAGTTGAATGGATAGACTGAACAATCAATGTATCTGGGTGGTATCCGATTATATCGCAATTCTGTATATAAAGTGATACTTACCAGGTGACGGTACTTCCGTTGCACATACTAGCGACTGAAACGAACTTAAGGTTAAATGGTAAGACGAAACGATAATTGTATCTGAGTTGTATTCGATGATATCGTGATGATGTTTTTATAGCAATACTCACCAGGTAACTGTTCTTCCGTTTTACATACAAGCGACCGAATCGAGCAGAAGGTTAAATTTAGTATGGATTGAACAATCATCGTATCTGGGTAGTATTCGATTATGTTTATATAGTTATACTCACCAGGTAACTGTTCTTCCGTTATACATACTAGCGACTGAATCGAACAGAATGTTGAATGGTTAGACGAAACGATAATTGTATCTGAGTTGTATTCGATGATATCGTGATGATGTTTATATAGCAATACTCAACAGGTACCTGTTCTTTCGTTATACATACGAGCAACCGAATCGAACATAAGGTTGAATGGATAGATTGAACAATCATCGTATCTGAGTTGTATTCGATTATGTTTATATAGTTATACTCACCAAGTAACTGTTCTTCCGTTATACAGACGAGCGACTGAATTGAACAGAAGGTTGAATGGATAGACTAAACAATGATCGTATCTGGGGTTGTATTCGATTATATCGTGATGATGTTTATATAGTTATACTCACCAGGTAACTGTTCTACAGTTATACATAAGAGCGACTGAACTGAACAGAAGGTTGTATAGATAGACTGATCAATCATCGTATCTGGGTTGTATTCGATTATTTCGTGATGATTATTATATATTATGTCTAACCAGGTAACTGTTCTTCCGTTATACATACGAGCAACCGAATCGAACATAAGGTTGAATGGATAGATTGAACAATCATTGTATCTGGGTTGTCTCCGATTATATCGTTATGCTGTATATTTAGATACACCTACCATGAACGGTTCTTTCGTTACACAAACGAGCGTCTGAATCGAACATAAGGTTGGATGGTTAGACGGAACGATAATTGTAACTGAGTTGTATTCGATTATATCGTGGTTATGTTTATATAGTAATACTCACCAGGTGACTGTTCTTGCGTTATACGTACGAGCGACCCAATCGAACAGAAGGTTAGATGGATAGACGGAATGATCATTGTATCTGAGTTGTATTCGATTATATCGTGATGACGTTCATATAGAAATACTCACCAGGTTAATGTTTTTTCTTTATACATACGAGCAACCGAATCGAACAGAAGGTTGAATGGATAGTATCTGGGTTGTATTCGATTATGATGTTATGCTGTGTATATATACACATTAGGTGACGGTATTCCCGTTTTACATACGAGCGACCGAAACGAACAGAAAGTTGAATGGATAGACTGAACAATCAATGTATCTGGGTGGTATCCGATTATATCGCAATTCTGTATATATAGTTATACTTACCAGGTGACGGTACTTCCGTTGCACATACTAGCGACTGGATCGAACTTAAGGTTAAATGGTAAGACGAAACGATAATTGTATCTGAGTTGTATTCGATGATATCGTGATGATGTTTTTATAGCAATACTCACCAGGTAACTGTTCTTCCGTTTTACATACAAGCGACCGAATCGAGCAGAAGGTTAAATTTAGTATGGATTGAACAATCATCGTATCTGGGTAGTATTCGATTATGTTTATATAGTTATACTTACCAGGTAACTGTTCTTCCGTTATACATACTGGCGACTGAATCGAACAGAATGTTGAATGGTTAGACGAAACGATAATTGTATCTGAGTTGTATTCGATGATATCGTGATGATGTTTATATAGTAATACTCATCAGGTAACTGTCCTTCAGTTTTACATACAAGTGACCGAATCGAGCAGAAGGTGAAATGGATAGATTGAACAATCATCGTTTCTGAGTTGTATTCGATTATGTTTATATAGTTATACTCACCAGGTACCTGTTCTTTCGTTATACATACGAGCAACCGAATCGAACATAAGGTTGAATGGATAGATTGAACAATCATCGTATCTGAGTTGTATTCGATTATGTTTATATAGTTATACTCACTAAGTAACTGTTCTTCCGTTATACATATGAGCGACTGAATTGAACAGAAGGTTGAATGGATAGACTAAACAATGATCGTATCTGGGGTTGTATTCGATTATATCGTGATGATGTTTATATAGTTATACTCACCAGGTAACTGTTCTCCAGTTATACATAAGAGCGACTGAACTGAACAGAAGGTTGTATAGATAGACTGATCAATCATCGTATCTGGGTTGTATCGATTATTTCGTAATGATTATTATATATTATGTCTAACCAGGTAACTGTTCTTCCGTTATACATACGAGCAACCGAATCGAACATAAGGTTGAATGGATAGATTGAACAATCATTGTATCTGGGTTGTCTCCGATTATATCGTTATGCTGTATATTTAGATACACCTACCATGTAACGGTTCTTTCGTTACACATACGAGCGTCTGAATCGAACATAAGGTTGGATGGTAAGACGAAACGATAATTGTATCTGAGTCGTATTCGATGATATCGTGATGATGTTTTAATAGCAATACTCACCAGGTAACTGTTCTTCCGTTTTACATACAAGCGACCGAATCGGGCAGATGGTTAAATTTAGTATGAATTGAACAATCATCGTATCTGGGTAGTATTCGATTATGTTTATATAGTTATACTCACCAGGTAACTGTTCTTCCGTTATACATACTAGCGACTGAATCGAACAGAATGTTGAATGGTTAGACGAAACGATAATTGTATCTGAGTTGTATTCGATGATATCGTGATGATGTTTATATAGCAATACTCAATAGGTAACTGTCCTTCAGTTTTACATACAAGTGACCGAATCGAGCAGAAGGTGAAATGGATAGATTGAACAATCATCGTTTCTGAGTTGTATTCGATTATGTTTATATAGTTATACTCACCAGGTACCTGTTCTTTCGTTATACATACGAGCAACCGAATCGAACATAAGGTTGAATGGATAGATTGAACAATCATCGTATCTGAGTTGTATTCGATTATGTTTATATAGTTATACTCACCAAGTAACTGTTCTTATGTTATACATACGAGCGACTGAATTGAACAGAAGGTTGAATGGATAGACTAAACAATGATCGTATCTGGGGTTGTATTCGATTATATCGTGATGATGTTTATATAGTTATACTCACCAGGTAACTGTTCTCCAGTTATACTTAAGAGCGACTGAACTGAACAGAAGGTTGTATAGATAGACTGATCAATCATCGTATCTGGGTTGTATTCGATTATTTCGTGATGATTATTATATATTATGTCTAACCAGGTAACTGTTCTTCCGTTATACATACGAGCAACCGAATCGAACATAAGGTTGAATGGATAGATTGAACAATCATTGTATCTGGGTTGTCTCCGATTATATCGTTATGCTGTATATTTAGATACACCTACCATGTAACGGTTCTTTCGTTACACATACGAGCGTCTGAATCGAACATAAGGTTGGATGATTAGACGGAACGATAATTGTAACTGAGTTGTATTCGATTATATCGTGGGAATGTTTATATAGTAATACTCACCAGGTGACTGTTCTTGCGTTATACGTACGAGCGACCCAATCGAACAGAAGGTTAGATGGATAGACGGAATGATCATTGTATCTGAGTTGTATTCGATTATATCGTGATGAAGTTTATATAGAAATACTCACCAGGTTACTGTTCTTTCGTTATACATACGAGCAACCGAATCGAACAGAAGGTTGAATGGATAGTATCTGAGTTGTATTCGATTATGATGTTATGCTGTGTATATAGTTATACACATTAGGTGACGGTATTCCCGTTTTACATACGAACGACCGAAACGAATAGAAAGTTGAATGGATAGACTGAACAATCAATGTATCTGGGTGGTATCCGATTATATCGCAATACTGTATATATAGTGATACTTACCAGGTGACGGTACTTCCGTTACACATACTAGAGACTGAATCGAACAGAAGGTTAAATGGTTAGACGAAACGATAATTGTATCTTTGAGTTGTATTCGATGATATCGTGATGATGTTTATATAGCGATACTCACCAGGTAACTGTTCTTTCGTTTTACATAAAAGCGACCGAATCGAGAAGAAGGTTAAATGAATAGATTGAAAATTCATCGTATCTGGGTTGTATTCGATTAGGTTTATATAGTTATACTCACCAGGTAACTGTTCTTCCGTTTTTCATAAGAACGACTGAATTGAACAGAAAGTTGAATGGATAGACTAAACAATAATCGTATCTGGGGTTGTATTCGATTATATCTTGATGATGTTCATATAGTTATACTCACCAGAAAACTGTTCCCCAGTTATACATAAGAGCGACTGAACTGAACAGAAGGTTGAATGGATAGACCGAACATTCATCGTATCTGGGTTGTATTTGATTATATCGTGATTATTATCATATAGTATGTCTAACCAGGTAACAGTTCTTCCGTTATACATACGAGCAACCGAATCGAACATAAGGTTGGATGGATATAGATTGAACAATCATTGTATCTGGGTTGTCTCCGATTATATCGTTATGCTGTATATTTAGTTACACCTACCATGTAACGGTTCTTTCGTTACACATACGAGCATCTGAATCGAACATTAAGTTGGATGGTTAGACGGAACTATAATTGTAACTGAGTTGTATTCGATTATATCGTGGTGATGTTTATATAGTAATACTCACCAGGTGACTGTTCTTGCGTTATACATACGAGCGACCCAATCGAACAGAAGGTTGGATGGATAGACGGAATGATCATTGTATCTGAGTTGTATTCGATTATATCATGATGACGTTTATATAGAAATACTCACCAGGTTACTGTTCTTTCGTTATACATACGAGCAACCGAATCGAACAGAAGGTTGAATGGATAGTATCTGGGTTGTATTCGATTATGATGTTATGCTGTGTATATAGTTATACACATGAGGTGACGGTATTCCCGTTTTACATACGAGCGACCGAAACGAACAGAAAGTTGAATGGATAGACTGAACAATCAATGTATCCGGGTGGTATCCGATTATAACGCAATACTGTATATATAGTGATACTTACCAGGTGACGGTACTTCTGTTACACATACTAGCGACTGAATCGAACAGAAGGTTAAATGGTTAGACGAAACGATAATTGTATCTCTGAGTTGTATTCGATGATATCGTGATGATGTTTATACAGCAAAACTCACCAGCTAACTGTTCTTCCGTTTCACATACAAGCGACCGAATCGAGCAGAAGGTTAAATGGATTGATTGAACAATCATCGTATCTGAGTTGTATTCGATTATGTTTATATAGTTATACTCACCAGGTAACTGTTTTTCCGTTATACATAAGAACGACTGAATTGAACAGAAGGTTGAATGGATAGACTAAACAATAATTGTATCTGGGGTTGTATTCGAGTATATCGTGATGATCATCATATAGTATGTCCAACCAGGTAACAGTTCTTCCGTTAAACATACGAGCAACCGAATCGAACATAAGGTTGGATGGATAGATTGAACAATCATTGTATCTGGGTTGTCTCCGATTATATCGTTATGCTGTATATTTAGTTACACCTACCATGTAACGGTTCTTTCGTTACACATACGAGCATCTGAATCGAACATAAAGTTGGATGGTTAGACAGAACTATAATTGTAACTGAGTTGTATTCGATTATATCGTGGTGATGTTTATATAGTAATACTCACCAGGTGACTGTTCTTGCGTTATACATACGAGCGACCCAATCGAACAGAAGGTTGGATGGATAGACGGAATGATCATTGTATCTGAGTTGTATTCGATTATATCGTGATGACGTTCATATAGAAATACTCACCAGGTTACTGTTCTTTCGTTATACATACGAGCAACCGAATCGAACAGAAGGTTGAATGGATAGTATCTGGGTTGTATTCGATTATGATGTTATGCTGTGTATATAGTTATACACATTAGGTGAAGGTATTCTTGTTTTACATACGAGCGACCGAAACGAACAGAAAGTTGAATGGATAGACTGAACAATCAATGTATCTGGGTGGTATCCGATTATATCGCAATACTGTATATATAGTGATACTTACCAGGTGACGGTACTTCCGTTACACATACTAGAGACTGAATCGAACAGAAGGTTAAATGGTTAGACGAAACGATAGTTGTATCTCTGAGTTGTATTCGATGATATCGTGATGATGTTCATATAGCGATACTCACCAGGTAACTGTTCTTCCGTTTTAAATACAAGCGACCGAATCGAGCAGAAGCTTAAATTTAGTAGAGATTGAACAATCATCGTATCTGGGTTGTATTCGATTATGTTTATATAGTTATACTCACCAGGTAACTGTTCTTTCGTTATACATACGAGCGACTGAATTGAACAGAAGGTTGAATGGATAGACTAAACAATAATCGTATCTAGGGTTGTATTCGATTATATCGTGATGATGTTTATATAGTTATACTCACCAGGTAACTGTTCTCCAGTTATACATAAGAGCGACTGAACTGAACAGAAGGTTGTAAGGAAAGACTGAACAATCATCGTATCTGGGTTGTATTCGATTATTTCGTGATGATTATTATATATTATGTCTAACCAGGTAACTGTTCTTCCGTTATACATACGAGCAACCGAATAGAACATAAGGTTGAATGGATAGATCGAACAATCATTGTATCTGGGTTGTCTCCGATTATATCATTATGCTGTATATTTAGATACACCCACCATGTAACGGTTCTTTCGTTACACATACGAGCGTCTGAATCGAACATAAGGTTGGATGGTTAGACGGATCGATAATTGTAACTGAGTTGTGTTCGATTATATCGTGGAAATGTTTATATAGTAATACTCACCAGGTGTCCGTTCTTGCGTTATACGTACGAGCGACTCAATCGAACAGAAGGTTGGATGGATAGACGGAATGATTATTGTATCTGAGTTGTATTCGATTATATCGTGATGAAGTTCATATAGAAATACTCAACAGGTTACTGTTCTTTCGTTATACATACGAGCAACCGAATCGAACAGAAGGTTGAATGGATAGTATCTGAGTTGTATTCGATTATGATGTTATGCTGTGTATATAGTTATACACACTAGGTGACGGTATTCCCGTTTTACATACGAGCGACCGAAACGAACAGAATGTTGAATGGATAGACTGAACAATCAATGTATCTGGTTGGTATCCGATTATATCGCAATACTGTATATATAGTGATACTTACCAGGTGACGGTACTTCCGTTACACATACTAGCGACTGAATCGAACAGAAGGTTGAATGGTTAGACGAAACGATAATTGTATCTGAATTGTATTCGATGATATCGTGATGATGTTTATATAGAAATACTCACCAGGTAACAGTTCTTCCGTTTAACATACAAGCGACCGAATCGAGCAGAAGGTTGGATGGATAGACGGAATGATCATTGTATCTGAGTTGTATTCGATGATATCGTGATGATGTTTATATAGCAATACTCACCAGGTAACTGTTCTTCCGTTTTACATACAAGCGACCGAATCGAGCAGAAGGTTAAATTTAGTATAGATATAAATATACAGCATAAAGATATAATCGGAGACAACCCAGATACAATGATTGTTCAATCTATCCATTCAACCTTATGTTCGATTTGGTTGCTCGTATGTATAACGGAAGAATTGTTACCTGGTTAGACATACTATATGATAATCATCACGATATAATCAAATACAACCCAGATACGATGATTGTTCAGTCCATCCATCCAACCTTATGTTAATGGATAGATTGAAAATTCATCGTATCTGGGTTTTATTCGATTATGTTTATATAGTTATACTCACCAGGTAACTGTTGTTCCGTTATACATGAGAACGACTCAATTGAACAGAAGGTTGCATGGATAGACTAAACAATAATCGTATCTGGGGTTGTATTCGAGTATATCGTGATGATTATTATATAGTATGTCTAACCAGGTAACAGTTCTTCCGTTAAACATACGAGCAACCGAATCGAACATAAGGTTGGATGGATAGATTGAACAATCATTGTATCTGGGTTGTCTCCGATTATATCGTTATGCTGTATATTTGGTTACACCTACCATGTAACGGTTCTTTCGTTACACATACGAGCGTCTGAATCGAACATAAGGTTGGATGGTTAGACGGAACAATAATTGTAACTGAGTTGTATTCGATTATATCGTGGTGATGTTTATTTAGTAATACTCACCAGGTGACTGTTTTTGCGTTATACATACGAGCGACCCAATCGAACAGGAGGTTGGATGGATAGACGGAATGATCATTGTATCTGAGTTGTTTTCGATTATATCGTGATGACGTTCATATAGAAATACTCACCAGGTTACTGTTCTTTCGTTATACATACGAGCAACCGAATCGAACAGAAGGTTGAATGGATAGTATCTGGGTTGTATTCGATTATGATGTTATGCTGTGTATATAGTTATACACATAAGGTGACGGTATTCCCGTTTTACATACGAGCGACCGAAACGAAAAGAAAGTTGAATGGATAGACTGAACAATCAATGTATCTGGGTGGTATCCGATTATATCGCTATACTGTATATATAGTCATACTTACCAGGTGACGGTACTTCCGTTACACATGCTAGCGACTGAATCGAACAGAAGGTTGAATGGTTAGACGAAACGATAATTGTATCTGAGTTGTATTCGATGATATCGTGATGATGTTTATATAGCAATACTCACCAGGTAACTGTTCTTCCGTTTTACATACAAGCGACCGAATCGAGCAGAAGGTTAAATGAATAGATTGAACAATCATCGTATCTGGGTTGTATTCGATCATGTTTATATAGTAATACACACCAGGTAACTGTTCTTTCGTTTCACATACAAGCGACCGAATCGAGCAGAAGGTTGAATTTAGTATAGATTGAACAATCATCGTATCTGGGTTGTATTCGATTATGTTTATATAGTTATACTCACCAGGTAACTGTTCTTCCGTTATACGAACGAGCGACTGAATTGAACAGAAGGTTGAATGGATAGACTAAACAATGATCGTATCTGGTGTTGTATTCGATTATATCGTGATGATGTTTATATAGTTATACTCACCAGGTAACTGTTCTCCAGTTATACATAAGAGCGACTGAACTGGACAGAAGGTTGAATGGATAGACTGAACAATCATCGTATCTGGGTTGTATTCGATTATTTCGTGATGATTATTATATATTTTGTCTAACCAGGTAACAGTTCTTCCGTTAAACATACGAGCAACCGAATCGAACATAAGGTTGGATGGATAGATTGAACAATCATTGTATCTGGGTTGTCTCCGATTATATCTTTATGCTGTATATTTAGTTACACCTACCATGTAACGGTTCTTTCGTTACACATACGAGCGTCTGAATCGAACATAAGGTTGGATGGTTAGACGGAACGATAATTGTAATTATATCGCAATATTGTATATATAGTGATACTAACCAGGTGACGGTACTTCCGTTACACATACTAGCGACTGAATCGAACAGAAGGTCAAATGGTTAGACGAAACGATGATTGTATCTGAGTTGTATTCGATGATATCGTGATGATGTTTATATATCAATACTCACCAGGTAACTGTTCTTCCGTTTTACATCCAAGCGACCGAATCGAGCAGAAGGTTGAATTCAGTATTAATTGAACAATCATCGTATCTGGGTTGTATTCGATTATGTTTATATAGTTATACTCACCAGGTAACTGTTCTTCCGTTATACATACGAGCAACCGAATCGAACAGAAGGTTGAATGGATAGTATCTGGGTTGTATTCGATTATGATGTTATGCTGTGTATATAGTTCTTCCGTTTTACATACAAGCGACCGAATCGAGCAGAAGGTTAAATTTAGTATAGATTGAAAAATCATCGTATCTGGGTTGTATTCGATTATGTTTATATAGTTATACTCACCAGGTAATTGTTCTTCCGTTATACATACGAGCGACTGAATTGAACAGAAGGTTGAATGGATAGACTGAACAATAACCGTATCTGTGGTTGTATTAGATCATATCTTAATGATGTTCATATAAATATACTCACCAGGAAACTGTTCTCCAGTTATACATAAGAGCGACTGATCTGAACATAAGGTTGAATGGATAGACTGAACAATCATCGTATCTGGGTTGTATTCGATTATTTCGTGATGATTATTATATATTATGTCTAACCAGGTAACGGTTCTTTCGTTATACATACGAGCAACCGAATCGAACATAAGGTTGAATGAATAGATTGAACAATCAATGTATCTGGGTGGTATCCGATTATATCGCAATTCTGTATATATAGTGATACTTACCAGGTGACGATATTTCCGTTACACATACTAGCGACTGAATCGAACAGAATGTTGAATGGTTAGACGAAACGATAATTGTATCTGAGTTGTATTCGATGATATCGTGATGATGTTCATATAGTAATACTCACCAGGTGACTGTCCATCCGTTTTACATACAAGCGACCGAATCGAGCAGAAGGTTAAATGGATAGATTGAACAATCATCGTATCTGAGTTGTATTCGATTATGTTTATATAGTTATACTCACCAGGTACCTGTTCTTCCGTTATACATATGAGCAACCGAATCGAACATAAGGTTGAATGGATAGATTGAACAATCATCGTATCTGAGTTGTATTCGATTATGTTTATATAGTTATACTCACCAGCTAACTGTTCTTCCGTTATACATACGAGCGACTGAATTGAACAGAAGGTTGAATGGATAGACTTAACAATGATCGTATCTGAGGTTGTATTCGATTATATCGTGATGATGTTTATATAGTTATTCTCACCAGGTAACTGTTCTCCAGTTATACATAAGAGCGACTGAACTGAACAGAAGGTTGAATGGATAGACTGAACAATCGTCGTATCTGGGTTGTATTCGATTATTTCGTGATGATTATCATATATTATGTCTAACCAGGTAACTGTTCTTCCGTTATACATACGAGCAACCGAATCGAACATAAGGTTGAATGGATAGATTGAACAATCATTGTATCTGGGTTAACTCCGATTATATCGTTATGCTGTATATTTAGATACACCTACCATGTAACGGTTCTTTCGTTACATATACGAGCGTCTGAATCGAACAGAAGGTTGAATGGATACTATATGGATTGTATTCGATTATGATGTTATGCTGTGTATATAGTTATACACACTGGGTGACGGTATTTCCGTTTTACATACGAGCGACCGAAACGAACAGAAAGTTGAATGGATAGACTGAACAATCAATGTATCTGGGTGGTATCCGATTATATCGCAATACTGTATATATAGTGATACTTACCAGGTGACGGTACTTCTGTTACACATGCTAGCGACTGAATCGAACAGGAGGTTAAATGGTTAGACGAAACGATAATTATATCTGAGTTGTATTCGATGATATCGTGATGATGTTTATATAGCAATACTCACCAGGTAACTGTTCTTCCGTTTTACATACAAGCGACCGAATCGAGCAGAAGGTTGAATGGATAGATTGAACAGTCATCGTATCTGGGTTGTATTCGGTAATGTTTATATAGTTATACTCACCAGGTAACTGTTCTTCCGTTATACATACAAGCGACCGAATCGAGCAGAAGGTTAAATTTAGTATAGATTGAAAAATCATCGTATCTGGGTTGTATTCGATTATGTTTATATAGTTATACTCACCAGGTAATTGTTCTTCCGTTATACATACGAGCGACTGAATTGAACAGAAGGTTGAATGGATAGACTGAACAATAACCGTATCTGTGGTTGTATTAGATTATATCTTGATGATGTTCATATAAATATACTCACCAGGAAACTGTTCTCCAGTTATACATAAGAGCGACTGATCTGAACATAAGGTTGAATGGATAGACTGAACAATCATCGTATCTGGGTTGTATTCGATTATTTCGTGATGATTATTATATATTATGTCAAACCAGGTAACATTTCTTTCGTTATACATACGAGCAACCGAATCGAACATAAGGTTGAATGAATAGATTGAACAATCAATGTATCTGGGTGGTATCCGATTATATCGCAATTCTGTATATATAGTGATACTCACCAGGTGACGATATTTCCGTTACACATACTAGCGACTGAATCGAACAGAATGATGAATGGTTAGACGAAACGATAATTGTATCTGAGTTGTATTCGATGATATCGTGATGATGTTCATATAGTAATACTCACCAGGTGACTGTCCTTCCGTTTTACATACAAGCGACCGAATCGAGCAGAAGGTTAAATGGATAGATTGAACAATCATCGTATCTGAGTTGTATTCGATTATGTTTATATAGTTATACTCACCAGGTAACTGTTCTTCCGTTATACATACGAGCGACTGAATTGAACAGAAGGTTGAATGGATAGACTAAACAATGATCGTATCTGGGGTTGTATTCGATTATATCGTGATGATGTTTATATAGTTATTCTCACCAGGTAACTGTCCTCCAGTTATACATAAGAGCGACTGAACTGAACAGAAGGTTGAATGGATAGACTGAACAATCGTCGTATCTGGGTTGTATTCGATTATTTCGTGATGATTATTATATATTATGTCTAACCAGGTAACTGTTCTTCCGTTATACATACGAGCAACCGAATCGAACATAAGGTTGAATGGATAGATTGAACAATCATTGTATCTGGGTTGTCTCCGATTATATCGTTATGCTGTATATTTAGATACACCTACCATGTAACGGTTCTTTCGTTACACATACGAGCGTCTGAATCGAACAGAAGGTTGAATGGATACTATATGGATTGTATTCGATTATGATGTTATGCTGTGTATATAGTTATACACACTGGGTGACGGTATTTCCGTTTTACATACGAGCGACCGAAACGAACAGAAAGTTGAATGGATAGACTGAACAATCAATGTATCTGGGTGGTATCCGATTATATCGCAATACTGTATATATAGTGATACTTACCAGGTGACGGTACTTCCGTTACACATGCTAGCGACTGAATCGAACAGGACGTTAAATGGTTAGACGAAACGATAATTATATCTGAGTTGTATTCGATGATATCGTGATGATGTTTATATAGCAATACTCACCAGGTAACTGTTCTTCCGTTTTACATACAAGCGACCGAATCGAGCAGAAGGTTGAATGGATAGATTGAACAGTCATCGTATCTGGGTTGTATTCGGTAATGTTCATATAGTTATACTCACCAGGTAACTGTTCTTCCGTTATACATACGAGCGACTGAATTAAACAGAAGGTTGAATGGATAGACTAAACAATAATAGTATCTGAGGTTGTATTCTATTATATCGTGATGATGTTTTTATAGTTATACTCACCAGGTAACTGTCCTTTCGTTATACGTAAGAGCGACCGAATCGAAGAGAAGGTTGAGTGGATAGACTGTACAATCATCCTTTCTGGGTTGTATTCGATTATATTGTGATGATTATCATATAGTAGTAGTATAGATTTGAGAAACATAGAACCGCGCCAATGAGCCAAACTAATTAACGTTAATTGAAATCAATGGAGGATAGGTGTAAACCAACAAAGCAGAATTATCTGTGCATACAGAGTGATAAGAATACATATACAGAGTGTTCATTTGGTCAGAATGTTCAGTGTATACAGGGTGATAAAAAAATATATAAAAATTTCATCGATCAGAAGAGAAGCAGAATTATCTGTGTATACAGGGTGATGGACAAACTATTTCATCGACCATTCGTTCATATAGAAAATAATTTCTTGTAAAATATCTGCTCACAGCATTGTGATGGGAATTAATTGGGATTTGTCATACCATGTGGTATATCTTATATGTGGGTAACAAAAAATTTTATTATGCTTGTTTCGCATTCTTCACTTTAGCCAATCATTAGGTCAATTCAATATTTTTTCTCATGTTTGACTCGCGAATCATCTGGTGTCATGGGAAGTTGAATAAAACCCCTTCTTAATTGCGCTGAATACTTGTTTTGATTGCATGATGTACTCATCTTTGCCATATTTGATGAAAAGGGTGAATTGAATCTAATAGAGCAACAATCTGCAAATTATTTGGCTGCAAATGTGTCATACCATGTGGTATATCTCATATGCGGGTAACAAAAAATTTTATTATGTAAATTGAACTTGTTTCGCATTCTTAACTTTAGCCAATCATTAGGCCAATTCAATATTTTTTTCTCATGTATGACTCGCGAATCATCTGGTGTCATGGGAAGTATAATAAAACAGAAACCCCCATTCTTAATTGCGCTGAATACATATTGTTTTGATTGCATGATGTACTCATTATAGCACATATTTGCCATATTTGATGAAAAGGGGTGAATTAAATCTAATAGAGCAACAATCTGCAAATTAGTCGGCTGCATATTGTTTCAATTGCATGATGCACATAAGGAATTATTTCATATGGAGGAATTGATCTAAATAATTTTTGTGCTATTTAAGCTGATAGATAATTGAGCCGACAACAAATAAATAGCATTAACGCGAACAGTTCAAGTTATTCTTCACTGTAAAGTTCAACATGAAAACTAAAATTTTGAGTGTACCGATTCCGAGAAAATCAATCAAGATATTACAACATTTGAAAAGGAGTGAAAATTCTGATAGTTTCCACAACGTCAGTGAACCGATCCTGAATAGTAGTGTGGAATATGTGAGTGGCTCTTTCACTAATCATAGAGCAATGTTATTCAAACCTGTGGCAGAATCAACCCCGAAGAGAGGAAAAGTGCTGAGACAGTCCAAGTTTGAGGATATTTCCGACATGTCATCTGACGAAGAGGAGGAACACATTGCACTAGATGAACATGAACATGAACTAGAAGAAATACGGAAAGGACAAGAAGAAGAAGAAAAAGGAGAAGAAGAAGAAGAAGAAGAAGAAGAAGAAGAAGAAGAAGAAGAAGAAGAAGAAGAAAAAGAAGACGAAGAAGATGATCTTTTCAATAATACTACAAATCATGAAAATATCAAGAAAATAGAGTTAGAATCGTTAAATAATTTTACCAACGACATGAAAGATAGAAATAAGGTATTCTTGAAACAGAAATTGGAGATGAAAAAAAAACTTGAGAAAAAAAACAGAAAACATTTTAAAAGAATCCAAAGAAATCGTGAAATATTAGATATTATAGAACAAGATATAATTACCAGTAGAAAAATTAACGAAGCTTTAAAATAAAATTAGTTGTTTTGGAATTTGAATATAAAAAGATTGTATCTGAACCATGAAATGAAATTACTATTGAATTATTATAAAGTTTATTTGGGGCTGTATTATATCTTTACTAAATGTTTTGTATTATCTTTTCATCTATTGATATTGTATTCTCGGAATTATCATGTTCAAAACTTTAGTTTTCATCTTGAACTTTATAGTGAATAAAGAATAACTTCGCACACATTTCTTTTTCTCCGACTTATATTCTAGATATTTCTGCAGTAGGGAGGGCGCCGGCTCTGAATACCCCCACCCCTCCACTTTTCCATTTCGAGTGGGACGGTTTGGACCATCCCCACTCCTCAGACCGTGCAGCGGTATGGACCATACCCGCCCCTCCACTTTTCCATTTCAGGTGCGGACCATACCCTCCCCTCCACTTTTCCATTTCAAGTGTGGAACATTCCCCCTCCTCCCCGCCGTCCAAGCAGACCCCGCGTCCAAGAGCCACGCGGAAAACTAGGCGGGAAATCCAAATTACGCTACCAAAATATCACGAGCAGGCTGAAACCGGCACGCAAATGAAAACGCCCTGAAAACGACGCCTGATATCGAGCAGCTCGCTTTCCTATGGAAACTCTTCGAAAACGACTCCTGATATTGAGCAACGCGCCTGATATCGTAGTATATTATGCCTGCAAGGTCACAACTCTCGATTCACGAAACGCGCAAACCGTGCTAATTAGTCCAGGAAGCAACACTGATATCAGCTGCAACTATACAGAGTGTACGAAATTTATGTATTGTCACCTAACAACATACAGAGGGCTCGAAAAAACATTGTATATCAACAGCATTTCGACAACTCGCGAAAGACGCCAACCGTGTTAATTAGTACCGGAAGCACTGGTTACCATACCGACATCAGTTGCAACTATACAGGGTGTACGAAAATTTATGCATACAAAACTATGCTTCAAAGAAAACATGTCTCTCTCACACACCGTACATCATAGGCGTACCTAGCTCGTAACATGATTGTGGTATTGATTTTAGGTATCACATAATGGGCTCGAAAAAATATCAGCATTATTTCGTGAAACGCGAGTAAAACGTGCGTTAAACGTGCGTGAAACGTGCGTCAAACGTGCGTCAAACGTGCGTCAAACGTGCGTGACGTAAGCGTGACGTAAGCGTGACGTAAGCGTGACGCTTACTTCACGCTCAAATTAACTTACGGTATTCCTAATCCAGCATCATCAATCGTCATCAGGAACCATCAACGAGACGCATAAACTCAGCTTCTCTGATGCTACAGCACAAAATTATGTATTAACTATGATTCCTCAGAGAAATCATTATCTTCATCTGTCTAAAGCTCCAGCACTGTCGAATTCAATCCGTGCTTTAATTGCCTAATGATCGTAACAGGATTTCGTGTCATAGAATTTTCATTCGTCAAAATCGAGTGAAAAGTGCCAAGGATTTCAGCGCTTCAATTGCCTATTGATCGTAACAGGATTTCGTGTCAAAACTCAACGAAATGTGGCATTGACTTTGGGTTTTAGTGTAGCATAACAAGATTTCGCGCGATATAATATTCATCCATCAAAACTCAGCGAAAAACAACATGAAGTTTGAATTTGTTCACTACAGCTGGTTCGCTATAGAGAAAAGATCAAGATCAAACACAAATTATTTTCGACGAATTCCCCGTCTATGAAAAAATATACCCGCGCTTCAGCGAAAATGTATAGGAAATAACAAGCTTGCGGTCAGCGATACGATATCGCTCCCGAGAGCGCGTTCTATTCAACACTCAACGACTCATTCTAAATATTTCTTTGTGATGTGATGGTGTACAAAAAAGCAGCCCTAAAAGATGCCCCTCAGTGTTTCAAGCAGAGCTGTTTGGCAGTCTTCGCAACCCCAAGCATCTGGACTTTCAGGTGAGTGGCTTTTATTTTTCTGCATTTCAGATCGGTACGTTCAAAGATATTACGATACACAGTAAAATATGCTGGCTCGTTTTATCTACGGGTTCGTCTTTTCTGTATTGAAAGGTTTTCTGCCAAGCCCTCCCACAAACTGTTAACTTCCCTCACGAGTCGCGAAAGGCCTTCGGGCTATCGTATCCGAAAAATGGCAGTTTTGATAGTTAGGAATACTCCGATAATAATGAAGACACATTTATTGGTACAGTAAAATTAATAAACATTTTGATCTAGTGAAATACAATTTCAATTTGAGTTTTCCAAAACATTCCGAATAAATTTGAGGTTATGTTCTATATGTTTCAATTTGACCTTTCGAAAATGCCATTCAATATAAAGTGAAGAACAAACTAATGAAAATTATAGTGAAACCTGAGTCAAACAGTGTTTTCTTATAAGAGGGAACATTTTCAATACACAGCCTTTCAAATGAATATAACGTTCAGTAGAGCATACAAGGTGAAACGAATAGTATTTTCGAAATACAAAGTCAATCAACAAGGGCTTTTCTGGGAAACTCAAATAGAAATAGTATTTTATGTCATGGTGCAAAACAAAAATCAGGATTCAAACTTGAAAAATTCCATTTTGTGTATTTCAAAACAGGGTTTTCTTAGAAACAAGTATTTTCAGGGCAAACAGCAATACCAAACATACGAGTCGAAGCAAATAGCATTTTATGGCAAAAATTAATATTACATTGTGATACAGGGTACAATACAGGTTCTTTCAAAAATATACCACGTAATTTTGATGGATAGAATTTCGAAATAAAATACATTAATGAACAAGAAGTTTGATCAAAGAAAATGATAGTGGAACAAATGGGCTAATTCAATATAATTTTCAGACGGAAAACACACACAAGTCGAAATACTCTCAAAATATACAGGGAACAAATATCATTTTCTGAGCAGAAAAACATGCTTCGAGCAAGAGTTTCTCGAAATTCCGGAAAAACTTTAACCTGAAAATATCAAAAAATATTATAACAATCAGGGAAGTAGAGGGAAAGTGTTTGTTTGCCAATAATTTGAAATTATTGCCCAGCGTACGCCACGGGGAGGCCAAACACTTGTACGCCAGAGAGGAAATTAACAACTATTCAAATCAACACTATGACTTTAACGAGTTTTGGCATCTTTTTATGACAACATAAACTGTTCATGTTAGAATGGCTCTTAAGATTTTGGCATCTTTTTCATGACAATATGGCTCTTTTAAGATTTGGCATCTTTTTTTCATGACAATATGGCTCTTTCTGTATTAGTTTGGCATCTTTTTAGTATGGCTCTTTTCATTAGATAATAATAAGTTTGATGAAATGAATCGCTGCTAATTATAGGGATGGGGTAAGGAGTGGAGGGTGGTGTGTTGCTTTTTGAAAGTGGAAAGCTTCCACTTAACCACTATTCTAAAGATTTTAGTTGAATAACTCGTAAGAACAGACGACTGCTCTCATTAGGGTTTTCGGATAATGCCTCTTTTTATAATATTGGGTCTTTTTCAAGTATTCAACCAAAAACTTTATATTTAGCCGTGAAAACGACTGATTTTGTGCTCATTTTCTTTGTTTTTTGAAACCATACGGAATGGAGGCATTGTCATCCTGAAATTGACGTTTCAGGCAAACAGGCTTGTACTTTTTCACAAGGTCGGTAGTAATGACTGCGTGTTCTTTTGTGCGCCTAATCTGACGGCTCATAATTTCGATAGGAGGCCCGGGGTTCAAAATAATATTTTTTATGGTATCAAAATTAATGAGCTGTGAGGCTGCATAGTTCAGTGATATACCCTTCACCTTACAAACAATTTTAAAATTTTGTTCTTTTGTTGACCAAAATGTGAAGCTATAATTTTTTGGCCCACCTGAGGCAAATTCTGTAATATGAGAACCAGGGCCGTAACATTCTAATTCGTCGGTCATATCACCAATAAATTGTCCTGTAGGAATGTCATATTCTCCGGATCTAGATACGTAGATGACAGAGTCTGTATCGTAATACAGGACTCTGTCATTGAGCTGCTCCAAAGAGCTGTAAAGTTTTAGGCGTGCCAATGCTGTGACATACGCTGCAATGACCACATTTACCGTGGAAAGACTGTCGAAACTTTCGCTTCGGAACGACCAGTTGACAATGAGGGTGTCTTCGTTGATGGGTAAAATAGAGTTAATAATGCGAGAAGGGTCGGTCATCATTTTGAAGAATTCAGAGGGTCGATTAACGATAGACGTCTTGGGCTGGTTTTCACGCTGACCAAACTTGCCCCAAAAAGAATTCAACATTAATTTGGCCAGCGATCTCAAGCCAGGGTTATCGAGAATTTTCGAAAATTCCAAAAGAACATCCTCTCGCTGTAAAAACTCTTCGATGTATCGCTGTTTCTCCTCATCAGTGCGACAATACTGAGGCCAGTTTGATGACTCCTGCTTGACTTTGATGAATTTGTTCATCATATCGGTGAATTAACCGGCAGAGTTTTCACCAAACTGTACTGTATCATAGGACCATATTTCCATGGTCTCGAGAATGCGATACCCCAACTCAACGGCTTTTACAACCTCCTCAATCACCCAGGTACCGGTTAATGCCCGCTCTTTATCAGAATGTTGACATATATCAGAGCTGAAGTTTTCGCCACATGTCCGACAAAGAACAAACATTAGTTTATCGTTCATTTTTTGGGGCAAAACAGGGTGAAAGAGATCTTGAGGAGGAAGTATCGTACACTTTATGAGTCCAGATATGGATGAGAGAGAAACAGCACATTCTTCCTCGCCAACAAGTACTTTTGGGTGACCAACAGGAAATTTACCATATTTACACACCCACGGGTACAAAGAACATACATCAACGTATTTAATTTGTTCACCCTCCTGGGCCTTGTAATATTTGACAATATTTCCCGTGCGACCTCCATAGAAAGCATCTCTTGGCTCAAGTGCAAGGTTTTTCAACAGAGGATGGTTTTCGGTGAATTTTTGAATTTCTTCAGAAAGTTCTCGGCGAAAATCACACTCCCACTTTTCAATGACCTCATAGCCCAAGGATTTGAGCTTATTGATCTTAGCATTGGTAGCGTCATAGCGAAAATTAATAGTTTCATTAGGGCAATTTTGGATGGGAGTATCTCTCTGATGCTCGAAACATCTTGGACAACCGTGATAAAAACACCCCTGAAACTCGAAAATCTGCCTCGTTTCAGCACACCAACCATCGACTTTGAAAGTGCCAATGAGTGCCTCAGAAGAACGACATGCTTGATGAATTTTAATATTTCGCTGCTTTTCCTCCCAGAGCAACCATTGAGTGGCTATCACAGACTGATTATCGCGGTGTCTATAACCACCCTTTGGAATAATACCAATGGTATCGGGCTTGAGAAAGTTTCTGCGATATACTTTGTTACATGTTGAGGCTATAGTCGAGGCTTCCGTGAATGGACATACATTCGTTTCGGTCAACATGAGCTGACGAAATTTCAAACAGGCTTTGGTCAGGATATCAACATCCGAAATACAATAATCTATGATTTCTCGGGAAAAATCAAAAACGTAATTTTCTGCGACTCTTTCAGAGTGCCATTTCATGAGGGAAGAACGAGCCTCTGAAGTTAGCGTGTCAGGGGAATAGAATTCGAGAGAAGGAATTGGGCCAATATAATTTTGATTTTCCACCTTATTGAAGAGATGGGGAAAGTAACCTTTCTTCAGCTCTGTGAAGCCAAAGGATTTTGGAAGTTTTGCCAAAGCCATGGGAAAATAATTGAGAGAATCAAGAAATGTCACATTACCAACGGTCATTGATATGAGCTTAGTACCACGCATAATAAGCTCGGGTGTTAGGTCTGTCTGGGTTAAAATATAATTCAAAATAAATTGGTGGTCAAAGCCGCCGCCGTTGTGAGCCAATACAACGATATTTTTGAATTTTTTTCTCATTACCAACACATGACGGACAAACGGTGAGATGGGGTCATTGCATTTGAGTATTTGAAGACGAACACCACATTTTTTACAAATTTGTTGTTCGGTTTTGATGCAAACATCACAGCATTGGCGAAAAACACATAAATTGGGTTCATGAAGGAGCGAGCCATCAGCCTGTACGCTCTCCTGACGCGTCTCTAGGTCATAGAATATAAACAAGAGATTATCTGTTCGAGGTGCCTTTGTATCGGGTTGAATGTAGCAAAGGTGATCGGCCGGACAATATTTGTTGCAAATTTTGCAGAAGATCTCTCCGCAGGTGTGAGAACGCTTAGTTGGAACAATTTTGAAACATTCCTCACATCTTCTTATTTTTTCACAAATTTTATCACGAATATGATTATCAAAACACACTTGACCGCGGAAAGACCTTTTGCAAGAATCACAAGGGATTTTCACCTGATAATTAGGACAGGCCGGTGAACCCCGGCATGAAAAACAAGTTCCACCGCACCGATGTTTTTCCTTATGATCGTAGGGGACATTACATTCCTCACAGTAATACCTACAGCAGAAGGCAGCAGTTAGGGAAGTGATGACGTTGAAATGACCCTCATGAAACAATAAGTTCAGAGAGGGACCAACACCATCACCCTTGAAAATAACATCGCGACCCTTGTTCCCATATTGATAGACCGTTATTTTATAAGAAGAGAGATGTCTTTGAAATTGGTGCAACTCAGGTATGCCGCAACCAATAGAAGGTACAGAAACCCCAGCTTCGGCCAGCAATTGCAGAGCCCTTTCGGTCTGCAATTTCCTGACGTTCTGCCGCACATTGGCACATTTGGGATCTTTATCGGCATATGCCCGAGCCACGACAAGTGCTCGAGGGAGGCAGAGATTGTCTGTGTTTTTAACACATACAATCCCCTGCCTTTTGCTACATTCTTCGGCGAAAGAATTGTAACAATTCCCTCTGCGCCCATCTTTTCCCGCCGGTAATCTTACAGTTGTGACACCGAGACAGAAGGTCTCAGTGCTCAAACCGCAAGAATTTGACTGGTATATCGCCGAAATTAAACCCCACAGCTCGTCCATCGAAACTTCAGCAGCGTTTTTGAATGCAACCCACCCGGGACCCCTAGCGAAATCTTTGGAACAGAAGGTGAAGCCTACCATATCGGTTGGCTCCAAGCCCTCTTTCCCCTTCAACACAATTTGAGTTATTGCATCCCTTACCCAACCCACAGGTTCTTGAGCCTCTGGTATGGGCTTGATGTTGAATTCCAAAGTACGAGCCTGTACGCCGAAACGTCGATTCTTCCTGACAAAGTCCTTTACAATCAGAAACTTCTCCATTTCCACTCAAAAATTCTCAAAATTTTCAAAATATTTTCAAAAAATACGAGCCGAGCGTGACTGTTCGAATAGGCAAGTGTAGGTGAGCACAGATAGAGAGATAATGATTGAAGCAGCAAGCGGGCCGATATTTATAGTCCAACGCTAACCGCAAAACGTGATAACAAGAGAAGCCATCTTCGATTCTTGCATTATAGTTAACCTTGAAACAGAGGAAACTGAACGTTCAAAATCGTTCTGTTCGGTGATTGATGAAAGGCCCCATGGTGTGTGAAAAACTGTTCGTCTTTTTCATAAGTTCTTGTTTTATCAGTTCATCGTTTGTGGTTGTTATCGTTTTCGCATTGAAATGCATAGGATAGTTGGCACACACACACACTGCGTCAACAACGTTATCATTTCACCGTGCGCGCGTGGCTGTTATCATTGAGCTTTGTCAAAGGAAATGCTTTCGTGTTACAGGGTGTTGCACTCGAAATAATGAAAAGTAGTAGTAGTCAATACATATTTATTCATAAATTGATACAACTTTTGATAACAGTGTCTTCAGTTGAGATAGTAGATCAACGTTGGGACAGGGTACACCGAAAATGTTCCAACTAAAATCTCCAGCATCCACGACTTTTCTTGTGTATTCGCTGTATTTATAATAGGTATTTCTCGTGAAAAAGTATATGTAACCGTCGACATAACGTAGTGCAGAAATTATGTTGGTCGGGACTCCGGGAAAGGCGTAATTGAGTGGGCCACGATTAAGAGTATTACCATTTTCATCGAATTCAATGTAGGAATCGCTGTTGTACAATTAATAAGACTGGCCACTGTTTGTTTGGAACACGGCGTTTATTTGAGCTGGGGTAGGCAGAGAAAAATTGAATCTGTGACTAATTTTCAAAATTGGGAATTTAGCAGCATAATATGTATCATCTATGATTGTAACTAGATCGCCTTTGGAATTTTGAAACGCGTGAGAAACTTGAGATAAATGGTCTTTCAGCTCTGAGGGTAGGTTATCACTGAGCAATACCGGCTGTTCAGGAATATGAATATCGTTCAAATCTAATTTCCACAAGAATTCCTCGTACACTATGTACAACCGATAATTTGGGAATTGTGGAGCGATTGCTAAAAACATGAAAGTTGGTGCTTGAATTTCACATAATTTGGGTGATTTAGATGTTTGCTGTTTGTTTCTTCGTGCTTTTGTCGTTGTCGTTCGGGTAGATTCGGTCCGGGGTGTAGTAGTTGTCGTTCGGGTAGATTCGGTCCGGCGCGTAGTAGTTGTCGGCATCGTGGTTGACTTGGGAATTTTTGCAAATTTTCGTTCATCTTTCTTTCCATACAAATATTCTATTGCATTTTTGTCATCGTCATCAAACTCTGTACTGAACGACTTATACCAGGAATACATAACGGCAGTATTAACGCTACTATGTCCGAGTCCTAGAGCATGCCCAAGTTCATGAACCAGAACCATCAAAAAACTAACTTGTCCCTCGGGCGGTATCCCATCACCATAATACCATTTTTCATTCAAATCAAAGTGTATCTCAACACATTGCTTATCATCGTCGGAAAAAAATGCGTGGGCTAATACCGAACCCTCTCCATCAAAATCATGTGGACACTGTGCTGTTCCTTGACAATTTGCTCGAAAATTGTGCCGGTTTCGACCAAATGTTATGGTGATGTCGGGTTTTTGTTTAGAAGGTATTAGTACTCGTTCAAACTTCAACTTCGAAACCTTCTCCCACATGTCAAAGGCCTTCTTAGCTATATTTAGATGCACCCGTTCAGCTTGCGGAAAATACCAGCGCAAATCTGTTTTATTCCATTTCGAGTGAATCATGAAAGCGTTATCTCCCTGTGAACACCTTGGGCTTTTCATCAAACGCACCGTTGTCTCGTCCAATTCACCGCTTACAGGAAGATTGTATCTCTCTTGAAATTGAATGAGAGCCGTTGACAGATCCGTTATAGAGTTGTTATCCACATAACCAAAACGATTCAAAAAGGTTTCAGCCATTTTAACAGTATCATTCTCTTCAGCTATAGTCAACGACAAGATGATAGAGAGCAGTAACAGAACATGTTTATGCTCGGGCATCCTGATGAGTAATGAATACAAGAAGCAATGATTACCTCTCTTAAAGGAGGAAATATTTGATCAAAAATTAATGCTTTGATTAAATATTACGTTCCTCAAGCCGATATCCTGTTGAAATGAAAAAGTTACTGCTGCGTTATCATCTTTGTGGTCTTACCCAGGCAGTTTCCCGGCTACCATGAGTGAATGCGAGTGCCTTTTCAAGATCCGTTTATTGAGTGAACATTTCGGACCCGAAGTGGTTTTTGAATTAAATACTATAGAACAAATTAATAATTATGTGTTCCTGAGTTTCGGTATCAACGGTTGGCCTTTTTCATATGAGATAGAATTAAACAGTGCTTGTGCAGAGGGGGATCTTTTGCAAATTCAGTTTTTCTGTAACGGAACTTTCGGATGGGGTTGTAACTTTTTTGTGTGTGAAATAACCTTTGAACGTGTTTATTGGGAATATTGTTATACTCGGGGGCGTTTGGAATACAATATCGCTCCTTCCCCCGCTACATGTGTTGATACCGACCGTGAAGAATAGAGGTATGTTTTAGCCCAGCTTCCACGCTACCCTTGAGGTGGGGCTATTCAGCGCGTTTTATTTTATAGTGGTTTCCCCAGTAGGCCTAATCCACTGTTTTTTGGCCTCTATCCTAGCAATGAACTGAAACGAGAATCAATAGAAATATTTTTTTAATAATTCTTACCACACTCACGGGTCGTTAATGACCCATTCCTCCAGGGTCTCCTCATTGATTAATATAGTATAGCTATTGAAGAAAAATGTTAAAATTCAATCAAATTAACAATTTGTATACTTACGGATAAGGGGTTGGGGCGTTGGGTTCTCTGAAAAATAATTCATGTGAAAATTATTATACAAGGCACTTGAGCCGACTTACAAAACCACTTGTCGCTCCCCCTGGGCGACATCGAGCGCTACCCTCAACCCCAAAGGGGCTGAGGGCACCTCCTTGTCTGCCACCGTCACTTTTCTGTAAACACTAATTCAAAACAATATAAAAAACAATTTATTGAACTTACCTGGGGTTTCTGCGTAAAATTAGCGTCTTTGGGACGATTTTTACCATTATCTTGGGCCATACGACCCACCTATGACCCACTGGGGCATCTTTGTAACTAACCTTGTTCCTATAAAACGAGTAATTATTACTTTTGAAAAATAATAATGATCAGTGCTACTCACATGATTGTATTCGAATAATGTATTGTTGGAGATTTCTGCATGTTTTATATGTTATTTTTTGTGATAAAATAATGCATTTTTCAGATTTGCGGTTTTCCTCTCTCTGCCAATTCAACAACAACAACAACAGCTTTTGTGGTTTTGAACAATATTGCAGTTTCCTATTCGTTGTGGTCGAACTTTCTTCGATAACAACTATTTTTTCTGTGGCATACAAGCATTTTTTACAGAAATCTTCAGCTTGGGAATATAATGAACCATGACCGGAAGAATACCAATGTGGTGGCGATACATTCTATTTAAAGGTATGTGTACAGGAATGTTTATATTTTTTAATTTCTTTTACCCAATATTTCTCCCAGCAGCATAGAAGACAATACGCTCTGAATTAATAAATATATTTTACCCTCATTTTGATTGTGATTATTTTTCTACATCTATGACCAGGTGTTCGGTTTTATATTTTATAATTACTTTTTACCCAATGTTTCCCCCGTCAACATAGAAGACAATACGCCCAGAATTGATAAATATTTCCAAACCGTTCCATACAGACCTGTCCACGAAAGCTCTTATAAAACGATATAGAACCAGCATATGAACATTTCATATAATATCCAGCGGTCGCTGGAACGCTGTGTTGCGGTTTCTTTGGGTCATCTGTTGGCTTCAAACAGCCTCCAGGTCAGCATAGACTATGAATGGGGTCTTTTCCTTGTTCTTATGGTTTTTAAATTTCAAAATATTTTGTCCTCAGACCTCTTGATGGCTGTCTCTTTCATCTTAACACCTTCTTCTTACAAAGAAGTTCTGTCACTATGGGCCTGAATTGATAAATATATTACCTTTATTTTAATGATAATGATTCTTTTTCCGTATCTGATACATAACACAGGATTTATGAATTTCATCGACTAGATAGTAGTTTTGTCATGGTACACGATTGGTACTTTACATGAACTATCAAGCAGGGGTTTGGAGTTTCGGCGTCTTTGGTTTTTCGTTTCCTTGTGTGTTCCATATTATACTTACCGTGGTCCTCTTGATTGGGCTGCAAACAGTTGGTTTCGCATACTCCTCAAATTTCTTAGACAAGCCTCCAGATGTTGCTTCTCGCCTAAGTTCTTTGTATATCTCATTGAGTTATGTATACGCTTCATTCCTTTCATACACTCTCGAAGCCCTTCTCTTCCACGATTTTCATCATAATTAGGGGTCAGAACTCCCAATATGGTGGCAATATGCTTCACCAGGTCGGCGAATAGAGACATCTTTGTGGGCTATCTGAAAGATTTTATATTATCACAAACTTTTATTGCTTATGCGCACCGAAAATACGTCTGCACTCAACAGCGGTCCGTGCAAAAAAGAAAGGTCATTGACCCAATGCATGAGGTTTCGACGTCTTTGGTTTCTTCGTTGAACCTTCCTTGCTGTTGCTCTATAGTTTTTAGCGAAAATGCTTTGCCGCAACCTACCTCGGCTTTGATGCAGACGATCTCGTCTGGATTATCCACGACGTATTTGAAAAGGTCTTTTTGGTCATTTCCCAAATTTTTGGGGCGGAGTGTTTTTTCCTCCTCGGGTATCTTGATGATATTTTTACTAGTTTTTTATAAAATGGTAAATTTAATACCTCAGAAAACGTAATTCAATTATAATTCTCCTACGAATCTCAAACTTAGAGCAATTACCCCTGGTTTTCTTAGTTACACCAAGATTTATATGTAGTCCTCTTGATTGGACAGTATGCAAGAGGTTTCGACGTCTTTGGTTTCTTCGTTGAACCTTCTCTTCTCGAGAAAATTTCTTTCTGGTCATTTCCCAAATTTTTGGGGTGGAGTGTTTTTTCCTCCTCGGGTATCTTGATGATATTTTTACTTGTTTTTTATAAAATAGTAATTCAATAATAATTCTCATAAATCTCAAACTTAGAGCAATTTTTGATTGTTCGTTCAACGTAATCATCAAAGTGATTACAGTTTCACAACAGAAGATTTTACTCCCTGGTTTTCTTAGTTACACCAAGATTTATATGTAGTCCTCTTGATTGGACAGTATGCATGAGGTTTCGACGTCTTTGGTTTCTTCGTTGAACCTTCTCTTCTCGATTTCATCACGAAATAGATAAATGGAGCTACACATCTGTAGAAACCTTTGTAGTAACCGGTGTCACCATCATTGGTGTTATTATGCAACCCTGGTGGCATTTCAAGTCATCTTTTTGTCAATAGACTGATTGTTCACCCAATCATTCATCAAGTCATTAATATAATTGAAAGTTGATGAAAATCTATGTATTAAAATATTCGCTTCTCATATTTAACTGTCAATATCCATAGAATTTGATGTTTGGGGTATAGAATAATGGCACCATGGTACTCGAGTACACCACCCTAATTTTTAATTCCTAACTATAAACCCTACAATAGTTTCATGCACGTTCGGCTGATAAAACCGTTTGGATTCATAGGCCTTTGGAATATATGTATAAATGATCATAAAGTTCCTTTTTAACAATTTCATATTTGTTTGAGTTTTCTTAACGGGTGCTGAAAGTACAATATATTCATTTATGGATAAACGCTGTTACATAGGCGATCTCTATTCATTTTCATGGGTTTTAGCTCTACCTGTTAGGTATTCATGCCAATTGATGCTTTATAACGACCCCGGATGAACCGATTACGATATTATCCTCCTCCTTTATTATCACCGAAACTTCAAGATGTACCTCGAGGTGTACAGTATTTGGTGAATCTTTCTCATTTTCCGAATTTTTCAAACACCCTTTTTATCAAAGCCTGTCATAAATAATTTTCATATATTTCAATAAATAGATAGTTATTTTGTATTTTATAACGCGCTCAGATTAACCGGTTACGTTTAGTCGCTGTGTCATACAGAGAATATCACCGTTTTTCCACAGGCAATTCAGCGGTTTCGGCGCCTGTGGTTTTTAGTGAAACCTTTCTTGTTTGCCTTCAGATCTCCGCTATTATGGATCTTGATTGATCTCTATCTGTTACACATATATTTGTGGGTTTTCTTCTGATCAAAATATAGGTTTGGGGCGCAATGTTTTCATTGAACATGCTCTCATCCAGCTGTTTGGTAGATGATATCGTCGAGGATGGTAATCAAACAATATGCATTATCTGATTGGTAGTTTATAACACCCTCAGATAAATTGATCACGTTTTTATTCTCATTCTTTATTATCTCCGAAACTTTGAGGCTTATTTCATTAATGGTTTGAAATTTTCCCGAGAATTCTCGTTTTAATATAAAATGTACATTATTAAGTAATTATATTTTCAAAATGTTCAAGTGAACCTCGCAATTCAGCTGAGATTGAAACATTGGGGGTTTCGGTGGAAGATATGAAAAGAGATGAATCCGAGATAGGTTTCAATACCTGTGGAGGACTTTTCACTTGAACTATTCGAAAATATAGTTGTTGTACGCTCACTGAATCTTGTGGCTCAATTTGAGTATCATAAATATTTTGTATTATACACTCGATTGTTGTGATTATCTACTTTGTTGTATACTTCAATGGCAATACAACTTTTGACCATTTCACTAGTTTGAACTGATGATGGAATCAATGCTCCTTCAATGGCTTCAAAGATTGGGAACTCAATGGTCTTTTATGATAATATCCACGATATTTCTCATTCTATTATATAATTTTCCATAGCAAACAGAGTCTCTCCTATTCATTCTCCGATACGCATTCGCGTTGCACAATGACTTCATTATACAATCAAAATAGAAAAACATTTTCTATATACTCTCCACATATTTTTAATACTCTAATTTCGTGAATTTTTGTTAAATTTACTCACATCTCGAATCAATCGTACGTCAATGTCAATTTTGCACTGAACGAATTTCACTCCGGTTTTCGACCTTGTTGGTACATCATTCACCGAAAATGACACGTTTTATTGATTTATACAATGTTTGTTGTTATCTTTGAGTTCGAACCATTTTTCATTTGCTCCCTCATTTTCAGAATGCTGTTTCTTTGTAGGTACCGCTTCGTTTATTTGTTTATTTCTATAATTTTCATTTACTTTTCAGGTTTATTCTGACACTCTATGTAGTGTAGGATGTCACACAAAGATAAAAGTTTTTGGTCCACGGTAGGGACCACCTTGTTGATCACTGTCAACCCCTACGCTGATTTCGGTCGTTTGTACCGACGCTGGAATCAGTGTTCCTTCAAAGATTGGGGACTCGTATAATATACTCAACTCGAGGCGGGCTGGGTCATTGAGATCTGTGTCCAAGTAGGCCGAACCTCGTTAGTCTACCCAATCACACAAAGATAAAAGTTTTTGGTCCATGGTAGGGACCACCTTGTTGATCACTGTCAACCCCTACGCTGATTTCGGTCGTTTGTACCGACGCTGGAATCAGTGTTCCTTCAAAGATTGGGGACTCGTATAATATACTCAACTCGAGGCGGGCTGGGTCATTGAGATCTGTGTCCAAGTAGGCCGAGCCTCGTTAGTCTACCCAATCACACAAAGATAAAAGTTTTTGGTCCATGGTAGGGACCACCTTGTTGATCGCTGTTTATTTGTTTATTTCTATAATTTTCATTTACTTTTCAAGTTTATTCTGACACTCTATGTAGTGTAGGATGTCACACAAAGATAAAAGTTTTGGTCCATGGTAGGGACCACCTTGTTGATCACTGTCAACCCCTACGCTGATTTCAGTCGTTTGAACCGACGATGGAATCAGTGTTCCTTCAAAGATTGGGGACTCGTATAATATACTCAACTCGAGGCGGACTGGGTCATTGAGGTCTGTGTCCAAGTAGGCCGAACCTCGTTAGTCTGCCCAAAATTTCCTGTGATGGTTTAATGTAGGATGACCTGTTTTCATAGGAGAATGAGGATCCTCTTATTCGACCGAGGTTGGAACATTAGGGCTCCAGTGAGGGGCTGATAAGAGGGTCTACATCTCCTCGTGTATTTTCTGTACACATACTGAGACATTATATATGTCTCACACACTTCTAAACAGTTTCAGCTTACACCGCCTGGCCTCTGCTGTAGCATCAGAGTAGCCGAGTTTATGCGCTTCGCTGGTGGTTCCTGATGCCGACTGATGATGCTGGATTAGGAATACCGTAAGTTAATTTGAGAGAGAGAGGCATTGTGTGAAGTAAGCGTCACGCTTACGTCACGCTTACGTCACGCTTACGTCACGCACGTTTAACGCACGTTTGACGCATGCTTTACGCACGCTTCACGCGCGTTTCACGCACGTTTTACGCACGCTTCACGAAATAATGCTGATATTTTTTCGAGCCCATCATGTGATACCTAAAATCAATACCACAATCATGTTACGAGCTAGGTACGCCTATGATGTACGGTGTGTGAGAGAGACATGTTTTCTTCGACACATAGTTTTGTATGCATAAATTTTCGTACACCCTGTATAGTTGCAACTGATGTCGGTATGGTAACCAGTGCTTCCGGTACTAATTAACACGGTTGGCGTCTTTCGCGAGTTGTCGAAATGCTGTTGGTATACAATGTTTTTTCGAGCCCTCTGTATGTTGTTAGGTGACAATACATAAATTTCGTACACTCTGTATAGTTGCAGCTGATATCAGTGTTGCTTCCTGGACTAATTAGCACGGTTTGCGCGTTTCGTGAATCGAGAGTTGTGACCTTGCAGGCATAATATACTACGATATCAGGCGCGTTGCTCAATATCAGGAGTCGTTTTCGAAGAGTTTCCATAGGAAAGCGAGCTGCTCGATATCAGGAGTCGTTTTCAGGGCGTTTTCATTTGCGTGCCGGTTTCAGCCTGCTCGTGATATTTTGGTAGCGTAATTTGGATTTCCCGCCTAGTTTCCCGCGTGGCTCTTGGACGCGGGGTCTGCTTGGACGGCGGGGAGGAGGGGGAATGTTCCACACTTGAAATGGAAAAGTGGAGGGGAGGGTATGGTCCGCACCTGAAATGGAAAAGTGGAGGGGCGGGTATGGTCCATACCGCTGCACGGTCTGAGGAGTGGGGATGGTCCAAACCGTCCCACTCGAAATGGAAAAGTGGAGGGGTGGGGGTATTCAGAGCCGGCGCCCTCCCTACTTTCTGCATTTCTTCAAAAAAAAAGAGAGTCAAATTAACTAAAAAAACAGGATATTTCGGAAGTTTTATCAAAGGGCAATAAAACTTGGGATACCCTCTGGATATAAAATGTATTCTACTATGGTTTTCCATAAAACTATGATATAGTTTTATTCATTACTAAATTCCTTGACAAATGTTTTTATTAAACGATTCACATTTTTCATTTGAAAATAATGTAGACTAATCTATCAGAGAGTGAAGTTACTCACTCAAATTCTGACTCACATCATCATGCGCGTAATTAATGCAAGAGGGGTTTTGTTTCAATTAGCTGTACAGATGTTCGCACATTAATGGTCTCTGTAAACAAACAAGAAAGTATTTATTTTTCAGTAACCCAACAATGTTGGAGTATTTCTTTGAGAGATGGCGTAAGTTGTACCATTTCACCGAATATTCCCTCGATCAATATGATACAGCAGTCTTCACAATGAACCAGAATAAAATTATAATGGGGGGCAGGACCGTATCGGACAAGAAATATTCACCGTATTCAGAGGACAAAAATAACACAAAACATATTATTTGAGAATAAATATTTATTGAAATTAATAAAAATGTTGCTTAATACAAATATTCTTTTATAGACACTAAAAAATATGATGATATATTATCAACAAATTATTTTACAGTACACTGATGTCATTCAGGTATTTGGTTCATTACACAAAAGACAAAATCTAGTTAAACAATATAAATATAACGGAACACTACAAACGTAGCAAGTATGCCTATATGCTGTCAGGTGTAGTGGAAAATTTGTTAAATGTAAAGACTCTTGTTCACTGCCAATATTGGTGTTTGGGTAGTCTGCCACGATGTCGAAGAAACAGCTCGTACAAAATTTCTCTTCCTCCAACATGGTTATTCGATAATAATGTTGAATAAAACATACATGCTGTTGTGACCACCTGTTGAGAAACTGTAAACTGTTATTACTATATTGGATTCGGATCACTTGTTCTCCATCGAACTCGATCTCATCTGATTCAGATAATTCAGCATCAACATTCAATGCATCGTCCACATTCATCTTGAATTAGAACTCATATATGAGACATAAACTGAGAATGAATTTATATTTATGGGTATAACCCCCCACAGGAATATGATTATAATTGAATTCCTTGAGACAAAAGTGGACATACTAATGGTAGATTAACAAAACAATTCATCAGGTCAATTAACATCATAAAGTGTAGAATAATTGATCAATTAACTCATTCATCAGACCAATCATATACTTTGGTCCAGAATGATTCATCTGATTAATCGATATTAATCAGCGAATTAATCAATTTCGATGAGTAAGCAATTGAAAACAGTTGCACAATGATTGAAGTTGAAAAGAATGACTCAACAACTATTATTTGATGACTCATTTAATAACAGCTGTAAGATGATTCATAAGATCAATTGATATTGATAAATGACTCATTATATCAGTAATTTACAATTGAACAGCTGCTGATGCAACCATATTAAAACCTGATTAAATGAATCATCACCTATTGGAGACTCAACATATCCCCCACTTCTTTAAATATAATGATATATAAATTTGACGATCGGATCCTAAACTTAGTCTTCAAGTCATTGAAGTGGTGAAAACACATTTTAGAATGGATTTGTCGAAATCAACTATGAATCCAAGTGGGTGCTACAACACCAATTCTGGAATGGATTTATCGAAATCAAATATGTATCCAAGTGGACGCTACAACGCCAGTGTTTCCAACTTCTCTGATCCCTCAGGATTTAATCTGAAAGAATCTAGACAAAATAACCACAAATCTATAGTGTTGGGGGAAAGAAAATTTCATTTGAACAAGTCGAGAAGCAAATTTGTTTCCACAGGATTATCGTATGACTTTGGTTATGCTCCAAGTATCAAGATATCTGGACTTAAAAATGACGCAATTATTTTCAATAATCGAGAGTGGAAAGAATTTCTCAAATATCGAGGAATAATATCAAACTATTTCTATCCTAGCGATCATCCAGAATCGTTAGATGGTGAATCCTTCAACATATACTTTGTGAAAATTTCGGAAACAAATGTCATCAAGATTCTGAAGAATTACTCATACATTTACCTGGGTTATGAATCTATTTGCAATTTGTGGACATTATTGCCACTCATCGAGTATCGAGTCGAGATGTTGGAGAGACTACAGTTCACGAATTACCTCACAGTGTTGCAGAGAGCTCTTCGAAATCAGGCTGGGGATGTATTGAAAAATGCGTTAGATCTCATTAGACCACAAGAGAACCCGAATAGTGAAAATGTCTGTATTGTATTAGAATTCATTCACATGTATTCTGATGTTTTCACAGATGATCTCAATAATGTTCAATAATGTAATTTTAGATAAATATTTGTAACTAGGTATAATGCAATAAAACATTTCATCCTGAGTAATTATTTTTATATCAAAAAAAAATATCAACATTTCAAACCAAATCATTTTCATTAATCCAAGAATTATGAGAATTATCTAGCCCGAGCCATTTAATACGTAGCATTTTTCCTTTTCTCTGTAGGACTTTCTCAACCAAGTAGACGTTGGGATATTTCACTTTCTGAATTTCTTCAGTATAAAACACTCCTTGGATATTCTCATGGTTTTGATCTTCTAATAAGTAAGTAGTTGGGATCGTAGATTTGACTTCTCGAATTCTAAACACCTCATTAGAAAAATTTGGCTGATAAGATTTGTCGAAGAGTGTTCGGTATTTACTTATTCTCACATAGTCGTTCACTTTGAATTTATTTCTACGAGAGTCAAATGTTTTCAAATGATTGTACACCGTTCTCAGTAATTGTTCTTGGTTTTTTGCATTAACATCTTTAGGCTTCATTCTGATTGTCGAATGCTTGGTATTATTATATTTATCTTCAATTTCCTTCAGAATTGTTAGCCATTTGAATGAACCTTGTAGACTGAATTTTTTCCACATCATATTCTTCAAAGTGCGATTTACACGCTCCACTACACTAGCTTTCAAATTTGAGAATGTACTATAGTGGTTTATGTTGTGCAATTCCATCAATGTTTTGAAGTGTGAATTATAGAACTCCTTTCCGTTATCAGTTTGAATATTATTAGGTTTATCTTTGACTGCAGCAAGGATATCACTCATCGCTGCTGTGACATCTTTTGCAGTTTTTCGTTTGACAGGTCTTAACCATACAAATTTACTGAATACATTGATGACAACCAATATGTAACGGTAACCCTTATTTATTTTTGCATAAGGTATCATTTCAACTAAATCAGCTTGATACAAGTCGTTCAACCCCTTCACAATCACTTTCCGTCTATTGAATATTTTTCTAGCAGGCTTATGTAGTTCATTGACTACTGTTTCTTTGACACTACTCATCCCTAGCTATGGGACACTGAAGAACTAGTTGGACATATAGCGTTCCTAAATGTTCTCGTTTGACAAAAGCAAATGACATTGAATCACCTTTATTTATTTCTTTTTCCACCAAGTCTTCAATTTTCACCTCATTATTGTTGAACAAAATTTGTGTTCCAACCGGTAAAATATCAATTTTTTCGATTTTGCCATTTATAGGAAAAATATATGACCTACTATTATTTTCCTGCAGAAAAACCCAATATTTTGGCCTTTGTTGTACTTGTTGACCAGTGCCCGATCCACGTATAGTTATAATGCATTTACTATGATGATTTGACGGTTGACAAATATAAAAAGGTGATGGTAATAATGTTGGTTGAGATGATGACAATACTGGTGGTTCTGATGGGATAGTGTATTGATTTCTGGTGAACAGATGTCTTCCAAACTTATCGATCGGCATCGTTACAAGGTTATAATTTGAATGACTTAAAAAAATATCCATCAACCTATTTTATAATCTTTCCTTCCCTTAGTTCTTCAATTATAGAAATAATTTCATTGTTGTGACCAGTATCACCGGCAGATTGAGAAGCAATCAACAGTTTCAACCTATCAACTAATTTTGTATTCCGCCGGTTTTTTGTTGAGTCGCATCATAGTTAATTTACCACCACGTTTGGCTTTGCTTCTTGTCGTAACAATTGAGGGAGTGGAACCACTTCTGGGTCTTGTTGGTTGTCCTCGAACTACTGAAGGTATCGATGTTGGTTTGGAGGTTTTTTTCATTGATCTCTCCAAATTTAGAGAATGTAAAGATGTGATTCTCGGCTTGATAATATCTATAAATTTTGAAGAATTCGAAGTTGAAAGTCCGTTTTCCGGATTATATCCTAAATAATGTGCGTTGGTTCTTCGAATAATGTCAATATACTGTTCTATATCGGTTTTTTTCATTCCTGCAGGATATTTTTTGAACATAAGTTCGTATAATCCAGGAGTACCCTTATATCTGAATGTATCGCTTATAATGAAATCAGCACCATCAAAATCCACGGTTGAATCACCAATAGCATATTTTTTCAAATATGGGTCGAAATAAATACCAAACGTATCATCAAATGCTTTGTTAGTATCATGAATTTTATCATCAATGTATGCTCTAGGTAATGGTGCTTTGAATTGTTCCAAGTATTTTTCATGTTCAGTCGATATATCAATTCCAGGGGGAATTGTTTCTTCAAAAAAGCTCTCTCCATATTCTGGTCTGACCAATGAGGGATCGTGAATAAATGTTTCTTCATGATCCAAATTCAAAGATGGCGTTGTACGGTAATATTCATCTTTAAATTCATGTTTTGACTCATTTTTTATTGGTGTTTTTGATAGATCTCGTTCAGATTTACTGATGGTTGTAATTAGTTCTTTCAATGGTTGTGTTATTGGTTGATAAGTTTTATCTAAATTAGATTGAGATTGTGCAATGTCACTTTTCAAACTCCTATATTTTTTTCTTAAAGCTTTTCTTGTTTTCAATAATTCCGTTACCATGCGGTTATCCATCGTGAATAACTCTGATGAAAAAATGTTTTCCTTTATATATGAATGAACTCATCGAACCCTCTACGGTACCTACCCGAGTTCAATGGAGAATCTTCATCAATAACAAGAAAGCCGAATTTTTGTTGCCAACAAAGAGCACATAATTCTTTGAATTGCTGAAAAGACATATCGATATTCACATGATCGTCATATATATGCTTCAAATTTGTCATATCCTGTTGAAAAACGATAATCAAGTTCGAATTATCTCTAATGAGCTGTTTACTGATAGCAGAATAAGTTTGACATAAATAAAAACAGTCTGTGTTTTTGTGACGACCAAAACAAAAATAATCTTTCATTATATCTTGATCACAGCAAGCAACATCGTCAAATATGATTATGGAATTATTTCGAATATTTTCTGGTGAAACAATGGTTTCTTTATCAGAATATTCCCTGTAGCCTATTTCTTTCAGAGGTTTCAATAATTCCCTCAAATAAGAATATTTGGGCTGGTGTAATGATTTCGAATATATGTAAATATTTTCGAAACGAAGACCATTGGGATGTTCAATCAAGGATATCATCACATTCGTTTTTCCAGATCCACTAGATCCCACCAGTAGACCTCTTTTAGACTGACCACCGAACAGAATTCCATGTTTTCTAAATTTATTTTCGGAAGCAATTTCATCATGATTTGTGATTGGTAAAGAAAATGTCTGCTTCTGAATCTTCATTATACAGATACATCCGTGGAACTGATACTATCAGTCATGTTCCAGTTCTATATATAAAGGGATTTGTAAAAACAAATCAATTATTATTTGACCGACCGTCTTGAAAACAATATAAAAATGAAACGAAAAAATAATTCAATCAGTCGTTGTCGAAACGTAAAAAGGAAAGGTAGAGGACTTCTCAATACATTCATTAATAAGCTCCCAATAGAGCTCCATATACCGAGGTATAACTATTGTGGACCTGGTACAAAGCTACAAAAAAGATTACTCAGAGGAGACAGTGGTATCAATAAACTGGATGAAGCTTGTAAACAACACGATTTAGCTTATTCAAAATTTGAAGATATTGAAAATAGAAATATAGCTGATAGACTACTTGCCGAAGCAGCTGCACAGCGTTTCAAGGCAACCGATTCTGGGGTTGGCGAAAAAATTGCTGCATTAGGTGTTACTGGAGCTATGAAATTGAAAAGTAAGATGGGTATGGGATTGAAACGAAAAAGGAAGGTTCCACGAAAAAAAAGAGGTGGTGCTTTGAACCAAGTAGCAGCGCTCAAACGGTCTCCAAAAAAAACTAAAAAGCAAAGAATTATTCCAGTACCTAAAATTGGAGGATTTTTGCCATTTTTGTTACCACTTTTAGGAGCACTCGGAGCTGTAGGAGGTGGTGCTGCAGGTATCGCCAAAGCTGTAAATGATGCAAAAGCTAACCGAGAACAATTAACTGAACAACAACGACATAATCGAGAAATGGAAAAAGTTGCTTCGGGAAAAGGATTGTATTTGAGACCATACAAAGGTTACGGCATGTATTTGAAGCCATATGCAAAAAACTCCCGATAAAGCTACCTCGCAAATCGATGACTAATATTGACTTGGACAAATATGTGAAAATTCTCAAAATACCACACTTTAGAGGAATTTTCATGAGAGATACCCTACCTAAAATAATAAGAAAGAATGAATCTGGAATTTCAAATCTAGATTCCAATTTGGGTAAAGGAACACATTGGACTGCCTATGCCAAACGTGATAATCAAATTGTTTATTTCAATAGTTATGGAAATTTATCTCCACCTTTGGAACTGATTCAATATTTCTCAAGCGATGGTGGCAACAATGATATAATGTATAATTATGATGCAGTACAATCATTCAATTCGTTTCAATGTGGTCAACATTGCTTACTTTTTTTATATAACCAATATTTATAATTGTAAAGATTCATTCATGATTAAACTTTCAATAAATCAATATGTCACTTACATTCACTCTCAGTGGTCGTTCATCGATCTTGAGTTACGATTTCAATCCCCCCATATATTTAGATGATGAATACGAGTACGAAATTGGACTGGTGAATTTCGATACTTTTAACTCAATTCCCAACATTGATTTATCAAATAATGTATTCGTTTGGGGTGATAAAGATCAATATAAATTCGAGATACCTACTGGATCATATGAAGTTGATGATATAGCAAAACTCATTTCTGATGCTATGATCATTGAAGATGATGAAGCAATTATAAGAATCATACCAAATCTGAACACCTCGAAAGTTACTATAAAAACAAATCGTAGAATCAATTTCGGAGTGAAAAATACAGTTGGATCAATTCTTGGGTTCAGCAACAGGGTACTGGAAGCGGATAGCAGAAACATTTCTAACCATCAAGTGAAAATTCTCAATATAAATTCTATATGTATAGACTGTAACCTGGCTATTGGAAGCTATTTAAATGGTGAACCAGTTCATTTGATCCATCAGTTCAACGCCAAAGTTCCTACAGGCTACAAGATCATTGAATCACCAGTAACAATTTTATATTATCCGGTTTCAGTCAAAACAATCAATAATATACCAATCAAAGTTATTGATCAAGCAGGGAATATTATAAATTTCCGTGAGGAAGAAATAACCGTTAGAGTTCACATTCGTAAAAAGATTTCATAGGTATGGTGTGGAGATTCATAAGTCCGACCCCATTTTATTGCCCTGAACAACGCTATAAAAGCGGAAACAGCATACAATTACAACCTAGTGTTAGAAAGACCTCTGGAATATTAACATCAGAAAACCGAAAATTTTTGATTTCTCTTGGACTAGAAGTTTTGAAATAATGGAACTGTTGAATATTACCGGTCAGCCTTTCAGTGACAACACAATCGAAGACTATCAATTTCACAGTTATCAGCCGTTTATTTCTGGAAATCTAAATTATAATGATGAGATTCGTATTCCAGTATCTGATCTTGAAGCCTATACCCTGCCGTGCAATAGCTATTTATACATAGAGGGTACACTATTGAATGACAAGAATACTGTTCCAACAAAACTTCGCTTCATCAACAATGGAATATCTTTCTTATTTCGAGAACTGCGTTATGAACTAAATGGAGTGGTTATTGATTCTGTGAGGACTGTGGGATTGGTATCAACATTGAAAAATTATCTATCACTAAATGAAAATGAAAGCGTTTCCATGCAAAATGCAGGCTGGTTTCCAAAAATATCAAACCAAGAAAAAATACTAGTTGGTGCCAATGGTCAATTCAATGTTTGTATCCCTCTCAAAATGTGGGCAGGTTTCTTTGAAGATTTCAGAAAAATAATAGTGAATATGAGACAAGAATTAGTTCTGGTGAGAGCAAGTAATGATTTAGATGCAGTAAGTAGTACAGATGAATCTGAAAATCCCAAGGTAGAGTTAACCAAATTATATTGGAAAGTTCCTCACATAACGCCGAGCATTCAAGAACAACTTAGAATAACAAAAATTACTAATAAAAGTATTGAACTCCCTCTCAAATTCAGAAGTTGGGAGTTGATAGAGTATCCGACCCTCAGCGAATCAAACCGTCACACTTGGGCGGTGAAAACTACAACAAAAGTCGAAACTCCCCGACATGTGATAGTTGCATTTCAAACTAGTAGGAAAGGTAAAGTTACCAGTGATATGAGTAAATTCGATAATATTGATCTCACCAATATCAAAGTGTTCCTGAATTCTGAAAGATATCCCTACAATGATTTACAATTAGATTTCAAAAATAACAAATTTGCAATACTTTATGAAATGTTTTCAAATTTTCAAGAAAATTATTATCATATGAAAAACAATGAGCCAATATTTACACCAAAAGATTTCAAAGATAGAGCCCCAATAATTCATATTGATTGTTCTCGCCAGAAAGGAGTAATTCAAACAGGATCAATTGGGATGAGGATTGAATTTGAAACTGGTAATAATACACCGAAAGAAACCAGTGCTTTTTGTCTCATTCTGCATGAGAAAGAATACTCGTATAATCCTCTAACAAAAATTGTAAAGCAAAATTAATGCGCATGTTCAGAAATTGTTATATATTGAGAAATACATTATCTCTTATTCACTTGATATAATGTTATCCAGTTATAAGATACGCCTAAGAAAACATCGGGGAAACATAAAGATAGTGAAAAGGCTGATAGAATTGTACTCTATCAAGAAAACAGTTTTCAAAAAAATTTCTAAACTCTCGATATGAGTTTAACCATAGATGTCCAAGGATTTAAGATAGAAAATAACAAATTCATTGTCAAGGAGTTTGCAGCCTTCGATGGAGTGAAAATTTGCCACTACATTTTCAAACCACCATTTCCACTCAACTTTTTACCTCCAAATTTACAGAAGCAGGCTAATTGGCTGGTTCGTAATTTTCACTGTATAGAGTGGACCGAAGGATTCACACCATTACATCAATTTGGAAATATCTTGAAAAATCTAAGTGATGGAATCGATCTGATCCATGTCAAAGGAAGGGAGAAAGCTAAATACATTAGACGATTTACCTCAGTACCAGTGGTTGAATTCGATGAACAACCTATTTTACAACAGTCGGAACCAAAATGTTTTTATCATACGAATACGAATTGTATGTGTGCATTAACAAATGTTTTTTACTTGTATGACAAATTTTTTATGCAATCATAAAATAAAGTATAATATCGAAAAATAAACTCGTTTTTTAATTTTTTTCCTTGATTGTACAATAAATTATCTGCCCTTCATGGCGCATTCGCAAAGATATGCGGCTACCAGATGTTCGGTTTCGCAAACATGTGGGAAGCAGATATTCTTGATGGATGATTCATTCGCTAACACGCAGATGTTCAGTTTCGCTGAATGAGTCATTCGTAAAGGTATGCGGGTACTAAACATTATAAATTCAGAGCAGTAAAATCATTTTCTCAGTTTTGTTTTTGATACGTTTTAACACACATCTTAGTTATGAAGTGCAGATATTGTGGTAATGGGTTATCATCAAAAAAAAACTTGTTACGTCATGTACGCGAGAATTGTCGAAAAAGTGATGAGGGTCCAGTTGCCAAAAAGATTAAATACAACAGAACAAACGAGTCACAGCCGTCTACCTCGGCAAATACATTGTTGAACTATTTTCCCAAAAACAACACTGAGAATACCCAATGTACAGAAAAACGGAATAGGGTAAATCAGACTGTTGAAGAAAGCTTGGGGAATGGTGTTGTCAAACTTCGACATGCCTTCAAAAATAGGATATCGATTCTCCAGTAAAAAAAACCACATAGTTCCTCATGAATTTCTGGAAGAAGTGCAGTCGGAAGTACTAGGAATCCTATCTCAATACCTGCAGAGCCATAAAAGTTTGAAGATCAATTTCGAACTTTTTGGATTATATGTCATACCAGAAAAGGAACTATCTGATATAAAGTCCTTCAATACCAAGAATAGAATCATAACATTTTCATCAAACATTAAGAATGATTACGATGAATTCGGAAATGAAATGCTTTCTAAGGCATCAGAATTTCAAGAACGTGATTCTGGGTGGATATTGAAACATGTCATGTTTTTGGATGTTAACATCAACAAATTTGCATCAATTTCGGCATCTTCCCACATCAAGCTGCCCAGAGCTATTGAATCTAAACATGCTGTTCTGAATATACAAAACAAGGACAGAGCCTGCTTCGCATGGTCTATTAATGCTGCTATTTTCCCTGCAGATGGTCTGCCTCAAAGAACAACATCTTACCCGCATTACAGTACCTTATTGAATTTTCAAGGACTCGAGTTTCCCATAAAATTGAAAGACATTCCAAAATTCGAGCGACTCAACAACATCTCAGTCAATGTGTTCGGTCTTGATTCGTCTTTCAAAGATGGAAAGATGATAACTGAAGTGATTGGACCACTACATTTCACATCGTATCGTCAAGCAACACATGTGAATTTGCTCCTTGTAGCTGATAATGTTGGCAACACACATTACTGCCTCATCAAAGACTTGGGAAAATTAATTGGAACACAAAAATCGAAACATAATGGGAAAATATATATTTGTGACAAATGTCTACAATCTTTCACTACAATGGCGCATTTGAGATGCCACGAAAAAAATGATTGCAACCACGTCTATACGAAGATACCCACTACTAATTTGAAAATCAACAAATATGGTGAATCTGTGCCTGAAAACATTCTCAAATTTATCAATTTTGAAAAACAATTACCACCACCGTTTGTGATTTATGCTGACTTTGAAAGTTTACTCAAACCAATTCAACACAATGAACCATGTGATGAGAAATCTTTCTCCGTTAAAGTATGTGAACATGAAGCATATTCGTTCGCGTTTTATGTGAAATGTACTTTTGACGATCGTTATTCGAGGTCAGTACTTTATCGTGGTGATGATGCTGCTGATGTTTTCGTGAAAAAGTTGGATGAAACCGTCTTAGATTTGTATACGAATCATATGAAACATGTTCGTAAAATGGAACCTCTCACTGAGAAAGAACAGCAAACTTTCCGAGATAGCACTACATGTCACATTTGTGAAAAGCCAATCAAGCAATCAGATGTGAAAGTCCGTGATCACTGTCACTACACCGGTAAATTCCGTGCTGCAGCACACTCCACCTGTAACTTGAACTATAAGACTACCAAAACTATTCCTGTATTTTTTCATAATCTCACAAATTATGATTGTCATCTATTCATCAAAAAACTAACAACAAATGGAGAAAAAATATCAGTAATTGCTCAAACTAAGGAGAAATACATTTCGTTTTCCAAATTTATTTTGGTTGATAAATCTACAGTAGCAAGAACTTTTGATGAATACATTCAGTTGAGATTTGTAGACTCTTTTCGATTTTTACCAAAATCTCTAGATAAATTGAGCAAAAACTTGGAGCCACAGCAATGTAATGAGGTGCGGAGATACTTTGGAAATAATAAGCAGTTCCATTTGATAAGACAGAAGGGAGTTTTTCCCTACAGCTATATGGATTCCATTGAGAAATTGAAAGAAACACAACTGCCATCAAAGGAAAAATTCTTCAATGATTTGACCAACGAAGCACTTTCTGACGAAGATTATGATAGAGCTATAGATGTGTGGAATACCTTCAGATGTAAAACACTGGGAGATTATGCAGATGCTTATTTAAGATCCGATTGTTTGCTCCTAGCCGATGTCTTTGAGAATTTCAGACAGATATGCATGCAACAATACAAGTTAGATCCTGCCCACTATCTGACAGCACCGGCGTTGAGCTGGGACGCCATGTTACGTTATACTCAAATAGAACTTCAGCTCCTAACTGATATAGATATGTTACATTTTTTCAACAAGGGGATTCGTGGCGGAGTGGCACAATGCAGCAAAAGAAAAGCTGTAGCAAATAATGAATTTTTATCAACCTACGATCCGCAGAAACCAACATCATATATTATGTATCTGGATGCAACAAATTTATATGGAGCCAGTATGACAAATTTCCTCCCAACTGGTGATTTCACTTGGCTTAATTCCGAAGATGTTACAAATTTTGACTGTTTTTCAATTGAAGACGATTCCCCCACAGGATATGTATTGGAAGTAGACTTGGAGTATCCAGCAAACCTACACATTGACCATAACGATTTACCATTCTGTCCAGAGCAAATAATACCACCAAAGAGTAAAACTCCCAAACTCATTCCAAATTTGCGGAACAAATACAAATATGTTATTCATTACAGAAATTTGAAACAGTGCTTGAAATATGGCTTGAAAATTATGAAAATTCATAAAATCTTGAAATTTTCGCAATCAGCATGGTTAAAACCATATATAGATCTGAATACGCATCTTAGAAATTCTGCCCTGAACGAATTCGAACGAGAACTGTTCAAATTGTTAATAAATTCGATATTTGGAAAAACCATGGAGAATGTCGACAAAACAATTGATTTGAAACTTTGCTCACGCTGGAAAAATAGAAATAATTCGATAGGTGCCAAGACGCTGATAGCCAAGCCCCAATTCAAATGTAGTACAGAATTTGGTGAGAACTTGGTAGCAATACAGATGGAAAAGACAAGTGTTTGTTATGATAAAACGCTTTACATAGGTTTTTCAGTATTGGATATCTCTAAAATCATTATTTATGATTTCTTCTATGGGTTCATCAAAGAAAAAGATGGTGATAATGCAACGTTATGCTATACTGATACAGATTCATTGATTTTAGAAGTTTTTACTGATAATTTTTATAATGATATAAAGGAGAACATTCAATTCTTTGATACATCAAATTACCCCGTCAACAATATTCATGAAATTCCTAAATCAATATCTGTAGTAGGACGCATGAAAGATGAATATGCTGGAAGACCTATTGAATGTTTCTACAGTACTGGTGCGAAAGCATATTGTGTCAAGGCAGGTGATGTGATGAAAAAAGCCAAAGGTGTTTCGAAAAATGTAATCAACAACCGAATTCAGTTTGCGGATTATGTAAATATTGTGGAGAATAGGGGAACAATACTTCGTAAGATTTATATGTTTACTTCCAATCTACACACCATTTACACGGAGTTGAGGAATAAAGTAGCTTTGTCATCAGCTGATGATAAGCGTTATAAAATTCCCTTCGATGTGAAAACTTTAGCTTGGGGTCATTTGCTGATCACACCTAAAGTCGTCGCTGGAACTTTAGATGATATTCTGGAAATTGCTCAAGATTATATTGATGAGGTGAAGATCAAACAATAGTTTGAATGTTAAGTTTATGCTAAGAAAATTTATATGTTGTATATGTCTTTCATGTTTGTGATTGGTAATACGAAATAAAAAATCATCATCAAGTATATTTGTTTTTATTATCCAATAATAAATATAATAATATATCAATATCATCCACATTGCTGTAGACCCCATCTACAAATATGACATTCTGATTGAGGCTGGGGGGGTCCATCCACATGACTTCTCCACTCTGGACGATTGTAGTGCACAAAACAGGGTAGCTGGATACGAAGTTTAAAATTTCTGGTATATGCCTGTGGTAATTTATCCCATGAATAGAGGAGTTCCATCGGAGTCGCTTTTTCGATCAGATAGTGTAATGGAAAATGCTGGAGCTCTTGTTCGGTGAAATCATATAATTTCTTGTGCCCGTTACTATGTTTTTTTAAAAGTTCAGTCACTAAACAATTTGGACAATCTTCAGACATGTTGTAACAATAAGTTCTAGCAGCAATAATGACACACACGTTGCTGTATAAAACGTCACCCAATCGACTAGTCTCATTCCCTTCACATCCTTCTTTATATCATCATCACGAAGGAGTGGGGGTTATGGATATAGTTCACACCACTCAGAGTCCACGGTGGCGTCGTTACCTTTTCGTAATCGCAGCTTATAAATAGTACTATTTTCAGGTATTAGTGATTTGATGGTTGCCACATTGTTAGTGGTATTCTTTTCCATTCTAGACCATTTGGACGGCCAACTTTCATTTCGTGTTCCATTACTATCGAAACATATGAAAACTTCTCTTATATTATAAGGTTGTGCAATATAAAGAAAACCTTGAAAAACCACTTGTAAAACTAAACATTCTGAAGTGATCATGTTCACAACTCTAGACACACTGAAAATATCATGTAATTTTATATATATTTATTGAAGACATGTGAGATACAGGGTATTCGATTCATTCATCAAAGTTAATTTTATTACAAAATCTAGTTTTATTATCAAAAACATTCTTATCCCAAATTTTCTGTTCTTCCAGAGTTGGTAGATTTGCATGTCGAATTATCTCCTTTTTTCAGTTTTGGTTTTTCCAATTGGCGGACATCTGATGATGTTCTTGTTTTCGACATCTGGTATATATGTAGGATAATTGTCATCATCCCAGTTTTCTTCCATTGTTGATTTATTTTCAGAAGTGTTCATGATTTGGGGACAACAGTACTCCTAAAGGATCTTCTTCGTAAGATCTGATGACTTTTACTGGTCTTGTTTGATTACAAAGACGAGTACAAAGTATTATTACCGTTTTCGGTTTGCTCAACCAACTATCACTTTCTAGATATTTACGATTAACTGTTTTTCTACAAACACAACACTGTTTCGTTTCAACCACACGATGATCACTACTTTGCATGAATATATGCAAAGAGCTACTGCCATGTGAAATGTTATGACAAAATCAAGAAAACGCCAGACTACTTATAGGTCTAAACTAGTGGGGATGCATTTACACAATTACCTATCATTTGATTATTAGTATGAATTAATATTGATGAATAATCCTACAGCTGTTTTCAATTGATCAAAGATGATGAAATAATTAATTGATGAGTAATTCTTTCATACTTCAATTAGTCCGGGCCTGTTCTAAATTGATATTAATTGATTTCAATTAACGTTAATTAGTTTGGATCATTGGCGCGGTTCTATGTCTCTCATATCTATACTACTTACTATCCATTCAACCTTCTGTTCGATTCGGTTGCTCGTATGTATAACGAAAGAACAGTAACCTGGTGAGTATTTCTATATGAACGTCATCACGATATAATCGAATACAACTTAGTTACAATTATCGTTCCGTCTAACCATCCAACCTTATGTTCGATTCAGACGCTCGTATGTGTAACGAAAGAACCGTTACATGGTAGGTGTATTTAAATATACAACATAACGATATAATCGGAGACAACCCAGATACAATGATTATTCAATCTATCCATTCAACCTTATGTTCGATTCGGTTGCTAGTATGTATAACGAAAGAACAGTTACCTGGTTAGACATAATATATAATAATCATCACTAAATAATCGAATACAACCCAGATACGATGATTGTTCAGTCTATCCATTCAACCTTCTGTTCAGTTCAGTCGCTCTTATGTATAACTGGAGAACAGTTACCTGGTGAGTATAACTATATGAACATCATCACGATATAATCGAATACAACCCCAGATACGATCATTGTTTAGTCTATCCATTCAACCTTCAGTTCGATTCAGTCGCTCGTATGTATAACGGAATAAAAGTTACCTGGTGAGTATAACTATATAAACATAATCGAATACAACTCAGTTACGATGATTGTTCAATCTATTCATTCAACCTTATGTTCGATCCGGTTGCTCGTATGTATATCGAAAGAACAGGTACCTGGTGAGTATATCTATATAAACATAATCGAATACAACTCAGATACGATGATTGTTCAATCTATCCATTTAACCTTCTGCTCGATTCGGTTGCTTGTATGTAAAACGGAAGGACAGTTACCTGGTGAGTATTGCTATATAAACATCATCACGATATCATCGAATACAACTCAGATACAATTATCGTTTCGTCTAACCATTCAACATTCTGTTCGATTCAGTCGCTAGAATGTGTAACGGAAGTATCGTCACCTGGTAAGTATCACTATATATACAGTATTGCGATATAATCGGATACCACCCAGATACATTGATTGTTCAGTCTATCCATTCAACTTTCTTTTCGTTTCGGTCGCTCGTATGTAAAACGGGAATACCGTCTCCTAGTGTGTATAATTATATACACAGCATAACATCATAATCGAATACAACCCATATACTATCCATTCAACCTTCTGTTCAATTCAGTCGCTCGTATGTATAACGGAAGAACAGTTACCTGGTGAGTATAACTATATAAACATAATCGAATACAACCCAGATACGATGATTGTTCAATCTATACTGAATTCAACCTTCTGCTCGATTCGGTCGCTTGTATATAAAACGGAAGAACAGTTACCTGGTGAGTATTGCTATATAAACATCATCACGATATCATCGAATACAACTCAGATACAATTATCGTTTCGTCTAACCATTCAACATTCTGTTCGATTCAGTCGCTAGTATGTGTAACGGAAGTGTCGTCACCTGGTTAGTATCACTATATATACAGTATTGCGATATAATCGGATACCACCCAGATACATTGATTGTTCAGTCTATCCATTCAACTTTCTTTTTGTTTCGGTCGCTCGTATGTAAAACGGGAATACCGTCTCCTAGTGTGTATAACTATATACACAGCATAACATCATAATCGAATACAACCCATATACTATCCATTCAACCTTCTGTTCAATTCAGTCGCTCGTATGTATAACGGAAGAACAGTTACCTGGTGAGTATAACTATATAAACATAATCGAATACAACCCAGATACGATAATTGTTCAATCTATACTGAATTCAACCTTCTGCTCGATTCGGTCGCTTGTATGTAAAACGGAAGAACAGTTACCTGGTGAGTATTTCTATATAAACATCATCACGATATCATCGAATACAACTCAGATACAATTATCGTTTCGTCTAACCATTTAACCTTCTGTTCGATTCAGTCGCTAGTATGTGTAACGGAAGTACCGTCACCTGGTAAGTATCACTATATATACAGTATTGCGATATAATCAGATACCACCCAGATACATTGATTGTTCAGTCTATCCATTCAACTTTCTGTTCGTTTCGGTCGCTCGTATGTGAAACGGGAATACCGTCACCTTATGTGTATAACTATATACACAGCATAACATCATAATCGAATACAACCCAGATACTATCCATTCAACCTTCTGTTCGATTCGGTTGCTCGTATGTATAACAAAAGAACAGTAACCTGGTGAGTATTTCTATATGAACGTCATCACGATATAATCGAATACAACTTAGTTACAATTATCGTTCCGTCTAACCATCCAACCTTATGTTCGATTCAGACGCTCGTATGTGTAACGAATAAACCGTTACATAGTAGGTGTAGTTAAATATACAACATAACGATATAATCGGAGACAACCCAGATACAATGATTGTTCAATCTATCCATTCAACCTTATGTTCGATTCGGTTGCTCGTATGTATATCGGAAGAACAGGTACCTGGTGAGTATATCTATATAAACATAATAGAATACAACTCAGATACGATGATTGTTCAATCTATCCATTTAACCTTCTGCTCGATTCGGTCGCTTGTATGTAAAGCGGAAGGACAGTTACCTGGTGAGTATTGCTATATAAACATCATCACGATATCATCGAATACAACTCAGATACAATTATCGTTTCGTCTAACCATTCAACATTCTGTTCGATTCAGTCGCTAGTATGTGTAACGGAAGTATCGTCACCTGGTCGTCACTATATATACAGTATTGCGATATAATCGGATACCACCCAGATACATTGATTGTTCAGTCTATCCATTCAACTTTCTTTTCGTTTCGGTCGCTCGTATGTAAAACGGGAATACCGTCTCCTAGTGTGTATAACTATATACACAGCATAACATCATAATCGAATACAACCCATATACTATCCATTCAACCTTCTGTTCAATTCAGTCGCTCGTATGTATAACGGAAGAACAGTTACCTGGTGAGTATTACTATATTAACATAATCGAATACAACCCAGATACGATGATTGTTCAATCTATACTGAATTCAACCTTCTGCTCGATTCGGTCGCTTGTATGTAAAACGGAAGAACAGTTACCTGGTGAGTATTGCTATATAAACATCATCACGATATCATCGAATACTACTCAGATACAATTATCGTTTCGTCTAACCATTTAACCTTCTGTTCGATTCAGTCGCTAGTATGTGTAACGGAAGTACCGTCACCTGGTAAGTATCACTATATATACAGTATTGCGATATAATCGGATACCACCCAGATACATTGATTGTTCAGTCTATCCATTCAACTTTCTGTTCGTTTCGGTCGCTCGTATGTGAAACGGGAATACCGTCACCTTATGTGTATAACTATATACACAGCATAACATCATAATCGAATATAACCCAGATACTATCCATTCAACCTTCTGTTCGATTCGGTTGCTCGTATGTATAACGAAAGAACAGTAACCTGGAGAGTATTTTTTATATGAACGTCATCACGATATAATCGAATACAACTAAGTTACAATTATCGTTCCGTCTAACCATCCAACCTTATGTTCGAATACAACTTTCAGACGCTCGTATGTGTAACGAAAGAACTGTTACATGGTAGGTGTAGTTAAATATACAACATAACGATATAATCGGAGACAACCCAGATACAATGATTGTTCAATCTATCCATTCAACCTTATGTTCGATTCGGTTGCTAGTATGTATAACGAAAGAACAGTTACCTGGTTAGACATATTATATAATAATCATCACGAAATAATCGAATACAACCCAGATACGATGATTGTTCAGTCTATCCATTCAACCTTCTGTTCAGTTCAGTCGCTCTTATGTATAACTGGAGAACAGTTACCTGGTGAGTATAACTATATGAACATCATCACGATATAATCGAATACAACCCCAGATACGATCATTGTTTAGTCTATCCATTCAACCTTCAGTTCAATTCAGTCGCTCGTATGTATAACGGAAGAACAGTTACCTGGTGAGTATAACTATATAAACATAATCGAATACAACTCAGATACGATGATTGTTCAATCTATCAATTCAACCTTATGTTCGATTCGGTTGCTCGTATGTATATCGGAAGAACAGGTACCTGGTGAGTATATCTATATAAACATAATCGAATACAACTCAGATACGATGATTGTTCAATCTATCCATTTAACCTTCTGCTCGATTCGGTCGTTTGTATGTAAAACGGAAGGACAGTTACCTGGTGAGTATTGCTATATAAACATCATCACGATATCATCGAATACAACTCAGATAGAATTATCGTTCCGTCTAACCATTCAACATTCTGTTCGATTCAGTCGCTAGTATGTGTAACGGAAGTATCGTCACCTGGTAAGTATCACTATATATACAGTATTGCGATATAATCGGATACCTCCCAGATACATTGATTGTTCAGTCTATCCATTCAACTTTCTGTTCGTTTCGGTCGCTCGTATGTGAAACGGGAATACCGTCACCTTATGTGTATAACTATATACACAGCATAACATCATAATCGAATACAACCCAGATACTATCCATTCAACCTTCTGTTCGATTCGGTTGCTCGTATGTATAACGAAAGAACAGTAACCTGGTGAGTATTTCTATATGAACGTTTTCACGATATAATCGAATACAACTTAGTTACAATATCGTTCCGTCCAACCATCCAACCTTATGTTCGATTCAGACGCTCGTATGTGTAACGAAAGAACCGTTACATGGTAGGTGTAGTTAAATATACAACATAACGATATAATCGGAGACAACCCAGATACAATGATCGTTCAATCTATCCATTCAACCTTATGTTCGATTCGGTTGCTAGTATGTATAACGAAAGAACAGTTACCTGGTTAGACATAATATATAATAATCATCACGAAATAATCGAATACAACCCAGATACGATGATTGTTCAGTCTATCCATTCAATCTTCTGTTCAGTTCAGTCGCTCTTATGTATAACTGGAGAACAGTTACCTGGTGAGTATAACTATATGAACATCATCACGATATAATCGAATACAACCCCAGATACGATCATTGTTTAGTCTATCCATTCAACCTTCAGTTCAATTCAGTCGCTCGTATGTATAACGGAAGAACAGTTACCTGGTGAGTATAACTATATAAACATAATCGAATACAACTCAGATACGATGATTGTTCAATCTATCCATTCAACCTTATGTTCGATTCGGTTGCTCGTATGTATATCGGAAGAACAGGTACCTGGTGAGTATATCTATATAAACATAATCGAATACAACTCAGATACGATGATTGTTCAATCTATCCATTTGACCTTCTGCTCGATTCGGTCGCTTGTATGTAAAACGGAAGGACAGTTACCTGGTGAGTATTGCTATATAAACATCATCACGATATCATCGAATACAACTCAGATACAATTATCGTTTCGTCTAACCATTCAACATTCTGTTCGATTCAGTCGCTAGTATGTGTAACGGAAGTATCGTCACCTGGTAAGTATCACTATATATACAGTATTGCGATATAATTGGATACCACCCAGATACATTGATTGTTCAGTCTATCCATTCAACTTTCTTTTCATTTCGGTCGCTCGTATGTAGAACGGGAATACCGTCTCCTAGTGTGTATAACTATATACACAGCATAACATCATAATCGAATACAACCCATATACTATCCATTCAACCTTCTGTTCAATTCAGTCGCTCGTATGTATAACGGAAGAACAGTTACCTGGTGAGTATAACTATATAAACATAATCGAATACAACCCAGATACGATGATTGTTCAATCTATACTGAATTCAACCTTCTGCTCGATTCGGTCGCTTGTATGTTAAACGGAAGAACAGTTACCTGGTGAGTATTGCTATATAAACATCATCACGATATCATCGAATACATCTCAGATACAATTATCGTTTCGTCTAACCATTTAACCTTCTGTTCGATTCAGTTGCTAGAATGTGTAACGGAAGTACCGTCACCTGGTAAGTATCACTATATATACAGTATTGCGATATAATCGGATACCGCCCAGATACATTGATTGTTCAGACTATCCATTCAACTTTCTGTTCGTTTCGGTCGCTCGTATGTGAAACGGGAATACCGTCACCTTATGTGTATAACTATATACACAGCATAACATCATAATCGAATACAACCCAGATACTATCCATTCAACCTTCTGTTCAGTTCAGTCGCTCTTATGTATAACTGGAGAACAGTTACCTGGTGAGTATAACTATATGAACATCATCACGATATAATCGAATACAACCCCAGATACGATCATTGTTTAGTCTATCCATTCAACCTCCAGTTCAATTCAGTCGCTCGTATGTATAACGGAAGAACAGTTACCTGGTGAGTATAACTATATAAACATAATCGAATACAACTCAGATACGATGATTGTTCAATCTATCCATTCAACCTTATGTTCGATTCGAATGCTCGTATGTATATCGGAAGAACAGGTACCTGGTGAGTATATCTATATAAACATAATCGAATACAACTCAGATACGATGATTGTTCAATCTATCCATTTAACCTTCTGCTCGATCCGGTCGTTTGTATGTAAAACGGAAGGACAGTTACCTGGTGAGTATTGCTATATAAACATCATCACGATATCATCGAATACAACTCAGATACAATTATCGTTTCGTCTAACCATTCAACATTCTGTTCGATTCAGTCGCTAGTATGTGTAACGGAAGTATCGTCACCTGGTAAGTATCACTATATATACAGTATTGCGATATAATCGGATACCACCCAGATACATTGATTGTTCAGTCTATCCATTCAACTTTCTTTTTGTTTCGGTCGCTCGTATGTAAAACGGGAATACCGTCTCCTAGTGTGTATAACTATATACACAGCATAACATCATAATCGAATACAACCCATATACTATCCATTAAACCTTCTGTTCAATTCAGTCGCTCGTATGTATAACGGAAGAACAGTTACCTGGTGAGTATACCTATATAAACATAATCGAATACAACCCAGATACGATGATTGTTCAATCCATACTGAATTTAACCTTCTGCTCGATTCGGTCGCTTGTATGTAAAACGGAAGAACAGTTACCTGGTGAGTATTGCTATATAAACATCATCACGATATCATCGAATACAACTCAGATACAATTATCGTTTCGTCTTACCATTTAACCTTAAGTTCGATTCAGTCGCTTGTATGTGCAACGGAAGTACCGTCACCTGATAAGTATCACTATATATACAGTATCGCGATATAATCGGATACCACCCAGATACATTGATTGTTCAGTTAATCCATTCAACTTTCTGTTCGTTTCGGTCGCTCGTATGTAAAACGGGAATACCGTCACCTAATGTGTATAACTATATACACAGCATAACATCATAATCGAATACAACCCAGATACTATCCATTCAACCTTCTGTTCTATTCGTTTGCTTGTATGTATAAAGAAAAAACAGTAACCTGGTGAGTATTTCTATATGAACGTCATCACGATATAATCGAATACAACTCAGATACAATGATCATTCCGTCTATCCATCCAAAATTCTGTTCGATTGGGTCGCTCGTATGTATAACGCAAGAACAGTTACCTGGTGAGTATAACTATATAAACATTCCCACGATATAATCGAATACAACTCAGTTACAATTATCGTTCCGTCTAACCATCCAACCTTATGTTTGATTCAGACGCTCGTATGTGTAACGAAAGAACCGTTACATGGTAGGTGTATCTAAATATACAGCATAACGATATAATCGGAGACAACCCAGATACAATGATTGTTCAATCTATCCATTCAACCTTATGTTCGATTCGGTTGCTCGTATGTATAACGGAAGAACAGTTACCTGGTTAGACATAATATATAATAATCATCACGAAATAATCGAATACAACCCAGATACGATGATTGTTCAGTCTATCCATACAACCTTCTGTTCAGGTCAGTCGCTCTTAGGTATAACTGGAGAACAGTTACCTGGTGAGTATACCTATATAAACATCATCACGATATAATCGAATACAACCCCAGATACGATCATTGTTTAGTCTATCCATTCAACCTTCTTTTCAATTCAGTCGCTCGTTTGTATAACAGAAGAACAGTTACTTGGTGAGTATAACTATATAAACTTAATCGAATACAACTCAGATACGATGATTGTTCAATTTATCCATTCAACCTTATGTACGATTCGGTTGCTCGTATGTATAACGGAAGAACGGGTACCTGGTGAGTATAACTATATAAACATAATCGAATACAACTCAGATACGATGATTGTTCAATCTATTCATTTAACCTTCTGCTCGATTCGGTCACTTGTATGTAAAACTGAAGGACAGTTACCTGGTGAGTATTGCTATATAAACATCATCACGATATCATCGAATACAACTCAGATACAATTATCGTTCCGTCTAACCATTCAACATTCTGTTCGATTTAGTCGCTAGTATGTATAACGGAAGAACAGTTACCTGGTGAGTATAACTATATAAACATAATCGAATACAACCCAGATACGATGATTGTTCAATCCATACTAAATTTAACCTTCTGCTCGATTCGGTCGCTTGTATGTAAAACGGAAGAACAGTTACCTGGTGAGTATTGCTATATAAACATCATCACGATATCATCGAATACAACTCAGATACAATTATCGTTTCGTCTTACCATTCAACCTTAAGTTCGATTCAGTCGCTAGTATGTGCAACAGAAGTACCGTCACCTGGTAAGTATCACTATATATACAGTATCGCGATATAATCGGATACCACCCAGATACATTGATTTTTCAGTCTATCCATTCAACTTTCTGTTCGTTTCGGTCGCTCGTATGTAAAACGTGAATACCGTCACCTAATGTGTATAACTATATACACAAAATAACATCATAATCGAATACAACCCAGATACTATCCATTCAACCTTCTGTTCTATTCGTTTGCTTGTATGTATAAAGAAAAAACAGTAACCTGGTGAGTATTTCTATATGAACGTCATCACGATATAATCGAATACAACTCAGATACAATGATCATTCCGTCTATCCATCCAAACTTTTGTTCGATTGGGTTGCTCGTATGTGTAACGAAAGAACCGTTTCATGGTAGGTGTAACTGAATATACAGCATAACGATATAATCGGAGACAACCCTGATACAATGATTGTTCCATCTATCCATTCAACCTTATGTTCGATTCGGTTGCTCGTATGTGTAACAAAAGAACTGTTACCTGGTTAGACATACTATATGATAATCATCACGATATAATCGAATACAACCCAGATACAATGATTGTTCAGTCTATCCATTCAACCTTCTGTTCAGTTCAGTCGCTCTTATGTATAACTGGAGAACAGTTACCTGGTGAGTATAACTATATATACATCATCACGACATAATCGAATACAACCCCAGATACGATCATTGTTTAGTCTATCCATTCAACCTTCTGTTCAATTCAGTCGCTAGTATGTGTAACGGAAGTACCGTCACCTGTAAGTATCACTATATATTCAGTATTGCGATATTATCGGATACCATCCAGATACATTGATTGTTCAGTCTATCCATCCAACTTTCTGTTCGTTTCGGTCGCTCGTATGTAAAACGGGAGTACCGTCACCTAATGTGTATAACTATTTACACAGCATAACATCATAATCGAATACAACCCAGATACTATCCATTCAACCTTCTGTTCGATTCGGTTGCTCGTATGTATAACGAAAGAACAGTAACCTGGTGAATATTTCTATATGAACGTCATCACGATATAATCGAATACAACCCAGATACAATGATCATTCCGTCTATCCATCCAACCTTCTGTTCGATTTGGTCGCTCGTATGTATAACGCAAGAACAGTCACCTGGTGAGTATTACTATATAAACATCGAATACAACTCAGTTACAATTATCGTTCCGTCTAATCATCCAACCTCATGTTCGATGCAGACGCTCGTATGTGTAACGAAAAAACCGTTACATGGTAGGTGTAACTAAATATACAGCATAACGATATAATCGGAGACAACCCAGATACAATGATTTTTCAATCTATCCATTCAACCTTATGTTCGATTCGGTTGCTCTTATGTGTAACAGAAGAACTGTTACCTGGTTAGACATACTGTATGAAAATCATCACGATATAATCGAATACAACCCAGATACAATGATTGTTCAGTCTATCCATTCAACCTTCTGTTCAGTTCAGTCGCTCGTATGTATAACGGAAGGACAGTTACCTGGTGAGTATAACTATATAAACCTAATCGAATACAACCCAGATACGATGAATTTTCAATCTATCCATTCAACCTTCTGCTCGATTCGGTCGCTTTTATGTAAAACGGAAGAACAGTTACCTGGTGAGTATTTCTATATGAACTTCATCACGATATCATCGAATACAACTCAGAGATACAATTATCATTTCGTCTAACCATTTAACCTTCTGTTCGATTCAGTCGCTAGTATGTGTAACGGAAGTACCGTCACCTGGTGAGTATCACTATATATACAATATTGCGATATAATCGGATACCACCCAGATACATTGATTGTTCAGTCTATCCATTCAACTTTCTGTTCAGTTCAGTCGCTCTTAAGTAAAACTGGAGAACAGTTTCCTGGTGAGTATAACTATATGAACATCATCAAGATATAATCGAATACAACCCCAGATACGATTATTGTTTAGTCTATCCATTAAACCTTCTGTTCAATTCAGTCGCTCGTATGTATAACGGAAGAACAGTTACCTGGTGAGTATAACTATATAAACATAATCGAATACAACCCAGATACGATGATTGTTCAATCTATACTAAATTTAACCTTCTGCTCGATTCGGTCGCTTGTATGTAAAACGGAAAAACAGTTACCTGGTGAGTATTGCTATATAAACATCATCACGATATCATCGAATTCAACTCAGATACAATTATCGTTTCGTCTAACCATTTAACCTTCTGTTAGATTCAGTCGCTAGTATGTGTAACGGAAGTACCGTCACCTGGTAAGTATCACTTTATATACAGTATTGCGATATAATCTGATACCACCCAGATACATTGATTGTTCAGTCTATCCATTCAACTTTCTGTTCGTTTCGGTCGCTCGTATGTGAAACGGGAATACCGTCACCTAATGTGTATAACTATATACACAGCATAACATCATAATCGAATACAACCCAGATACTATCCATTCAACCTTCTGTTCGATTCGGTTGCTCGTATGTATAACGAAAGAACAGTAACCTGGTGAGTATTTCTATATGAACTTCATCACGATAAAATCGAATACAACTCAGATACAATGATCATTCCGTCTATCCACCCAACCTTCTGTTCGATTGGGTCGCTCGTACGTATAACGCAAGAACAGTCACCTGGTGAGTATTACTATATAAACATTACCACGATATAATCGAATACAACTCAGTTACAATTATCTCTAACCATCCAACTTTATGTTCGATTCAGACGCTCGTATGTGTAACGAAAGAACCGTTACATGGTAGGTGTATCTAATTATTCAGCATAACGATATAATCAGAGACAACCCAGATACAATGATTTTTCAATCTATCCATCCAACCTTATGTTCGATTCGGTTGCTCGTATGTATAACGGAAGAACAGTTACCTGGTTAGACATAATATATAATAATCATCGAATACAACCCAGATACGATGATTATTCAGTCTATCCATTCAACCTTCTGTTCAGTTCAGTCGTTCTTATGTATAACTGGAGAACAGTTACCTGGTGAGTATAACTATATAAACATCATCACGATATCATCGAATACAACCCCAGATACGATCATTGTTCAGTCTATCCATTCAACCTTCTGTTCAATTCAGTCGCTCGTATGTATAACGGAAGAACATTTACCTGGTGATTATAACTATATAAACATAATCGAATACAACCCAGATACGATGATTGTTTAATCTATCTATTTAACCTTCTGCTCGATTCGGTCGCATGTATGTAAAACGGAAGAACAGTTACCTGGTGAGTATTGCTATAAACATCATCACGATATCATCGAATACAACTCAGATACAATTATCGTTTATTCTAACCATTTAACCATCTGTTCGATTCAGTCGCTTGTATGTGTAAAAGAAAGAACCGTCACCTGGTAAGTATCACTATATATACAGTATTGCGATATAATCGGATACCAACCAGATACATTGATTGTTCAGTCTATCCATTCAACTTTCTGTTCGTTTCGATCGCTCGTATCTAAAACGGAAATACCGTCACCTAGTGTGTATAACTATATACACAGCATAACATCATAATCGAATACAACTCAGATACTATCCATTCAACCTTCTGTTCGATTCGGTTGCTCGTATGTATAACGAAAGAACAGTAACCTGATGAGTATTTCCATATGAACTTCATCACGATATAATCGAATACAACTCAGATACAATGATCATTCCGTCTATCCATCCAACCTTCTGTTCGATTGGGTCGCTCGTACGTATAACGCAAGAACAGTCACCTGGTGAGTCTCACTATATAAACATTACCACGATATAATCGAATACAACTCAGTTACAATTATCGTTTCGTCTAACCATCCAACCTTATGTTCGATTCAGACGCTCGTATGTGTAACGAAAGAACCGTTACATGGTAGGTGTATCTAAATATACAGCATAACGATATAATCGGAGACAACCCAGATACATTGATTGTTCGATCTATCCATTCAACCTTATGTTCGATTCGGTTGCTCATATGTATAACGGAAGAACAGTTACCTGGTAAGACATAATATATGATAATCATTACGAAATAATCGAATACAACCCAGATACGATGATTGTTCAGTCTATCCATACAACCTTCTGTGCAGTTCAGTCTCTCTTATGTATAACTGGAGAACAGTTACCTGTTGAGTATAACTATATAAACATCATCACGATATAATCGAATACAACCTCAGATACGATCATTGTTTAGTATATCCATTCAACCTTCTGTTCAATTCAGTCGCCCGTATGTATAACGGAAGAACAGTTACCTGGTGAGTATAACTATATAAACCTAATCGAATACAACCCAGATACGATGAATTTTCAATCTATCCATTTAACCTTCTGCTCGATTCGGTCGCTTTTATGTAAAACGGAAGAACAGTTACCTGGTGAATATTGCTATATAAACATCATCACGATATCATCGAATACAACTCAGATACAATTTTCGCTTCGTCTAACCATTTAACCTTCTGTTCGATTCAGTCGCTAGTATGTGTAACGGAAGTACCGTCACCTGGTAAGTATCACTATATATACAGTGTTGCGATATAATCGGATACCAACCAGATACATTGATTGTTCAGTCTATCCATTCAACTTTCTGTTCGTTTCGGTCGCTCGTATGTGAAACGGGAATACCGTCACCTAGTGTGTATAACTATATACACAGCATAACATCATAATCGAATACAACCCAGATACTATCCATTCAACCTCCTGTTCGATTCGAATGCTCGTATGTATAACGATAGAACAGTAACCTGGTCTGTATTTCTATATGAATTTCATCACGATATCATCGAATACAACTCGGAGATACAATTATCATTTCGTCTAACCATTTAACCTTCTGTTCGATTTAGTCGCTAGTATGTGTAACGGAAGTACCGTCACCTGGTAAGTATCACTATATATACAGTATTGCGATATAATCGGATACCACCCAGATACATTGATTGTTCAGTCTATCCATTCAACTTTCTGTTCAGTTCAGTCGCTCTTATGTATAACTGGAGAACAGTTTCCTGGTGAGTATAACTATATAAACATCATCAAGATATAATCGAATACAACCCCATATACGATTATTGTTTAGTCTTTCCATGCAACCTTCTGTTCAATTCAGTCGCTCGTATGTATAACGGAAGAACAGTTACCTGGTGAGTATAACTATATAAACATAATCGAATACAACCCAGATACGATGATTGTTCAATCTATACTAAATTTAACCTTCTGCTTGATTCGGTCGTTTGTATGTAAAACGGAAGAACAGTTACCTGGTGAGTATTGCTATATTAACATCATCACGATATCATCGAATACAACTCAGATACAATTATCGCTTCGTCTAACCATTTAACCTTCTGTTCGATTCAGTCGCTAGTATGTGTAACGGAAGTACCGTCACCTGGTAAGTATCACTATATATACAGTATTGCGATATAATCGGATACCAACCAGATACATTGATTGTTCAGTCTATCCATTCAACATTCTGTTCGTTTCGGTCGCTCGTATGTAAAACGGAAATACCGTCACCTAGTGTGTATAACTATATACACAGCATAACATCATAATCGAATACAACCCAGATACCATCCATTCAACCTTCTGTTCGATTCGGTTGCTCGTATGTATAACGAAAGAACAGTAACCTGGTGAGTTTTTCTATATGAACTTCATCACGATATAATCGAATACAACTCAGATACAATGATCATTCCGTCTATCCATCCAACCTTCTGTTCGATTGGGTCGCTCGTACGTATAACGCAAGAACAGTCACCTGGTGATTATTACTATATGAACATTACCACGATATAATCGAATACAACTCAGTTACAATTATCGTTCCGTCTAACCATCCAACCTCATGTTCGATTCAGACGCTCGTATGTGTAACGAAAGAACCGTTACATGGTAGGTGTATCCAATCATACAGCATAACGATATAATCGGAGACAACCCAGATACAATGATTTTTCAATCTATCCATTCAACCTTCTGTTCAGTTCAGTCGCTCTTATGTATAACTGGAGAACAGTTACCTGGTGAGTATAACTATATAAACATCTTCACGATATCATCGAATACAACCCCAGATACGATCATTGTTCAGTCTATCCATTCAACCTTCTGTTCAATTCAGTCGCTCGTATGTATAACGGAAGAACAGTTACCTGGTTAGACATAATATATAATAATCATCACGAAATAATCGAATACAACCCAGATACGATGATAATTCAGTCTATCCATTCAACCTTCTGTTCAGTTCAGTCGCTCTTATGTATAACTGGAGAACAGTTACCTGGTGAGTATAACTATATAAACATCTTCACGATATCATCGAATACAACCCCAGATACGATCATTGTTCAGTCTATCCATTCAACCTTCTGTTCAATTCAGTCGCTCGTATGTATAACGGAAGAACAGTTACCTGGTGAGTCTAACTATATATACATAATCGAATACAACCTAGATACGATGATTGTTCAATCTATCTATCTAAGCTTCTGCTCGATTCGGTCGCGAAATAATCGAATACAACCCAGATACGATGATTGTTCAGTCTATCCATACAACCTTCTGTTCAGTTCAGTCGCTCTTATGTATAACTGGAGAACAGTTACCTGGTGAGTATAACTATATAAACATCATCACGATATAATCGAATACAACCCCAGATACGATCATTGTTTAGTCTATCCATTCAACCTTCTGTTCAATTCAGTCGCTCTTATGTATAACGGAAGAACAGTTACTTGGTGGGTATAACTATATAAACATAATTGAATACAACTCAGATACGACGATTGTTCAATCTATCCATTAAACCTTATGTTCGATTCGGTTGCTCGTATGTATAACGGAAGAACAGGTACCTGGTGAGTATAACTATATAAACATAATCGAATACAACCCAGATACGATGATTGATCAATCTATCCATTTAACCTTCTGCTGGATTCGGTCGCTTGTATGTAAAACGGAAGGACAGGGACCTGGTGAGTATTGCTATATAAACATCATCACGATATCATCGAATACAACTCAGATACAATTATCGTTTCGTCTAACCATTCAACATTCTGTTCGATTCAGTCGCTAGTATGTGTAACGGAAGTATCGTCACCTGGTAAGTATCACTTCATATACAGAATTGCGATATAATCGGATACCACTCAGATACATTGATTGTTCAGTCTATCCATTCAACTTTCTGTTCGTTTCGGTCGCTCGTATGTAAAACGGGAAAACCGTCACCTAGTGTGTATAAATATATACACAGCATAACATCATAATCGAATACAACCCAGATACTATCCATTCAACCTTCTGTTCGATTCGGTTGCTCGTATGTATAACGAGAGAACAGTAACCTGGTGAGTATTTCTATATGAACGTCATCACGATATAATAGAATACAACTCAGATACCATGATCATTCCGTCTATCCATCCAACCTTCTGTTCGATTGGGTCGCTCGTATGTATAACGCAAGAACAGTCACCTGGTGAGTATTACTATATAAACATCACCACGATATAATCGAATACAACTCAGTTACAATTATCTTTCCGTTTAACTATCCAACCTTATGTTCGATTCAGGCGCTCGTATGTGTAACGAAAGAACCGTTACATGGTAGGTGTAACTAAATATACAGCATAACGATATAATCGTAGACAACCCAGATACAATGATTGTTCAATCTATCCATCCAACCTTATGTTCGATTCGGTTGCTCGTATGTTTAACGGAAGAACTGTTACCTGGTTAGACATACTATATGATAATCATCACGATATACTCGAATACAACCCCAGATACGATTATTGTTTAGTCTATCCATTCAACCTTCTGTTCAATTCAGTCGTTCTTATGTATAACGAAAAAACAGTTACCTGGTGAGTATAACTATATAAACCTAATCGAATACAACCCAGATACGATGAATTTCCAATCTATCCATTTAACCTTCTGCTCGATTCGGTCGCTTTTATTTAAAACGCAAGAACAGTCACCTGGTGAGTATAACTATATAAACATAATCGAATACAACCCAGATACGATGATTGTTCAATCTATACTAAATTTAAGTCGGTCGCTTGTATGTAAAACGGAAGAACAGTTACCTGTTGAGTATTTCTATATGAACGACATCACGATATAATCGAATACAACTCAGATACAATGATCATTTCGTCTATCCATCCAAACTTCTGTTCGATTGGGTCGCTCGTCTGTATAACGCAAGAACAGTCACCTAGTGAGTATTACTATATAAACATCACCACGATATAATCGAATACAACTCAGATACAATTATCGCTTCGTCTAACCATTCAACCTTCTGTTCGATTCAGTCGCTAGTATGTGTAACGGAAGTACCGTCACCTGGATAGTATCACTATATATACAGTATTGGATACCAACCAGATACATTGATTGTTCAGTCTATCCATTCAACTTTCTGTTCGTTTCGGTCGCTCGTATGTAAAACAGGAATACCGTGTATAACTATAAACACAGCATAACATCATAATCGAATACAACCCAGATACTATCCATTCAACCTTCTGTTCGATTCGATTGCTCGTATGTATAACGGAAGAACAGTTACCTGGTGAGTAAAACTATATAAACATAATCGAATACAACCCAGATACGATTATCGTTTGATCAATACTGAATTCAACCTTCTGCTCGATTCAGTCGCTCTTATGTATAACTGGAGAACAGTTACCTGTTGAGTATAACTATATAAACATCATCACGATATAATCGAATGCAACCTCAGATACGATCATTATTTAGTCTGTCCATTCAACCTTCTGTTCAATTCAGTCGCTCGTATGTATAACGAAAGAACAGTAACCTGGTGAGTATTTCTATATGAACTTAATCACGATATAATCGAATACAACTCAGATACAATGATCATTGCGTCTATCCATCCAACCTTCTGTTCGATTGGGTCGCTCGTACGTATAACGCAAGAACAGTCACCTGGTGAGTATTACTATATAAACATTACCACGATATAATCGAATACAACTCAGTTACAATTATCTCTAACCATCCAACCTTATGTTCGATTCAGACGCTCGTATGTGTAACGAAAGAACCGTTACATGGTAGGTGTATCTAATTATTCAGCATAACGATATAATCAGAGACAACCCAGATACAATGATTTTTCAATCTATCCATCCAACCTTATGTTCGATTCGGTTGCTCGTATGTATAACGGAAGAACAGTTACCTGGTTAGACATAATATATAATAATCATCACGAAATAATCGAATACAACCCAGATACGATGATTATTCAGTCTATCCATTCAACCTTCTGTTCAGTTCAGTCGTTCTTATGTATAACTGGAGAACAGTTACCTGGTGAGTATAACTATATAAACATCATCACGATATCATCGAATACAACCCCAGATACGATCATTGTTTAGTCTATACATTCAACCTTCTGTTCAATTCAGTCGCTCGTATGTATAACGGAAGAACAGTTACCTGGTGAGTATAACTATATAAACATAATCGAATACAACCCAGATACGATGATTGTTCAATCTATCTATTTAACCTTCTGCTCGATTCGGTCGCTTGTATGTAAAACGGAAGAACAGTTACCTGGTGAGTATTGCTATAAACATCATCACGATATCATCGAATACAACTCAGATACAATTATCGTTTCGTCTAACCATTTAACCATCTGTTCGATTCAGTTGGTTGTATGTGTAACGGAAGTACCGTCACCTGGTAAGTATCACTATATATAGTGTATTGCGATATAATCGGATACCAACCAGATACATTGATTGTTCAGTCTATCCATTCAACTTTCTGTTCATTTCGGTCGCTCGTATCTAAAACGGGAATACCGTCACCTAGTGTGTATAACTATATACACAGCATAACATCATAATCGAATACAACTCAGATACTATCCATTCAACCTTCTGTTCGATTCGGTTGCTCGTATGTATAACGAAAGAACAGTAACCTGGTGAGTATTTCTATATGAACTTCATCACGATATAATCGAATACAACTCAGATACAATGATCATTCCGTCTATCCATCCAACCTTCTGTTCGATTGGGTCGCTCGTACGTATAACGCAAGAACAGTCACCTGGTGAGTCTTACTATATAAACATTACCACGATATAATCGAATACAACTCAGTTACAATTATCGTTTCGTCTAACCATTCAACCTTATGTTCGATTCAGACGCTCGTATGTGTAACGAAAGAACCGTTACATGGTAGGTGTATCTAAATATACAGCATAACGATATAATCGGAGACAACCCAGATACATTGATTGTTCGATCTATCCATCCAACCTTATGTTCGATTCGGTTGCTCATATGTATAACGGAAGAACAGTTACCTGGTTAGACATAATATATGATAATCATCACGAAATAATCGAATACAACCCAGATACGATGATTGTTCAGTCTATCCATACAACCTTCTGTTCAGTTCAGTCTCTCTTATGTATAACTGGAGAACAGTTACCTTTTGAGTATAACTATATAAACATCATCACGATATAATCGAATACAACCTCAGATACGATCATTGTTTAGTATATCCATTCAACCTTCTGTTCAATTCAGTCGCCCGTATGTATAACGGAAGAACAGTTACCTGGTGAGTATAACTATATAAACCTAATCGAATACAACCCAGATACGATGAATTTTCAATCTATCCATTTAACCTTCTGCTCGATTCGGTCGCTTTTATGTAAAACGGAAGAACAGTTACCTGGTGAATATTGCTATATAAACATCATCACGATATCATCGAATACAACTCAGATACAATTATCGCTTCGTCTAACCATTTAACCTTCTGTTCGATTCAGTCGCTAGTATGTGTAACGGAAGTACCGTCACCTGGTAAGTATCACTATATATACAGTGTTGCGATATAATCGGATACCAACCAGATACATTGATTGTTCAGTCTATCCATTCAACTTTCTGTTCGTTTCGGTCGCTCGTATGTGAAACGGGAATACCGTCACCTAGTGTGTATAACTATATACACAGCATAACATCATAATCGAATACAACACAGATACTATCCATTCAACCTTCTGTTCGATTCGAATGCTCGTATGTATAACGATAGAATAGTAACCTGGTGAGTATTTCTATATGAATTTCATCACGATATCATCGAATACAACTCAGAGATACAATTATCATTTCGTCTAACCATTTAACCTTCTGTTCGATTCAGTCGCTAGTATGTGTAACGGAAGTACCGTCACCTGGTTAGTATCACTATATATACAGTATTGCGATATAATCGGATACCACCCAGATACATTGATTGTTCAGTCTATCCATTCAACTTTCTGTTCAGTTCAGTCGCTCTTATGTATAACTGGAGAACAGTTTCCTGGTGAGTATAACTATATAAACATCATCAAGATATAATCGAAAACAACCCCATATACGATTATTGTTTAGTCTATCCATGCAACCTTCTGTTCAATTCAGTCGCTCGTATGTATAACGGAAGAACGGTTACCTGGTGAGTATAACTATATAAACATAATCGAATACAACCCAGATACGATGATTGTTCAATCTATACTAAATTTAACCTTCTGCTTGATTCGGTCGTTCGTACGTGAAACGGAAGAACAGTTACCTGGTGAGTATTGCTATATAAACATCATCACGATATCATCAAATACAACTCAGATACAATTATCGCTTCGTCTAACCATTTAACCTTCTGTTCGATTCAGTCGCTAGTATGTGTAACGGAAGTACCGTCACCTGGTAAGTATCACTATATATACAGTATTGCGATATAATCGGATACCAACCAGATACATTGATTGTTCAGTCTATCCATTCAACATTCTGTTCGTTTCGGTCGCTCGTATGTAAAACGGAAATACCGTCACCTAGTGTGTATAACTATATACACAGCATAACATCATAATCTAATACAACCCAGATACCATCCATTCAACCTTCTGTTCGATTCGGTTGCTCGTATGTATAACGAAAGAACAGTAACCTGGTGAGTATTTCTATATGAACTTCATCACGATATAATCGAATACAACTCAGATACAATGATCATTCCGTCTATCCATCCAACCTTCTGTTCGATTGGGTCTCCTTATTCTTATTTCTTACTGTGGGCGGGTTAAGAACCCCTACACGTAGGCCTCTTTATCGGGCCCATTGTGCACCCACATTTACTAGGATTCAAGCAGAAATACCAATGGCCTTTGAGAAGGCCATTATTTTTCGAGGGTGAATCCCTTCAATTTCCTCTGGGTTCAGTATCCAGCTCCCAAAGTGTGTCTCTCTTAGGCTTGCCAATGCAGGGCATTCCGTAAGGATATGCGTCGAGGTTTCCTCATCCTCCAGACAGAATCTGCAGTCGGGATCCTCTGTTATTTCGATGAGATTAAGGTGTCTGTTTAGTTGATTGTGCCCTGTTAGGAGTCCAACAATTACTTTAAGATCCTTCCTTTTCAGAGAAAGAAGTTCTCTAGTGAGTCTGGGTGAAGGTCCATTCATGTGAATCTTCGCTTGCCTCATGCCAGGTGTTTCCATCCAGGCGTGAAAAGACTGTCTGTTGAGACGGTCTTTCATATGTGTTATCGCCATCCTATATGAAATTCCTAGGATGGGTTCAGGTCCAATTGGGGTTGATGTTGACCCTTCTTTGGTCAATTTGTCAGCTTCGTCGTTTCCGGGCACTCCCGAGTGACCTGGGACCCACGCGAGGCTGACGCGGTTTTCAGTCCCTAATTTCTCTAGAGCTTCGCGGCACTCGAGCACCAGTTTCGAGGAGATTCTATTGGACCCTATGGCCAATAGTGCCGCCCTACTGTCCGAGCATATTACGACGTGGCCTCCTTGGTAGGCCCTTTTCAGGTTCTCTTGTGTACAGGCTAAAATCGCGTAGACTTCAGCCTGAAACACCGTAGCGAAAGTGCCGAGAGGGAACGAGTAGTTTCCTCTCCTGCTGCCACCATAGACTCCTGCACCTGTTTTGTTTCCGACTTTGGATCCGTCAGTGTACCAGACGGTCGCATTATTTGGGAACAGGCGTTCACCTTTACTCACCCAATCTTCCCTTGATGGAATCATGATTTCGGGAGCTTTTTTGAAATTCAGAATTGGTAGAAAGTCGTCCCGTCTCATGGAGATTATGGGGCAGTCTTCTACAGCTCGATTCCATATGCTAGAATGACCGTAGTTGTCATTCTCGTTTGCCCATTGGCCTAAGCCATGAAGCCTGTTCTCATGGCTTCATGTTCAATAACAAGGTGTAGGGGCGAAAGTCCTATCAGAACCTCAAAAGCTCTGGAGGGCGATGTCCTCATTGCCCCTGTTATCCCTATGCATGCAAGTCGTTGTATTTTGTCGAGAAGGAGCTTGGACTTGCACTTATTCACACCTGGCCACCATACCACGGCCCCGTATGTGATGATTGGGCGAATTACTGCCTTATAGATCCAGAGTAGGATTTTCGGTGTAACTCCCCATGTGCTCCCGAAGGCTCTCCTACAGCCCCAAAAGGCGTAGGAAGCCTTCGTTGTGCACTTCGCAATTTGCTCGTTCCAGGTCAATTTAGAGTCCAAGATAATTCCTAGATACTTTGTTGACCCTTTATATTGCAAAACCTGTCCAGACAGATGTATGTCAGGTAAAGCTCCCAGTTTCCGCTTTCTGGTGAAAAGCACCATTTCAGCTTTTTGTGGATTCACTTTTAGTCCTTCGGTGAAACACCAACTTTCTACCATTTCAAGGGCGTCCTCCATAGATTCCCTCAATTGGCACAGTTTTGGACCTTGGGCCAAGATGACTATGTCATCGGCATACGCCTGAGCATAGATGCCAGACTCGTTCATCTCTGATATAATACTGTTTACCACTAGGCACCACAGGAGCGGGGAGAGCACTCCCCCCTGTGGACATCCCCGTGATACCAGAGCGCTAGCCTCGCTACAACTCAGTTCAGCTTTAACCTGTCGGCAGGAGAGCATTGTCTTGATCCATCGTATCAATGATGACTCGATGCCGTGTCTCTCTGCTGCTTGACAAATGGACTCGAAGGACGTGTTGTCGAACGCACCTTCTATGTCAATGAATACTCCTAGAATATCTTCGATTGGGTCGCTCGTACGTATAACGCAAGAACAGTCACCTGGTGAGTATTACTATATGAACATTACCACGATATAATCGAATACAACTCAGTTACAATTATCGTTCCGTCTAACCATCCAACCTTATGTTCGATTCAGACGCTCGTATGTGTAACGAAAGAACCGTTACATGGTAGGTGTATCTAATTATACAGCATAACGATATAATCGGAGACAACCCAGATACAATGATTTTTCAATCTATCCATTCAACCTTATGTTCGATTCGGTTGCTCGTATGTATAACGAAAGAACAGTTACCTGGTTAGACATAATATATAAACATCATCACGATATCATCGAATAAAACCCCAGATACGATCATTGTTTAGTCTATCCATTCAACCTACTGTTCAATTCAGTCGCTCGTATGTATAACGGAAGAACAGTTACCTGGTGAGTATAACTATATATACATAATCGAATACAACCCAGATACGATGATTGTTCAATCTATCTATTTAAGCTTCTGCTCGATTCGGTCGCGAAATAATCGAATACAACCCAGATACGATGATTGTTCAGTCTATCCATACAACCTTCTGTTCAGTTCAGTCGCTCTTATGTAAAACTGGAGAACAGTTACCTGGTGAGTATAACTATATAAACATCATCACGATATAATCGAATACAACCCCAGTTACGATCATTTTTTAGTCTATCCATTCAACCTTCTGTTCAATTCAGTCGCTTGTATGTATAACGGAAGAACAGTTACTTGGTGGGTATAACTATATAAACATAATTGAATACAACCCAGATACGATGATTGATCAATTTATCCATTTAACCTTCTGCTCGATTCGGTCGCTTGTATGTAAAACGGAAGGACAGTTACCTGGTGAGTATTGCTATATAAACATCATCACGATATCATCGAATACAACTCAGATACAATTATCGTTTCGTCTATCCATTCAACATTCTGTTCGATTCAGTCGCTAGTATGTGTAACGGAAGTATCGTCACCTGGTTAGTATCACTTTATATACAGAATTGCGATATAATCGGATACCACCCAGATACATTGATTGTTCAGTCTATCCATTCAACTTTCTGTTCGTTTCGGTCGCTCGTATGTAAAACGGGAAAACCGTCACCTAGTGTGTATAAATATATACACAGCATAACATCATAATCGAATACAACCCAGATACTATCCATTCAACCTTCTGTTCGATTCGGTTGCTCGTATGTATAACGAGAGAACAGTAACCTGGTGAGTATTTCTATATGAACGTCATCACGATATAATCGAATACAACTCAGATACCATGATCATTCCGTCTATCCATCCAACCTTCTGTTCGATTGGGTCGCTCGTATGTATAACGCAAGAACAGTCACCTGGTGAGTATTACTATATAAACATCACCACGATATAATCGAATACAACTCAGTTACAATTATCTTTCCGTCTAACTATCCAACCTTATGTTCGATTCAGGCGCTGGTATGTGTAACGAAAGAACCGTTACATGGTAGGTGTAACTAAATATACAGCATAACGATATAATCGTAGACAACCCAGATACAATGATTGTTCAATCTATCCATCCAACCTTATGTTCGATTCGGTTGCTCGTATGTTTAACGGAAGAACTGTTACCTGGTTAGACATACTATATGATAATCATCACGATATACTCGAATACAACCCCAGATACGATTATTGTTTAGTCTATCCATTCAACCTTCTGTTCAATTCAGTCGTTCTTATGTATAACGAAAAAACAGTTACCTGGTGAGTATAACTATATAAACCTAATCGAATACAACCCAGATACGATGAATTTCCAATCTATCCATTTAACCTTCTGCTTGATTCGGTCGCTTTTATTTAAAACGCAAGAACAGTCACCTGGTGAGTATAACTATATAAACATAATCGAATACAACCCAGATACGATGATTGTTCAATCTATCTATTTAACCTTCTGCTCGATTCGGTCGCTTGTATGTAAAACGGAAGAACAGTTACCTGGTGAGTATTGCTATAAACATCATCACGATATCATCGAATACAACTCAGATACAATTATCGTTTCGTCTAACCATTTAACCATCTGTTCGATTCAGTCGCTTGTATGTGTAACGGAAGTACCGTCACCTGATAAGTATCACTATATATAGAGTATTGCGATATAATCGGATACCAACCAGATACATTGATTGTTCAGTCTATCCATTCAACTTTCTGTTCGTTTCGGTCGCTCGTATTTAAAACGGGAATACCGTCACCTAGTGTGTATAACTATATACACAGCATAACATCATAATCGAATACAACTCAGATACTATCCATTCAACCTTCTGTTCGATTCGGTTGCTCGTATGTATAACGAAAGAACAGTAACCTGATGAGTATTTCTATATGAACTTCATCACGATATAATCGAATACAACTCAGATACAATGATCATTCCGTCTATCCATCCAACCTTCTGTTCGATTGGGTCGCTCGTACGTATAACGCAAGAACAGTCACCTGGTGAGTATTACTATATAAACATTACCACGATATAATCGAATACAACTCAGTTACAATTATCGTTTCGTCTAACCATCCAACCTTATGTTCGATTCAGACGCTCGTATGTGTAACGAAAGAACCGTTACATGGTAGGTGTATCTAAATATACAGCATAACGATATAATCGGAGAAAACCCAGATACATTTATTGATCGATCTATCCATTCAACCTTATGTTCGATTCGGTTGCTCATATGTATAACGGAAGAACAGTTACCTGGTTAGACATAATATATGATAATCATCACGAAATAATCGAATACAATCCAGATACGATGATTGTTCAGTCTATCCATACAACCTTCTGTTCAGTTCAGTCTCTCTTATGTATAACTGGAGAACAGTTACCTGTTGAAAATAACTATATAAACATCATCACGATATAATCGAATACAACCTCAGATACGATCATTGTTTAGTATATCCATTCAACCTTCTGTTCAATTCAGTCGCTCGTATGTATAACGGAAGAACAGTTACCTGGTAAGTATATCTATATAAAGCTAATCGAATACAACCCAGATACGATGAATTTTCAATCTATTCATTTAACCTTCTGCTCGATTCGGTCGCTTTTATGTAAAACGGAAGAACAGTTACCTGGTGAATATTGCTATATAAACATCATCACGATATCATCGAATACAACTCAGATACAATTATCGCTTCGTCTAACCATTTAACCTTCTGTTCGATTCAGTCGCTAGTATGTGTAACGGAAGTTCCGTCACCTGGTAAGTATCACTATATATACAGTGTTGCGATAAAATCGGATACCAACCAGATACATTGATTGTTCAGTCTATCCATTCAACTTTCTGTTCGTTTCGGTCGCTCGTATGTAAAACGGGAATACCGTCACCTAGTGTGTATAACTATATACACAGCATAACATCATAATCGAATACAACCCAGATACTATCCATTCAACCTTCTGTTCGATTCGAATGCTCGTATGTATAACGATAGAACAGTAACCTGGTGAGTATTTCAATATGAACTTCATCACGATATCATCGAATACAACTCAGAGATACAATTATCATTTCGTCTAACCATTTAACCTTCTGTTCGATTCAGTCGCTAGTATGTGTAACGGAAGTACCGTCACCTGGTAAGTATCACTATATATACAGTATTGCGATATAATCGGATACCACCCAGATACATTGATTGTTCAGTCTATCCATTCAACTTTCTGTTCAGTTCAGTCGCTCTTATGTATAACTGGAGAACAGTTTCCTGGTGAGTATAACTATATGAACATCATCAAGATATAATCGAATACAACCCCATATACGATTATTGTTTCGTCTATCCATTCAACCTTCTGTTCAATTCAGTCGCTCGTATGTATAACGGAAGAACAGTAACCTGGTGAGTATAACTATATAAACATAATCGAATACAACCCAGATACGATGATTGTTCAATCTATACTAAATTCAACTTTCTGTTCGTTTCGGTCGCTCGTATGTAAAACGGAAATACCGTCACCTAGTGTTTATAACTATATACACAGCATAACATCATAATCGAATACAACCCGGATTCCATCCATTCAACCTTCTGTTCGATTCGGTTGCTTGTATGTATAACGAAAGAACAGTAACCTGGTGAGTATTTCTATATGAACTTCATCACGATATAATCGAATACAACTCAGATACAATGATCATTCCGTCTATCCATCCAACCTTCTTTTCGATTGGGTCGCTCGTACGTATAACGCAAGAACAGTCACCTGGTGAGTATTACTATATGAACATTACCACGATATAATCGAATACAACTCAGTTACAATTATCGTTCTGTCTAACCATCCAACCTTATGTTCGATTCAGACGCTCGTATGTGTAACGAAAGAACCGTTACATGGTAGGTGTATCTAATTATACAGCATAATGATATAATCGGAGACAACCCAGATACAATGATTTTTCAATCTATCCATTCAACCTCATGTTCGATTCGGTTGCTCGTATGTATAACGAAAGAACAGTTACCTGGTTAGACATAATATATAATAATCATCACGAAATAATCGAATACAACCCAGATACGATGATTATTCAGTCTATCCATTCAACCTTCTGTTCAGTTCAGTCGCTCTTATGTATAACTGGAGAACAGTTACCTGGTGAGTATAACTATATAAACATCATCACGATATCATCGAATACAACCCCAGATACGATAATTGTTTAGTCTATCCATTCAACCTTGTGTTCAATTCAGTCGCTCGTATGTATAACGGAAGAACAGTTACTTGGTGGGTATAACTATATAAACATAATTTATTACAACTCAGATACGATGATTGTTCAATCTATCCATTAAACCTTATGTTCGATTCGGTTGCTCGTATGTATAACGGAAGAACAGGTACCTGGTGAGTATAACTATATAAACATAATCGAATACAACTCAGATACGATGATTGATCAATCTATCCATTTAACCTTCTGCTCGATTCGGTCGCTTGTATGTAAAACGGAAGGACAGTTACCTGGTGAGAATTGCTATATAAACATCATCACGATATCATCGAATACAACTCAGATACAATTATCGTTTCGTCTAACCATTCAACATTCTGTTCGATTCAGTCGCTAGTATGTGTAACGGAAGTATCGTCACCTGGTAAGTATCACTATATATACAGAATTGCGATATAATCGGATACCACCCAGATACATTGATTGTTCAGTCTATCCATTCAACTCTCTGTTCGTTTCGGTCGCTCGTATGTAAAACGGGAATACCGTCACCTAGTGTGTATAAATATATACACAGCATAACATCATAATCGAATACAACCCAGATACTATCCATTCAACCTTCTGTTCGATTCGGTTGCTCGTATGTATAACGAGAGAACAGTAACCTGGTGAGTATTTCTATATGAACGTCATCACGATATAATCGAATACAACTCAGATACCATGATCATTCCATCTATCCATCCAACCTTCTGTTCGATTGGGTCGCTCGTATGTATAACGCAAGAACAGTCACCTGGTGAGTATTACTATATAAACATCACCACGATATAATCGAATACAACTCAGTTACAATTATCTTTCCGTCTAACTATCCAACCTTATGTTCGATTCAGGCGCTCGTATGTGTAACGAAAGAACCGTGACATGGTAGGTGTAACTAAATATACAGCATAACGATATAATCGTAGACAACCCAGATATAATGATAGTTCAATCTATTCATCCAACCTTATGTTCGATTCGGTTGCTCGTATGTTTAACGGAAGAACTGTTACCTGGTTAGACATACTATATGATAATCATCACGATATACTCGAATACAACCCCAGATACGATTATTGTTTAGTCTATCCATTCAACCTTCTGTTCAATTCAGTCGTTCTTATGTATAACGAAAAAACAGTCACCTGGTGAGTATAACTATATAAACCTAATCGAATACAACCCAGATACGATGAATTTCCAATCTATCAATTTAACCTTCTGCTCGATTCGGTCGCTTTTATGTGAAACGCAAGAACAGTCACCTGGTGAGTATTACTATATGAACATCACCACGATATAATCGAATACAACTCAGTTACAATTATCGTTCCGTCTAACCATCCAACCTTTTGTTCGATTGGGTCGCTCGTATGTATAACGCAAGAACAGTCACCTGGTGAGTATTACTATATAAACATCACCACGATATAATCGAATACAACTCAGTTACAATTATCGTTCCGTCTAACCATCCAACCTTATGTTCGATTCAGACGCTCGTATGTGTAACGAAAGAACCGTTACATGGTAGGTGAAACTAAATATACAGCATAACGATATAATCGGAGACAACCCAGATACAATGATTGTTCAATCTATCCATCCAACCTTATGTTCGATTCGGTTGCTCGTATGCATAACGGAAGAACTGTTACCTGGTTAGACATACTATATGATAATAATCACGATATAATCAAATACAACCCAGATACGATGAATGTTCAGTCTATCCATTCAACCTTCTGTTCAGTTCAGTCGCTCTTATGTATAACTGGAGAACAGTTTCCTGGTGAGTATAACTATATGAACATCATCAAGATTCAATCGAATACAACCCCAGATACGATTATTGTTTAGTCTATCCATTCAACCTTCTTTTCAATTCAGTTGCTCGTATGTATATCGGAAGAACAGTTACCTGGTAAGTATAACTATATAAACCTAATCGAATACAACCCAGATACGATGAATTTTCAATCTATCCATTTAACCTTCTGCTCGATTCGGTCGCTTTTATGTAAAACGGAAGAACAGTTACCTGGTGAATATTGCTATATAAACATCATCACGATATCATCGAATACAACTCAGATACAATTATCGCTTCGTCTAACCATTTAACATTATTTGGTAGAAGTCCATATAATAGCTCAAAGTGGAGTAGTGTATATTGAAAGAAGAAAAATACTCTAAATCATCTCCACAACATTTAATCTAAATACCTATATCAGGGACATGTTTCGAACGTATATACGTTCATCTTCAGCCTGAATAAACGTTCTACAAAGAAAAAGGGGGGAATTAAAGTTAGATGTTATACAATACAATTTCACATCACTACTTACATGTAGATGAAAAAAATTGTTTACAACATATTAAATTTGAGAAAAAACAGGTTAGTTATTAGGGCCCTGTGCCCTTAAATTCAGTCCATCAGGGTTGAAAGAAAGATAAAAATGGGAAATACATGATTACAAAAATATCAACTACCGACATCTTGTTAACGGAAATACGGGAATTAATTTGACCTTGATTGAATATTCAAATGACAATCTGAACAGAGAACACATTATGACATTGACATAGAGGTGTTATGATACGGACCATAGGCGTAGGTAATGAAATATATCAATTATTGACGAAATTAAGGATTTCAAGGAAAATAACGAGAAACGGATGGGCCAAGGTAAGAAGAAAACTAAAAAGAAAGAGAATAATCAAAAGGTTAATCTGTTGAAAAATTTTTGGCAGTCATATGAGTTTGTTCATTCAGAGACAAAATATCACGGTTATTCAAAGATTTGTTAATTTCAAAAATTTCCAGAAGATTCAAGAGAGGGCCTTTATTGCAAACATGTAAAACTTTAATATCATTACTAATATCAAAATGATGGTCTGAGTTGAGAATGTGATTAGCAAAGGAACTTTTTGTGTTAAATATCTCCAAGGGTGAATTCCTAGATCTTTCAATAAGTTTACTATGTTCATTAACTCTAGTGATAATTTTCCTCCCAGACTGTCCGATGTACTGTGCTTTACAATCAGGTTCAGAACAAGAAATTCGATAAACTCCTGATTTCTGTAATATATGGGTTTTATCTTTAGAATTGATTAAATTAGATATGTTGTTGAGGGTACGAAAGGATATGTTTATGTCATTGTAATAATGTTGGAAAATGTTCTTCAAACGGTATGATACTGTACCTATAAAAGGAATGGAGTAAAATTTTGAGCCAGGTGGGTTAAGTGATCTCAAACTATGGGTTAAGATTTTTCTTTGATGTCTATTGTAAATTTTATTAATGAAGGAAGGGGGAAACCCATTATTATGACCAATTTGTCTAATTATATTCAACTCAGTATTGAAGTTTGTAGGTGACAAAGGAATGGAAAAAAGTCTATGAAATAAAGAATTGAAAGCGGCTGTCTTATGAGAGTACGGGTGGCAAGAAGAAAAAGGAATGACTGTATCTGTGTGAGTGGGTTTTCTGTATATAGAGAAACTGAAACTATTATTATTGGTATTAACAAGAAGATCCAAGAAAGGAAGACTATTATTGGAAGACAATTCCATTGTGAATTTAATACTGTGATGTAAAGAATTTAGAAAATCTAAAAGTGAATTTACTTGATCAATCGTGCCATCAAAAAGAACAAGACAATCATCTACATATCTGTACCAAAATAAAATATTTTGAAAAAATTGAAAATTTTTGAGTTTTGTTTCTAGGTGGTGAAGAAAAATTTCTGCTAAGAGAGGGGATAAGTTGCTACCCATAGCTAGGCCTGATACTTGAGTGAAAAAACTGTTGTTAAGTTGAAAGAAATTTTGTTTTAAAACACAATCCAATAAATTACATAAGTTCAAAGTGTGATGGGTAGGAATATTGGAATCAAAAAGTAGATTACGAACTAAGCAAATACAGTCTTCTGGGGAAACACTAGGGAAAAGATTTACAACATCAAACGATAATAAAATTGCGTTTGGTGGAATAATAATATTTTTTATTTTTTTTGGGTGAGTTCAAAAGAGTTTTTAATTGAAAAAGGATTATGGAACTGAGTTAATTCTTTAATGATGAAATTGAGCCATGAAGCAAGTTTGGAAGCCGGAGAGTTACAATATGAGACAACTGGTCTAATAGGAACATTATCTTTGTGAATTTTTGGAAGTCCATAAAGAAGAGGAGTAGATGGGTTCATGGGTGTTAATCTATATTTAGAAGAATCATAAAAAGTAATAGTGTCCATACATAGGTTGAGAGTGGATTTCATGGATGCAAAGAATCTAGTAGTTGGATCAGAATTTAATTTGGAGAAACTATTGGTATCTAAAAATTGAGAAACTTTGGAAATGTAGTCTGTTCTATCAAGTAGGACTATGCAATTTCCTTTATCAGCTTTTGTGATTACAATATTATTATCTGAAATTGTTTTAGAAAACTTTTTTGAAATTATGATATCTGAACTAATGGGAGTATTAGCAAGAGGTAAATAAAAAGAATTATTCAAAGATCTAGCAATCTCACTTCTTAGTAGGTCTTTGTTAGGAATATGACATTGTTCAACAATCTTTTCACATTCTATGGCAAGCAAGCTATAATTTTGAGGGTTATTGACTTTATTGACATTATAATTGAGACCACGATTCAGGAGTGATATTTCTTTGTCAGATGGAGTATAGGAAGATAAATTGAGAACTCTAGGATGAAATTTGTAATTAGAAAAATTATTATTTGATGAATGAGGAAAATTACTTTCATTAGTTGATTGAGAAGATTGTAAATGAGAAAGTTTACGCTTTAAAATTAAGTGTTTCTTCTTACCTTGGTCCTCTACATAATCTAGAAAAGAAGAGTAAAGGAAATCTAGTTCAATATCATGAAGTGTGTTAGCAATGTTAGAAAATAGCCAATGTAGTTTTTCATTGATATCTGTGAGTTTCAAATAATGAGATTTAATTTCTTGCTTTAACCAGAGTCTTGAAGCCAGGGTAGTAGCTCTTCTAGCAGAGTAGCTGTGTGTCCTAGGCTTGATTGAGGCATAATTCGGCACTAGGTTACGATGTAGACATTCTCTGTTAAACCAAATATCTAAACAGGTGGTTTTTCTTTGTAGTAGAATTCTCTTGAAGGAATGGACCCAGGTTGCTCGACTAGCATTTTGTAATCTTTGGTAGAAGTCCATATAATAGCTCAAAGTGGAGTAGTGTATATTGAAAGAAGAAAAATACTCTAAATCATCTCCACAACATTTAATCTAAATACCTATATCAGGGACATGTTTCGAACGTATATACGTTCATCTTCAGCCTGAATAAACGTTCTACAAAGAAAAAGGGGGGAATTAAAGTTAGATGTTATACAATACAATTTCACATCACTACTTACATGTAGATGAAAAAAATTGTTTACAACATATTAAATTTGAGAAAAAACAGGTTAGTTATTAGGGCCCTGTGCCCTTAAATTCAGTCCATCAGGGTTGAAAGAAAGATAAAAATGGGAAATACATGATTACAAAAATATCAACTACCGACATCTTGTTAACGGAAATACGGGAATTAATTTGACCTTGATTGAATATTCAAATGACAATCTGAACAGAGAACACATCATGACATTGACATAGAGGTGTTATGATACGGACCATAGGCGTAGGTAATGAAATATATCAATTATTGACGAAATTAAGGATTTCAAGGAAAATAACGAGAAACGGATGGGCCAAGGTAAGAAGAAAACTAAAAAGAAAGAGAATAATCAAAAGGTTAATCTGTTGAAAATTTTTTGGCAGTCAAAATGAGTTTGTTCATTCAGAGACAAAATATCACGGTTATTCAAAGATTTGTTAATTTCAAAAATTTCCAGAAGATTCAAGAGAGGGCCTTTATTGCAAACATGTAAAACTTTAATATCATTACTAATATCAAAATGATGGTCTGAGTTGAGAATGTGATTAGCAAAGGAACTTTTTGTGTTAAATATCTCCAAGGGTGAATTCCTAGATCTTTCAATAAGTTTACTATGTTCATTAACTCTAGTGATAATTTTCCTCCCAGACTGTCCGATGTACTGTGCTTTACAATCAGGTTCAGAACAAGAAATTCGATAAACTCCTGATTTCTGTAATATATGGGTTTTATCTTTAGAATTGATTAAATTAGATATGTTGTTGAGGGTACGAAAGGATATGTTTATGTCATTGTAATAATGTTGGAAAATGTTCTTCAAACGGTATGATACTGTACCTATAAAAGGAATGGAGTAAAATTTTGAGCCAGGTGGGTTAAGTGATCTCAAACTATGGGTTAAGATTTTTCTTTGATGTCTATTGTAAATTTTATTAATGAAGGAAGGGGGAAACCCATTATTATGACCAATTTGTCTAATTATATTCAACTCAGTATTGAAGTTTGTAGGTGACAAAGGAATGGAAAAAAGTCTATGAAATAAAGAATTGAAAGCGGCTGTCTTATGAGAGTACGGGTGGCAAGAAGAAAAAGGAATGACTGTATCTGTGTGAGTGGGTTTTCTGTATATAGAGAAACTGAAACTATTATTATTGGTATTAACAAGAAGATCCAAGAAAGGAAGACTATTATTGGAAGACAATTCCATTGTGAATTTAATACTGTGATGTAAAGAATTTAGAAAATCTAAAAGTGAATTTACTTGATCAATCGTGCCATCAAAAAAAACAAGACAATCATCTACATATCTGTACCAAAATAAAATATTTTGAAAAAATTGAAAATTTTTGAGTTTTGTTTCTAGGTGGTGAAGAAAAATTTCTGCTAAGAGAGGGGATAAGTTGCTACCCATAGCTAGGCCTGATACTTGAGTGAAAAAACTGTTGTTAAATTGAAAGAAATTTTGTTTTAAAACACAATCCTGCAAAATGCTAGTCGAGCAACCTGGGTCCATTCCTTCAAGAGAATTCTACTACAAAGAAAAACCACCTGTTTAGATATTTGGTTTAACAGAGAATGTCTACATCGTAACCTAGTGCCGAATTATGCCTCAATCAAGCCTAGGACACACAGCTACTCTGCTAGAAGAGCTACTACCCTGGCTTCAAGACTCTGGTTAAAGCAAGAAATTAAATCTCATTATTTGAAACTCACAGATATCAATGAAAAACTACATTGGCTATTTTCTAACATTGCTAACACACTTCATGATATTGAACTAGATTTCCTTTACTCTTCTTTTCTAGATTATGTAGAGGACCAAGGTAAGAAGAAACACTTAATTTTAAAGCGTAAACTTTCTCATTTACAATCTTCTCAATCAACTAATGAAAGTAATTTTCCTCATTCATCAAATAATAATTTTTCTAATTACAAATTTCATCCTAGAGTTCTCAATTTATCTTCCTATACTCCATCTGACAAAGAAATATCACTCCTGAATCGTGGTCTCAATTATAATGTCAATAAAGTCAATAACCCTCAAAATTATAGCTTGCTTGCCATAGAATGTGAAAAGATTGTTGAACAATGTCATATTCCTAACAAAGACCTACTAAGAAGTGAGATTGCTAGATCTTTGAATAATTCTTTTTATTTACCTCTTGCTAATACTCCCATTAGTTCAGATATCATAATTTCAAAAAAAATTTCTAAAACAATTTCAGATAATAATATTGTAATCACAAAAGCTGATAAAGGAAATTGCATAGTCCTACTTGATAGAACAGACTACATTTCCAAAGTTTCTCAATTTTTAGATACCAATAGTTTCTCCAAATTAAATTCTGATCCAACTACTAGATTCTTTGCATCCATGAAATCCACTCTCAACCTATGTATGGACACTATTACTTTTTATGATTCTTCTAAATATAGATTAACACCCATGAACCCATCTACTCCTCTTCTTTATGGACTTCCAAAAATTCACAAAGATAATGTTCCTATTAGACCAGTTGTCTCATATTGTAACTCTCCGGCTTCCAAACTTGCTTCATGGCTCAATTTCATCATTAAAGAATTAACTCAGTTCCATAATCCTTTTTCAATTAAAAACTCTTTTGAACTCACCCAAAAAAAAATAAAAAATATTAATATTCCACCAAACGCAATTTTATTATCGTTTGATGTTGTAAATCTTTTCCCTAGTGTTCCCCCAGAAGACTGTATTTGCTTAGTTCGTAATCTACTTTTTGATTCCAATATTCCTACCCATCACACTTTGAACTTATGTAATTTATTGGATTGTGTTTTAAAACAAAATTTCTTTCAATTTAACAACAGTTTTTTCACTCAAGTATCAGGCCTAGCTATGAGTAGCAACTTATCCCCTCTCTTAGCAGAAATTTTTCTTCACCACCTAGAAACAAAACTCAAAAATTTTCAATTTTTTCAAAATATTTTATTTTGGTACAGATATGTAGATGATTGTCTTGTTCTTTTTGATGGCACGATTGATCAAGTAAATTCACTTTTAGATTTTCTAAATTCTTTACATCACAGTATTAAATTCACAATGGAATTGTCTTCCAATAATAGTCTTCCTTTCTTGGATCTTCTTGTTAATACCAATAATAATAGTTTCAGTTTCTCTATATACAGAAAACCCACTCACACAGATACAGTCATTCCTTTTTCTTCTTGCCACCCGTACTCTCATAAGACAGCCGCTTTCAATTCTTTATTTCATAGACTTTTTTCCATTCCTTTGTCACCTACAAACTTCAATACTGAGTTGAATATAATTAGACAAATTGGTCATAATAATGGGTTTCCCCCTTCCTTCATTAATAAAATTTACAATAGACATCAAAGAAAAATCTTAACCCATAGTTTGAGATCACTTAACCCACCTGGCTCAAAATTTTACTCCATTCCTTTTATAGGTACAGTATCATACCGTTTGAAGAACATTTTCCAACATTATTACAATGACATAAACATATCCTTTCGTACCCTCAACAACATATCTAATTTAATCAATTCTAAAGATAAAACCCATATATTACAGAAATCAGGAGTTTATCGAATTTCTTGTTCTGAACCTGATTGTAAAGCACAGTACATCGGACAGTCTGGGAGGAAAATTATCACTAGAGTTAATGAACATAGTAAACTTATTGAAAGATCTAGGAATTCACCCTTGGAGATATTTAACACAAAAAGTTCCTTTGCTAATCACATTCTCAACTCAGACCATCATTTTGATATTAGTAATGATATTAAAGTTTTACATGTTTGCAATAAAGGCCCTCTCTTGAATCTTCTGGAAATTTTTGAAATTAACAAATCTTTGAATAACCGTGATATTTTGTCTCTGAATGAACAAACTCATTTTGACTGCCAAAAATTTTTCAACAGATTAACCTTTTGATTATTCTCTTTCTTTTTAGTTTTCTTCTTACCTTGGCCCATCCGTTTCTCGTTATTTTCCTTGAAATCCTTAATTTCGTCAATAATTGATATATTTCATTACCTACGCCTATGGTCCGTATCATAACACCTCTATGTCAATGTCATGATGTGTTCTCTGTTCAGATTGTCATTTGAATATTCAATCAAGGTCAAATTAATTCCCGTATTTCCGTTAACAAGATGTCGGTAGTTGATATTTTTGTAATCATGTATTTCCCATTTTTATCTTTCTTTCAACCCTGATGGACTGAATTTAAGGGCACAGGGCCCTAATAACTAACCTGTTTTTTCTCAAATTTAATATGTTGTAAACAATTTTTTTCATCTACATGTAAGTAGTGATGTGAAATTGTATTGTATAACATCTAACTTTAATTCCCCCCTTTTTCTTTGTAGAACGTTTATTCAGGCTGAAGATGAACGTATATACGTTCGAAACATGTCCCTGATATAGGTATTTAGATTAAATGTTGTGGAGATGATTTAGAGTATTTTTCTTCTTTCAATTTAACATTCTGTTCGATTCAGTCGCTAGTATGTGTAACGGAAGTACCGTCACCTGGTAAGTATCACTATATATACAGTATTGCGATATAATCGGATACCAACCAGATACATTGATTGTTCAGTCTATCCATTCAACTTTCTGTTCGTTTCGGTCGCTCGTATGTAAAACGGAAATACCGTCACCTAGTGTGTATAACTATATACACAGCATAACATCATAATCGAATACAACCCATTCATTCAACCTTCTGTTCGATTCGGTTGCTCGTATGTATAACGAAAGAATAGTAACCTGGTGAGTATTTCTATATGAACTTCATCACGATATAATCGAATACAACTCAGATACAATGATCATTCCGTCTACCCATCCAACCTTCTGTTCGATTGGGTCGCTCGTACGTATAACGCAAGAACAGTCACCTGGTGAGTATTACTATATAAACATTACCGCGATATAATCGAATACAACTAAGTTACAATTATCTCTAACCATCCAACCTTATGTTCGATTCAGACGCTCGTATGTGTAACGAAAGAACCGTTACATGGTAGGTGTATCTAATTATACAGCATAACAATATAATCAGAGACAACCCAGATACAATGATTTTTCAATCTATCCATCCAACCTTATGTTTGATTCGGTTGCTCGTATGTATAACGGAAGAACAGTTACCTGGTTAGACATAATATATAATAATAATCACGAAATAATCGAATACAACCCAGATACGATGATTGTTCAATCTATATATTTAACCTACTGCTCGATTCGGTCGCTTGTATGTAAAACGGAAGAACAGTTACCTGGTGAGTATTGCTATAAACATCATCACGATATCATCGAATACAACTCAGATACAATTATCGTTTCGTCTAACCATTTAACCATCTGTTCGATTCAGTCGCTTGTATGTGTAACGGAAGTACCGTCACCTGGTAAGTATCACTATATATACAGTATTGCGATATAATCGGATACCACCCAGATACATTGATTGTTCAGTCTATCCATTCAACTTTCTGTTCAGTTCAGTCGCTCTTATGTATAACTGGAGAACAGTTTCCTGGTGAGTATAACTATATGAACATCATCAAGATATAATCGAATACAACCCCATATACGATTATTGTTTAGTCTATCCATTCAACCTTCTGTTCAATTCAGTCGCTCGTATGTATAACGGAAGAACAGTTACCTGGTGAGTATAATTATATAAACATAATCGAATACAACCCAGATACGATGATTGTTCAATCTATACTAAATTCAACCTTCTGCTTGATTCGGTCGTTTGTATGTAAAACGGAAGAACAGTTACCTGGTGAGTATTGCTATATAAACATCATCACGATATCATCGAATACAACTCAGATACAGTTATCGCTTCGTCTAACCATTTAACCTTCTGTTCGATTCAGTCGCTAGTATGTGTAACGGAAGTACCGTCACCTGGTAAGTATCACTATATATACAGTATTGCGATATAATCGAATACCAACCAGATACATTGATTGTTCAGTCTATCCATTCAACTTTCTGTTCGTTTCAGTCGCTCGTATGTAAAACGGAAATACCGTCACCTAGTGTTTATAACTATATACACAGCATAACATCATAATCGAATACAACCCAGATACCATCCATTCAACCTTCTGTTCGATTCGGTTGCACGTATGTATAACGAAAGAACAGTAACCTGGTGAGTATTTCTATATGAACGTCATCACGATATAATCGAATACAACTCAGATACCATGATCATTCCGTCTATCCATATAACCTTCTGTTCGATTGGGTCGCTCGTATGTATAACGCAAGAACAGTCACCTGGTTAGTATTACTATATAAACATCACCACGATATAATCGAATACAACTCAGTTACAATTATCTTTCCGTCTAACTATCCAACCTTATGTTCGATTCAGGCGCTCGTATGTGTAACGAAAGAACCGTTACATGGTAGGTGTAACTAAATATACAGCATAACGATATAATCGTAGACAACCCAGATACAATGATTGTTCAATCTATCCATCCAACCTTATGTTCGATTCGGTTGCTCGTATGTTTAACGGAAGAACTGTTACCTGGTTAGACATACTATATGATAATCATCACGATATACTCGAATACAACCCCAGATACGATTATTGTTTAGTCTATCCATTCAACCTTCTGTTCAATTCAGTCGTTCTTATGTTTAACGAAAAAACAGTTACCTGGTGAGTATAACTATATAAACCTAATCGAATACAACCCAGATACGATGAATTTCCAATCTATCCATTTAACCTTCTGCTCGATTCGGTCGCTTTTATTTAAAACGCAAGAACAGTCACCTGGTGAGTATTACTATATAAACATCACCACGATTTAATCGAATACAACTCAGTTACAATTATCGTTCCGTCTAACCTTCCAACCTTTTGTTCGATTGGGTCGCTCGTATGTATAACGCAAGAACAGTCACCTGGTGAGTATTAATATATAAACATCACCACGATATAATCGAATACAACTCAGTTACAATTATCGTTCCGTCTAACCATCCAACCTTATGTTCGATTCAGACGCTCGTATGTGTAACGAAAGAACCGTTACATGGTAGGTGAAACTAAATATACAGCATAACGATATAATCGGAGACAACCCAGATACAATGATTGTTCAATCTATCCATCCAACCTTATGTTCGATTCGGTTTATCGTATGTATAACGGAAGAACTGTTACCTGGTTAGATATACTATATGATAATAATCACGATATAATCTAATACAACCCAGATACGATGAATGTTCAGTTTATATAGTTATACTCACCAGGTAACTGTTCTTCCGTTATACATACGAACGACTGAATTGAACAGAAGGTTGAATGGATAGACTAAACAATGATCGTATCTGGGGTTGTATTCGATGATATCGTGATGATGTTTATATAGTTATACTCACCAGGTAACTGTTCTCCAGTTATACATAAGAGCGACTGAACTGAATAGAAGGTTGAATGGATAGACTGAATAATCATCGTATCTGGGTTGTATTCGATTATTTCGTGATGATTATTATATATTATGTCTAACCAGGTAACTGTTCTTCCGTTATACATACGAGCAACCGAATCGAACATAAGGTTGAATGGATAGATTGAACAATCATTGTATCTGGGTTGTCTACGATTATATCGTTATGCTGTATAATTAGATACACTTACCATGTAACGGTTCTTTCGTTACACATACGAGCGTCTGAATCGAACATAAGGTTGGATTGGTTAGACGGAACGATAATTGTAACTGAGTTGTATTCGATTATATCGTGGTAATGTTTATATAGTAATACACACCAGGTGACTGTTCTTGCGTTATACGTACGAGCGACCCAATCGAACAGAAGGTTGGATGGATAGACGGAATGATCATTGTATCTGAGTTGTATTCGATTATATCGTGATGAAGTTCATATAGAAATACTCACCAGGTTACTGTTCTTTCGTTATACATACGAGCAACCGAATCGAACAGAAGGTTGAATGGATGGTATCTGGGTTGTATTCGATTATGATGTTATGCTGTGTATATAGTTATACACACTAGGTGACGGTATTCCCGTTTTACATACGAGCGACCGAAACGAACAGAAAGTTGAATGGATAGACTGAACAATCAATGTATCTGGTTAGTATCCGATTATATCGCAATACTGTATATACAGGCTGTCCCACTTATCATGCTCACCATGGGTATCTCCGTAACGGTGAGAGATACGAAGTCGGTTAAATTACACCAAATGTAGAGTTCATCAAGGCCAACTATAATGTGAAAAGATAATTCGAAAAAATTCAATCGCTTTTGATTTATACGCAGAAAACCGATTTTGGTAATTTTGATCTGCTCTTTATAACTTCTTTATTTGTGGAAATTTCCGAATATCGTTTTCACATCCTGATAGCAGATTTTCAAGAGGATTCCTGAAAAAAGGACGAATTTATACCAACTCTTTTAGATTTTGAGATATCAGCACCAACTTTTGTTTTTCAAATACAGGTCAAAGCATGCCACATGACTTAGTTGAAAAGATTTTTTTTTTCTCTTTCAGACGATATAACACAATGATGGTTTATTTTTGATCTCAACGGAATTATTGCCACTTGAAATACTAATGCATTTTTATTTAATTTCGAAACTTTAATATAATTGAGGAACGATCCAACAGGTAATCCTTAATTTTTCATACCTTTGATGCATTTTCGGTCACTTTCCTGTAAAAGATTTAACTGGAATTAAGTATTTTTATTATATCAAGTAGGCTTCAGAAACAAAGTGGCTTATTTTGACAGTCTATGTTTTGACTAATGTCGAATTACAAATAATAGTTATTTGTTTTACTAGGCATAAAAACACAAGATTTAATGCCGCGGCGGTTATAAAGAGCAGATGAAAATTACCAAAATCGGTTTTTTGCGTATAAAACAAAAGCGATTGAATTTTTTCGAATTATCTTTTCACATTATAGTTGGCCCTGATGAACTCTACATTTGGTGTAATTTAAACGACTTCGTATCTCTCACCGTTACGGAGATACCCATGGTGAGCATGATAAGTGGGACACCCTGTATAGTGATACTTACCAGGTGACGGTACTTCCGTTACACATACTAGCGACTGAATCGAACAGAAGGTTAAATGGTTAGACGAAGCGATAATTGTATCTGAGTTGTATTCGATGATATCGTGATGATGTTTATAACAATACTCACCAGGTAACTGTTCTTACGTTTAACATACAAGTGACCGAATCGAGCAGAAGGTTAAATGGATAGATTGAACAATCATCGTATCTGAGTTGTATTCGATTTTGTTTATATAGTTATACTCACCAGGTACCTGTTCTTCCGTTATACATACGAGCAACCGAATCGAACATAAGGTTGAATGGATAGATTGAACAATCATCGTATCTGAGTTGTATTCGATTATGTTTATATAATTATACTCACCAAGTAAATGTACTTCCGTTATACATACGAGCGACTGAATTGAACAGAAGGTTGAATGGATAGACTAAACAATGATCGTATCTGGGGTTGTATTCGATTATATCGTGATGATGTTTATATAGTTATACTCACCAGGTAACTATTCTCCAGTTATTCATAAGAGCGACTGAACTGAACAGAAGGTTGTATGGATAGACTGAACAATCATCGTATCTGGGTTGTATTCGATTATTTCGTGATGATTATTATATATTATGTCTAACCAGGTAACTGTTCTTTCGATATACATACGAGCAACCGAATCGAACATGAGGTTGAATGGATAGATTGAACAATCATTGTATCTGGGTTGTCTCCGATTATATCGTTATGCTGTATATTTAGATACACCTACCATGTAACGGTTCTTTCGTTACACATACGAGCGTCTGAATCGAACATAAGGTTGGATGGTTAGACGGAACGATAATTGTAACTGAGTTGTATTCGATTATATCGTGAGAATGTTTATATAGTAATACTCACCAGGTGACTGTTCTTGCGTTATACGTACGAGCAAACCAATCGAACAGAAGGTTAGATGGATAGACGGAATGATCATTGTATCTGAGTTGTATTCGATTATATCGTGATGAAGTTTATATAGAAATACTCACCAGGTTACTGTTCTTTCGTTATACATACGAGCAACCGAATCGAACAGAAGGTTGAATGGATAGTATCTGAGTTGTATTCGATTATGATGTTATGCTGTGTATATAGTTATACACACTAGGTGACGGTATTCCCGTTTTACATACGAGCGACCGAAACGAAACTAAAAGTTGAATGGATAGACTGAACAATCAATGTATCTGGTTGGTATCCGATTATATCGCAATACTGTATATATAGTGATACTTACCAGGTGACGGTACTTCCGTTACACATACTAGCGACTGAATCGAACAGAAGGTTGAATGGTTAGACGAAGCGATAATTGTATCTGAGTTGTATTCGATGATATCGTGATGATATTTTTATAGCAATACTCACCAGGTAGCTGTTCTTCCGTTTTACATTAAAGCGACCGAATCGAGCAGAAGGTTAAATGGATAGATTGAAAATTCATCGTATCTGGGTTGTATTCGATGAGGTTTATATAGTTATACTCACCAGGTAAATGTTCTTCCGTTATACATACGAGCGACTGAATTGAACAGAAGGTTGAATGGATAGACTAAACAATAATCGTATCTGGGGTTGTATTAGATTATATCATGATGATGTTTATATAGTTATACTCACCAGGTAACTGTTCTCCAGTTATACATAAGAGCGACTGAACTAAACAGGAGGTTGAATGGATAGACTGAACAATCATTGTATCTGGGTTGTATTCGATTATATCGTGATGATTATCATATAGTATGTCTAACCAGGTAACATTCTTCTGTTACACATACGAGCAACCGAATCGAACATAAGGTTGAATGGATAGATTGAACAATCATTGTATCTGGGTTGTCTCCGATTATATCGTTATGCTGTATATTTAGATACACCTACCATAAAACGGTTCTTTCGTTACACATACAAGCGTCTGAATCGAACATAAGGTTGGATGATTATACGGAACAATAATTGTAACTGAGTTGTATTCGATCATATCGTGGTGATGTTTATATAGTAATACTCACCAGGTGACTGTTCTTGCGTTATACATACGAGCGACCCAATCGAACAGAAGTTTGGATAAATAGACGGAATGATCATTGTATCTGAGTTGTATTCGATTATATCGTGATGACGTTCATATAGAAATACTCACCAGGTTACTGTTTTTTCTATATACATACGAGCAACCGAATCGAAGAGAAGGTTGAATGGATAGTATCTGGGTTGTATTCGATTATGATGTTATGCTGTGTATATAGTTATACACATTAGGTGACGGTATTCCCGTTTTACATACGAGCGACCGAAACGAACAGAAAGTTGAATGGATAGACTGAACAATCAATGTATCTGGGTGGTATCCGATTATATCGCAATACTGTATATATAGTTATACTTACCAGGTGACGGTACTTCCGTTGCACATACTAGTGACTGAATCGAACTTAAGGTTAAATGGTAAGACGAAACGATAATTGTATCTGAGTTGTATTCGATGATATCGTGATGATGTTTATATAGCAATACTCACCAGGTAACTGTTCTTCCGTTTTACATACAAGTGACCGAATCGAGCAGAAGGTTAAATTTGGTATAGATTAAACAATCATCGTATCTGGGTTGTATTCGATTATGTTTATATAGTTATACTCACCAGGTAACTGTTCTTCCGTTATACATACTAGCGACTGAATCGAACAGAATGTTGAATGGTTAGACGAAACGATAATTGTATCTGAGTTGTATTCGATGATATCGTGATGATGTTTATATAGCAATACTCACCAGGTAACTGTCCTTCAGTTTTACATACAAGTGACCGAATCGAGCAGAAGGTTAAATGGATAGATTGAACAATCATCGTATCTGAGTTGTATTCGATTATGTTTATATAGTTATAGTCACCAGGTACCTGTTCTTCCGTTATACATACGAGCAACCGAATCGAACATAAGGTTGAATGGATAGATTGAACAATCATCGTATCTGAGTTGTATTCGATTATGTTTATATAGTTATACTCACCAAGTAAATGTTCTTCCGTTATACATACGAGCGACTGAATTGAACAGAAGGTTGAATGGATGGACTAAACAATGATCGTATCTGGGGTTGTATTCGATTATATCGTGATGATGTTTATATAGTTATACTCACCAGGTAACTGTTCTCCAGTTATACATAAGAGCGACTGAACTGAACAGAAGGTTGTATGGATAGACTGAACAATCATCGTATCTGGGTTGTATTCGATTATTTCGTGATGATTATTATATATTATGTCTAACCAGGTAACAGTTCTTCCGTTATACATACGAGCAACCGAATCGAACATAAGGTTGGATGGATAGATTGAACAATCATCGTATCTGGGTTGTCTCCGATTATATCGTTATGCTGTATATTTAGTTACACCTACCATGTAACGGTTCTTTCGTTACACATACGAACGTCTGAATCGAACATAAGGTTGGATGGTTAGACGAAACGATAATTGTAACTGAGTTGTATTCGATTATATCGTGATGAAGTTCATATAGAAATACTCACCAGGTTACTGTTCTTTCGTAATACATACGAGCAACCGAATCGAACAGAAGGTTGTATGGATAGTATCTGAGTTGTATTCGATTATGATGTTATGCTGTGTATATAGTTATACACACTAGGTGACGGTATTCCCGTTTTACATACGAGCGACCGAAACGAACAGAAAGTTGAATGGATAGACTGAACAATCAATGTATCTGGGTGGTATCCGATTATATCGCAATACTGTATATATAGTGATACTTACCAGATGACGGTACTTCCGTTACACATACTAGCTAGCGACTGAATCGAACAGAAGGTTGAATGGTTAGACGAAATGATAATTGTATCTCTGAGTTGTATTCGATGATATCGTGATGATGTTTTTATAGCAAAACTCACCAGGTAACTGTTCTTCCGTTTTACATACAAGCGTCCGAATCGAGCAGAAGCTTAAATTTAGTATAGATTGAACAATCATCGTATCTGGGTTGTAATCGATTATGTTTATATAGTTATACTCACCAGGTAACTGCTCTTCCGTTATACATACGAGCGACTGAATTGAACAGAAAGTTGAATGGATAGACTAAACAATAATCGTATCTGGGGTTGTATTCGATTATATCTTGATGATGTTCATATAGTTATACTCACCAGGAAACTGTTTTCCAGTAATACATAAGAGCGACTGAACTGAACAGAAGGTTGACTGGATAGACTGAACATTCATCGTATCTGGGTTGTATTTGATTATATCGTGATTATTATCATATAGTATGTCTAACCAAGTAACAGTTCTTTCGTAATACATACGAGCAAACCGAATCGAACATAAGGTTGGATGGATAGACTGAACAATCATTGTATCTGGGTTGTCTCCGATTATATCGTTATGCTGTATATTCAGTTACACCTACCATGTAACGGTTCTTTCGTTACACATACGAGCGTCTGAATCGAACATAAGGTTGGATGGTTAGACGGAACGATCATTGTAACTGAGTTGTATTCGATTAAATCGTGGTGATATTTATAAAGTAATACTCAACAGGTGACTGTTCTTGCGTTATACATACGAGCGACCCAATCGAACAGAAGGTTGGATGGATAGACGGAATGATCATTGTATCTGAGTTGTATTCGATGATATCGTGATGATATTTTTATAGCAATACTCACCAGGTAGCTGTTCTTCCGTTTTACATTAAAGCGACCGAATCGAGCAGAAGGTTAAATGGATAGATTGAAAATTCATCGTATCTGGGTTGTATTCGATGAGGTTTATATAGTTATACTCACCAGGTAAATGTTCTTCCGTTATACATACGAGCGACTGAATTGAACAGAAGGTTGAATGGATAGACTAAACAATAATCGTATCTGGGGTTGTATTAGATTATATCATGATGATGTTTATATAGTTATACTCACCAGGTAACTGTTCTCCAGTTATACATAAGAGCGACTGAACTAAACAGGAGGTTGAATGGATAGACTGAACAATCATTGTATCTGGGTTGTATTCGATTATATCGTGATGATTATCATATAGTATGTCTAACCAGGTAACATTCTTCTGTTACACATACGAGCAACCGAATCGAACATAAGGTTGAATGGATAGATTGAACAATCATTGTATCTGGGTTGTCTCCGATTATATCGTTATGCTGTATATTTAGATACACCTACCATAAAACGGTTCTTTCGTTACACATACAAGCGTCTGAATCGAACATAAGGTTGGATGATTATACGGAACAATAATTGTAACTGAGTTGTATTCGATCATATCGTGGTGATGTTTATATAGTAATACTCACCAGGTGACTGTTCTTGCGTTATACATACGAGCGACCCAATCGAACAGAAGTTTGGATAAATAGACGGAATGATCATTGTATCTGAGTTGTATTCGATTATATCGTGATGACGTTCATATAGAAATACTCACCAGGTTACTGTTTTTTCTATATACATACGAGCAACCGAATCGAAGAGAAGGTTGAATGGATAGTATCTGGGTTGTATTCGATTATGATGTTATGCTGTGTATATAGTTATACACATTAGGTGACGGTATTCCCGTTTTACATACGAGCGACCGAAACGAACAGAAAGTTGAATGGATAGACTGAACAATCAATGTATCTGGGTGGTATCCGATTATATCGCAATACTGTATATATAGTTATACTTACCAGGTGACGGTACTTCCGTTGCACATACTAGTGACTGAATCGAACTTAAGGTTAAATGGTAAGACGAAACGATAATTGTATCTGAGTTGTATTCGATGATATCGTGATGATGTTTATATAGCAATACTCACCAGGTAACTGTTCTTCCGTTTTACATACAAGTGACCGAATCGAGCAGAAGGTTAAATTTGGTATAGATTAAACAATCATCGTATCTGGGTTGTATTCGATTATGTTTATATAGTTATACTCACCAGGTAACTGTTCTTCCGTTATACATACTAGCGACTGAATCGAACAGAATGTTGAATGGTTAGACGAAACGATAATTGTATCTGAGTTGTATTCGATGATATCGTGATGATGTTTATATAGCAATACTCACCAGGTAACTGTCCTTCAGTTTTACATACAAGTGACCGAATCGAGCAGAAGGTTAAATGGATAGATTGAACAATCATCGTATCTGAGTTGTATTCGATTATGTTTATATAGTTATAGTCACCAGGTACCTGTTCTTCCGTTATACATACGAGCAACCGAATCGAACATAAGGTTGAATGGATAGATTGAACAATCATCGTATCTGAGTTGTATTCGATTATGTTTATATAGTTATACTCACCAAGTAAATGTTCTTCCGTTATACATACGAGCGACTGAATTGAACAGAAGGTTGAATGGATGGACTAAACAATGATCGTATCTGGGGTTGTATTCGATTATATCGTGATGATGTTTATATAGTTATACTCACCAGGTAACTGTTCTCCAGTTATACATAAGAGCGACTGAACTGAACAGAAGGTTGTATGGATAGACTGAACAATCATCGTATCTGGGTTGTATTCGATTATTTCGTGATGATTATTATATATTATGTCTAACCAGGTAACAGTTCTTCCGTTATACATACGAGCAACCGAATCGAACATAAGGTTGGATGGATAGATTGAACAATCATCGTATCTGGGTTGTCTCCGATTATATCGTTATGCTGTATATTTAGTTACACCTACCATGTAACGGTTCTTTCGTTACACATACGAACGTCTGAATCGAACATAAGGTTGGATGGTTAGACGAAACGATAATTGTAACTGAGTTGTATTCGATTATATCGTGATGAAGTTCATATAGAAATACTCACCAGGTTACTGTTCTTTCGTAATACATACGAGCAACCGAATCGAACAGAAGGTTGTATGGATAGTATCTGAGTTGTATTCGATTATGATGTTATGCTGTGTATATAGTTATACACACTAGGTGACGGTATTCCCGTTTTACATACGAGCGACCGAAACGAACAGAAAGTTGAATGGATAGACTGAACAATCAATGTATCTGGGTGGTATCCGATTATATCGCAATACTGTATATATAGTGATACTTACCAGATGACGGTACTTCCGTTACACATACTAGCTAGCGACTGAATCGAACAGAAGGTTGAATGGTTAGACGAAATGATAATTGTATCTCTGAGTTGTATTCGATGATATCGTGATGATGTTTTTATAGCAAAACTCACCAGGTAACTGTTCTTCCGTTTTACATACAAGCGTCCGAATCGAGCAGAAGCTTAAATTTAGTATAGATTGAACAATCATCGTATCTGGGTTGTAATCGATTATGTTTATATAGTTATACTCACCAGGTAACTGCTCTTCCGTTATACATACGAGCGACTGAATTGAACAGAAAGTTGAATGGATAGACTAAACAATAATCGTATCTGGGGTTGTATTCGATTATATCTTGATGATGTTCATATAGTTATACTCACCAGGAAACTGTTTTCCAGTAATACATAAGAGCGACTGAACTGAACAGAAGGTTGACTGGATAGACTGAACATTCATCGTATCTGGGTTGTATTTGATTATATCGTGATTATTATCATATAGTATGTCTAACCAAGTAACAGTTCTTTCGTAATACATACGAGCAAACCGAATCGAACATAAGGTTGGATGGATAGACTGAACAATCATTGTATCTGGGTTGTCTCCGATTATATCGTTATGCTGTATATTCAGTTACACCTACCATGTAACGGTTCTTTCGTTACACATACGAGCGTCTGAATCGAACATAAGGTTGGATGGTTAGACGGAACGATCATTGTAACTGAGTTGTATTCGATTAAATCGTGGTGATATTTATAAAGTAATACTCAACAGGTGACTGTTCTTGCGTTATACATACGAGCGACCCAATCGAACAGAAGGTTGGATGGATAGACGGAATGATCATTGTATCTGAGTTGTATTCGATTATATCGTGATGACGTTCATATAGAAATTCTCACCAGGTTACTGTTCTTTCGTTATACATACGAGCAACCAAATCGAACAGAAGGTTGAATGGATAGTATCTGGGTTGTATTTGATTATGATGTTATACTGTGTATATAGTTATACACATAAGGTGACGGTATTTCCGTTTTATATACGAGCGACCGAAACGAACAGAAAGTTGAATGGATAGACTAAACAATCAATGTATCTGGGTGGTATCCGATTATATCGCAATACTGTATATATAGTGATACTTACCTGGTGACGGTACTTCCGTTACACATACTAGCGACTGAATCGAACAGAAGGTTAAATGGTTATACGAAACGATTATTGTATCTCTGAGTTGTATTCGATGATATCGTGATGATGTTTATATAGCAATACTCACCAGGTAACTGTTCTTCCGATTTACATACAAGCGACCGAATCGAGCAGAAGGTTAAATGGATAGATTGAAAATTCATCGTATCTGGGTTGTATTCGATTAGGTTTATATAGTTATACTCACCAGGTAACTGTTTTTCCGTTATACATAAGAACGACTGAATTGAACAGAAGGATGAATGGATAGACTAAACAATAATCGTATCTGGGGTTGTATTCGAGTATATCGTGATGATGATCATATAGTATGTCTAAACAGGTAACAGTTCTTCCGTTAAACATACGAGCAACCGAATCGAACATAAGGTTGGATGGATAGATTGAACAATCATTGTATCTGGGTTGTCTCCGATTATATCTTTATGCTGTATATTCAGTTACACCTACCATGTAACGGTTATTTCGTTACACATACGAGCGTCTGAATCGAACATAAGGTTGGATGGTTAGACGGAACGATAATTGTAACTGAGTTGTATTCGATTATATCGTGGTAATGTTTATATAGTAATACTCACCAGGTGACTGTTCTTGCGTTATACGTACGAGCGACTCAATCGAACAGAAGGTTGGATGGATAGACGGAATGATCATTGTATCTGAGTTGTATTCGATTATATCGTGATGAAGTTCATATAGAAATACTCATCAGGTAACTGTTCTTCCGTTTTACATACAAGCGACCGAATCGAGCAGAAGCTTAAATTTAGTATAGATTGAACAATCATCGTATCTGGGTTGTATTCGATTATGTTTATATAGTTATACTCACCAGGTTACTGTTCCTCCGTTATACATACGAGCAACCGAATCGAACATAAGTTTGAATGGATAGATTGAAAAATCATTGTATCTGGGTTGTCTCCGATTATATCGTTATGCTGTGTATTTAGATACACCTACCATGTAACGGTTCTTTCGTTACACATACGAGCGTCTGCATCGAACATAAGGCTGGATGATTAGACGGAACGATAATTGTAACTGAGTTGTATTCGATTATATCGTGGTGATGTTTATATAGTTATACTCACCAGGTGACTGTTCTTGCGTTATACATAAGAGCGACCCAATCGAACAGAAAGTTGTATGGATAGACGGAATGATCATCGTATCTGAGTTGTATTCGATTAGGTTTATATACTTATACTCACCAGGTAACTGTTCTTCCGTTATACATACGAGCGACTGAATTGAACAGAAGGTTGAATGGATAGACTAAACAATGATCGTATCTGAGGTTGTATTCGATTATATCGTGATGATGTTTATATAGTTATACTCAACAGGTACCTGTTCTCCAGTTATACATAAGAGCGACTGAACTGAACAGAAGGTTGCATGGATAGATTGAACAATCATCGTATCTGGGTTGTATTCGATCATGTTCATATAGTTATACTCACCAGGTAACTGTTCTTCCGTTATACATAGGAGCGACTGAATTGAACAGAAGGTTGAATGGATAGACCAAACAATAATCGTATCTGGGGTTGTATTCGATTATATCTTGATGATGTTTATATAGTTATACTCACCAGGAAACTGTTCTCCAGTTATACATAAGAGCGACTGAACTAAACAGAAGGTTGAATGGATAGACTGAACAATCATCGTATCTGGGTTGTATTCGATTGTTTCGTGATGATTATTATATATTATTTCTAACCAGGTAACTGTTTTTCCGTTATACATACGAGCAACCGAATCGAACATGAGGTTGAATGGATAGATTGAACAATCATTGTATCTGGGTTGTCTCCGATTATATCGTTATGCTGTATATTTAGATACACCTACCATGTAACGGTTCTCTCGTTACACATACGAGCGTCTGAATCGAACATAAGGTTGGATGGTTAGACGAAACGATAATTGTAACTGAGTTGTATTCGATTATATCGTGGGAATGTTTATATAGTAATACTCACCAGGTAACTGTTCTTTCGTTATACGTACGAGCGACCCAATCGAACAGAAGGTTAGATGGATAGACGGAATGATCATTGTATCTGAGTTGTATTCGATTATATCGTGATGAAGTTTATATAGAAATACTCACCAGGTAACAGTTCTTCTGTTACACATACGAGCAACTGAATCGAACATAAGGTTGAATGGATAGACTGAACAATCAATGTATCTGGTTGGTATCCGATTATATCGCAATACTGTATATATAGTGATACTTACCAGGTGACGGTACTTCCGTTACACATACTAGCGACTGAATCGAACAGAAGGTTAAATGGTTAGACGAAGCGATAATTGTAGCTGAGTTGTATTCGATGATATCGTGATGATGTTTATATAGCAATACTCACCAGGTAACTGTTATTCCGTTTTACATAAAAGCGACCAAATCGAGCAGAAGGTTAAATGGATAGATTGAAAATTCATCGTATCTGGGTTGTATTCGATTAGGTTTATATAGTTATACTCACCAGGTAACTGTTTTTCCGTTATACATAAGAACGACTGAATTGAACAGAAGGATGAATGGATAGACTAAACAATAATCGTATCTGGGGTTGTATTCGAGTATATCGTGATGATGATCATATAGTATGTCTAAACAGGTAACAGTTCTTCCGTTAAACATACGAGCAACCGAATCGAACATAAGGTTGGATGGATAGATTGAACAATCATTGTATCTGGGTTGTCTCCGATTATATCTTTATGCTGTATATTCAGTTACACCTACCATGTAACGGTTATTTCGTAACACATACGAGCGTCTGAATCGAACATAAGGTTGGATGGTTAGACGGAACGATAATTGTAACTGAGTTGTATTCGATTATATCATGGTGATGTTTATATAGTAATACTCCCAAGGTAACTGTCCTTCAGTTTTACATACAAGTGACCGAATCGAGCAGAAGGTTAAATGGATAGATTGAATGATTCGTATCTAAGTTGTATTCGATTATGTTTATATAGTTATACTCACCAGGTAACTGTTCTTCCGTTAGACATACGAGCGACTGGATTGAACAGAAGGTTGAATGGATATACTAAACAATAATCGTATCTGGGGTTGAATTCAATAATATCTTAATGATGTTCATATAGTTATACTCCCCAGATAGTTATACTCCCCAAAAAAATGTTCTCCAGTTATACATAAGAGCGACTGAACTGAACAGAAGGTTGAATGGATAGACTGAACATTCATCGTATCTGGGTTGTATTTGATTATATCGTGATTATTATCATATAGTATGTCTAACCAGGTAACAGTTTTTCCGTTATACATACGAGCAACCGAATCGAACATAAGGTTGGATGGATAAATTGAACAATCATTGTATCTGGGTTGTCTCCGATTATATCGTTATGCTGTACACCTACCAGGTAAAGGTTCTTTCGTTACACATACGAGCGTCTGAATCGAACATAAGGTTGGATGGTTAGACGGAACGATAATTGTATCTGAGTTGTATTCGATTATATCGTGATGACGTTCATATAGAAATACTCACCAGGATACTGTTCTTTCGTTATACATACGAGCAGACGAATCGAACAGAAGGTTGAATGGATAGTATCTGGGTTGTATTCGATTATGATGTTATGCTGTGTATATAGTTATACACATAAGGTGACGGTATTCCCGTTTTACATACGAGCGACCGAAACGAACAGAAAGTTGAATGGATAGACTGAACAATCAATGTATCTGGGTGGTATCCGATTATATCGCAATACTGTATATATAGTGATACTCACCAGGTGACGGTACTTCCGTTACACATACTAGCGACTGAATCGAACAGAAGGTGAAATGGTTGGACGAAACGATGATTGTATCTCTGAGTTGTATTCGATGATATCGTGATGATGTTTATATAGCTATACTCACCAGGTAACTGTTCTTCCGTTTTACATACAAGCGACCGTATCGAGCAGAAGCTTAAATTTAGTATATATTGAACAATCATCTTATCTGGGTTGTATTCGATTATGTTTATTAAGTTATACTCACCAGGTAACAGTTCTTTCGTTATACATACGAGCAACCGAATCGAACATAAGGTTGGATGGATAGATTGAACAATCATTGTATCTGGGTTGTCTCCGATTATATCGTTATGCTGTATATTTAGTTACACCTACCATGTAACGGTTCTTTCTTTACACATACGAGCGTCTGAATCGAACATAAGGTTGGATGGTTAGACGGAACGATAATTATAACTGAGTTGTATTCGATTATATCGTGGTGATGTTTATATAGTAATACTCACCAGGTTACTGTTCTTTCGTTATACATACGAGTAACCGAATCGAACAAAAGGTTGAATGAATAGTATCTGGGTTGTATTCGATTATGATATTATGCTGTGTATATAGTTAAACACATAAGGTGACGGTATTCCCGTTTCACATACCAGCGACCGAAACGAACAGAAAGTTGAATGGATAGACTGAACAATCAATGTATCTGGGTGGTATCCGATTATATCGCAATACTGTATATATAGTGATACTTACCAGGTGACGGTACTTCCGTTACACATACTAGCGACTGAATCGAACAGAAGGTTAAATGGTTAGACGAAACGATAATTGTATCTCTGAGTTGTATTCGATGATATCGTGATGATGTTTATATAGCAATACTCACCAGGTGACTGTTCTTGCGTTATACGTACGAGCGACCCAATCGAACAGAAGGTTGGATGGATAGACGGAATGATCATTGTATCTGAGTTGTATTCGATTATATCGTGATGACGTTCATATAGAAATACTCACCAGGTGACTGTTCTTCCGTTTTACATACAAGCGACCGAATCGAGCAGAAGCTTAAATTTAGTATAGATTGAACAATCATCGTATCTGGGTTGTATTCGATTATGTTTATATAGTTATACTCACCAGGTTACTGTTCTTTCGTTATACATACGAGCAACCGAATCGAACATAAGGTTGGATGGATAGATTGAACAATCATTGTATCTGGGTTGTCTCCGATTATATCGTTATGCTGTATATTTAGTTACACTTACCATGTAACGGTTCTTTCGTTACACATACGAGCGTCTGAATCGAACATAAGGTTGGATGGTTAGACGGAACGATAAATGTAACTGAGTTGTATTCGATTATATCGTGGTGATGTTTATATAGTAATACTCACCAGGTGACTGTTCTTGCGTTATACATACGAGCGACCCAATCGAACAGAAGGTTGGATGGATAGACGGAATGATCATTGTATCTGAGTTGTATTCGATTATATCGTGATGACGTTCATATAGAAATACTCACCAGGTGACTGTTCTTCCGTTATACATACGAGCAACCGAATCGAACATAAGTTTGAATGGATAGATTGAAAAATCATTGTATCTGGGTTGTGTCCGATTATATCGTTATGCTGTATATTTAGATACTTCTACCATGTAACAGTTCTTTCGTTACACATACGAGCGTCTGAATCGAACATAAGGTTGGATGGTTAGACGAAACGATAATTATTACTGAGTTGTATTCGATTATATCGTGGTGATGTTTATATAGTAATACTCACCAGGTGACTGTTCTTGCGTTTTTAATAAAAGCGACCGAATCGACCAGAAGGTTAAATGGATATATTGCAAATTCATCGTATCTGGGTTGTATTCGATTAGGTTTATATAGTTATACTCACCAGGTAACAGTTTTTCCGTTATACATAAAAACGACTGAATTGAACAGAAGGTTGAATGGATAGACTAAACAATAATCGTATCTGGGGTTGTATTCGAGTATATCGTGATGATTATCATATAGTATGTCTAACCAGGACCCAGTTATTCCGTTAAACATACGAGCAACCGAATCGAACATAAGGTCGGATGGATAGATTGAACAATCATTGTATCTGGGTTGTCTCCGATTATATCGTTATGCTGTATATTTAGATACACCTACCATGTAACGGTTCTTTCGTTACACATACGAGCGTCTGAATCGAACATAAGGTTGGATGGTTAGACGGAACGATAATTGTAACTGAGTTGTATTCGATTATATAGTGGTAATGTTTATATAGTAATACTCACCAGGTGACTGTTCTTGCGTTATACGTACGAGCGACTCAATCGAACAGAAGGTTGGATGGATAGACGGAATGATCATTGTATCTGAGTTGTATTCGATTATATCGTGATGAAGTTCATATAGAAATACTCATCAGGTATATGTTCTTCCGTTTTACATACAAGCGACCGAATCGAGCAGAAGCTTAAATTTAGTATAGATTGAACAATCATCGTATCTGGGTTGTATTCGATTATGTTTATATAGTTATACTCACCAGGTTACTGTTCCTCCGTTATACATACGAGCAACCGAATCGAACATAAGTTTGAATGGATAGATTGAAAAATCATTGTATCTGGGTTGTCTCCGATTATATCGTTATGCTGTGTATTTAGATACACCTACCATGTAACGGTTCTTTCGTTACACATACGAGCGTCTGCATCGAACATAAGGCTGGATGATTGGACGGAACGATAATTGTAACTGAGTTGTATTCGATTATATCGTGGTGATGTTTATATAGTAATACTCACCAGGTGACTGTTCTTGCGTTATACATAAGAGCGACCCAATCGAACAGAAAGTTGTATGGATAGACGGAATGATCATCGTATCTGGGTTGTATTCGATTAGGTTTATATACTTATACTCACCAGGTAACTGTTCTTCCGTTATACATACGAGCGACTGAATTGAACAGAAGGTTGAATGGATAGACTAAACAATGATCGTATCTGAGGTTGTATTCGATTATATCGTGATGATGTTTATATAGTTATACTCAACAGGTAACTGTTCTCCAGTTATACATAAGAGCGACTGAACTGAACAGAAGGTTGCATGGATAGATTGAACAATCATCGTATCTGGGTTGTATTCGATCATGTTCATATAGTTATACTCACCAGGTAACTGTTCTTCCGTTATACATAGGAGCGACTGAATTGAACAGAAGGTTGAATGGATAGACCAAACAATAATCGTATCTGGGGTTGTATTCGATTATATCTTGATGATGTTTATATAGTTATACTCACCAGGAAACTGTTCTCCAGTTATACATAAGAGCGACTGAACTAAACAGAAGGTTGAATGGATAGACTGAACAATCATCGTATCTGGGTTGTATTCGATTGTTTCGTGATGATTATTATATATTATTTCTAACCAGGTAACTGTTTTTCCGTTATACATACGAGCAACCGAATCGAACATGAGGTTTAATGGATAGATTGAACAATCATTGTATCTGGGTTGTCTCCGATTATATCGTTATGCTGTATATTTAGATACACCTACCATGTAACGGTTCTCTCGTTACACATACGAGCGTCTGAATCGAACATAAGGTTGGATGGTTAGACGAAACGATAATTGTAACTGAGTTGTATTCGATTATATCGTGGGAATGTTTATATAGTAATATTCACCAGGTGACTGTTCTTTCGTTATACGTACGAGCGACCCAATCGAACAGAAGGTTAGATGGATAGACGGAATGATCATTGTATCTGAGTTGTATTCGATTATATCGTGATGAAGTTTATATAGAAATACTCACCAGGTAACAGTTCTTCTGTTACACATACGAGCAACTGAATCGAACATAAGGTTGAATGGATAGACTGAACAATCAATGTATCTGGTTGGTATCCGATTATATCGCAATACTGTATATATAGTGATACTTACCAGGTGACGGTACTTCCGTTACACATACTAGCGACTGAATCGAACAGAAGGTTAAATGGTTAGACGAAGCGATAATTGTAGCTGAGTTGTATTCGATGATATCGTGATGATGTTTATATAGCAATACTCACCAGGTAACTGTTATTCCGTTTTACATAAAAGCGACCAAATCGAGCAGAAGGTTAAATGGATAGATTGAAAATTCATCGTATCTGGGTTGTATTCGATTAGGTTTATATAGTTATACTCACCAGGTAACTGTTTTTCCGTTATACATAAGAACGACTGAATTGAACAGAAGGTTGAATGGATAGACTAAACAATAATCGTATCTGGGGTTGTATTCGAGTATATCGTGATGATGATCATATAGTATGTCTAAACAGTTAACAGTTCTTCCGTTAAACATACGAGCAACCGAATCGAACATAAGGTTGGATGGATAGATTGAACAATCATTGTATCTGGGTTGTCTCCGATTATATCTTTATGCTGTATATTCAGTTACACCTACCATGTAACGGTTATTTCGTAACACATACGAGCGTCTGAATCGAACATAAGGTTGGATGGTTAGACGGAACGATAATTGTAACTGAGTTGTATTCGATTATATCATGGTGATGTTTATATAGTAATACTCCCAAGGTAACTGTCCTTCAGTTTTACATACAAGTGACCGAATCGAGCAGAAGGTTAAATGGATAGATTGAATGATTCGTATCTAAGTTGTATTCGATTATGTTTATATAGTTATACTCACCAGGTAACTGTTCTTCCGTTATACATACTAGCGACTGAATCGAACAGAATGTTGAATGGTTAGACGAAACGATAATTGTATCTGAGTTGTATTCGATGATATCGTGATGATGTTTATATAGCAATACTCACAAGGTAACTGTCCTTCAGTTTTACATACAAGTGACCGAATCGAGCAGAAGGTTAAATGGATAGATTGAACAATCATCGTATCTGAGTTGTATTCGATTATGTTTATATAGTTATACTCACCAGGTACCTGTTCTTTCGTAATACATACGAGCAACCGAATCGAACATTAGGTTGAATGGATAGATTGAACAAACATCGTATCTGAGTTGTATTCGATTATGTTTATATAGTTATACTCACCAAGTAACTGTTCTTCCGTTATACATACGAGCGACTGAATTGAACAGAAGGTTGAATGGATAGACTTAACAATGATCGTATCTGGGGTTGTATTCGATTATATCGTGATGATGTTTATATAGTTATACTCACCAGGCAACTGTTCTCCAGTTATACAAAAGAGCGACTGAACTGAACAGAAGGTTGTATAGATAGACTGAACAATCATCGTATCTGGGTTGTATTCGATTATTTCGTGATGATTATTATATATTATGTCTAACCAGGTAACTGTTCTTCCGTTATACATACGAGCAACCGAATCGAACATAAGATTGAATGGATAGATTGAACAATCATTGTATCTGGGTTGTCTCCGATTATATCGTTATGCTGTATATTTAGATACACCTACCATGTAACTGTTCTTTCGTTACACATACGAGCGTCTGAATCGAACATAAGGTTGGATGGTTAGACGGAACGATAATTGTAACTGATTTGTATTCGATTATATCGTGGGATTGTTTATATAGTAATACTCACCAGGTGACTGTTCTTTCGTTATACGTACGAGCGACCCAAACGAACAGAAGGTTAGATGGATAGACGGAATGATCATTGTATCTGAGTTGTATTCGATTATATCGTGATGAAGTTTATATAGAAATACTCACCAGGTAACAGTTCTTCTGTTACACATACGAGCAACTGAATCGAACATAAGGTTGAAAGGATAGATTGAACAATCATTGTATCTGGGTTGTCTCCGATTATATCGTTATGCTGTATATTTAGTTACACCTACCATGTAACGGTTCTTTCGTTACACATACGAGCGTCTGAATCGATCATAAGTTTGGATGATTAGACGGAACAATAAATGTAACTGAGTTGTATTCGATTATATCGTGGTGATGTTTATATAGTAATACTCACCAGGTGACTGTTCTTGCGTTATACATACGAGCGACCCAATCGAACAGTAGTTTGGATGGATAGACGGAATAATCATTGTATCTGAGTTGTATTCGATTATATCGTGATGACGTTTATATAGAAATACTCACCAGGTTACTGTTTTTTCTTTATACATACGAGCAACCGAATCGAACAGAAGGTTGAATGGATAGTATCTGGGTTGTATTCGATTATGATGTTATGCTGTGTATATAGTTATACACATTAGGTGACGGTATTCCCGTTTTACATACGAGCGACCGAAATGAACAGAAAGTTGAATGGATAAACTGAACAATCAATGTATCTGGGTGGTATCCGATTATATCGCAATACTGTATATATAGTGATACTTACCAGGTGACGGTACTTCCGTTACACATACTAGAGACTAAATCGAACAGAAGGTTAAATGGTTAGACGAAACGATAATTGTATCTCTGAGTTGTATTCGATGATATCGTGATGATGTTTATATAGCGATACTCACCAGGTAACTGTTCTTCCGTTTTACATACAAGCGACCGAATCGAGCAGAAGCTCAAATTTAGTAGAGATTGAACAATCATCGTATCTGGGTTGTATTCGATTATGTTTATATAGTTATACTCACCAGGTAACTGTTCTTTCGTTATACATACGAGCGACTGAATTGAACAGAAGGTTGAATGGATAGACTAAACAATAATCGTATCTGGGGTTGTATTCGATTATATCTTGATGATGTTCATATAGTTATACTCACCAGGAAACTTTTCTCCAGTTATACATAAGAGCGACTAAACTGAACAGAAAGTTGGATGGATAGACTGAACAATCAATGTATCTGGGTGGTATCCGATTATATCGCAATACTGTATATATAGTGATACTTACCAGGTGACGGTACTTCCGTTACACATACTAGCGACTGAATCGAACAGAAGGTTAAATGGTTAGACAAAACATTAATTGTATCTGAGTTGTATTCGATGATATCGTTATGATGTTTATATAGCAATACTCACCAGGTATCTGTTCTTCCGTTTTTCATACAAGCGACCGAATTGAGCAGAAGCTTGAATTCAGTATAGATTGAACAATCATCGTATCTGGGTTGTATTCGATCATGTTTATATAGTTATACTCACCAGGTTACTGTTCTTCCGTTATACATACGAGCGACTGAATTGAACAGAAGGTTGAATTGATAGACTGAACAATCATCGTTTCTGGGTTGTATTTGATTATATCGTGATGATCATCATATAGTATGTCTAACAAGGTAACAGTTCTTCCGTTATACATACGAGCAACCGAATCGAACATAAGGTTGAATGGATAGATTGAACAATCATTGTATCTGGGTTGTATCCGAATATATCGTTATGCTGTATATTTAGTTTAGCCTACAATGTAACGGTTCATTCGTTACACATAAGAGCGTCTGAATCGTAGAGAAGAGTGAATGGATAGACTGTACAATCATCGTATCTGGGTTGTATTCGATTATTTCGTGATGATCATTACATATTATGTCTAACCAGGTAACTGTTCTTCCGTTATACATACGAGCAAACGAATCGAACATAAGGTTGAATGGATAGATTGAACAATCATTGTATCTGGGTTGTATTCGATTATATCGTGATGATTATCATATCGTATGTCTAACCAGGTAACAGTTCTTCTGTTACACATACGAGCAACTGAATCGAACATAAGGTTGAATGGATAGATTGAACAATCATTGTATCTGGGTTGTCTCCGATTATATCGTTATGCTGTATATTTAGTTACACCTACCATGTAACGGTTCTTTCGTTACACATACGAGCGTCTGAATCGAACATAAGGTTGGATGATTAGACGGAACAATGATTGTAACTGAGTTGTATTCGATTATATCGTGGTGATGTTTATATAGTAATACTCACCAGGTGACTGTTCTTGCGTTATACATACGAGCGACCCAATCGAACCGAAGTTTGGATGGATAGACGGAATGATCATTGTATCTGAGTTGTATTCGATTATATCGTGATAACGTTCAGATAGAAATACTCACCAGATTACTGTTTTTTCTTTATACATACGAGCAACCGAATCGAACAGAAGGTTGAATGGATAGTATCTGAGTTGTATTCTGATAAGCTAGTCTGAACGAGAAGGTTTTATTCTGACAGATTTTAAATTATTATTATAACTAAACGTCATCGTGGTTGTCATCTCAACACTCCTCCTCAACCATGTGACTTCAGTCCCAGCTGGACTCGAAATTTCTCAACTTTGGATTTTCCTAAAGCCTTTGTGAGAATGTCAGCTGTTTGGTTCTCAGTTTTGATGTAATCTAATCGAATTTCTCCTTGTGCCAGTATGTCTTGTACGAAATGGTAGCGAATATCAATGTGTTTCGTCTTCGGATTAAATCCGCACTTACTTGCGATAGAAATTGCACTCTGGTTATCACAGTGCATCATTAGTTGAGAGTTAAGTCCCAATTCTTTAGTGAATCCTCGCCACCAAATAGCCTCTTGCATAGCCGATGACATAGAAATATACTCTGCTTCGCACGAGGAAATTGAGACTGTTGGTTGCTTCTTAGAACACCAAGATATGGCTCCTCCTGAAGCTACAAAGACAAAACCAGTGACTGATTTACGGTCATCATGATTCGTAGCATGATCGGCGTCAGAGAATCCGTTGATATGAATATTCTCATCCCTGCGATATGTCAACTTCATTGAGGACGTCCCTTTCAAGTAACGTAGTATGTGCTTGGCGGCGATCCAATGATTCCATCCAGGGTTAGAACTATAGCGACCAAGAAGATTGACACCATAACAAATATCTGGTCATGTGCAATTCGCCAGATACATCATGCATCCCACAAGTTCTTGATACGGGACATTTCGCATTTTTGCTTTTTCTTCTTCAGTAACGGGACAATCTTGCTTAGAAATTCTTGTAGCGATGTTAATTGGAGTACTCACTGCATGGCAATCATTCATGCCGAATTGATCAAGAATCTGTTTTATGTATAATTCTTGATCGAGGGTTACCTGTGTATCCGATATAGTTACTCTGATTCCTAGAACGTGGTTAGCATGTGCTAAATCTTTCATTTTGAATGTGTTGTTCAGTTTTGTCTTCGCTTCGGCTGTCCATTCGCTGCAATTCGAGAATAATAAAATATCATCGACATACACTGCAACGATGAGCATATTTTTGTCGTGAACACGAAAATATACACAGGGGTCATAATGAGAACGTTGTAAATCAAAATCCTTCAAAGCTTTATCCAGTTCTTCATTCCAGACACGGCTCGACTGCTTTAGTCCATACAAAGCTCTCTTCAATCTACAGACTTTCTTCGGATTATGTGAATCGACAAAAAATGGCGGTTGTTCCATATAGACTTCTTCATTCAATTTTCCTTGAAGGAAAGCTGTGACGACGTCCATCTGTTGAATGTCTAACTTGTATTGAGCTGCCAAAGCGAACAGAAAACGTAGTGATCCATGACGAATAACAGGTGAAAAAGTATTCTCGTAGTCGATTCCTTTACGCTGCGAACATCCTTTTATTACCAATCTGGCTTTGTATCTGTCAACTTTACCGAAGACATCAAGTTTGGTCTTGAAAACCCATTTGCACTTGATTGCCTTTCGACCCATAGGAAGATCGCAAATGTCCCATGTTTGATTTGCCTGCAATGCTTCATATTCTTCATGCATGGCGATTTTCCAAAAATTTGCACTAGGGGATACAAGTGCTTCCTTGAGGGTTTCAGGATCATCTGAATGCTTTTGTGGTAAGTTTATTTCAGTGGCACTATATTCGCTAGTGCTTGATGGTTCAATTAAAAATGCCTCTTCGTTTGCGAGGTCATTACCATTGAGCTGGCGCATTTCAATCCTGCGCTCAAAAGTTTGTCGGGATTCTGTTGCAAAATTATTATGCAATTGCGAAGGTACATTTGTTTCAATAACATGTTGTGCTGTCTCATTCACTTCAGTTATGATGTTCTCATCTTCACTCGAAACAGGCTGAGTCATGTAACCAGGAGTATCAACAATAAAATCTTCCAATTTCTTCGATGGGAAACGCTGTCGAACGCTGCGCTTTGGTTCTATCTCGGGTTCCATTGTTTCCATGTCTGATTCTGAGAGCGAAGAGATCGCTTCAGATTCAGTTTTCATAGATTCTCCGAATGGGAAATGGAAAATGTCAGTTGACTTTATGGGATGTGATTGCATTTGCATTTTACCTTCATTCAAAAATATCACATTTCGATTTGTGATGATTTTTCCAGTTGTCTTGTTAAATAGCCTGTAGCCCTTCACAGTTGAATTAATACCAACAAAAATGCATGGTTTTGAATAGAAATCCAATTTCTTACGTTTTTCTTTGGGAATTTGTGCTTCAGCCAGTGTTCCAAAAATACGAATATTGCTTAAATCTGGAATCTCACCAGACCAAACTTCTTCGGGAGTCACACCAGCAGTATTCCCACCTGGAGATCTGTTTAGAAGATACGCAGCGTATTGAACGGCTTCGCCCCAAAATGACTTTGACAATTTTGCGTCTTCTAACATGCATTTAACTTTTTCCATAATTGAACGATTGAGTCGCTCGGCCATTCCGTTCTGTTCTGGAGTATAAGTACAGGTGGTTTGATGCTCGATACCAGCTTGACGAAGACTTTCCTGCATCTCGGCATTCATGTATTCTAAACCATTATCCGTTCGTAGTTTCATAATCTTTTTGCCTGTCTGGGTTTCAGCATAAGCCCGAAAAATATCGAAAGCGTTCTTTACTTCGGCGGCTGATTTTATCTTCAACAGATATATGAAAATCTTACGTGAGAAATCATCGATAAATGATAATAAATATCTTGCACCACCAAGTGAAGAGACCTGTAACGGTCCACAGATATCAGAGTGTACAAGTTCCAACAGCTTTGTGGCTCTTGTTCCTTCCTTTGGAAATGGCTTTCGTGTAGCTTTTCCTCTAGGACATGTAGTGCAATCTTCATGTGATGAAGTAGATATTTCCATCCCACTTGCAATATTCGGCAGTTTCTTCAAAGCTCCATAATTTAGATGTCCCATTCGTCGATGCCAAACATCAATCGGGGCCCTTATGGTGAAATTTGCTCGTTTTGTCGGATCTTGAAGAAGTCGGTACAAATTGTCTTCAAGGACTCCTGTAGCAGTCAAAATTCTCTTGCGACTGAAAACATAACAAGCACACTTGTCAAATTTCACATTGTACCCCATTTTTGAGATCTTGCTGATGGACAATAAATTAGTTGAGAGTTCTGGAACACATAAGACATCTTGAAGTATCAGCTTCTTTCCTGTAGTCGACGGGTAGATATGAATTTTTCCAATAGCCTTGATTTGCATTGATTTATCATTAGCTGCATTTACATTTCCGTTCGTAGGACGCGCATCGATCAAAAAATTTGAATACGGTGTCATATGGGAAGTTGCACCGGAATCAAAATACCATTCATTCTCGGTAGTATTTGATATTGCTGAAAGAACGGTGCACCAAGCGTCTTCCGTGTCTGAGTCATCCTCCAGATTTAGGTTTGAAATTTGAGGTTGCTGAAGCATACGACAATCTCGTTTGAGGTGACCAGGGTTATGACATTGACGACATATTGGTGGGGATTGTGGGGGCTTACGATTTTTTTTACGATTGGTGTAAAAAGCACCATTATCATTGGCAGGTATGTTCTCCTGAAGCAGTTTTGTTTTAATGTTTAGGCTCGAAATCTTCAACCCCGAATTTTCCAACGCCATAATCATGGGTTTGAACTCTTCTGTGAGGCCAGCAAGCATAAAGGCTCCCACCATTTCCTCGTCAAAAGCAAAGCCAGCGTCACGTATTTGATGTGCCGTCGAAATAATCAGATGCACATACTCAGCCATGGATTCGCAGTCGATAAGCTTGATGGTACACAATTTTCTCAACAGGCTCACCTTGCGATTCAAGCCCTTGCCTGCAAAAAGATCTTCAACGCATTTCCAAAGGTCATAAGCGGTGTTCTTGTCCTTGAGATGGGAATAAAGAGAAGGATCAATTGCTAATTTGATCTTCGCTCGTGCTTTTCTGTCTTTCGCTTCATCAATTTGAGATGTGACTTGTCCATCACTATCAACTTGTACATCCACAACACCGATCCATAGATCCTCCAGCTCCAAAACAGCTTGAATCGTCTCCAGCCATGTGTTGTAATTTTCGTGACCAAGAAGTTTCTCGATAGATACACCTCCTGTATTGAAAGTAGCCATCTTCAAATTGTCCTACGACTCACACTTAATCTGTGCCGATTCCCTGATTAAAAATTCGCCTCGAAATCAGCAATTCAAATCAGCAAAAGGCCCATAACCTGATAAGCTAGTCTGAACGAGAAGGTTTTATTCTGACAGATTATAAATTATTATTATAACTAAACGTCATCGTGGTTGTCATCTCAACATATTCGATTATGATGTTATGCTGTGTATATAGTTATACACATTAGGTGACGGTATTCCCGTTTTACATACGAGCGACCGAAACGAACAGAAAGTTGAATGGATAGACTGAACAATCAATGTATCTGGGTGGTATCCGATTATATCGCAATACTGTATATATAGTGATACTTACCAGGTGACGGTACTTCCGTTACACATACTAGAGACTGAATCGAACAGAAGGTTAAATGGTTAGACGAAACGATAATTGTATCTCTGAGTTGTATTCGATGATATCGTGATGATGTTTATATAGCGATACTCACCAGGTAACTGTTCTTCCGTTTTACATACAAGCGACCGAATCGAGCAGAAGCTTAAATTTAGTAGAGATTGAACAATCATCGTATCTGGGTTGTATTCGATTATGTTTATATAGTTATACTCACCAGGTAACTGTTCTTTCGTTATACATACGAGCGACTGAATTGAACAGAAGGTTGAATGGATAGACTAAACAATAATCGTATCTGGGGTTGTATTCGATTATATCTTGATGATGTTCATATAGTTATACTCACCAGGAAACTTTTCTCCAGTTATACATAAGAGCGACTAAACTGAACAGAAAGTTGGATGGATAGACTGAACAATCAATGTATCTGGGTGGTATCCGATTATATCGCAATACTGTATATATAGTGATACTTACCAGGTGACGGTACTTCCGTTACACATACTAGCGACTGAATCGAACAGAAGGTTAAATGGTTAGACAAAACATTGATTGTATCTGAGTTGTATTCGATGATATCGTTATGATGTTTATATAGCAATACTCACCAGGTATCTGTTCTTCCGTTTTACATACAAGCGACCGAATCGAGCAGAAGCTTGAATTTAGTATAGATTGAACAATCATCGTATCTGGGTTGTATTCGATCATGTTTATATAGTTATACTCACCAGGTAACTGTTCTTCCGTTATACATACGAGCGACTGAATTGAACAGAAGGTTGAATTGATAGACTGAACAATCATCGTATCTGGGTTGTATTCGATTATTTCGTGATGATCATTACATATTATGTCTAACCAGGTAACTGTTCTTCCGTTATACATACGAGCAAACGAATCGAACATAAGGTTGAATGGATAGATTGAACAATCATTGTATCTGGGTTGTATTCGATTATATCGTGATGATTATCATATCGTATGTCTAACCAGGTAACAATTCTTCTGTTACACATACGAGCAACTGAATCGAACATAAGGTTGAATGGATAGATTGAACAATCATTGTATCTGGGTTGTCTCCGATTATATCGTTATGCTGTATATTTAGTTACACCTACCATGTAACGGTTCTTTCGTTACACATACGAGCGACCCAATCGAACCGAAGTTTGGATAGATAGACGGAATGATCATTGTATCTGAGTTGTATTCGATTATATCGTGATGACGTTCATATAGAAATACTCGCCAGGTTACTGTTTTTTCTTTATACATACAAGCAACCGAAACGAACAGAAAGTTGAATGGATAGACTGAACAATCAATGTATCTGGGTGGTATCCGATTATATCGTAATTCTGTATATATAGTTATACTCACCAGGTAGCTGTTCTTCCGTTATACATACTAGCGACTGAATCGAACAGAGTGTTGCATGGTTAGACGAAACGATAATTGTATCTGAGTTGTATTCGATGATATCGTGATGATGTTTATATAGCAATACTCACCAGGTAACTGTCCTTCAGTTTTACATACAAGTGACCGAATCGAGCAGAAGGTTAAATGGATAGATTGAACAATCATCGTATCTGAGTTGTATTCGATTATGTTTATATAGTTATACTCACCAGGTACCTGTTCTTTCGTTATACATACGAGCAACCGAATCAAACATAAGGTTGAATGGATAGATTGAACAATCATCGTATCTGAGTTGTATTCGATTATGTTTATATAGTTATACTCACCAAAAAACTGTTCTTCCGTTATACATACGAGCGACTGAATTGAACAGAAGGTTGAATGGATAGACTAAACAATGATCGTATCTGGGGTTGTATTCGATTATATCGTGATGATGTTCATATAGTTATACTCACCAGGAAACTGTTCTCCAGTTATACATGAGAGCGACTGAACTGAACAGAAGGTTGGATGGATAGACTGAACATTCATCGTATCTGGGTTGTATTTGATTATATCGTGATTATTATCATATAGTATGTCTAACCAGGTAACAGTTCTTCCGTTATACATACGAGCAACCGAATCGAACATAAGGATGGATGGATAGATTGAACAATCATTGTATCTGGGTTGTCTCCGATTATATTTTTATGCTGTATATTTAGTTACACCTTCCATGTAACGGTTCTTTCGTTACACATACGAGCGTCTGAATCGAACATAAGATAGGATGGTTAGACGGAACGATAATTGTAACTGAGTTGTATTCGATTATATCAAGGTGATGTTTATATAGTAATACTCACCAGGTGACTGTTCTTGCTTTATACATACGAGCGACCCAATCGAACAGAAGGTTGGATGGATAGACGAAATGATCATTGTATCTGAGTTGTATTCGATACACAGCATAACATCATAATCGAATACAACCCAGATACTATCCATTCAACCTTCTCTTCGATTCGGTTGCTCGTATGTATAACGAAAGAACAGTAACCTGGTGAGTATTTCTATATGAACGTCATCACGATATAATCGAATACAACTCAGATACAATGATCATTCCGTCTATCCATCCAACCTTTTGTTCGATTGGGTCGCTCGTATGTAGAACGCAAGAAGAGTCACCTGGTGAGTATAACTATATAAACATCACCACGATATAATCGAATACAACTTAGTTACAATTATCGTTTCGTCTAACCATCCAACCTTATGTTCGTTTCAGACGCTCGTAGGTGTAACGAAAGAACCGTTACATGGTAGGTGTATCTAAATATACAGCATAACGATATAATCGGAGACAACCCAGATACAATGATTGTTCAATCTATCCATTCAACCTTATGTTCGATTCGGTTGCCCGTAAGTTCAACGGAAGAACTGTTACCTGGTTAGACATACTATATGATAATCATCACGATATACTCGAATACAACCCCAGATACGATTATTGTTTAGTCTATCCATTCAACCTTCTGTTCAATTCAGTCGTTCTTATGTATAACGGAAGAACAGTTACCTGGTGAGTATAACTATATAAACATAATCGAATACAACCCAGATACGATGAATTTTCAATCTATCCATTCAACCTTCTGCTCGATTTGGTCGCTTTTATGTAAAACGAAAGAACAGTTACCTGGTGAGTATTGCTATATAAACATCATCACGATATCATCGAATACAACTCAGATACAATTATCGCTTCGTCTAACCATTCAACATTCTGTTCGATTCAGTCGCTAGTATGTGTAACGGAAGTATCGTCACCTGGTAAGTATCACTATATATACAGAATTGCGATATAATCGGATACCACCCAGATACATTGATTGTTCAGTCTATCCATTCAACTTTCTGTTCGTTTCGGTCGCTCGTATGTGAAACGGGAATACCGTCACCTAGTGTGTATAAATATATACACAACATAACATCATAATCGAATACAACCCAGATACTATACATTCAACTTACTGTTCGATTCGGTTGCTCGTATGTATAACGAAAGAACAGTAACCTGGTGAGTATTTCTATATAAACGTCATCACGATATAATCGAATACAACTCAGATACAATGATCATTTCGTCTATCCATCCAACCTTATGTTCGATTGGGTCGCTCGTATGTATAACGCAAGAACAGTCACCTGGTGAGTATTACTATATAAACATCACCACGATATAATCGAATACAACTCAGTTACAATTATCGTTCCGTCTAGCCATTCAACTTCATGATCGATTCAGACGCTCGTATGTGTAACGAAAGAACCGTTACATGGTAGGTGTAACTAAATATACAGCATAACGATATAATCAAAGACAACCCAGATACAATGATTGTTCAATCTATCCATTCAACTTTATGTTCGATTCGGTTGCTCGTATGTATAACGGAAGAACTGTTACCTGGTTAGACATACTATATGATAATAATCACGATATAATCAAATACAACCCATATACGATGATTGTTCAGTCTATCCATTCAACCTTCTGTTCAGTTCAGTCGCTCTTATGTATAACTGGAGAACAGTTTCCTGGTGAGTATAACTATATGAACATCATCAAGATATAATCGAATACAACCCCAGATACGATTATTGTTTAGTCTATCCATTCAACCTTCTGTTCAATTCAGTCGCTCGTATGTATACCGGAAGAACAGTTACCTAGTGAGTATAACTATATAAACATAATCGAATATAACCCAGATACGATGATTGTTCAATCTATACTAATTTTAACCTTCTGCTCGATTCGGTCGCTTGTATGTAAAACGGAAGAACAGTTACCTGGTGAGTATTGCTATATAAACATCATCACGATATCATCGAATACAACTCAGATACAATTATCGTTTCGTCTAACCATTTAACCTTCTGTTCGATTCAGTCGCTAGTATGTGTAACGGAAGTACCGTCACCTGGTAAGTATCCCCATATATACAGTATTGCGATATAATCGGATACCACCCAGATACATTGATTGTTCAGTCTATCCATTCAACTTTCTGTTCGTTTCGGTCGCTCGTATGTAAAACGGGAATACCGTGACCTAATGTGTATAATTATATACACAGCATAACATCATAATCGAATACAACCCAGATACTATCCATTCAACCTTCTGTTCGATTCGGTTGCTCGTATGTATAACGGAAGAACAGTTACCTGGTGAGTATAACTATATAAACATAATCGAATACAACCCAGATACGATGATTGTTCAATCCATACTGAATTCAACCTTCTGCTCGATTCGGTCGCTTGTATGTAAAACGGAAGAACAGTTACCTGGTGAGTATTGCTATATAAACATCATCACGATATCATCGAATACAACTCAGAGATACAATTATCGTTTCGTCTAACCATTCAACCTTCTGTTCGATTCAGTCGCTAGTATGTGTAAAGGAAGTACCGTCACCTGGTAAGTATCACTATATATACCGTATTGCGATATAATCGGATACCACCCAGATACATTGATTGTTCAGTCTATCCATTCAACTTTCTGTTCGTTTCGGTCGCTCGTATGTAAAACGGGAATACCGTCACCTAATGTGTATAATTATATACACAGCATAACATCATAATCGAATACAACCCACATACTTTCCATTCAACCTTCTGTTCGATTCGGTTGCTCGTATGTATAACGAAAGAACAGTAACCTGGTGAGTATTTCTATATGAACGTCATCACGATATAATCGAATACAACTCAGATACAATGATCATTCCGTCTATCCATCCAACCTTCTGTTCGATTGGGTCGCTCGTATGTATAACGCAAGAACAGTCACCTGGTGAGTATTACTATATAAACATCACCACGATATAATGGAATACAACTCAGTTACAATTATCGTTCCGTCTAACCATCCAACCTTATGTTCGATTTAGACGCTCGTATGTGTAACGAAAGAACCGTTACATGGTAGGTGTAACTAAATATACAGCATAACGATATAATCGGAGACAACCCAGATACAATTATTGTTCAATCTATCCATCCAACCTTATGTTCGATTTGGTTGCTCGTATGTTTAACGGAAGAACTGTTACCTGGTTAGACATACTATATGATAATCATCACGATATACTCGAATACAACCCCAGATACGATTATTGTTTAGTCTATCCATCCAACTTTCTGTTCAATTCAGTCGTTCTTATGAAAAACGGAAAAACAGTTACCTGGTGAGTATAACTATATAAACCTAATCGAATACAACCCAGATACGATGAATTTTCAATCCATTCATTTAACCTTCTGCTCGATTCGGTCGCTTTTATGTAAAACGGAAGAACAGTTACCTGGTGAATATTGCTATATAAACATCATCACGATATAATCGAATACAACTCAGATACAATTATCGCTTCGTCTAACCATTTAACCTTCTGTTCGATTCAGTCGCTAGTATGTGTAACGGAAGTACCGTCACCTGGTAAGTATCACTATATATAGAGTATTGCGATATAATCGGATACCAACCAGATACATTGATTGTTCAGTCTATCCATTCGACTTTCCGTTCGTTTCGGTCGCTCGTATGTAAAACGGGAATACCGTCACCTAGTGTGTATAACTATATAGCATATAACTATACAGCATAACATCATAATCGAATACAACTCAGATACAATGATCATTCCGTCTATCCATCCAACCTTATATCCGATTGGGTCGCTCGTATGTATAACGCAAGAACAGTCACCTGGTGAGTATCACTATATAAACATCACCACGATATAATCGAATACAATTCAGTTACAATTATCGTTCCGTCTAACCATCCAACCTTATGTTCGATTCAGACGCTCGTATGTGTAACGAAAGAACCGTTACATGGTAGGTGTAACTAAATATACAGCATAACGAAATAATCGGAGACATCCCAGATACAATGATTGTTCAATCTATCCATTCAAGCTTATGTTCGATTTGGTTGCTCATATGTATAACGGAAGAACTGTTACCTGGTTAGACATACTATGTGATGATAATCACGATATAATCAAATACAACCCAGATACGATGATTGTTCAGTCTATCCATTCAACCTTCTGTTCAGTTCAGTCGCTCTTACGTATAACTGGAGAACAGTTTCCTGGTGAGTATAATTATATGAACATCATAAAGATATAATCGAATACAACCCCAGATACGATTATTGTTTAGTCTATCCATTCAACCTTCTGTTCAATTCAGTCGCTCGTATGTATAACGGAAGAACAGTTACCTGGTGAGTATAAATATATAAACATAATCGAATACAACCCAGATACGATGATTGTTCAATCTATACTAAATTTAACCTTCTGCTCGATTCGGTCGCTTGTATGTAAAACGGAAAAACAGTTACCTGGTGAGTTTTACTATATAAACATAATCGAATTCAACCCAGATACGATGATTATTCAATCTATTCATTTAACCTTCTGCTCGATTCGGTCGCTTGTATGTAAAACGGAAGAACAGTTACCTGGTGAGTATTGCTATATAAACATCATCACGATATCATCGAATACAACTCAAATACAATTATCGTTTCGTCTAACCATTCAACCTTCTGTTCGATTTAGTCGCTAGCATGTGTAACGGAAGTACCGTCACCTGGTAAGTATCACTATATATACAGTATTGCGATATAATCGGATACCACCCAGATACATTGATTGTTCAGTCTATCCATTCAACTTTCTTTTCGTTTCGGTCGCTCGTATGTAAAACGGGAATACCGTCACCTTATGTGTATAACTATATACACAGCATACCATCATAATCGAATACAACCCAGATACTATCCATTCGACCTTCTGTTCGATTCGGTTGCTCGTATGTATAACGAAAGAACAGTGACCTGGTGAGTATTTCTATATGAACGTCATCACGATATAATCGAATACAACTCAGATACAATGATCATTCCGTCTATCCATCCAACCTTCTGTTCGATTGGGACGCTCGTATGTATAACGCAAAAACAGTCACCTGGTGAGTATTACTATATAAACATCACCACGATATAATCGAATACAACTCAGATACAATGATCATTCCGTCTATCCATCCAACCTTCTGTTCGATTGGGTCGCTCGTATGTATAACGCAAGAACAGTCACCTGATGAGTATTACTATATAAACATCAGTAGTGTACCTAGGCCGGTACCATCTCAAGATGGCCGCCATAAAGGCGGGAAATTCAAATTTTGCTGACGTCATCAAAGATGGCCGCCATGGAACAACTGTCATATGTCAACTGTCATATGTCAACTGTCATATGTCTACTGTCAAGTGTTCCATGCCGCTGTATCAACTGTCAAGTGTCCCATAGACTACCCGACCAATCAGAAGCCGTCATAGCCCCACCCACTTTTTTGGCGCGAAATTCCAGTTATTTTTGAGGTTATGTATTCTGCTTGCAACATGGGATAGGATATCGGCTCCTTTGCCCTCCTTCAGGTGCCCCCTTGGCCCCCTCAGGTCTCCACTTGGCCCCCTCAGGTCTCCACTGTACCCCCTTGGCCCCCCTCAGGTCTTCGCTGTACCCCCTTAGCCCCCTTAGGTTTTTGCTATACCCATCTGACCCCCCATAAGACTGCGCCCCCTTAGCGCTCCGCATCCGGAAACATCTCATGACGTCATATTTTATTTAAAAAAATCCTTCTATCGGCGGGATTTGAACTCCAGACCAGCGGATTACAAGTCCGATGCGTTCCCACAGAGCTACGACCACTATATAATTTAATTGCAGTCAATGTCGATGCAACGTTATCGCACAGCGTGACGTAGTCGAGCAGATCCGTCCCAAAGATAAGAGACCACGCGTCTCTACATTTCGTCCGATGAATCGACAATGAATGAGGTCTTTGATAAGATTGCGGGTGGCCAATGATGATATCATGAATCACGATCATAATTATTCATGATGATGTCATGCTTATCTCAGCATTTTATTCAATATATTGATGAACAGGTCATTCATAAGTTTACACGTGGCCGGCGAATCATGATTTTATTTATTCACAGATAGCGATTTTATTGACCTTGTATCAGCATTCTTATTACAGCTCGATATGCAACTATGCACTTCTCGGTGCAAAACACATTCATGAATGACTCTATTGGTCTAATCAGCTATAAAACCAATTTCACATCGGGTGGAGCTTCAGTTTGCCTTCGATCATCAACGGTGAATCATCGTGGGTGTGTAGTTCGACAATTAGTATTTTGTGGGTGTATATTTCAATAATCTAAGGTGAGTTTTATTTATTTATTTTTCTTGATCTCTTATCACCATGCAACTTGAGTTTCGAAATAGGGTATTCAATCAGATGTTCTGAAATAGGGTATATCCATAGTATTTTTCTTTAATGTTTCGACAGTTTTGTTGTATATCTGATTTTTTTTTTGTTCTTGTTTGTTTTGATAGATGGATCTTTCAGGAATAAACGCTGCCACCCGAGTTACTGTATTCAAGCCGACAGTGCCACTCCATAGCCTCCCTCCAAATAAGCCACAATTGATTAAAGATATTAGGGTGGCTCAAACAAGATACGGAGAAACAATTGTGGTTGAATTGGAGGAGAAGACAGTATTCTTACCGAAGAGAGCGGTTGAAGCAGTGAAGCTGCAAATCCCCCTCTTCACCCCTGACGACTACTCCCTTATATTCAAAGGGTTGGCAGGACTGTCCTCCAACTTCGAAATTGTAAAGAATTAATCAAATGTGAGTAATCTTCGTAATGTCTAGGATGAATTTCCTCAACTTCTTAAAAGTGTGCATACATTTAACAAAACTGAACTTTTTCAGAAACCAACAGTGCCCCCCCTCTACAACCCTCCAGTCAACCGGTCACAAGAGAACGGCGGGGACTTCCATAATAGTTTTAAGATTTTGGTGAGTGGAACGTTTCTTTTTATTTGTGAAAACAATGGAAAATGCTAACGAGATTGGTCTTGTGAGTGATGAAATTATTAGGAAATTCAAGGAACTAGAAACAAAAAATTTATCAATCAATGAAAAGAGCTTTTGGATCAAGACAATCAATAAACATATTCAAATTTGTAATAAAGCAATTCGTGAGGCTGATTTGACATCAGGAATTCTTAGAAAACTCCAAACAAACGTGGGGCATTTGAAAAGATTCCACACTTTGATTAGGAATACGAAACATATTGGATCCGGTCTCACGAGTCCTAAGAGAAACCGGATAGCATGGAGGGATGTCCAATCGGTTTTTGCAAGCCGAATAAGGACGGGTATCATCATTAATATTTCTCACAAGGACGTAGCACAATTTCTGACCGATGCTTGTCATATTTTCAAAATTAAGATTAAAAATTGTCTCAATAATTTTCAATTAATCAAGGCCAATACCAACTTTTGTGGAGAATTCATAAAAAAATCTAAAGATGGTGACATAATCGAATTCAAATATTTCAACACAAAAAATGCTTCAGGAACAGATTTAGACCTTTGGTATTAATGTTAAAAACACTGATGAAGCCTGCTTCTTTTGGAGCGTGGTCAGTGCCTTATACCCTCCAACGAATCATAATGTAGATAGGCCCAGCTCGTACCCTCATTACAACCAAGTTCTCAATACCACAGGCTTGGAAACTCCCCTAATGTTTAATCAAATTGGTAGGTTTGAAAAGTTGAATGATATTTCGGTGAACGTTTATGGTTTGGAACTGATCCAGGCAAACGGTAGAGAGTATTTTGAAGTAGTACCCGTAAGACTCACAAAACACAAGTTAGATAGACATGTCAATTTGCTCTTAGTTCAAAGTGAATATTTTCCAAAACCCAACGATTATGAAGCTCTACCTGAGGATGATGATGATGTAGAAATTAGGTATCATTATTGTTGGATAAAGGACATGTCAAGACTTCTTTCGGCCCAAATTAATAAACATGAGAAGAAAAAATATTTTTGTGATAGATGTTTAAATTATTATTCTAGTGAATCGAAATTAAATGATCATAGTGCTGTGTGTGAAAACATCAACGATTGCAAAATTTCTTTTCCTGATTATGATTTTGTCGAGTTCAAAAATTCCATTTATAAGCAAAAAGCTGAATTTATTATATATGCTGACTTTGAATCTGAATTGCAGCACTATGATCACGAAATTTCTTCGAAAACAAAAAAATATCAGAAACACATCGCGTTCAGTGCAGGATACTACTTTAAATGCTCCTACGATGACAACTTATCATATTTTAAGAGTCATCGAGGACCTGAATGCATGGATTGGTTCGCATCGGAAATGACAGAGGTCGCAAAATTTGTAAAGTCCAAGATCAAGACAATCATTCCCCTGACTGATTTCCCTGAAAAGGTCGGTGTAACAACTTGTCACATTTGTGAAAAGACATTCAAGGCTGGCGAAACAATCGTCAAAGACCACTGTCACTTCACGGGTCAGTTCAGGGGGTGGGCACACAATGCCTGTAACTTGAACTATCAAAAGTCTTTTGTAATACCTATAGTTTTCCACAACTTGAGTGGTTATGACTCTCATTTTCACATTAGAGACATTACCAAACGTGGGAAGGTGAGCGTACTTCCTATAAATATGGGAAAATACATTTCTTTTACGCAACACGATAAGGAATCTGGAATCAAATTTAGATTTATAGATTCATTAAGATTTTTAGGCGCCAGTCTTGATGAGCTGGCATCAAATTTAAATAAAGACGATTTTCGAAATTTGAAAAAAGAATTCATCACTTTGAGTGATAGTAAATTCGAGTTGCTCACAAAGAAAGGTGTCTTTCCATATGACTACATCAATAATGTAGATAAACTGAATGAAACTGAATTACCATCCATCGAGCATTTTTACAACAAGTTGAATGATGAAAATATTGATGAGGAAAAGTACGCTCATGCTCTTAACGTATGGCAACAATTCAATATCAAGACTCTAGGTCAATATAGCGATCTTTATATGAAGACAGATATCCTTCTGCTGGCAGACGTCATGGAAAATTTTAGAGAAGCTGCTTTGAAAACATACGGCTTAGATCCCGCATGGTATTACACCCTTCCTGGCTTTACGTGGGATTGTATGTTGAAATTCACGAAATGTAAATTACAAATTTTGAAAGACGTTGATATGCTTATGTTCATTGAAAAGGCCATAAGAGGCGGCATTTCAGTTTGCAGCAACAGGTATTCCGAGGCTAATCATAAATATGTGCCAACATACGATCCTACGAAACCTTCAAAACATCTTCTCTATTTGGATGTCAACAATCTGTATGGATGGGCAATGTCTAGACCCCTTCCTTTTGGAGGGTTTGAATGGACAGATACCAACATAGATGTTACATCTATTCCTGACGATGCACCAGAAGGGTATATCCTACAAGTTGACCTAGAGTACCCCGAACATCTGCACGATCTACATAAAGATTTCCCGTTCTGTTCAGAACACCGTACACCTCCTGGCTCAAAATTGGCAAAATTAATGACAACATTACATCATAAGCAGCAATACATATTGCATTACGTAAATTTGAAACAAGCTATAGCCAATGGTTTGAAATTAACGAAAATCCACAAAGTGGTAAAATTCAAACAGTCGGCATGGTTGCAGCCCTATATTGATCTCAACACTAGATTGAGAACTGCAGCCACCAATACTTTTGAAAAAAATTTGTACAAGCTTATGAACAATGCGGTGTTTGGTAAGACCATGGAGAACATCCGCAAACATCGCATTGTTAAATTATGTAGATCGTGGGAGGGGCGGTACGGGGCAAGGAATTTGATTGCAAGTTCTAAATTCCGTAATCGGACAATATTGAGTGATGACTTGGTAGCTATCGAGCTGGGCAAGTCCAAAATAGTCTTCAACAAGCCCCTCTATGTTGGAATGGCTATTCTGGACTTATCCAAGACTCGTATGTACAACTTCCATTATGATTTCATGCTACCTACGATGGGTGTGGAAAATTGTAAGTTACTGTACACAGATACTGATAGCTTCATTTACGAACTCGGTTGTGATGATGTGTACGCGGAACTTATAAAAACCAATCTGAATGAATTCGATACTTCCGACTATCCTTCAGACAATATTTTTGGAATTCCGCAAGTGAATAAAAAAGTAATTGGAAAAATGAAGGATGAAACAAATTCAAAAATTATTACACACTTTGTAGGCTTACGTTCGAAAATGTATGCCTACAAGGTGCAGGGAGGTAAAGTAACCAAAAAATCTAAAGGGATCAAGCATAATGTAGTCAGGAATAAGATAACTTTTGATGATTATGTAACATGTCTTAAGGAATCAAAGGAACAAATCGTTACCCAACGAACAATCCGTTCCTATGCTCATGAAGTATTCAGCATCGAACAGACAAAAATTGCGCTGAGTCCTTATGACAGTAAAAGACATTTACTACCAAATTCGTATGATACCCTTCCTTTTGGACATTTCTCCATCACGCAAACTCCAATGGTGTCAGATCTGCCTGACGAAGAATTTTCAGAATGAATAGCAATTTCCATTATTTTCCACCAATAAAAAAGCGAAATCTACTCCACCATGTTAGATATACCTATACCTACCCAATTATTATATTAATTTTAGTTTTATTATGATATGTATTTTTGTTTTCCATCTGTATAGCTGATGCTTGTATACATAATTCCCATAAATAATATATATATTATACCCCTTTACTTAAGTTTGACATAAATATGTTTTCTGTATAGCTCATGTCAGTTGAAAATGTATCTCTTTCATTGAATAAAACACTTTGAAATATATATCTTTGTCCTTTATTCAAAATATTTTAGAGCATTGCTTTTATAGAAAAACAAATATTCTCTCAATGCATTACCTAATAAGCTACAATTAGACATCTCACAAAATGCATACAAAACATCTAAACGACTATTTTCATCATCATGGAAACTAGATCTAATTAAATCTACAATATTATTAAAATAAGCACTAAAGTTCATGTCCTCCAGCATGGCCACCCGATGAATCACCACACCTCGATGAACTTCGAGGATTTGGTTGGCATCTTTATCGTCGATGTAGAAGTCAACACCAAATTTGCTCACCATTAGAAATTTCACTTCGCCGTACACCATCTGTGTAACTTTACAGTAATTTCCACATGGAAACGTGACGGCTTCACACTCTTGGCTAGTTGGTGCATTGAAAAATTTTTCCAATTGATTTTGCAGCAAATCGGTGAATACAGCCCACTCCATTAATCCAAAAGATATTCTGTATGATGAACATGTTAAAATGACAGCTGGACTGAACGATCTGGCAGGGCTTAAACCAACCCCAATATTGAAACACCCTGACGAGAATGATGTGTGGAGTAGGTAATACATCTCATCTTTGGCTGCATTCTCGAACATTTCCAACAGCTCGTCTAATTCTCCATCAGATTCTTCATTGAATGATGCTGCTGGTGGTGATGGTGGTGGTGGTGTCATCTCGACGTCACTTACATCTGACATACTAGCGTAACCAATATCTTGACTCGACATTGCTGGATACAAACTCGACTGAGACTGAAATCAACTTCATGCAGATATTTATATCCCCCTCCTTTCCCAGACTCATCCGAACTTGAATTGTGATTTCTGTTCTTTATGATGGAGATGAAAAGGCCCCACGACTGCAGAATTTTGTGCGTGTTTTCCATAAGATTCTATACTAAATCAACGTCTTCTATCCAACTGTTATGTTTTCTGTCAAGTCCTAGCCACTTGATGTACATTTTCTTTCCCTTTCTCCTCAATACTTTTTCAATGAGGTAAATGTCGGGATTTTTGGTTTTCTGCAATTCCTCCTCATAGAAAGCACCGCTGATTGGCTGACCATGCATGTCTTCGAGTAAGTATGTTACAGGATTGGTTATTTTAACTTTAGTGATTTTGAATAACTCTGTCGTCCAATTTGGCGTGTACCCTTTTTCGAAAATATGTTTAGACTTGGATATCCGCACGATATCACCAACTTTGAGCTTACGTGGACCAGCAATTTTCAAATGACTATATCTCTGACGTAAAATCTCTTTTTCGTTGGACTTGTTCACTTCAGAAGGTTTCAATCTAGTCCTACTGTGCTTGGTGTCATTATATTGTTTAGTAATTTTTGACAATACATCAATCCATCTGTATTTTCCATTCAGACTGAAATACTTGTAGAGTTTATTTTTGAGTGTTCTTATTACCCGTTCAGCAATGGTAGCCTTTTTCACAGTGAATGTATTATAGTGGTTTATGTTATATTTTTTCATCAAGGTCTGAAATTTGCTATTGAAAAATTCCGTTCCTTGATCTGATTGCAGATTTTTTGGTATACGCTTAGCTTGGTGCAGTATATCCGCAAAAGATTTAGTGATCTCTTCACCCGTCTTAGTTTTGAGTGGGCGTGTCCATAGGTATTTAGAAAAACAGTCGATAACTACCAAAATCATTTTGAAACCTTTATTTTGGTGTGCATAAGGTCTCATTTCGGCCAAATCCATTTGCCATAAATCGTCTAAGCCCTTGATGATGGTTCGTCGTCTAGGGTAAGTCTTACGGGCAGGCGCATGAAGCTCATCAACGAGTTGAATCTTGTCTGTTGAAGTCATACTATCAATGGGTATTTTTACTATTGAGTCTATTTATTGATCCTTCGATATTTTTCAAGGCATTTGTCATTTGACTTTGTAGTGCATCAATGCGGTTTGTAGTACTGTTTGCGTGACCACTAATCAATTCATTCAATTTTGTATTGAGCTTATCAATTTCAACTTTACTCACTTTTCCATCGAGTACCCCTCGCACTTTTTTGGTATAATTATCAATGGCCAACTTGAAATCAAATTTAATTTGTGAAATCACATCATCTACATACTTTTTCGTTGACATATGTTCACTAGCCGTTGGAGGGTTCCTCGAAATGAATTCTTCAAATTTATTTATTTTGTTGTCAATCAAATTCAATGCATCAGTTAAATTCTTTATCATAATATCATGTGATACAAATTTTTTTCTTAAATGAGTCAATTCAATAATGTTATTGCTACCTTCATGTGGAGCATATCTATGTCCGAACTTGTTCAGACTCATTGTTCAAATGACTCATCATTGCCAGTGTTATTAGTATATATAGCCAGCTTCCCGAAGTTCATTGATTATGGAAACTATTTCATTATCGAGTGAGGTGTTTCCAGCTGCCTTGGAAGCTATCAACAGCTTCAAACGATCAACGAGTTCATTCGGATCATCCCAATAAATATACTCCACCGGTTTTTCATTGTACGTTAATTTCAAACCATTACCAGTCGTTGAACGTCTTCTACCTTTTCGCAACTCCATTATAAGCGGTTTTATGATTTCTGTGTATTTCCATCTCGTAGAACCTTTAAGTCTTCCATCTTTATTGATATATCGATCACTCAATTTCAATAGCTCCTTGTAAGCTTGCACATCTTCTTCGTTAAAATCCGTAGGATCATCATAGAAGATGAGCTTATACAGTCCTGGGGTTCCTCGTATCTGTTTACCTCCAATTTTGATGAAGCCAGTCCTTTTATCAAAGTCAAGTTCTTGCGTTCCTAGATACCATTTTGATGTTTGGGGATCATACGTTGGTCCATACATTGTATCAATTTTTTCACTATATGACCAATGATCTCTGATATATGGATGTGACATGACTGGATATTGATCTAGATATTCATCCATAACATTTTTCGAAATATTTTGTTCAGGTATATTTTCGCGAAATACTTCATCATCATCATCTCGTCCACTCGTGTTCGCACTTATTCTGCCTACTTCTTCCATTGGGAGAAATTGTGTTTGTTCTTTTTCTTCTCCTTCCTCTTCTTCTTCTTTCTTCAGTTCAGGCGATTCTTCTTTTTTGATACTTCTTAATGCATTATTGATCTTCGAGGATTTGACAATTTCATGTAGTGGCTCCGAAATGGGTTTAAACATTTTGATGAGAGATTCATCTTTTTCCGATCTACCCAGTTTCAATGCCAAGTACTTTTTCCTAATTGAACGGGTGAGCTCTGCAATTTTGCGTTTGCGTGCAGCTATTTGATCGTCTATGTTCAAATCAGTGGGGGAGGCAGCACGTTTGCTGCGCTTTTTGTATTTGTGTGTGCCAACACGACTTGATGACATCATGATGGGGAATGATCTGATGATGTTTGATACTTATATTTTTATATATTTATCAAACCCTTGACGATATCTACCATCATTCATATCGAAATCTTTGACAATCACAAGAGTACCATATGCAACATTCCAACATTTCGAACACAAGCATTTAAAGTCTTCGAAACTCATGTCTGGAGATACGTGTTCATCAAATACGTGCTTCAAATTGATTTCATCTTGTTTGAATAGTACAATCAGGTTACAGTTGTCTCGTATGAGCTGTTTAGGTATTTTTGAGTAGGTCTGACAAAGGTAGGCAGCATCAATATCCTTGTGTCTACACATTGAAAAATATTCCCGGATTTTCTGTTGGGAATCACACGCTACATCATCGAATAGAAATATAGAGTTGGGTTTTGCATCTGATGGACTTATAATCTCATCATTATCCTTGCATGGGAAGTAGCCAACCTCTTTCACTCCATTCAATACCTCTTGGAGTAGTTGATATTTTGGTTGATACAATGACTTGGAGTACACGTAAACATTTTCGAATTTCGCACCATTTGGATTGAAAATTACTGACAACATGACGTTCGTCTTACCACAACCACTTGGCCCACATACTATTGCCCGAAATGAATTGGGCAATAATTTACCATGTTTACAAGTGAACGTTGATGATGTGTGAAAATCTAAATTTTCAATAGGTAACGACTGTTCTTGTTGAATGACCTTCATCTTGTGACATGATTGACGTTTATGTTAGCCTATAAATATATGTGTAACAGTTCCACTTTATCAGTTTCAATTTCTTCGTACGAGGGAGAAGGTGTTTTGAATTCCCTGATAAACAAGTTACCTTTTGAGCTCCATTTACCCGGAGGCTATCAGTATTGTGGACGTAAGTCAGATTACTGAACGATGCAAACGATTACTAATATTTCATTTATTTTACAGCTGGAACTAAACTACAAAAACGATTGGCTCGTGGAGATACTGGCATTAATCCTCTAGACGCTGCATGCAAACAACACGACATTGCATACTCGCAGCACAAGACTCTGGAAGATCGTCACAAAGCCGATTCAGTATTGGAAGACGCTGCTTGGCAACGAGTGAAATCAACAGACGCCAAGTTTGGTGAAAGAGCTGCAGCCTTATTAGTTACTTCCGGAATGAAAGCTAAACGTAAGCTTGGTATGGGATGCTCATTCCAAAGACATATCGTGGGTAAAATTGGAAAATCTCTGAGGAAGAATTCCCCGACCAATCTAAAGAAGACTGCTTCGATTGCTCTAAAAGCTGCTAGACTTGCCATCAAGCAAGCTGGTGGAAAAAAGAAAATCAGAATACCACGCATCATACCTTTCAATGCAAAATCCGGAGGTATTCTACCACTATTGCCAATTTTTGCAGCCCTTGGTGCTCTCGGTAGCATTGCAGGGGGAAGTGGTGCGATAGCAAAGACAATTATCGATGCGAGGAATGCTAAAAAGAAATTGGAAGAAGATCATAGACATAATAAAGCTATGGAAGCTATTGGTAAAGGGCTGTACTTGCGTAAAAACGCCAAAGGAGGCTTTGGTTTATATTTAAAAAAACAAAAAAACTCCCAATGAAGCTACCCAATAGACCGTTGTACGATACCGAGTTGTTAGAGTATGTGAAATTCTTGAAGATACCACATTTTCGAGGCGTTTTCATGCGAGACAATTTGCCAAGCAGTGGTCCTCGTCAACGTGAAACTGCAATTCTAAATTTAGATGTGTCGAAGAATCAAGGCACTCATTGGGTAGCTTATAGAAAGATAAATGATGTCGTTGAGTATTTTGATTCATTTGGTTGTCTAAAACCACCGAAAGAACTTGTCCGATATCTGGGTAAAATCAAACTATACTACAATAACGATCAGTTTCAAAACTATAATCAGTTCAACTGTGGACATCTCTGCTTAAAGTTTTTGTACAATAATGGAAGCCGTTTTAGCATTCCTACATGGTGAGAAGAGGTTGCAAGACTTTACTGAAGATGAATTGAGAGAATTTCCAATCAAATATTTGATACAACATGCTAGACCATGGGAGCTGTTGAATGTTTGGCATAAATTACCAAACGATTATCAGTGTAATTTCGATTTGAGAATACGTCTACCATGTTACATTCATTATAATAGGCCAGATGCTCAAACACATGTGGATGGACCTGTCAGTTCACAGTACGATTGTCACGGTTGTAATTATTTTTTGAAATGTAGAGGGACCGTAATCTATTAATAAATTATATGAGGTTAAGTCGATGATGGTTTTATTATAAATATTCCTGTACCACTGGTAATGTCATCAGTCATGTCTCAGCTGCTTACGCTGACTAGTACTACCAACGAGTTTTCTTTCACCCCTTCCACACCGATCATACTAGATCCCAGGAAAAGTTATTACATAGCTGTACTAGGCTTTCATACTTACCATTCCATACCAAACATCGATGGTGAAAAATTTTACTACTACGAAAATAATAATCGTTCAATATTGAAGGAAATCAAGCTGCCAACAGGTTGTTATGAGATTGAAAACATTGAAAGTTATATTCAGGAGCATTTGAATAATACAGATTTCTCATTGAAACCAAACAACAACACCTTAGAGTGTGAAATCTATAGTCGATTGCACGCCATCAGTTTCGAAAACGATAATAGTTTTGGAGAATTATTAGGATTTTCGAAAAGGATCTTGGAGCCTGGTATAGTGCACTCTTCAGATCGACCAGTGAATATTCTTAAAGTATCTAGCTTACATTTCGATTGCAACATTACCGAAGGAGCCTTCTACGGGAACAGACCAGCCCATACTATATTGAGCTTTCCCATTACAGTCGATCCTGGATACGCAATCAACGAACGCCCCAATACCCCCATCTATTTGCCTGTGAGAAGTAACTTGACAGAGATCACCAACATCAGTGTTAGAGTATTGGATCAAGATCTCGGACCTGTGAATTTTCGAGGAGAGAAAAGTACTTTGCACTTGGACTTGAAGGAACGTTGAATGGGTTTGGTAATTCAGCATAAAAGGGTGCCACCCACTTCAAACCCATCAGTATCATCGAGTTCTTCCAAGCGACGTGACCAGCTCTCCCCAGAAAATATTATTTTTCTCCAATCTGTTGGATTGAAAGTTAGAGATGGTAAAACGCAAGTACGTTCATTCTGAGCAATCACCGACAACATCTGCAGCATCGTTCAATCAAATGAATATGAACCCAATTTTCGATATTTACCGTCGACCCCAATATGATGAAACTATCCGGAAGGAAGAGTATCGATCCTACATCCCGTACGTGAAATCATTCGATAACAATGATATGGTGGAAATTAATGTGAATCAAGCAGATGCATTTTTCGCAATGCATGAATCTTTGTTGGAAATCAAAGGAAAATTAGATATTGACGGAGCTGGTAACGTGTCATTGGCTCCCAATTGTGGAGCGTTTCTTTTCGATTCGTGCACTTATGTACAGAGTGCCAGAGAGATAGAAGTGATCAGAGATCCTGGAATTGTTAGTACTGTACGAGGATTCCTCTGCTGTAAACCTGAGGACTCTAAACATTTGGCAACGGCTGGATGGACGTACCCCGAAAAACCGTTCCTGAATGCTGTGGATAAGTCGTTCAGTTTGTTGATACCTCTCAAGCACATTTTCAACGTATTCAATGACTACACTTCGATTGTCTACGGAAGACAAACGATTTGTCTAGTTCGAGCACGTGACGATAAAGATAGCGTAATTGTCAAGGAACTTACCAATACTGGTGTAACAACTACTACGAAAGTCAAAGTTTTGATAGATAGTATGGTACTGAAGGTCAAGCATATATTTCCCAATGATGAAATCAAACTACAATTGATGCAACCCATCAAGAATGATACACCAATAATGATACCATTCAGAAAATGGAGTCTCAGCGAATTACCTGCGCTCACACAAAGTGCAAAGAATGAAATTTGGGCAGTTAAAACCAGCGCCGCAGTGGAACGCCCACGTTACGTCATCGTTTGTTTCCAGAAGAATATACGCAATAAACTCGACAGTGATGTCACTACCTTTGATAACATTAACATATCTAGCATCAGACTATCATTGAATGGAGAATATTGGCCAAACGAAAGAATGCAGTTGGATTTCGATAGAAACGATTATGTCACTGCTTACTACAACTATACTAGTTTCTACTCGAGCTATTCACATTCCACACAAGTTCATCCAATTTTGGACTACTCAGCATTCAAAGATCATGCATTATTCGTGATTGATTGCTCCAAGCAGGAAGATAGCATGAAATCATCGACAGTGGATATAAAGCTGGAGATTGAGTCTGCTAAAGGATTTCCTGCTGATACTAAGGCCTATTGCATCATCGTGCACGATTGTCTGCTAGAGTACTTCCCTCTGACGGAGGTTGTGAAGAGCATAATATAAGTGGTCGAGTACCGTTCGTGCTCGCCATTTCACAGTTGACCATCATGAGAATCGCATTCGTTGACATTCAAGGTTTCACGCTCGATGGCGTCTTTCATCCCAAAGAATTGACCATTCAGATTGGTCGTCAAAGATCAAACTTTTTGTTCAAGCCTCCTACACCTTATGCTGACGTGAGCGGAAAAGATAAAAAAACTACACAATACTTGGAAAAATTTGTTCATGGAATATCATATCATTCTGGAGATATTGACTATAGTGAAATGAATGCCATTTTGGAGAAATATCTACTACATTCAGTTGAGTGCATTTATGTAAGAGGAAATCAGAAGGCTGACTTTTTGAAAACAAAGTGTGCTGAGCTTGTAGTGTATCCAACCATTTACGATGTGACGCTGTATGATGACTCATCATTGACTACGGAAAACTTCCAGCCCACCATTACGTATTGTCCTAACCACGCCAATGGAAAATTCATGTGCACCCAACGAAATGTTGATCAATTACATCAATGGTTTACATATGTTGTATTACCCAAGTAGAAAAGTATTGTACATTTTCCTCAATATATGCAGAAAAGTATTGTATATTTTCCTCAATATATGTATTATTATTCTAATTATTGAGCTTTATTGAAACACCTCGTATATCTGTTGAATTGTTTATTTTTCATGTACTACAAGACGATCTATACTTTTTCATAGTTTTTACGAAAAAATTAATTATTGAAATGATTATAGTTGCTAATATCAAATATAGTATTGAAAACATTTTATAAATTTCATTTAATATGTTGACATCTGTTGTTGTCTTCTTGAAAGGTGTAGCTTGCCATTCTCTTTCCTCTTGAGTTCCATCATTCAATAGGAATTTCATTTTGTAAAATGAGTTATTTTCTTGTGGTATCTCTTTGTAAAATACTGGTAGTCGTCCATTATTCACTACTTTATGTTTCATTATTGCCCATGACGATTGACTGCAGTTTTTTCTTTCATCGTTGAAGCATATCTTTGAAATCTTGATATCAGTGGGTACGTTTGTATAGAATAAATCATTCAAAACGGCTGTCAGAATGATTAATGATAGTCGTGACATTTTTAGAGTTATCTATATTAGTCACAGGTCTTCTACTCTCACAACTGAAAACTTTATCCCACAAACTCAGATACTCCAACTTCTTCAATACTCTAGTTTTCTCTTCGTAGAAAGTTATATCTCTACTCAACTGACGGACACGTTCACCGAATTCTTCTAGTTTCCTTCTGTACTCGTCTGAAGTCATTGTGATACTAACATGAATCTGCTTTCATCATTATATTTCAACTTTATGTCACTGAACCATAGAACTGACGTTTAACATTTGACATTTGACATTTGATAGTTGGCTGCCAAACGTTAGATGTCAGACGCCTAACTTCACCCTGTATACATCAATTTAGGGTATTAACACGTGGTGGTTCGGAGTGGTTCGGATTCCACTTGGGTAAGCTGTAGGTGCATTATGGTATATTTCCAGATATTTTCAAACGTCTGGCATCAATGCCTCATTTTTTCAATCGTCTGGCAACAGTGTCAGTCGCTTTGTCGTCTCTTATCTTTGTAACGTTACGCGAAATATTGTATCATGTTGAATCATCAATGGAATGCAGCGAACCTGACCTTGAATGCGATTATGTCTATTAATACACTAATGTTTAATGAATGAATAAGCCATTGTTCCTTTTCCTGCTCCATGGATCTGCATGTTGAGTCATCATTGGAATGCAGCGAACCTGACCTTGAATGCGATTATGTCTATCAATACACTGATATTAAATGAAGCCATTGTTCGTTTCCCTGTTCCCCGCTTGCCGAGGTTGCTACGTTCTCTTATCTTTGGGACGGATCTGCTCGACTACGTCACGCTGAGCGATAACGTTGCATCGACATTGACTGCAATTAAATTATATAGTGGTCGTAGCTCTGTGGGAACGCATCGGACTTGTAATCCGGTGGTCTGGAGTTCAAATCCCGCCGATAGAAGGATTTTTTTAAATAAAATATGACGTCATGAGATGTTTCCGGATGCAGAGCGCTAAGGGGGCGCAGTCTTATGGGGGGTCAAGGGGGTATAGCAAAAACCTAAGGGGGCTAAGGGGGTACAGCGAAGACCTGAGGGGGGCCAAGGGGGTACAGTGGAGACCTGAGGGGGCCAAGTGGAGACCTGAGGGGGCCAAGGAGGCACATGAAGGAGGGCAAAGGAGCCGATATCCTATCCCATGTTGCAAGCAGAATACATAACCTCAAAAATAACTGGAATTTCGCGCCAAAAAAGTGGGTGGGGCTATGACGGCTTCTGATTGGTCGGGTAGTCTATGGGACACTTGACAGTTGATACAGCGGCATGGAACACTTGACAGTAGACATATGACAGTTGACATATGACAGTTGACATATGACAGTTGTTCCATGGCGGCCATCTTTGATGACGTCAGCAAAATTTGAATTTCCCGCCTTTATGGCGGCCATCTTGAGATGGTACCGGCCTAGGTACACTACTAACATCACCACGATATAATCGAATACAACTCAGTTACAATTATCGTTCCGTCTAACCATCCAACCTTATGTTCGATTCAGACGCTCGTATGTGTAACGAAAGAACCGTTACATGGTAGGTGTAACTAAATATACAGCATAACGAAATAATCGGAGACATCCCAGATACAATGATTGTTCAATCTATCCATTCAAGCTTATGTTCGATTTGGTTGCTCATATGTATAACGGAAGAACTGTTACCTGGTAAGACATACTATGTGATGATAATCACGATATAATCAAATACAACCCAGATACGATGATTGTTCAGTCTATCCATTCAACCTTCTGTTCAGTTCAGTCGCTCTTATGTATAACTGGAGAACAGTTTCCTGGTGAGTATAATTATATGAACATCATAAAGATATAATCGAATACAACCCCAGATACGATTATTGTTTAGTCTATCCATTCAACCTTCTGTTCAATTCAGTCGCTCGTATGTATAACGGAAGAACAGTTACCTGGTGAGTATAAATATATAAACATAATCGAATACAACCCAGATACGATGATTGTTCAATCTATACTAAATTTAACCTTCTGCTCGATTCGGTCGCTTGTATGTAAAACGGAAGAACAGTTATCTGGTGAGAATTACTATATAAACATAATCGAATTCAACCCAGATACGATGATTATTCAATCTATTCATTTAACCTTCTGCTCGATTCGGTCGCTTGTATGTAAAACGGAAGAACAGTTACCTGGTGAGTATTGCTATATAAACATCATCACGATATCATCGAATACAACTCAAATACAATTATCGTTCCGTCTAACCATCCAACCTTATGTTCGATTCAGACGCTCGTATGTGTAACGAAAGAACCGTTACATGGTGGGTGTAACTAAATATACAGCATAACGATATAATCGGAGACAACCCAGATACAATGATTGTTCAATCTATCCATCCAACCTTATGTTCGATTCGGTTGCTCGTATGTTTAACGGAAGAACTGTTACCTGGTTAGACATACTATATGATAATCATCACGATATACTCGAATACAACCCCAGATACGATTATTGTTTAGTCTATCCATTCAACCTTCTGTTCAATTCAGTCGTTTTCATGTATAACGGAAGAACAGTTACCTGGTGAGTATAACTATATAAACATGATCGAATACAACCCAGATACGATGAATTTCAATCTATCCATTTAACCTTCGGCTCGATTCGGTCGCTTTTATGTAAAACGGAAGAACAGTTACCTGGTGAGTATTGCTATATAAACATCATCACGATATCATCGAATAAAACTCAGATACAATTATCGCTTCGTGTAAACATTTAACCTCCTGTTCGATTCAGTCGCTAGTATGTGTAACGGAAGTACCGTCACCTGGTGAGTATCACTATATATACAGTATTGCGATATAATCGGATACCAACCAGATACATTGATTGTTCAGTCTATCCATTCAACTTTCTGTTCGTTTCGGTCGCTCGTATGTGAATCGGGAATACCGTCACCTAGTGTGTATAACTATATACACAGCATAACATCATAATCGAATACAACCCAGATACTATCCATTCAACCTTCTGTTCGATTCGGTTGCTCGTTTGTATAACGAAAGAACAGTAACTTGGTGAGTATTTCTATATGAACTTCATCACGATATAATCGAATACAACTCAGATACAATGATCATTCCGTCTATCCGTCCAACCTTCCGTTCGATTGGGTCGCTCGTACGTATAATGCAAGAACAGTCACCTGGTGAGTATTACTATATAAACATTACCACGATATAATCGAATACAACTCAGTTACAATTATCGTTCCGTCTAACCATCCAACCTTATGTTCGATTCAGACGCTCGTATGTGTAACGAAAGAACCGTTACATGGTAGGTGTATCTTAATATACAGCATAACGATATAATCGGAGACAACCCAGATACAATGATTGTTCAATCTATCCATTCAACCTTATGTTCGATTCGGTTGCTCGTATGTATAACGGAAGAACAGTTACCTGATGAGTATAACTATATAAACATAATCGAATACAACTCAGATACAATGATTGTTCAATCTATCCATTCAACCTTATGTTCGATTCGGTTGCTCGTATGTATAACGGAAGTACAGGTACCTGGTGAGTATAACTATATAAACATAATCGAATACAACTCAGATACGATGATTGTTCAATCTATCCATTCAACCTTCTGCTCGATTCGGTCGCTTGTATGTAAAACGGAAGGACAGTTACCTGGTGAGTATTGCTAAATAAACATCATCACAATATCATCGAATACAACTCAGATACAATTATCGTTTCGTCTAACCATTTAACATTCTGTTCGATTCAGTCGCTAGTATGTGTAACGGAAGTATCGTCACCTGGTAAGTATCACCATATATACAGAATTGCGATATAATCGGATACCACCCAGATACATTAATTGTTCAGTCTATCCATTCAACTTTCTGTTCGTTTCGGTCGCTCGTATGTAAAACGGGAATACCGTCACCTAGTGTGTATAAATATATACACAGCATAACATCATAATCGAATACAACCCAGATACTATCCATTCAACCTTCTGTTCGATTCGGTTGCTCGTATGTATAACGAAAGAACAGTAACCTGGTGAGTATTTCTATATGAACGTCATCACGATATAATCGAATACAACTCAGATACAATGATCATTTCGTCTATCCATCCAACCTTATGTTCGATTGGGTCTCTCGTATGTATAACGCAAGAACAGTCACCTGGTGAGTATTACTATATAAACATCACCACGATATAATCGAATACAACTCAGTTACAATTATCGTTCCGTCTAACCATTCAACCTTATGTTCGATTCAGACGCTCGTATGTGTAACGAAAGAACCGTTACATGGTAGGTGTAACTAAATATACAGCATAACGATATAATCGAAGACAACCAAGATACAATGATTGTTCAATCTATCCATTCAACTTTATGTTCGATTCGGTTGCTCGTATGTATGACGGAAGAACAGTTACCTGGTTAGACATAATATATAATAATCATCACGAAATAATCGAATACATCCCAGATACGATGATTGTTCAGTCTATCCATACAACCTTCTGTTCAGTTCAGTCGCTCTTATATATAACTGGAAAACAGTTACCTGGTGAGTATAACTATATAAACATCATCTCGATATAATCGAATACAACCCCAGATACGATCATTGTTTAGTCTATCCATTCAACCTTCTGTTCAATTCAGTCGCTCGTATGTATAACGGAAGAACAGTTACTTGGTGAGTATAACTATATAAACATAATCGAATACAACTCAAATACGATGATTGTTCAATCTATCCATTCAACCTTATGTTCGATTTGGTTGCTCGTATGTATAACGGAAGAACAGGTACCTGGTGAGTATAACTATATAAACATAATCGAATACAACTCAGATACGATGATTGTTCAAACTATCCATTTAACCTTCTGCTCGATTCGGTCGCTTGTATGTAAAACGGAAGGACAGTTACCTGGTGAGTATTGCTATATAAACATCATCACGATATCATCGAATACAACTCAGATACAATTATCGTTTCGTCTAACCATTTAACCTTCTGTTCGATTCAGTCGCTAGTATGTGTAACGGAAGTACCGTCACCTGGTAAGTATCCCTATATATACAGTATTGCGATATAATCGGATACCACCCAGATACATTGATTGTTCAGTCTATCCATTCAACTTTCTGTTCGTTTCGGTCGCTCGTATGTAAAACGGGAATACCGTGACCTAATGTGTATAATTATATACACAGCATAACATCATAATCGAATACAACCCAGATACTATCCATTCAACCTTCTGTTCGATTCGGTTGCTCGTATGTATAACGGAAGAACAGTTACCTGGTGAGTATAACTATATAAACAAAATCGAATACAACCCAGATACGATGATTGTTCAATCCATACTGAATTCAAACTTCAGCTCGATTCGGTCGCTTGTATGTAAAACGGAAGAACAGTTACCTGGTGAGTATTGCTATATAAACATCATCACGATATCATCGAATACATCTCAGAGATACAATTATCGTTTCGTCTAACCATTCAACCTTCTGTTCGATTCAGTCGCTAGTATGTGTAAAGGAAGTACCGTCACCTGGTAAGTGTCACTATATATACAGTATTGCGATATAATCGGATACCACCCAGATACATTGATTGTTCAGTCTATCCATTCAACTTTCTGTTCGTTTCGGTCGCTCGTATGTAAAACGGAAAAACCGTCACCTAATGTGTATAATTATATACACAGCATAACATCATAATCGAATACAACCCACATACTATCCATTCAACCTTCTGTTCGATTCGGTTGCTCGTATGTATAACGAAAGAACAGTAACCTGGTGAGTATTTCTATATGAACGTCATCACGATATAATCGAAAACAACTGAGATACAATGATCATTCCGTCAATCCATCCAACCTTCTGTTCGATTGGGTCGCTCGTATGTATAACGCAAGAAAAGTCACCTGGTGAGTATTACTATATAAACATCACCACGATATAATCGAATACAACTCAGTTACAATTATCGTTCCGTCTAACCATCCAACCTTATGTTCGATTTGGACGCTCGTATGTGTAACGAAAGAACCGTTCCATGGTAGGTGTAACTAAATATACAGCATAACGATATAATCGGAGACAACCCAGATACAATGATTGTTCGATCTATCCATCCAACCTTATGTTCGATTCGGTTGCTCGTATGTTTAACGGAAGAACTGTTACCTGGTTAGACATACTATATGATATTCATCACGATATACTCGAATACAACCCAGTAGGAAGGGCCTTAGGTTGGAATACCCCCTCCACTCCACTTTTCCATTTCAAGTAGGACGGTATGGAACGTCCCCACTCCTCGTCGATTCAGACCATCGACCAATCAGAGGCCAGCTAAGCCCCGCCCCCTTTATTGGCGGGAAATTCAAATCATGTGGTAGTTGGTTTCGGGCCCCTCGGACTTTGGTCCACCCCTTGGCCCCCCTCAGGTCTTCGCTGTACCCCCTTAGCCCCCTTAAGTTTTTCTATACCCCCTTGACCCCCCTTAAGACTGCGCCCCCTTAGCGCTCCGCATCCGGAAACATTTCATGACGTCATATTTTATTTAAAAAAATCCTTCTATCGGCGGGATTTGAACTCCAGACCACCGGATTACGAGTCCGATGCGTTCCCACAGAGCTACGACCACTATATAATTTAATTGCAGTCAATGTCGATGCAACGTTATCGCACAGCGTGACGTAGTCGAGCAGATCCGTCCCAAAGATAAGAGAACGTAGCAACCTCGGCAAGCGGGGAGCAGGGAAACGAACAATGGCTTATTCATTCATTAAATATCAGTGTATTGATAGACATATTCGCATTCAAGGTCAGGTTCGCTGCATTCCATTGATGATTCAACATGATACAATATTTCGCGTGACGTTACAAAGATAAGAGACGACAAAGCGACTGACACTGTTGCCAGACGTTTGAAAAAATAAGGCATTGATGCCAAACGTTTGAAAATATCTGGAAATATACTATAATGCACCTACAGCTTACACAAGTAGAATCCGAACCACCACGTGTGAATACCTTAAATTGATGGATAACGTTTGACGTATGACAGGGTGTGGCTGCCTGAAGTTAGGCGTCTGACATTTGACGTATGACGTTAACATTTCAAAATGGCCCCCGACATCTCAAGGTTACCAACTGTTTAGTAATTTTCGTGTTATAAAGTGAATATACCTACATCTTACACAGGTAGAATCCGAACCACAGCATTTATATCGACGTGGCAGAATCCATGAACTCGTTAATATAAAGATGTCAATAACAAAATGATTCATTTTCTCTACGAATTATCAAAAAATATTCACTTCCGGTTTATTAAAAAGCGACATAGATATAAACTAATGTTTTATTCGTGATCCCTATGACGTGTAGATTCCAAAAACAACAATTTTCGTTTTCACTTCCGGTTTCCATTTTTCCACTTAACATAGTAATGTGGGTACTCTGAGAGGAGGATTTTTCACTGACATTCCAAATATATCATCTCACCTATGTACAAAGTCTCAAGGTTCAAGAGATAATTATCAAAATAGATCGAAATAATGAAATAAGCAATGGAATCAATACACAATCTTTCTGAGTGTTGCTTTCCTGGCCGATTCAGCTTCTCGACAAATTATCACAAAATATCCACTTCCGGTTCATTGAAAAGCTATATAGAGAAAAACTAATGGAATATTCGTGACCCCCATGACGTGTAGATTCCAATAACATCAACTTCCGGTTTCACTTCCGGTTTCCATTTTTCTACTCAACATAGTCATGTGGGTACTCTGAGAGAAGGATTTTTCACGGACATTCTAAATATATCATTTTACCTATGTACAAAGTCTCAAGATTAAAGAGATATCAATTAAAATTAATCGAAATAATGAAAAAAATCTATGTAAACAATTCACAATCTCTTCGTGTAATGATTTTCTGGTCGATCCAGCTTTTCGACGGATTATCAAAAAATATTTACTTCCGGTTTGTTAAAAAGCTACATAGGGAAAAACTAATGTTTTATTCGTGATCCCTATCACGTGTAGACTTCAAAAACATCAACTTCCTGTTTCACTTCCGGTTTCCATTTTGTCAGTAAACAGGGTCATGTGGGTACTCATCGAAAAGGATATTCCACGTACATTTCGAATATAATAACATACCTTTATGCAAAGTCCCAAGGTTTGCGAGATATCAATCAAAATTGATTGAAATTATAAAAGAAGCAATTAAATCAACACAATCTCTCCAAGTTTTTCTTTTCTAGCCGATCCAGCTTCTCGATGAATTATCACGATATATTCACTTCCGGTTCATTAAAAAGCGATATAGAGAAAAACTAATGGTATATTCGAGACCCCCATGACGTGTAGACTCCAAAAACAACAACTTCTGGTTTCACTTCCGGTTTCCATTTTGTCAGTAAACAGGGTCATGTGGGTACTCATTGAAAAGGATATTTCACGTACATTCCGAATATATTAACTTACCTATATACAAAGTCCCAAGGTTTGCGAGATATCAATCAAAATTTATCGAAAAATTAAAAAAACAATAAAAACTGTTCACCATCTCTTTGAGTACTGCTTTTCTAACCGATCTATCTCATTGATGAAATATCGAAATATATCCTCTTCCAATTCGTAAAAAATAGAGATATAGGGGAAAAAATGAGATGTTAGTGATCTCCATAACGTTCGGACATCAAAACAACAACTTCCGGTTTCACTTCCGGTTACAATTTTTTCAGTAAACAGAGCCATGTGGGTACTCTGAGAGAAGGATTTCTCACGGACATCCCGAATATATCAACTTACCTATATAAAAGAACTCAAGGTTTGCGAGATATCGACGAAAATTGGTGAAATAATCGGAACAACACTGTTACACGCAAGAAAGTGCTATGAAGAGTCGATTTGAGTCCACGGTCAACTCATGTTTCTATCTTATTAATCAATATTCTAGTAGGAGACTATAAATTTTGTACAACTCATATCAGGGAATGCCATTTACACCATTATGAAAACCTAGTAGGTGAAATGATAAATAGGAAATCGATAATCAATTTTGGAGTAATCGATAACAAATGGAATATGATCGTAACTCTCGAGGTGAATGTTTCAAGGTCATAGAGTTAATAAAATTCTCAAAAGAAAAAAGCTCTGATCAAGGTATGTTTATGAATTCCAAGGCTATATAACTATTAAGATCATATTATATTGGAACCAGGTACTTCAATTATTGATCTTCTCAAAATATATGTCTCGAAACAGAAATAATTTTGTTTATTCAGGATTGCACTTTCAGCATCCGCAACACATGGAATATTATCGGAAATATCGAGGTGAATATTTCAAGGACTGAGAATTTTCGAAATTACAAAAACGGAGCTCTGATCAAGGTATGGTTATATATTCCAAGACTGTATAACTATTCAGATCAAATTATATTGAAGCCAGATACTTCAATTATTAATCACCTCAAAAAATATGTCTCGATACAAATATACTTTTCTATAATTAGGATTGCACTTTCAGCAGAGAGAATATGTGTTAACGTCTGCAGAAATCAATGTTTTCATACACAATATCTTCGATATTTCCAACAATGGAACCAACAGGCTGATAAAATACAGGGATGTAAAAACTATCTAGTCTAGAAGAAATATAATGGGTGTATAAGAAATGACACTAAGTGTATTCAATAGGTGTACCTTTCGAAAAAATACAAATATACTGACTGGTACAGATACGTTTGAAAGGTAGGATTTCATAGTTGATGCTCAACGACTGGAACTTGAGAGCCTTGGTCACGTGAGGATGGATATGGTTATATTATGATCAGTAACAAAATGAATTCTATATTGATGAATTATTGAAAAAGTATTCTAATATAGGAGAGAACAAATGATACATTTATGATCCCCATGATGAAAAGAGCACAAACTTTTGGTTTTACTTCCGGTGTCATCATTATTCTAGTGAACAATGTTATATGGGTAATTCAGAAGAATGATTTTTCACGGACATTTCAAAAAGTCAACTTGCAAATATTCTGAGTCTTAAGGCTTGCGGGATATAAACAAATTGATATTAATTGATAAACATTCGATAACAATGACAAACGTAACGAATACAGCACACATATGTCTCGCAAATACAAAACACGCGCAGACGTCGCATTCTTATCAGAAAAGTGTCGAAAACGCTGAATGGCACGACGAAAAGTCAGGCATGCGTCTTACATACATCATACTGACGTCATGTATCCGTCGAAAATCTATCAAACAACGCCATCTAAAAAATTTGAATACGATGATTTCCATAACAAAACGTCACGCATTCATCGAAAACAAGTAGAAACCAACAAAATTCATCCCTTATACGTCACGCATACATCACAAATGCGTCGAATATTCGTCGTACAAACGTCACACCTCGTCAAAAATCTATCAAACAGCGTGTGGAAACACCATGAGAACGTACTGACTTCGCAAATAAAAAATGGTAGCTGTTGAAGATTTGCATCTGGCATCTGACATTTGGTGTCCCAACATTTGACGTACTAAGATTCCTGTAGTTCACCAACATAAAGTTGTAGATATAAATATAATTAAAATTCAAACTTTCGTTCAGTCAAAAGTTAAAAAAAATTGAAGCGATAATGAGAATTTCAAAACATAGGACGATCATTGAAGAACGTCTGAAACGTTGAAAAAAAAAAACATGCCGCATACGTCGTGCATACGTCGAAAATCATAATATAACACATAATATAATACAACGTGTAAAAACCTTGAAATGATAAGAAGCATGACAAGACAGCATTCATTGAATAACATTGAATATTTCGAAAAAAAAACTTCACGCATTCGTCGTACATACATTGTACATACACCGCGCAGACGTCGTGCCTTCGTCGAAAATCTATCAAAGAACGTGTAAAAACCTTGAAATGATAAGAAGCATGACAAGACAGCATTCATTGAATAACATTGAATATTTCGAAAAAAAAAACTTCACGCATTCGTCGTACATACATTGTACATACACCGCGCAGACGTCGTGCCTTCGTCGAAAATCTATCAAAGAACGTTTACGAACTTTAAAACCAATTGATAGCATGACGAAACGTCAGGCTTGAGTCATACATACATTGCATCGACGTCGTGACCTAACGTCATACATGACGTAGAACCTGACATCATACATCATACGCGACGTCTGAGACGTGCGTAAGACGTTAGACTCAGGTTTTCGATCGAGTAAGCTTCATGAATGTGGAAGAGGATCGTTTGCTAGGTCACACTTTTCTTTTCAAGTTTTCAAGAAATTCGCAAATTCATTGAATGGATCAGGTGGTAACAATAATGATTTTATAAAAAATAGAAAAAAAATCCACTTTCATCTTTCAAATTTGGTAAATGTTATACATAATAATTCCTAGAGGAACAATAAAAACGAAGAATTATAGATTTTTATATTTATTTCTCACACATTATTCAAATCTCTCAATACATTCATTTTATGAAGGAACAAATATTCCCTGAGTGCATTACTTACTAAACTATCATTTGATATTTCACAAAATGAATACAGAGCTTCAAAATAATCATAATAACCAGCATCTTTATTGAAAATCGATTTAATCAAATTCAAAATATTATTATAAAATGTACAGAAGTTCATGTTTTCTAGCAAAACCACCCGATGACCCACTAGACTTCGATGGACTTGAAGGATCTGCGTAGCATCCTCGACATCGATAAGGAACTCGACATCATGTTTTTTGACGAGTAGACATTTGATACCATCAAACACCAATTGTGATACTTTACAGAAATCTCCACATGGAAACGTAACTGGCTCATATTCATCTTGGTGGGTTGGTAACTTCTCGTAGAAAAAATTGTCCGATGCTTGTTTCAGTAAATCAGTGAAAGTTTTCCATTCCGTTGTACAAAAAGATTGTTTATTTGGTTTGTATGGTTGTGATAAAATTATAGATGGTTTGAATTTTCTTGCTGGACTCAAACCCACTCCTACCTGGAAGGCTCTCAACTGGAATAATGTGTAGAGTAAGTAATGTTTCTCGGCTCGGGCTGCATTTTCGTACATCTCCAACACTTCATCTAATTCTTGATGATATTCCGCACTATTGAAAGATGATTCGGTGAAATTTGAATCAAACTCGTCTTCTGACACACTCACATAACCACTATCTTGACTTGATGTTGACATGATAGACTAAGTAAAGATACTGTCAGACTGAGATCAATTTCATGCATCTATACTTCCCCTCCACATTCGAGAACAATAGAGTTGAAATTAATATTGCGAGATGAATCTTGACATATTAAATATGAGAATAATGCTGATTCAATTAGAATAGCAGAAAAACAAAAGTATTTCATGAATGCGTTGCTTATTTCCCCACATGATGCCCTAAGGAATGCAAAGTTGCATATCTGATATGAGATGTAATAAAAATGCTGATTCAGGGAGATAACATCAACATCATCGCAATCTTTGAATTATGGTCGTGATTCATGATATCATCAACGACCACCTGCGAACTTATCAAAGATCTCTTCTATTGTCGATTCATCTAATGAAATACAGAGGATAAGCATGACATCATCATCGCCAAGTGAAATCCGAACCACCACATGTGAAATCCCCAAATTGATGGATAATATTTGACGTATGACAGAGGCGTACTAGGGCTGCTGGAGTTTGGCGTTTGACATCTGACAGTTAACGTTTGACGTATAACATCCAACATTTGATAGTTATTGATCGGCGTCTGACATTCGATCACTGGCGGCGTACGTGAAGTCTGAAACGTACGTGAGATGTTAGGTTAGGTTAGGTCCTGAGACGGTTTTTCAGATTAGGTTAGGTCTCAACTTCAGAGGTTAGGTTAGATTAGGTCATGAAACGTTAGGTCAGGTTAGGTTGGGTCGGTCCTGAGACGTTCGGTGAGGTTAGGTTAGGTCTCGATCTAACCTTACCTCTGAGGTTAGGTGAAGCCCCCGATACGTTAGATTCAGAGGTTGGGTTAGGTTAGGTCTCGAGACGTTAGTTAGTAAGGTAAGGTTAGGTCTACGACTTAACCTTACCTCTGGGTCTAACGTCTCGAGACCTAACCTAACCCAACCTCTGAATCTAACGTATCGGGGGCCTCACCTAACCTCAGAGGTAAGGTTAGGTCGAGACCTAACCTAACCTCACCGAACGTCTCAGGACCGACCCAACCTAACCTGACCTAACGTTTCATGACCTAATCTAACCTAACCTCTGAAGTTGAGACCTAACCTAATCTGAAAAATCGTCTCAGGACCTAACCTAACCTAACATCTCACGTACGTTTCAGACTTCACGTACGCCGCCAGTGATCGAATGTCAGACGCCGATCAATAACTATCAAATGTTGGATATTATACGTCAAACGTTAACTGTCAGATGTCAAACGCCAAACTCCAGCAGCCCTAGTACGCCTTTGTCATACGTCAAATATTATCCATCAATTTGGGGTTTTCACATGTGGTGGTTCGGATTTCACTTGGCGATGATGATGTCATGCTTATCCTCTGTATTTCATTAGATGAATCGACAATAGAAGAGATCTTTGATAAGTTCTCAGGTGGTCGTTGATGATATCATAAATCACGACCATAATTCAAAGATTGCGATGAAGTTGATGTTATCTCCATGAATCAGCATTTTTATTACATCTCATATCAGATATGCAACTTTGCATTCCTTAGGGCATCATGTGTGGAAATAAGCAACGCATTCATGAAATACCTTTGTTTTTCTGCTATTCTACTTGAATCAGCATTATTCTCATATTTGATATGTCAAGATTCAACTCGCAATATTAATTTCAACTCTATTGTTCTCGAATGTGGAGGGGAAGTATAGATGCATGAAATTGATCTCAGTCTGACAGTATCTTTACTCAGTCTATCATGTCAACATCAAGTCAAGATAGTGGTTATGTGAGTGTGTCAGAAGACGAGTTTGATTCAAATTTCACCGAATCATCTTTCAATAGTGCGGAATATCATCAAGAATTAGATGAAGTGTTGGAGATGTACGAAAATGCAGCCCGAGCCGAGAAACATTACTTACTCTACACATTATTCCAGTTGAGAGCCTTCCAGGTAGGAGTGGGTTTGAGTCCAGCAAGAAAATTCAAACCATCTATAATTTTATCACAACCATACAAACCAAATAAACAATCTTTTTGTACAACGGAATGGAAAACTTTCACTGGTTTACTGAAACAAGCATCGGACAATTTTTTCTACGAGAAGTTACCAACCCACCAAGATGAATATGAGCCAGTTACGTTTCCATGTGGAGATTTCTGTAAAGTATCACAATTGGTGTTTGATGGTATCAAATGTCTACTCGTCAAAAAACATGATGTCGAGTTCCTTATCGATGTCGAGGATGCTACGCAGATCCTTCAAGTCCATCGAAGTCTAGTGGGTCATCGGGTGGTTTTGCTGGAAAACATGAACTTCTGTACATTTTATAATAATATTTTGAATTTGATTAAATCGATTTTCAATAAAGATGCTGGTTATTATGATTATTTTGAAGCTCTGTATTCATTTTGTGAAATATCAAATGATAGTTTAGTAAGTAATGCACTCAGGGAATATTTGTTCCTTCATAAAATGAATGTATTGAGAGATTTGAATAATGTGTGAGAAATAAATATAAAAATCTATAATTCTTCGTTTTTATTGTTCCTCTAGGAATTATTATGTATAACATTTACCAAATTTGAAAGATGAAAGTGGATTTTTTTTCTATTTTTTATAAAATCATTATTGTTACCACCTGATCCATTCAATGAATTTGCGAATTTCTTGAAAACTTGAAGAGAAAAGTGTGACCTAGCAAACGATCCTCTTCCACATTCATGAAGCTTACTCGATCGAAAACCTGAGTCTAACGTCTTACGCACGTCTCAGACGTCGCGTATGATGTCAGGTTCTACGTCATGTATGACGTTAGGTTCGATATTATTCCATTTACTACCATTCCTGAATCCATCATTATATTGATATCGAGGCTTTTCAACTAAGTGTATGGGTTTTTCATTGACGGTGACATCTGTTGGTGAATTATTGTAAAAGTGGTGGTAAAAAATGATGCATTATACATATTTCATCACATAGATCAGCTTGAATTTGGAAGCAATAATGGGATGAATATAGTCTTGATGTATTATGTCACATACTGTCCTATTTTGGAATTTAACGAATTTAACGAATTCAAAACTGATGTTAATAATTATAGTTGAAGTTTTTAACATAGCTATTCGGTCAGATACCACACCCATATGTGTATGTGGAAATTTTGTTTACGTCCTCTTCATACAAATACACGTAGATCTTCCGCCATCCGGAAGTGAATATTTCATGTGATGATTCATTGAGAATTTTGTACCCCCCTGTATCATAATAATCTGGTTTCAACACCGGGTCATTCGTCTATGACTCACTCACTTCTATCGACCCTATCGTCGAATCTTTCAATTACTCGCCTCTCTTGCTTCTAGTACGCTTTGTCGTCTGTCGTTGAATTAGTCATTGACATCCCTACAATTTTCGTGTAGTCGATATTTATAATTTTCATAAAAAAGTCCGTTGAAGTACTACATGAAGCTCATTTTAACGTTGATATGTCACCCATCAAATGTCGTTCGGGGGTATATCACTCCCACAGTATGCCCCAGTCGTTGAAATGTCACACCTATTACGTTACTCTCATTGATATATCACACGTTGAATTTTATCAGTCGAATTGGGATATCTCCACGTGAGCTTGATCTTAGTGGTTCGATTGTAATGATAAATCTGTCATATGGAATTTCTCGTTTAAATAATCCGAACATACTGAATTTTTCATTGATTGATTTTTGAATTTATTTATGTTTGATTTCTAAGTTCGATTGAGGTATGAAATTGTATGAATGATGTATAATTTTTTGTCAATTTTAATAATTGCATCTGGAAGTCGTACTTCAGAAGGCTTATGCGATGTTTGCACGATGTATGTACGTCGCATTTTCGACGAATGTACGACGCATACGTGATGTTTTTTCAATGAATAAGTGACGTTTATTAGATTCATAAATCGTTTTGAACGTTTTCACACGTTGTTTGATTTATTTTTGACAAGGACACGACGTCGATGCAATGTATGTATGACTCAAGCCTGACGTTTCGTCATGCTATCAATTGGTTTTAAAGTTCGTGAACGTTCTTTGATAGATTTTCGACGAAGGCACGACGTCTGCGCGGTGTATGTACAATGTATGTACGACGAATGCGTGAAGTTTTTTTTTTCGAAATATTCAATGTTATTCAATAAATGCTGTCTTGTCATGCTTCTTATCATTTCAAGGTTTTCACACGTTCTTTGATAGATTTTCGACGAAGGCACGACGTCTGCGCGGTGTATGTACAATGTATGTACGACGAATGCGTGAAGTTTTTTTTTCGAAATATTCAATGTTATTCAATGAATGCTGTCTTGTCATGCTTCTTATCATTTCAAGGTTTTTACACGTTGTATTATATTATGTGTTATATTATGATTTTCGACGTATGCACGACGTATGCGGCATGTTTTTTTTTCAACGTTTCAGACGTTCTTCAATGATTGTCCTATGTTTTGAAATTCTCATTATCGCTTCAATTTTTTTTAACTTCTGACTGAACGAAAGTTTGAATTTTAATTATATTTATATCTACAACTTTATGTTGGTGAACTACGGGAATCTTAGTACGTCAAATGTTGGGACACCAAATGTCAGATGCCAGATGCAAATCTTCAACAGCTACCATTTTTTATTTGCGATGTCAGTACGTTCTCATGGTGTTTCCACACGCTGTTTGATAGATTTTTGACGAGGTGTGACGTTTGTACGACGAATATTCGACGCATTTGTGATGTATGCGTGACGTATAAGTGATGAATTTTGTTGGTTTCTACTTGTTTTCGATGAATGCGTGACGTTTTGTTATGGAAATCATCGTATTCAAATTTTTTAGATGGCGTTGTTTGATAGATTTTCGACGGATACATGACGTCAGTATGATGTATGTAAAACGCATGCGTGACTTTTCGTCGTGCCATTCAGCGTTTTCGACACTTTTCTGATAAGAATGCGACGTCTGCGCGTGTTTTGTATTTGCGAGACATATGTGTGCTGTATTCGTTACGTTTGTCATTGTTATCGAATGTTTATCAATTAATATCAATTTGTTTATATCCCGCAAGCCTTAAGACTCAGAATATTTGCAAGTTGACTTTTTGAAATGTCCGTGAAAAATCATTCTTCTGAATTACCCATATAACATTGTTCACTAGAATAATGATGACACCGGAAGTAAAACCAAAAGTTTGTGCTCTTTTCATCATGGGGATCATAAATGTATTATTTGTTCTCTCCTATATTAGAATACTTTTTCAATAATTCATCAATATAGAATTCATTTTGTTACTGATCATAATATAACCATATCCATCCTCACGTGACCAAGGCTCTCAAGTTCCAGTCGTTGAGCATCAACTATCAAATTCTACCTTTCAAACGTATCTGTACCAGTCAGTATATTTGTATTTTTTCGAAAGGTACACCTATTGAATACACTTTCTAGACTAGATAGTTTTTACATCCCTGTATTTTATCAGCCTGTTGGTTCCATTGTTGGAAATATCGAAAATATTGTGTATGAAAACATTGATTTCTGCAGACGTTAACACATATTCTCTCTGCTGAAAGTGCAATCCTAATTATAGAAAAGTATATTTGTATCGAGACATATTTTTTGAGGTGATTAATAATTGAAGTATCTGGCTTCAATATAATTTGATCTGAATAGTTATACAGTCTTGGAATATATAACCATACCTTGATCAGAGCTCCGTTTTTGTAATTTCGAAAATTCTTAGTCCTTGAAATATTCACCTCGATATTTCCGATAATATTCCATGTGTTGCCGATGCTGAAAGTGCAATCCTGAATAAACAAAATTATTTCTGTTTCGAGACATATATTTTGAGAAGATCAATAATTGAAGTAACTGGTTTCAATATAATATGATCTTAATAGTTATATAGCCTTGGAATTCATAAACATACCTTGATCAGAGCTTTTTTCTTTTGAAAATTTCATTAACTCTATGACCTTGAAACATTCACCTCGAGAGTTACGATCATATTCCATTTGTTATCGATTACTCCAAAATTGATTATCGATTTCCTATTTATCATTTCACTAGGTTTTCATAATGGTGTAAATGGCATTCCCTGATATGAGTTGTACAAAAATTATAGTCTCCTACTAGAATATTGATTAATAAGGTAGAAACATGAGTTGACCGTGGACTCAAATCGACTCTTCATAGCACTTTCTTGCGTGTAACAGTGTTGTTTCGATTATTTCACCAATTTTCGTCGATATCTCGCGAACCTTGAGTTCTTTTATATAGGTAAGTTGATATATTCGGGATGTCCGTGAGAAATCCTTCTCTCAGAGTACCCACATGGCTCTGTTTACTGAAAAAATTGTAACCGGAAGTGAAACCGGAAGTTGTTGTTTTGATGTCCGAACGTTATGGAGATCACTAACATCTCATTTTTTCCCCTATATCTCTATTTTTTACGAATTGGAAGAGGATATATTTCGATATTTCATCAATGAGATAGATCGGTTAGAAAAGCAGTACTCAAAGAGATGGTGAACAGTTTTTATTGTTTTTTTAATTTTTCGATAAATTTTGATTGATATCTCGCAAACCTTGGGACTTTGTATATAGGTAAGTTAATATATTCGGAATGTACGTGAAATATCCTTTTCAATGAGTACCCACATGACCCTGTTTACTGACAAAATGGAAACCGGAAGTGAAACCGGAAGTTGTTGTTTTTGGAGTCTACACGTCATGGGGGTCTCGAATATACCATTAGTTTTTCTCTATATCGCTTTTTAATGAACCGGAAGTGAATATATCGTGATAATTCGTCGAGAAGCTGGATCGGCTAGAAAAGAAAAACTTGAAGAGATTGTGTTGATTTAATTGCTTCTTTCATAATTTCAATCAATTTTGATTGATATCTCGCAAACCTTGGGACTTTGCATATAGGTATGTTATTATATTCGAAATGTACGTGGAATATCCTTTTCGATGAGTACCCACATGACCCTGTTTACTGACAAAATGGAAACCGGAAGTGAAACAGGAAGTTGATGTTTTTGAAGTCTACACGTGATAGGGATCACGAATAAAACATTAGTTTTTTCCTATGTCGCTTTTTAACAAACCGGAAGTAAATATTTTTTGATAATCCGTCGAAAAGCTGGATCGACCAGAAAATCATTACACGAAGAGATTGTGAATTGTTTACATAGATTTTTTTCATTATTTCGATTAATTTTAATTGATATCTCTTTAATCTTGAGACTTTGTACATAGGTAAAATGATATATTTAGAATGTCCGTGAAAAATCCTTCTCTCAAAGTACCCACATGACTATGTTGAGTAGAAAAATGGAAACCGGAAGTGAAACCGGAAGTTGATGTTATTGGAATCTACACGTCATGGGGGTCACGAATATTCCATTAGTTTTTCTCTATATAGCTTTTCAATGAACCGGAAGTGGATATTTTGTGATAATTTGTCGAGAAGCTGAATCGGCCAGGAAAGCAACACTCAGAAAGATTGTGTATTGATTCCATTGCTTATTTCATTATTTCGATCTATTTTGATAATTATCTCTTGAACCTTGAGACTTTGTACATAGATGAGATGATATATTTGGAATGTCAGTGAAAAATCCTCCTCTCAGAGTACCCACATTACTATGTTAAGTGGAAAAATGGAAACCGGAAGTGAAAACGAAAATTGTTGTTTTTGGAATCTACACGTCATAGGGATCACGAATAAAACATTAGTTTATATCTATGTCGCTTTTTAATAAACCGGAAGTGAATATTTTTTGATAATTCGTAGAGAAAATGAATCATTTTGTTATTGACATCTTTATATTAACGAGTTCATGGATTCTGCCACGTCGATATAAATGCTGTGGTTCGGATTCTACCTGTGTAAGATGTAGGTATATTCACTTTATAACACGAAAATTACTAAACAGTTGGTAACCTTGAGATGTCGGGGGCCATTTTGAAATGTTAACGTCATACGTCAAATGTCAGACGCCTAACTTCAGGCAGCCACACCCTGTCATACGTCAAACGTTATCCATCAATTTAAGGTATTCACACGTGGTGGTTCGGATTCTACTTGTGTAAGCTGTAGGTGCATTATAGTATATTTCCAGATATTTTCAAACGTTTGGCATCAATGCCTTATTTTTTCAAACGTCTGGCAACAGTGTCAGTCGCTTTGTCGTCTCTTATCTTTGTAACGTCACGCGAAATATTGTATCATGTTGAATCATCAATGGAATGCAGCGAACCTGACCTTGAATGCGAATATGTCTATCAATACACTGATATTTAATGAATGAATAAGCCATTGTTCGTTTCCCTGCTCCCCGCTTGCCGAGGTTGCTACGTTCTCTTATCTTTGGGACGGATCTGCTCGACTACGTCACGCTGTGCGATAACGTTGCATCGACATTGACTGCAATTAAATTATATAGTGGTCGTAGCTCTGTGGGAACGCATCGGACTCGTAATCCGGTGGTCTGGAGTTCAAATTCCGCCGATAGAAGGATTTTTTTAAATAAAATATGACGTCATGAAATGTTTCCGGATGCGGAGCGCTAAGGGGGCGCAGTCTTAAGGGGGGTCAAGGGGGTATAGAAAAACTTAAGGGGGCTAAGGGGGTACAGCGAAGACCTGAGGGGGGCCAAGGGGTGGACCAAAGTCCGAGGGGCCCGAAACCAACTACCACATGATTTGAATTACCCGCCAATAAAAGGGGCGGGGCTTAGCTGGCCTCTGATTGGTCGATGGTCTGAATCGACGAGGAGTGGGGACGTTCCATACCGTCCTACTTGAAATGGAGAAGTGGAGTGGAGGGGGTATTCCAACCTAAGGCCCTTCCTACTCAACCCCAGATACGATTATTGTTTAGTCTATCCATTCAACTTTCTGTTCAATTCAGTCGTTCTTATGAAAAACGGAAGAACAGTTACCTGGTGAGTATAACTATATAAACCTAATCGAATACAACCCAGATACGATGAATTTTCAATCTATTCATTTAACCTTCTGCTCGATTCGGTCGCTTTTATGTGAAACGGAAGAACAGTTACCTGGTGAATATTGCTATATAAACATCATCACGATATAATCGAATACAACTCAGATACAATTATCGCTTCGTCTAACCATTCAACCTTCTGTTCGATTCAGTCGCTAGTATGTGTAACGGAAGTACCGTCACCTGGTAAGTATCACTATATATACAGTATTGCGATATAATCGGATACCAACCAGATACATTGATTGTTCAGTCTATCCATTCAACTTTCCGTTCGTTTCGGTCGTTCGTATGTAAAACGGGAATACCGTCACCTAGTGTGTATAACTATATACACAGCATAACATCATAATCGAATACAACCCAGATACTATCCATTCAACCTTCTGTTCGATTCGGTTGCTCGTATGTATAACGAAAGAACAGTAACCTGGTGAGTATTTCTATATGAACGTCATCACGATATAATCGAATACAACTCAGATACAATGATCATTCCGTCTATCCATCCAACCTTATATTCGATTGGGTCGCTCGTATGTATAACGCAAGAACAGTCACCTGGTGAGTATTACTATATAAACATCACCACGATATAATCGAATACAACTCAGTTACAATTATCGTTCCGTCTAACCATCCAACCTTATGTTCGATTCAGACGCTCGTATGTGTAACGGAAGAACAGTTACCTGGTGAGTATAACTATATAAACATAATCGAATACAACCCAGATACGATGATTGTTCAATCCATACTAAATTTAACCTTCTGCTCGATTCGGTCGCTTGTATGTAAAACGGAAGAACAGTTACCTGGTGAGTATTACTATATAAACATAATCGAATACAACCCAGATACGATGATTGTTCAATCTATTCATTAAACCTTCTGCTCGATTCGGTCGCTTGTATGAAAAACGGAAGAACAGTTACCTGGTGAGTATAACTATATAAACCTAATCGAATACAACCCAGATACGATGAATTTTCAATCTATTCATTTAACCTTCTGCTCGATTCGGTCGCTTTTATGTAAAACGGAAGAAGAGTTACCTGGTGAATATTGCTATATAAACATCATCACGATATCATCTAATACAACTCAGATACAATTATCGTTTCGTCTAACCATTCAACCTTCTGTTCGATTTAGTCGCTAGCATGTGTAACGGAAGTACCGTCACCTGGTAAGTATCACTATATATACAGTATTGCGATATAATCGGATACCACCCAGATACATTGATTGTTCAGTCTATCCATTCAACTTTCTTTTCGTTTCGGTCGCTCGTATGTAAAACGGGAATACCGTCACCTTATGTGTATAACTATATACACAGCATAACATCATAATCGAATACAACCCAGATACTATCCATTCAACCTTCTGTTCGATTTGGTTGCTCGTATGTATAACGAAAGAACAGTAACCTAGTGAGTATTTCTATATGAACGTCATCACGATATAATCGAATACAACTCAGTTACGATTATCGTTCCGTCTAACCATCCAACCTTATGTTCGATTCAGACGCTCGTATGTGTAACGAAAGAACCGTTACATAATGGGTGTAACTAAATATACAGCATAACGATATAATCGGAGACAACCCAGATACAATGATTGTTCAATCTATCCATCCAACCTTATGTTCGATTCGGTTGCTCGTATGTTCAACGGAAGAACTGTTACCTGGTTAGACATATTATATGATAATCATCACGATATACTCGAATACAACCCCAGATACGATTATTGTTTAGTCTATCCATTCAACCTTCTGTTCAATTCAGTCGTTCTCATGTATAACGGAAGAACAGTTACCTGGTGAGTATAACTATATAAACATAATCGAATACAACCCAGATACGATGAATTTTCAATCTATCCATTTAACCTTCGGCTCGATTCGGTCGCTTTTATGTAAAACGGAAGAACAGTTACCTGGTGAGTATTGCTATATAAACATCATCACGATATCATCGAATACAACTCAGATACAATTATCGCTTCGTGTAAACATTTAACCTCCTGTTCGATTCAGTCGCTAGTATGTGTTACGGAAGTACCGTCACCTGGTAAGTATCACTATATATACAGTATTGCGATATAATCGGATACCAACCAGATACATTGATTGTTCAGTCTATCCATTCAACTTTCTGTTCGTTTCGGTCGCTCGTATGTAAAACGGGAATACCGTCACCTAGTGTGTATAACTATATACACAGCATAACATCATAATCGAATACAACCCAGATACTATCCATTCAACCTTCTGTTCGATTCGGTTGCTCGTATGTATAACGAAAGAACAGTAACCTGGTGAGTATTTCTATATAAACTTCATCACGATATAATCGAATACAACTCAGATACAATGATCATTCCGTCTATCCATCCAACCTTCTGTTCGATTGGGTCGCTCGTACGTATAATGCAAGAACAGTCACCTGGTGAGTATTACTATATAAACATTACCACGATATAATCGAATACAACTCAGTTACAATTATCGTTCCGTCTAACCATCCAACCTTATGTTCGATTCCGACGCTCGTATGTGTAACGAAAGAACCGTTACATGGTAGGTGTATCTTAATATACAGCATAACGATATATTCGGAGACAACCCAGATACAATGATTGTTCAATCTATCCATTCAACCTTATGTTCGATTCGGTTGCTCGTATGTATAACGGAAGAACAGTTACCTGGTTAGACATAATATATAATAATCATCACGAAATAATCGAATACAACCCAGATACGATGATTGTTCAGTCTATCCATACAACCTTCTGTTCAGTTCAGTCGCTCTTATGTATAACTGGAAAACAGTTACCTGGTGAGTATAACTATATAAACATCATCACGATATAATCGAATACAACCCCAGATACGATCATTGTTTAGTCTAACCATTCAACCTTCTGTTCGATTTAGTTACTCGTATGTATAACGGATGAACAGTTACTTGGTGAGTATAACTATATAAGCATAATCGAATACAACTCAAATACGATGATTGTTCAATGTATCCATTCAACCTTATGTTCGATTTGGTTGCTCGTATGTATAACGGAAGAACAGGTACCTGGTGAGTATAACTATATAAACATAATCGAATACAACTCAGATACGATGATTGTTCAATCTATCCATTTAACCTTCTGCTCGATTCGATCGCTTGTATGTGAAACGGAAGGACAGTTACCTGGTGAGTATTGCTATATAAACATCATCACGATATCATCGAATACAACTCAGATACAATTATCGTTTCGTCTAACCATTCAACATTCTGTTCGATTCAGTCGCTAAGTTCGATTTGGTTGCTCGTATGTATAACGGAAGAACTGTTACCTGGTTAGACATACTATATGATAATAATCACGATATAATCAAATACAACCCAGATACGACGATTGTTCAGTCTATCCATTCAACCTTCTGTTCAGTTCAGTCGCTCTTATGTATAACTGGAGAACAGTTTCCTGGTTAGTATAACTATATAAACCTAATCGAATACAACCCAGATACGATGATTGTTCAATTGATACTGAATTCAACCTTCTGCTCGATTCGGTCGCTTGTATGTAAAACGGAAGAACAGTTACCTGGTGAGTATTGCTATATAAACATCATCACGATATCATCGAATACAACTCAGATACAATTATCGTTTCGTCTAACCATTCAACATTCTGTTCGATTCAGTCGCTAGTATGTGTAACGGAAGTATCGTCACCTGGTAAGTATCACTATATATACATTATTGCGATATAATCGGATACCAACCAGATACATTGATTGTTCAGTCTATCCATTCAACTTTCTGTTCGTTTTGGTCGCTCGTATGTGAAACGGGAATACCGTCACCTTATGTGTATAACTATATACACAGCATAACATCATAATCGAATATAACCCAGATACTATCCATTCAACCTTCTGTTCGATTCGGTTGCTCGTATGTATAACGAAAGAACAGTTACCTGGTGAGTATTTCTATATGAACGTCATCACGATATAATCGAATACAACTTAGTTACAATTATCGTTCCGTCTAACCATTCAACCTTATGTTCGATACAGACGCTCGTATGTGTAACGAAAGAACCGTTACATGGTAGGTGTAGTTAAATATACAACATAACGATATAATCGGAGACAACCCAGATACAATGATTGTTCAATCTATCCATTCAACCTTATGTTCGATTCGGTTGCTAGTATGTATAACGAAAGAACAGTCACCTGGTTAGACATAATATATAATAATCATCACGAAATAATCGAATACAACCCAGATACGATGATTGTTCAGTCTATCCATTCAACCTTCTGTTCAGTTCAGTCGCTCTTATGTATAACTGGAGAACAGTTACCTGGTGAGTATAACTATATAAACATAATCGAATACAACTCAGATACGATGATTGTTCAATCTATCCATTCAACCTTATGTTCGATTCGGTTGCTCGTATGTATATCGGAAGAACAGGTACCTGGTGAGTATATCTATATAAACATAATCGAATACAACTCAGATACGATGATTGTTCAATCTATCCATTTAACCTTCTGATCGATTCGGTTGCTTGTATGTAAAACGAAAGGACAGTTACCTGGTGAGTATTGCTATTTAAACATCATCACGATATAATCGAATACAACTCAGATACAATGATCATTCCGTCTATCCATCCAACCTTCTGTTCGATTGGGTCGCTCGTACGTATAACGCAAGAACAGTCACCTGGTGAGTATTACTATATAAACATTACCACGATATAATCGAATACAACTCAGTTACAATTATCTCTAACCATCCAACCTTATGTTCGATTCAGACGCTCGTATGTGTAACGAAAGAACCGTTACATGGTAGGTGTATCTAATTATACAGCATAACGATATAATCAGAGACAACCCAGATACAATGATTTTTCAATTTATCCATCCAACCTTATGTTTGATTCGGTTGCTCGTATGTATAACGGAAGAACAGTTACCTGGTTAGACATAATATATAATAATCATCACGAAATAATCGAATACAACCCAGATACGATGATTATTCAGTCTATCCATTCAACCTTCTGTTCAGTTCAGTCGCTCTTATGTATAACTGGAGAACAGTTACCTGGTGAGTATAACTATATAAACATCATCACGATATAATCGAATACAACCCCAGATACGATCATTGTTCAGTCTATCCATTCAACCTTCTGTTCAATTCAGTCGCTCGTATGTATAACGGAAGTACATTCACTTGGTGAGTATAACTATATAAACATAATCGAATACAACTCAGATACGATGATTGTTCAATCTATCCATTCAACCTTATGTTCGGTTCGGTTGCTCGTACGTATAACGCAAGAAGAGTCACCTGGTGTGTATTACTATATAAACATTACCACGATATAATCGAATACAACTCAGTTACAATTATCGTTTTGTCTAACCAATCCAACCTTATGTTCGATTCAGACGCTCGTATGTGTAACGAAAGAACCGTTACATGGTAGATGTATCTAATTATACAGCATAACGATATAATCGTAGACAACCCAGATACAATGATTGTTCAATCTATCCATTCAACCTTATGATCGATTCGGTTGCTCGTATGTATAACGGAAGAACAGTTACCTGGTTAGACATAATATATAATAATCATCACGAAATAATCGAATACAACCCAGATACGATGATTATTCAGTCTATCCATTCAACCTTCTGTTCAATTCAGTCGCTCGTATGTATAACGGAAGAACAGTTACTTGGTAGGTATAACTATATAAACATTATTGAATACAACTCAGATACGATGATCGTTCAATCTATCCATTCAACCTTATGTTCGATTCGGTTGCTCGTATGTATAACGGAAGAACATGGTACCTGGTGAGTATAACTATATAAACATAATCGAATACAACTCAGATACGATGATTGTTCAATCTATCCATTAAACCTTCTGCTCGATTCGGTCGCTTGTATGTAAAGCGGAAGGACAGTTACCTGGTGAGTATTGCTATATAAACATCATCACGATATAATCGTATACAACCCCAGATACGATCATTGTTTAGTCTATCCATTCAACTTTCTGTTCAGTTTGGTCGCTCTTATGTATAACTGGGGAACAGTTTCCTGGTGAGTATAACTATATGAACATCATCAAGATATAATCGAATACAACATCAGATACGATTATTGTTTAGTCTATCCATTCAACCTTCTGTTCAATTCAGTCGCTCGTATGTATAACGAAAGAACAGTTACCTGGTGAGTATAACTATATAAACATAATCGAATACAACCCAGTTACGATGATTGTTCAATCTCTACTAAATTTAAGCTTCTGCTCGATTCGGTCGCTTGTATGTAAAACGGAAGAACAGTTACCTGGTGAGTATCGCTATATAAACATCATCACGATATCATCGAATACAACTCAGAGATACAATTATCGTTTCGTCTAACCATTTAACCTTCTGTTCGATTCAGTCTCTAGTATGTGTAACGGAAGTACCTTTACCTGGTAAGTATCACTATATATACAGTATTGCGATAATTAATCGGATACCACCCAGATACATTGATTGTTCAGTCTATCCATTCAACTTTCTGTTCGTTTCGGTCGCTCGTATGTAAAACGGGAATACCGTCACCTAATGTGTATAACTATATACACAGCATAACATCATAATCGAATACAACCCAGATACTATCCATTCAACCTTCTATTCGATTCGGTTGCTCGTATGTATAACGCAAGAACAGTCACCTGGTGAGTATTACTATATAAACATCACCACGATATAATCGAATACAACTCAGTTACAATTATCGTTCCGTCCAACCATCCAACCTTATGTTTGATTCAGACGCTCGTATGTGTAACGAAATAACCGTTATATGGTAGGTGTAACCGAATATACAGCATAAAGATATAATCGGAGACAACCCAGATACAATTATCGCTTCGTCTAACCATTTAACCTTCTGTTCGATTCAGTCGCTAGTATGTGTAACGGAAGTACCGTCACCTGGTAAGTATCACTATATAAACATAATCGAATACAACTCAGATACGATGATTGTTCAATCCATCCATTCAACCTTATGTTCGATTCGGTTGCTCGTATGTATATCGGAAGAACAGGTACCTGGTGAGTATATCTATATAAACATAATCGAATACAACTCAGATACGATGATTGTTCAATCTATCTATTTGACCTTCTGCTCGATTCGGTCGCTTGTATGTAAAACGGAAGGACAGTTACCTGGTGAGTATTGCTATATAAACATCATCATGATATCATCGAATACAACTCAGATACAATTATCGTTTCGTCTAACCATTCAACCTTCTGTTCGATTCAGTCGCTAGTATGTGTAACGGAAGTACCGTCACCTGGTAAGTATCACTATATATTCAGTATTGCGATATAATCGGATACCACCCAGATACATTGATTGTTCAGTCTATCCATTCAACTTTCTGTTCGTTTCGGTCGCTCGTATGTGAAACGGGAATACCGTCACCTTATGTGTATAACTATATACACAGCATAACATCATAATCGAATACAACCCAGATACTATCCATTCAACCTTCTGTTCGATTCGGTTGCTCGTATGTATAACAAAAGAACAGTAACCTGGTGAGTATTGCTATATAAACATCATCACGATATCATCGAATACAACTCAGATACAATTATCGTTTCGTCTAACCATTCAACATTCTGTTCGATTCAGTCGCTAGTATGTGTAACGGAAGTATCGTCACCTGGTAAGTATCACTATATATACAGTATTGCGATATAATCGGATACCACCCAGATACATTGATTGTTCGGTCTATCCATTCAACTTTCTTTTTGTTTCGGTCGCTCGTATGTAAAACGGGAAAACCGTCTCTTAGTGTGTATAACTATATACACAGCATAACATCATAATCGAATACAACCCATATACTATCCATTCAACCTTCTGTTCAATTCATTCGCTCGTATGTATAACGGAAGAACAGTTACCTGGTGAGTATAACTATATAAACATAATCGAATACAACCCAGATACGATGATTTTTCAATCTATACTGAATTCAACCTTCTGCTCGATTCGGTCGCTTGAATGTAAAACGGAAGAACAGTTACCTGGTGAGTATTGCTATATAAACATCATCACGATATCATCGAATACAACTCAGATACAATTATCGTTTCGTCTAACCATTTAACCTTCTGTTCGATTCAGTCGCTAGTATGTGTAACGGAAGTACCGTCACCTGGTAAGTATCACTATATATACAGTATTGCGATATAATCGGATACCACCCAGATACATTGATTGTTCAGTCTATCCATTCAACTTTCTGTTCGTTTCGGTCGCTCGTATGTGAAACGGGAATAACGTCACCTTATGTGTATAACTATATACACAGCATAACATCATAATCGAATACAACCCATATACTATCCATTCAACCTTCTGTTCGATTCGGTTGCTCGTATGTAAAACGAAAGAACAGTAACCTGGTGAGTATTTCTATATGAACGTCATCACGATATAATCGAATACAACTTAGTTACAATTATCGATCCGTCTAACCATCCAACCTTATGTTCGCATCAGACGCTCGTATGTGTAACGAAAGAACCGTTACATGGTAGGTGTAGTTAAATATACAACATAACGATATAATCGGAGACAACCCAGATACAATGATTGTTCAATCTATCCATTCAACCTTATGTTCGATTCGGTTGCTAGTATGTATAACGAAAGAACAGTTACCTGGTAAGACATAATATATAATAATCATCACGAAATAATCGAATACAACCCAGATACGATGTTTGTTCAGTCTATCCATTCAACCTTCTGTTCAGTTCAGTCGCTCTTATGTATAACTGGAGAACAGTTACCTGGTGAGTATAACTATATGAATATCATCACGATATAATCGAATACAACCCCAGATACGATCATTGTTTAGTCTATCCATTCAACCTTTAGTTCAATTCAGTCGCTCGTATGTATAACGGAAGAACAGTTACCTGGTGAGTATAACTATATAAACATAATCGAATACAACTCAGATACGATGATTGTTCAATCTATCCATTCAACCTTATGTTCGATTCGGTTGCTCGTATGTATATCGGAAGAACAGGTACCTGGTGAGTATATCTATATAAACATAATCGAATACAACTCAGATACGATGATTGTTCAATCTATCCATTTAACCTTCTGCTCGATTCGGTCGCTTGTATGTAAAACGGAAGGACAGTTACCTGGTGAGTATTGCTATATAAACATCATCACGATATCATCGAATACAACTCAGATACAATTATCGTTTCGTCTAACCATTTAACCTTCTGTTCGATTCAGTCGCTAGTATGTGTAACGGAAGTACCGTCACCTGGTAAGTATCACTATATATTCAGTATTGCGATATAATCGGATACCACCCAGATACATTGATTGTTCAGTCTATCCATTCAACTTTCTGTTCGTTTCGGTCGCTCGTATGTGAAACGGGAATACCGTCACCTTATGTGTATAACTATATACACAGCATAACATCATAATCGAATACAACCCAGATACTATCCATTCAACCTTCTGTTCGATTCGGTTGCTCGTATGTATAACGAAAGAACAGTAACCTGGTGAGTATTGCTATATAAACATCATCACGATATCATCGAATACAACTCAGATACAATTATCGTTTTGTCTAACCATTCAACATTCTGTTCGATTCAGTCGCTAGTATGTGTAACGGAAGTATCGTCACCTGGTAAGTATCACTATATATACAGTATTGCGATATAATCGGATACCACCCAGATACATTGATTGTTCAGTCTATCCATTCAACTTTCTTTTTGTTTCGGTAGCTCGTATGTAAAACGGAAATACCGTCTTCTAGTGTGTATAACTATATACACAGCATAACATCATAATCGAATACAATCCATATACTATTTATTCAACCTTCTGTTCAATTCATTCGCTCGTATGTATAACGGAAGAACAGTTACCTGGTGAGTATAACTATATAAACATAATCGAATACAACCCAGATACGATGATTTTTCAATCTATACTGAATTCAACCTTCTGCTCGATTCGGTCGCTTGAATGTAAAACGGAAGAACAGTTACCTGGTGAGTATTGCTATATAAACATCATCACGATATCATCGAATACAACTCAGATACAATTATCGTTTCGTCTAACCATTTAACCTTCTGTTCGATTCAGTCGCTAGTATGTTCAACGGAAGTACCGTCACCTGGTAAGTATCACTATATATACAGTATTGCGATATAATCGGATACCACCCAGATACATTGATTGTTCAGTCTATCCATTCAACTTTCTGTTCGTTTCGGTCGCTCGTATGTGAAACGGGAATACCGTCACCTTATGTGTATAACTATATACACAGCATAACATCATAATCGAATACAACCCAGATACTATCCATTCAACCTTCTGTTCGATTCGGTTGCTCGTATGTATAACGAAAGAACAGTAACCTGGTGAGTATTTCTATATGAACGTCATCACGATATAATCGAATACAAGTTAGTTACAATTATCGTTCCGTCTAACCATCCAACCTTATGTTCGATTCAGACGCTCGTATGTGTAACGAAAGAACCGTTACATGGTAGGTGTAGTTAAATATACAACATAACGATATAATCGGAGAAAACCCAGATACAATGATTGTTCAATCCATCCATTCAACCTTATGTTCGATTCGGTTGCTAGTATGTATAACGAAAGAACAGTTACCTGGTTAGACATAATATATAATAATCATCACGAAATAATCGAATACAACCCAGATACGATGATTGTTCAGTCTATCCATTCAACCTTCTGTTCAGTTCAGTCGCTCTTATGTATAACTGGAGAACAGTTACCTGGTGAGTATAACTATATGAACATCATCACGATATAATCGAATACAACCCCAGATACGATCATTGTTTAGTCTATCCATTCTACCTTCAGTTCAATTCAGTCGCTAGTATGTATAACGGAAGAACAGTTACCTGGTGAGTATAACTATATAAACATAATCGAATACAACTCAGATACGATGATTGTTCAATCTATCCATTCAACCTTATGTTCGATTCGGTTGCTCGTATGTATATCGGAAGAACAGGTACCTGGTGAGTATATCTATATAAACCTAATCGAATACAACTCAGATACGATGATTGTTCAATCTATCCATTTAACCTTCTGCTCGATTCGGTCGCTTGTATGTAAAACGGAAGGACAGTTACCTGGTGAGTATTGCTATATAAACATCATCACGATATCATCGAATACAACTCAGATACAATTATCGTTTCGTCTAACCATTCAACATTCTGTTCGATTCAGTCGCTAGTATGTGTAACGGAAGTACCGTCACCTGGTAAGTATCACTATATATACAGTATTGCGATATAATCGGATACCACCCAGATACATTGATTGTTCAGTCTATCCATTCAACTTTCTGTTCGTTTCGGTCGCTCGTATGTAAAACGGGAATACCGTCACCTAATGTGTATAACTATATACACAGCATAACATCATAATCGAATACAACCCAGATACTATCCATTCAACCTTCTATTCGATTCGGTTGCTCGTATGTATAACGCAAGAACAGTCACCTGGTGAGTATTACTATATAAACATCACCACGATATAATCGAATACAACTCAGTTACAATTATCGTTCCGTCTAACCATCCAACCTTATGTTTGATTCAGACGCTCGTATGTGTAACGAAATAACCGTTACATGGTAGGTGTAACCGAATATACAGCATAAAGATATAATCGGAGACAACCCAGATACAATGATTGTTCAATCTATCCATCCAACCTTATGTTCGATTCGGTTGCTCGTATGTTTAACGGAAGAACTGTCACCTGGTTAGACATACTATATGATAATCATCACGATATACTCGAATACAACCCCAGATACGATTATTGTTTAGTCTATCCATTCAACCTTCTGTTCAATTCAGTCGTTCTTATGTATAACGGAAAAACAGTTACCTGGTGAGTATAACTATATAAACCTAATCGAATACAACCCAGATACGATGAATTTTCAATCTATCCATTTAACCTTCTGCTGGATTTGGTCGCTTTTATGTAAAACGGAAGAACAGTTACCTGGTGAGTATTGCTATATAAACATCATCACGATATCATCGAATACAACTCAGATACAATTATCGTTTCGTCTAACCATTCAACATTCTGTTACATTCAGTCGCTAGTATGTGTAACGGAAGTATCGTCACCTGGTAAGTATCACTATATATACAGTATTGCGATATAATCGGATACCACCCAGATACATTGATTGTTCAGTCTATCCATTCAACCTTCTTTTTGTTTCAGTCGCTCGTATGTAAAACGGGAATACCGTCCCCTAGTGTGTATAACTATATACACAGCATAACATCAAAATCGAATACAACCCATATACTATCCATTCAACCTTCTGTTCAATTCAGTCGCTCGTATGTATAACGGAAGAACAGTTACCTGGTGAGTATAACTATATAAACATAATCGAATACAACCCAGATACGATGATTGTTCAATCTATACTGAATTCAACCTTCTGTTCGATTCGGTCGCTTGTATGTAAAACGGAAGAACAGTTACCTGGTGAGTATTGCTATATAAACATCATCACGATATCATCGAATACAACTCAGATACAATTATCGTTTCGTCTAACCATTTAACCTTTTGTTCGATTCAGTCGCTAGTATGTGTAACGGAAGTACCGTCACCTGGTAAGTATCACTATATATACAGTATTGCGATATAATCGGATACCACCCAGATACATTGATTGTTCAGTCTATCCATTCAACTTTCTGTTCGTTTCGGTCGCTCGTTTGTGAAACGGGAATACCGTCACCTTATGTGTATAACTATATATACAGCATAACATCATAATCGAATACAACCCAGATACTATCCATTCAACCTTCTGTTCGATTCGGTTGCTCGTATGTATAACGAAAGAACAGTAACCTGGTGAGTATTTCTATATGAACGTCATCACGATATAATCGAATACAACTTAGTTACAATTATCGTTCCGTCTAACCATCCAACCTTATGTTCGATTCAGACGCTCGTATGTGTAACGAAAGAACCGTTACATGGTAGGTGTAGTTAAATATACAACATAACGATATAATCGGAGACAACCCAGATACAATGATTGTTCAATCTATCCATTCAACCTTATGTTCGATTCGGTTGCTAGTATGTATAACGAAAGAACAGTTACCTGGTAAAACATAATATATAATAATCATCACGAAATAATCGAATACAACCCAGATACGATGATTGTTCAGTCTATCCATTCAACCTCCTGTTCAGTTCAGTCGCTCTTATGTATAACTGGAGAACAGTTACCTGGTGAGTATAACTATATGAACATCATCACGATATAATCGAATACAACCCCAGATACGATCATTGTTTAGTCTATCCATTCAACCTTCAGTTCAATTCAGTCGCTCGTATGTATAACGGAAGAACAGTTACCTGGTGAGTATAACTATATAAACATAATCGAATACAACTCAGATACGATGATTGTTCAATCTATCCATTCAACCTCATGTTCGATTCGGTTGCTCGTATGTATATCGGAAGAACAGGTACCTGGTGAGTATATCTATATAAACATAATCGAATACAACTCAGATACGATGATTGTTCAATCTATCCATTTAACCTTCTGCTCGATTCGGTCGCTTGTATGTGAAACGGAAGGACAGTTACCTGGTGAGTATTGCTATATAAACATCATCATGATATCATCGAATACAACTCAGATACAATTATCGTTTCGTCTAACCATTCAACCTTCTGTTCGATTCAGTCGCTAGTATGTGTAACGGAAGTACCGTCACCTGGTAAGTATCACTATATATTCAGTATTGCGATATAATCGGATACCACCCAGATACATTGATTGTTCAGTCTATCCATTCAACTTTCAGTTCGTTTCGGTCGCTCGTATGTGAAACGGGAATACCGTCACCTTATGTGTATAACTATATACACAGCATAACATCATAATCGAATACAACCCAGATACTATCCATTCAACCTTCTGTTCGATTCGGTTGCTCGTATGTATAACAAAAGAACAGTAACCTGGTGAGTATTGCTATATAAACATCATCACGATATCATCGAATACAACTCAGATACAATTATCGTTTCGTCTAACCATTCAACATTCTGTTCGATTCAGTCGCTAGTATGTGTAACGGAAGTATCGTCACCTGGTAAGTATCACTATATATACAGTATTGCGATATAATCGGATACCACCCAGATACATTGATTGTTCAGTCTATCCATTCAACTTTCTTTTTGTTTCGGTCGCTCGTATGTAAAACGGGAAAACCGTCTCTTAGTGTGTATAACTATATACACAGCATAACATCATAATCGAATACAACCCATATACTATCCATTCAACCTTCTGTTCAATTCATTCGCTCGTATGTATAACGGAAGAACAGTTACCTGGTGAGTATAACTATATAAACATAATCGAATACAACCCAGATACGATGATTTTTCAATCTATACTGAATTCAACCTTCTGCTCGATTCGGTCGCTTGAATGTAAAACGGAAGAACAGTTACCTGGTGAGTATTGCTATATAAACATCATCACGATATCATCGAATACAACTCAGATACAATTATCGTTTCGTCTAACCATTTAACCTTCTGTTCGATTCAGTCGCTAGTATGTGTAACGGAAGTACCGTCACCTGGTAAGTATCACTATATATACAGTATTGCGATATAATCGGATACCACCCAGATACATTGATTGTTCAGTCTATCCATTCAACTTTCTGTTCGTTTCGGTCGCTCGTATGTGAAACGGGAATACCGTCACCTTATGTGTATAACTATATACACAGCATAACATCATAATCGAATACAACCCATATACTATCCATTCAACCTTCTGTTCGATTCGGTTGCTCGTATGTAAAACGAAAGAACAGTAACCTGGTGAGTATTTCTATATGAACGTCATCACGATATAATCGAATACAACTTAGTTACAATTATCGATCCGTCTAACCATCCAACCTTATGTTCGCATCAGACGCTCGTATGTGTAACGAAAGAACCGTTACATGGTAGGTGTAGTTAAATATACAACATAACGATATAATCGGAGACAACCCAGATACAATGATTGTTCAATCTATCCATTCAACCTTATGTTCGATTCGGTTGCTAGTATGTATAACGAAAGAACAGTTACCTGGTAAGACATAATATATAATAATCATCACGAAATAATCGAATACAACCCAGATACGATGTTTGTTCAGTCTATCCATTCAACCTTCTGTTCAGTTCAGTCGCTCTTATGTATAACTGGAGAACAGTTACCTGGTGAGTATAACTATATGAATATCATCACGATATAATCGAATACAACCCCAGATACGATCATTGCTTAGTCTATCCATTCAACCTTTAGTTCAATTCAGTCGCTCGTATGTATAACGGAAGAACAGTTACCTGGTGAGTATAACTATATAAACATAATCGAATACAACTCAGATACGATGATTGTTCAATCTATCCATTCAACCTTATGTTCGATTCGGTTGCTCGTATGTATATCGGAAGAACAGGTACCTGGTGAGTATATCTATATAAACATAATCGAATACAACTCAGATACGATGATTGTTCAATCTATCCATTTAACCTTCTGCTCGATTCGGTCGCTTGTATGTAAAACGGAAGGACAGTTACCTGGTGAGTATTGCTATATAAACATCATCACGATATCATCGAATACAACTCAGATACAATTATAGGTTTCGTCTAACCATTCAACCTTCTGTTCGATTCAGTCGCTAGTATGTGTAACGGAAGTACCGTCACCTGGTAAGTATCACTATATATTCAGTATTGCGATATAATCGGATACCACCCAGATACATTGATTGTTCAGTCTATCCATTCAACTTTCTGTTCGTTTCGGTCGCTCGTATGTGAAACGGGAATACCGTCACCTTATGTGTATAACTATATACACAGCATAACATCATAATCGAATACAACCCAGATACTATCCATTCAACCTTCTGTTCGATTCGGTTGCTCGTATGTATAACGAAAGAACAGTAACCTGGTGAGTATTGCTATATAAACATCATCACGATATCATCGAATACAACTCAGATACAATTATCGTTTTGTCTAACCATTCAACATTCTGTTCGATTCAGTCGCTAGTATGTGTAACGGAAGTATCGTCACCTGGTAAGTATCACTATATATACAGTATTGCGATATAATCGGATACCACCCAGATACATTGATTGTTCAGTCTATCCATTCAACTTTCTTTTTGTTTCGGTAGCTCGTATGTAAAACGGAAATACCGTCTTCTAGTGTGTATAACTATATACACAGCATAACATCATAATCGAATACAATCCATATACTATTTATTCAACCTTCTGTTCAATTCATTCGCTCGTATGTATAACGGAAGAACAGTTACCTGGTGAGTATAACTATATAAACATAATCGAATACAACCCAGATACGATGATTTTTCAATCTATACTGAATTCAACCTTCTGCTCGATTCGGTCGCTTGAATGTAAAACGGAAGAACAGTTACCTGGTGAGTATTGCTATATAAACATCATCACGATATCATCGAATACAACTCAGATACAATTATCGTTTCGTCTAACCATTTAACCTTCTGTTCGATTCAGTCGCTAGTATGTGTAACGGAAGTACCGTCACCTGGTAAGTATCACTATATATACAGTATTGCGATATAATCGGATACCACCCAGATACATTGATTGTTCAGTCTATCCATTCAACTTTCTGTTCGTTTCGGTCGCTCGTATGTGAAACGGGAATATCGTCACCTTATGTGTATAACTATATACACAGCATAACATCATAATCGAATACAACCCATATACTATCCATTCAACCTTCTGTTCGATTCGGTTGCTCGTATGTAAAACGAAAGAACAGTAACCTGGTGAGTATTTCTATATGAACGTCATAACGATATAATCGAATACAACTTAGTTACAATTATCGATCCGTCTAACCATCCAACCTTATGTTCGCATCAGACGCTCGTATGTGTAACGAAAGAACCGTTACATGGTAGGTGTAGTTAAATATACAACATAACGATATAATCGGAGACAACCCATATACAATGATTGTTCAATCTATCCATTCAACCTTATGTTCGATTCGGTTGCTCGTATCTATATCGGAAGAAAAAGTACCTGGTGAGTATATCTATATAAACCTAATCGAATACAACTCAGATACGATGATTGTTCAATCTATCCATTTAACCTTCTGCTCGATTCGGTCGCTTGTATGTAAAACGGAAGGACAGTTACCTGGTGAGTATTGCTATATAAACATCATCACGATATCATCGAATACAACTCAGATACAATTATCGTTTCGTCTAACCATTCAACATTCTGTTCGATTCAGTCGCTAGTATGTGTAACGGAAGTATCGTCACCTGGTAAGTATCACTATATATACAGTATTGCGATATAATCGGATACCACCCAGATACATTGATTGTTCAGTCTATCCATTCAACTTTCTTTTCGTTTCGGTCGCTCGTATGTAAAACGGGAATACCGTCTCCTAGTGTGTATAACTATATACACAGCATAACATCATAATCGAATACAACCCATATACTATCCATTCAACCTTCTGTTCAATTCAGTCGCTCGTATGTATAACGGAAGAACAGTTACATGGTGAGTATAACTATATAAACATAATCGAATACAACCCAGATACGATGATTGTTCAATCTATACTGAATTCAACCTTCTGCTCGATTCGGTCGCTTGTATGTAAAACGGAAGAACAGTTACCTGGTGAGTATTGCTATATAAACATCATCACGATATCATCGAATACAACTCAGATACAATTATCGTTTTGTCTAACCATTTAACCTTCTGTTCGATTCAGTCGCTAGTATGTGTAACGGAAGTACCGTCACCTGGTAAGTATCACTATATATACAGTATTGCGATATAATCGGATACCACCCAGATACATTGATTGTTCAGTCTATCCATTCAACTTTCTGTTCGTTTCGGTCTCTCGTATGTGAAACGGGAATACCGTCACCTTATGTGTATAACTATATACACAGCATAACATCATAATCGAATACAACCCAGATACTATCCATTCAACCTTCTGTTCGATTCGGTTGCTCGTATGAATAACGATAGAACAGTAACCTGGTGAGTATTTCTATATGAACGTCATCACGATATAATCGAATACAAGTTAGTTACAATTAAGGTTCCGTCTAACCATCCAACCTTATGTTCGATTCAGACGCTCGTATGTGTAACGAAAGAACCGTTACATGGTAGGTGTAGTTAAATATACAACATAACGATATAATCGGAGACAACCCAGATACAATGATTGTTCAATCTATCCATTCAACCTTATGTTCGATTCGGTTGCTAGTATGTATAACGAAAGAACAGTTACCTGGTTAGACATAATATATAATAATCATCACGAAATAATCGAATACAACCCAGATACGATGATTGTTCAGTCTATCCATTCAACCTTCTGTTCAGTTCAGTCGCTCTTATGTATAACTGGAGAACAGTTACCTGGTGAGTATAACTATATGAACATCATCACGATATAATCGAATACAACCCAGATACGATCATTGTTTAGTCTATCCATTCAACCTTTGGTTCAATTCAGTCGCTCGTATGTATAACGGAAGAACAGTAACCTGGTGAGTATAACTATATAAACATAATCGAATACAACTCAGATACGATGATTGTTCAATCTATCCATTCAACCTTATGTTCGATTCGGTTGCTCGTATGTATATCGGAAGAACAGGTACCTGGTGAGTATATCTATATAAACATAATCGAATACAACTCAGATACGATGATTGTTCAATCTATCCATTTAACCTTCTGCTCGATTCGGTCGCTTGTATGTAAAACGGAAGGACAGTTACCTGGTGAGTATTGCTATATAAACATCATCACGATATCATCGAATACAACTCAGATACAATTATCGTTTCGTCTAACCATTTAACCTTCTGTTCGATTCAGTCGCTAGTATGTGTAACGGAAGTACCGTCACCTGGTAAGTATCACTATATATTCAGTATTGCGATATAATCGGATACCACCCAGATACATTGATTGTTCAGTCTATCCATTCAACTTTCTGTTCGTTTCGGTCGCTCGTATGTGAAACGGGAATACCGTCACCTTATGTGTATAACTATATACACAGCATAACATCATAATCGAATACAACCCAGATACTATCCATTCAACCTTCTGTTCGATTCGGTTGCTCGTATGTATAACGAAAGAACAGTAACCTGGTGAGTATTGCTATATAAACATCATCACGATATCATCGAATACAACTCAGATACAATTATCGTTTCGTCTAACCATTCAACATTCTGTTCGATTCAGTCGCTTGTATGTGTAACGGAAGTATCGTCACCTGGTAAGTATCACTATATATACAGTATTGCGATATAATCGGATACCACCCAGATACATTGACTGTTCAGTCTATCCATTCAACTTTCTTTTTGTTTCGGTAGCTCGTATGTAAAACGGAAATACCGTCTTCTAGTGTGTATAACTATATACACAGCATAACATCATAATCGAATACAATCCATATACTATTTATTCAACCTTCTGTTCAATTCATTCGCTCGTATGTATAACGGAAGAACAGTTACCTGGTGAGTATAACTATATAAACATAATCGAATACAACCCAGATACGATGATTTTTCAATCTATACTGAATTCAACCTTCTGCTCGATTCGGTCGCTTGAATGTAAAACGGAAGAACAGTTACCTGGTGAGTATTGCTATATAAACATCATCACGATATCATCGAATACAACTCAGATACAATTATCGTTTCGTCTAACCATTTAACCTTCTGTTCGATTCAGTCGCTAGTATGTGTAACGGAAGTACCGTCACCTGGTAAGTATCACTATATATACAGTATTGCGATATAATCTGATACCACCCAGATACATTGATTGTTCAGTCTATCCATTCAACTTTCTGTTCGTTTCTGTCGCTCGTATGTGAAACGGGAATACCGTCACCTTATGTGTATAACTATATACACAGCATAACATCATAATCGAATACAACCCATATACTATCCATTCAACCTTCTGTTCGATTCGGTTGCTCGTATGTAAAACGAAAGAACAGTAACCTGGTGAGTATTTCTATATGAACGTCATCACGATATAATCGAATACAACTTAGTTACAATTATCGATCCGTCTAACCATCCAACCTTATGTTCGCATCAGACGCTCGTATGTGTAACGAAAGAACCGTTACATGGTAGGTGTAGTTAAATATACAACATAACGATATAATCGGAGACAACCCATATACAATGATTGTTCAATCTATCCATTCAACCTTATGTTCGATTCGGTTGCTAGTATGTTTAACGAAAGAACAGTTACCTGGTGAGACATAATATATAATAATCATCACGAAATAATCGAATACAACCCAGATACGATGATTGTTCAGTCTATCCATTCAACCTTCTGTTCAGTTCAGTCGCTCTTATGTATAACTGGAGAACAGTTACCTGGTGAGTATAACTATATGAACATCATCACGATATAATCGAATACAACCCCAGATACGATCATTGTTTAGTCTATCCATTCAACCTTCAGTTCAATTCAGTCGCTCGTATGTATAACGGAAGAACAGTTACCTGGTGAGTATAACTATATAAACATAATCGAATACAACTCAGATACGATGATTGTTCAATCTATCTATTCAACCTTATGTTCGATTCGGTTGCTCGTATGTATATCGGAAGAACAGGTACCTGGTGAGTATATCTATATAAACCTAATCGAATACAACTCAGATACGATGATTGTTCAATCTATCCATTTAACCTTCTGCTCGATTCGGTCGCTTGTATGTAAAACGAAAGGACAGTTACCTGGTGAGTATTGCTATATAAACATCATCACGATATCATCGAATACAACTCAGATACAATTATCGTTTCGTCTAACCATTCAACATTCTGTTCGATTCAGTCGCTAGTATGTGTAACGGAAGTATCGTCACCTGGTAAGTATCACTATATATACAGTATTGCGATATAATCGGATACCACCCAGATACATTGATTGTTCAGTCTATCCATTCAACTTTCTTTTCGTTTCGGTCGCTCGTATGTAAAACGGGAATACCGTCTCCTAGTGTGTATAACTATATACACAGCATAACATCATAATCGAATACAACCCATATACTATCCATTCAACCTTCTGTTCAATTCAGTCGCTCGTATGTATAACGGAAGAACAGTTACCTGGTGAGTATAACTATATAAACATAATCGAATACAACCCAGATACAATGATTGTTCAATCTATACTGAATTCAACCTTCTGCTCGATTCGGTCGCTTGTATGTAAAACGGAAGAACAGTTACCTGGTGAGTATTGCTATATAAACATCATCACGATATCATCGAATACAACTCAGATACAATTATCGTTTCGTCTAACCATTTAACCTTCTGTTCGATTCAGTCGCTAGTATGTGTAACGGAAGTACCGTCACCTGGTTAGTATCACTATATATACAGTATTGCGATATAATCGGATACCACCCAGATACATTGATTGTTCAGTCTATCCATTCAACTTTCTGTTCGTTTCGGTCGCTCGTATGTGAAACGGGAATACCGTCACCTCATGTGTATAACTATATACACAGCATAACATCATAATCGAATACAACCCAGATACTATCCATTCAACCTTCTGTTCGATTCGGTTGCTCGTATGTATAACGAAAGAACAGTAACCTGGTGAGTATTTCTATATGAACGTCATCACGATATAATCGAATACAACTTAGTTACAATTATCGTTCCGTCTAACCATCCAACCTTATGTTCGATTCAGACGCTCGTATGTGTAACGAAAGAACCGTTACATGGTAGGTGTAGTTAAATATACAACATAACGATATAATCGGAGACAACCCAGATACAATGATTGTTCAATCTATCCATTCAACCTTATGTTCGATTCGGTTGCTAGTATGTATAACGAAAGAACAGTTACCTGGTTAGACATAATATATAATAATCATCACGAAATAATCGAATACAACCCAGATACGATGATTGTTCAGTCTATCCATTCAACCTTCTGTTCAGTTCAGTCGCTCATATGTATAACTGGAGAACAGTTACCTGGTGAGTATAACTATATGAACATCATCACGATATAATCGAATACAACCCCAGATACGATCATTGTTCAGTCTATCCATTCAACCTTCAGTTCAATTCAGTCGCTCGTATGTATAACGGAAGAACAGTTACCTGGTGAGTATAACTATATAAACATAATCGAATACAACTCAGATACGATGATTGTTCAATCTATCCATTCAACCTTATGTTCGATTCGGTTGCTCGTATGTATATCGGAAGAACAGGTACCTGGTGAGTATATCTATATAAACATAATCGAATACAACTCAGATACGATGATTGTTCAATCTATCCATTTAACCTTCTGCTCGATTCGGTCGCTTGTATGTAAAACGGAAGGACAGTCACCTGGTGAGTATTGCTATATAAACATCATCACGATATCATCGAATACAACTCAGATACAATTATCGTTTCGTCTAACCATTCAACATTCTGTTCGATTCAGTCGCTAGTATGTGTAACGGAAGTATCGTCACCTGGTAAGTATCACTATATATACAGTATTGCGATATAATCGGATACCACCCAGATACATTGATTGTTCAGTCTATCCATTCAACTTTCTTTTCGTTTCGGTCGCTCGTATGTAAAACGGGAATACCGTCTCCTAGTGTGTATAACTATATACACAGCATAACATCATAATCGAATACAACCCATATACTATCCATTCAACCTTCTGTTCAATTCAGTCGCTCGTATGTATAACGGAAGAACAGTTACCTGGTGAGTATAACTATATAAACATAATCGAATACAACCCAGATACGATGATTGTGCAATCTATACTGAATTCAACCTTCTGCTCGATTCGGTCGCTTGTATGTGAAACGGAAGAACAGTTACCTGGTGAGTATTGCTATATAAACATCATCACGATATCATCGAATACAACTCAGATACAATAATTATCGTTTCGTCTATCAATTAAACCTTCTGTTCGATTCAGTCGCTAGTATGTGTAACGGAAGTACCGTCACCTGGTAAGTATCACTATATATACAGTATTGCGATATAATCGGTTACCACCCAGATACATTGATTGTTTAGTCTATCCATTCAACTTTCTTTTCGTTTCGGTCGCTCTTATGTAAAACGGGAATACGTCTCCTAGTGTGTATAACTATATACACAGCATAACATCATAATCGAATACAACCCATATACTATCCATTCAACCTTCTGTTCAATTCAGTCGCTCGTATGTATAACGGAAGAACAGTTACCTGGTGAGTATAACTATATAAACATAATCGAATACAATCCAGATACGATGATTGTTCAATCTATACTGAATTCAACCTTCTGCTCGATTCGGTCGCTTCTATGTAAAACGGAAGAACAGTTACCTGGTGAGTATTGCTATATAAACATCATCACGATATCATCGAATACAACTCAGATACAATTATCGTTTCGTCTAACCATTTAACCTTCTGTTCGATTCAGTCGCTAGTATGTGTAACGGAAGTACCGTCACCTGGTAAGTATCACTATATATACAGTATTGCGATATAATCGGATACCACCCAGATACATTGATTGTTCAGTCTATCCATTCAACTTTCTGTTCGTTTCGGTCGCTCGTATGTGAAACGGGAATACCGTCACCTTATGTGTATAACTATATACACAGCATAACATCATAATCGAATACAACCCAGATACTATCCATTCAACCCTCTGTTCGATTCGGTTGCTTGTATGTATAACGAAAGAACAGTAACCTGGTGAGTATTTCTATATGAACGTCATCACGATATAATCGAATACAACTTAGTTACAATTATTGTTCCGTCTAACCATCCAACCTTATGTTCGATTCAGACGCTCGTATGTGTAACGAATAAACCGTTACATGGTAGGTGTAGTTAAATATACAACATAACGATATAATCGGAGACAACCCAAATACAATGATTGTTCAATCTATCCATTCAACCTTATGTTCGATTCGGTTGCTCGTATGTATATCGGGAGCACTGGTACCTGGTGAGTATAACTATATAAACATAATCGAATACAACCCAGATACGATGATTGTTCAATCTATACTGAATTCAACCTTCTGCTCGATTCGGTCGCTTGTATGTAAAACGGATGAACAGTTACCTGGTGAGTATTGCTATATAAACATCATCACGATATCATCGAATACAACTCAGATACAATTATCGTTTCGTCAAACCATTCAACATTCTGTTCGATTCAGTCGCTAGTATGTGTAACGGAAGTATCGTCACCTGGTAAGTATCACTATATATACAGTATTGCGATATAATCGGATACCACCCAGATACATTGATTGTTCAGTCTATCCATTCAACTTTCTTTTTGTTTCGGTCGCTCGTATGTAAAACTGGAATACCGTCTCCTAGTGTGTATAACTATATACACAGCATAACATCATAATCGAATACAACCCATATACTATCCATTCAACCTTCTGTTCAATTCAATCGCTCGTATGTATAACGGAATAACAGTTACCTGGTGAGTATAACTATATAAACATAATCGAATACAACCCAGATACGATGATTGTTCACTCTATACTGAATTCAACCTTCTGCTCGATTCGGTCGCTAGTATGTAAAACGGAAGAACAGTTACCTGGTGAGTATTGCTATATAAACATCATCACGATATCATCGAATACAACTCAGATACAATTATCGTTTCGTCTATCAATTAAACCTTCTGTTCGATTCAGTCGCTAGTATGTGTAACGGAAGTACCGTCACCTGGTAAGTATCACTATATATACAGTATTGCGATATAATCGGATACCACCCAGATACATTGATTGTTCAGTCTATCCATTCAACTTCCTGTTCGTTTCGGTCGCTCGTATGTGAAACGGGAATACCGTCACCTTATGTGTATAACTATATACACAGCATAACATCATAATCGAACACAACCCAGATACTATCCATTCAACCTTCTGTTCGATTCGGTTACTCGTATGTATAACGAAAGAACAGTAACCTGGTGAGTATTTCTATATGAACGTCATCACGATATAATCGAATACAACTTAGTTACAATTATCGTTCCGTCTAACCATCCAACCTTATGTTCGATTCAGACGCTCGTATGTGTAACGAATTAACCGTTAATTGGTAGGGGTAGTTAAATATACAACATTACGATATAATCGGAGACAACCCAGATACAATGATTGTTCAATCTATCGATTCAACCTTATGTTCGATTCGGTTGCTAGTATGTATAACGAAAGAACAGTTACCTGGTTAGACATAATATATAATAATCATCACGAAATAATCGAATACAACCCAGATACGATGATTGTTCAGTCTATCCATTCAACCTTCTGTTCAGTTCAGTCGCTCTTATGTATAACTGGAGAACAGTTACCTGGTGAGTATAACTATATAAACATAATCGAATACAACTCAGATACGATGATTGTTCAATCTATCCATTTAACCTTCTGCTCGATTCGGTCGATTGTATGTAAAACGGTAGGACAGTTACCTGGTGAGTATTGCTATATAAACATCATCACGATATCATCGAATACAACTCAGATACAATCATCGTTTCGTCTAACCATTCAGCATTCTGTTCGATTCAGTCGCTAGTATGTATAACGGAAGTATCGTCACCTGGTAAGTATCACTATATATACAGTATTGCGATATAATCGGATACCACCCAGATACATTGATTGTTCAGTCTATCCAATCAACTTTCTTTTCGTTTCGGTCGCTCGTATGTAAAACGGGAATACCGTCTCCTAGTGTGTATAACTATATACACAGCATAACATCATGATCGAATACAACCCATATACTATCCATTCAACCTTCTGTTCAATTCAGTCGCTCGTATGTATAACGGAAGAACAGTTACCTGGTGAGTATAACTATATAAACATAATCGAATCAGATACGATGATTGTTCAATCTATCCATTCAACCTTATGTTCGATTCGGTTGCTCGTATGTATATCGGAAGAACAGGTACCTGGTGAGTATATCTATATAAACATAATCGAATACAACTCAGATACGATGATTGTTCAATCTATCCATTTAACCTTCTGCTCGATTCGGTCGCTTGTATGTAAAACGGAAGGACAGTTACCTGGTGAGTATTGCTATATAAACATCATCACGATATCATCGAATACAACTCAGATACAATTATCGGTTTCGTCTAACCATTCAACCTTCTGTTCGATTCAGTCGCTAGTATGTGTAACGGAAGTACCGTCACCTGGTAAGTATCACTATATATTCAGTATTGCGATATAATCGGATACCACCCAGATACATTGATTGTTCAGTCTATCCATTCAACTTTCTGTTCGTTTCGGTCGCTCGTATGTGAAACGGGAATACCGTCACCTTATGTGTATAACTATATACACAGCATAACATCATAATCGAATACAACCCAGATACTATCCATTCAACCTTCTGTTCGATTCGGTTGCTCGTATGTATAACGAAAGAACAGTAACCTGGTGAGTATTGCTATATAAACATCATCACGATATCATCGAATACAACTCAGATACAATTATCGTTTTGTCTAACCATTCAACATTCTGTTCGATTCAGTCGCTAGTATGTGTAACGGAAGTATCGTCACCTGGTAAGTATCACTATATATACAGTATTGCGATATAATCGGATACCACCCAGATACATTGATTGTTCAGTCTATCCATTCAACTTTCTTTTTGTTTCGGTAGCTCGTATGTAAAACGGAAATACCGTCTTCTAGTGTGTATAACTATATACACAGCATAACATCATAATCGAATACAATCCATATACTATTTATTCAACCTTCTGTTCAATTCATTCGCTCGTATGTATAACGGAAGAACAGTTACCTGGTGAGTATAACTATATAAACATAATCGAATACAACCCAGATACGATGATTTTTCAATCTATACTGAATTCAACCTTCTGCTCGATTCGGTCGCTTGAATGTAAAACGGAAGAACAGTTACCTGGTGAGTATTGCTATATAAACATCATCACGATATCATTGAATACAACTCAGATACAATTATCGTTTCGTCTAACCATTTAACCTTCTGTTCGATTCAGTCGCTAGTATGTGTAACGGAAGTACCGTCACCTGGTAAGTATCACTATATATACAGTATTGCGATATAATCGGATACCACCCAGATACATTGATTGTTCAGTCTATCCATTCAACTTTCTGTTCGTTTCGGTCGCTCGTATGTGAAACGGGAATATCGTCACCTTATGTGTATAACTATATACACAGCATAACATCATAATCGAATACAACCCATATACTATCCATTCAACCTTCTGTTCGATTCGGTTGCTCGTATGTAAAACGAAAGAACAGTAACCTGGTGAGTATTTCTATATGAACGTCATAACGATATAATCGAATACAACTTAGTTACAATTATCGATCCGTCTAACCATCCAACCTTATGTTCGCATCAGACGCTCGTATGTGTAACGAAAGAACCGTTACATGGTAGGTGTAGTTAAATATACAACATAACGATATAATCGGAGACAACCCATATACAATGATTGTTCAATCTATCCATTCAACCTTATGTTCGATTCGGTTGCTCGTATCTATATCGGAAGAAAAGGTACCTGGTGAGTATATCTATATAAACCTAATCGAATACAACTCAGATACGATGATTGTTCAATCTATCCATTTAACCTTCTGCTCGATTCGGTCGCTTGTATGTAAAACGGAAGGACAGTTACCTGGTGAGTATTGCTATATAAACATCATCACGATATCATCGAATACAACTCAGATACAATTATCGTTTCGTCTAACCATTCAACATTCTGTTCGATTCAGTCGCTAGTATGTGTAACGGAAGTATCGTCACCTGGTAAGTATCACTATATATACAGTATTGCGATATAATCGGATACCACCCAGATACATTGATTGTTCAGTCTATCCATTCAACTTTCTTTTCGTTTCGGTCGCTCGTATGTAAAACGGGAATACCGTCTCCTAGTGTGTATAACTATATACACAGCATAACATCATAATCGAATACAACCCATATACTATCCATTCAAACTTCTGTTCAATTCAGTCGCTCGTATGTATAACGGAAGAACAGTTACCTGGTGAGTATTACTATATAAACATAATCGAATACAACCCAGATACGATGATTGTTCAATCTATACTGAATTCAACCTTCTGCTCGATTCGGTCGCTTGTATGTTAAACGGAAGAACAGTTACCTGGTGAGTATTGCTATATAAACATCATCACGATATCATCGAATACAACTCAGATACAATTATCGTTTTGTCTAACCATTTAACCTTCTGTTCGATTCAGTCGCTAGTATGTGTAACGGAAGTACCGTCACCTGGTAAGTATCACTATATATACAGTATTGCAATATAATCGGATACCACCCAGATACATTGATTGTTCAGTCTATCCATTCAACTTTCTGTTCGTTTCGGTCTCTCGTATGTGAAACGGGAATACCGTCACCTTATGTGTATAACTATATACACAGCATAACATCATAATCGAATACAACCCAGATACTATCCATTCAACCTTCTGTTCGATTCGGTTGCTCGTATGTATAACGAAAGAACAGTAACCTGGTGAGTATTTCTATATGAACGTCATCACGATATAATCGAATACAAGTTAGTTACAATTATCGTTCCGTCTAACCATCCAACCTTATGTTCGATTCAGACGCTCGTATGTGTAACGAAAGAACCGTTACATGGTAGGTGTAGTTAAATATACAACATAACGATATAATCGGAGACAACCCAGATACAATGATCGTTCAATCCATCCATTCAACCTTATGTTCGATTCGGTTGCTAGTATGTATAACGAAAGAACAGTTACCTGGTTAGACATAATATATAATAATCATCACGAAATAATCGAATACAACCCAGATACGATGATTGTTCAGTCTATCCATTCAACCTTCTGTTCAGTTCAGTCGCTCTTATGTATAACTGGAGAACAGTTACCTGGTGAGTATAACTATATGAACATCATCACGATATAATCGAATACAACCCAGATACGATCATTGTTTAGTCTATCCATTCAACCTTTGGTTCAATTCAGTCGCTCGTATGTATAACGGAAGAACAGTTACCTGGTGAGTATAACTATATAAACATAATCGAATACAACTCAGATACGATGATTGTTCAATCTATCCATTCAACCTTATGTTCGATTCGGTTGCTCGTATGTATATCGGAAGAACAGGTACCTGGTGAGTATATCTATATAAACATAATCGAATACAACTCAGATACGATGATTGTTCAATCTATCCATTTAACCTTCTGCTCGATTCGGTCGCTTGTATGTAAAACGGAAGGACAGTTACCTGGTGAGTATTGCTATATAAACATCATCACGATATCATCGAATACAACTCAGATACAAATATCGTTTCGTCTAACCATTTAACCTTCTGTTCGATTCAGTCGCTAGTATGTGTAACGGAAGTACCGTCACCTGGTAAGTATCACTATATATACAGTATTGCGATATAATCTGATACCACCCAGATACATTGATTGTTCAGTCTATCCATTCAACTTTCTGTTCGTTTCTGTCGCTCGTATGTGAAACGGGAATACCGTCACCTTATGTGTATAACTATATACACAGCATAACATCATAATCGAATACAACCCATATACTATCCATTCAACCTTCTGTTCGATTCGGTTGCTCGTATGTAAAACGAAAGAACAGTAACCTGGTGAGTATTTCTATATGAACGTCATCACGATATAATCGAATACAACTTTGTTACAATTATCGATCCGTCTAACCATCCAACCTTATGTTCGCATCAGACGCTCGTATGTGTAACGAAAGAACCGTTACATGGTAGGTGTAGTTAAATATACAACATAACGATATAATCGGAGACAACCCATATACAATGATTGTTCAATCTATCCATTCAACCTTATGTTCGATTCGGTTGCTAGTATGTTTAACGAAAGAACAGTTACCTGGTGAGACATAATATATAATAATCATCACGAAATAATCGAATACAACCCAGATACGATGATTGTTCAGTCTATCCATTCAACCTTCTGTTCAGTTCAGTCGCTCTTATGTATAACTGGAGAACAGTTACCTGGTGAGTATAACTATATGAACATCATCACGATATAATCGAATACAACCCCAGATACGATCATTGTTTAGTCTATCCATTCAACCTTCAGTTCAATTCAGTCGCTCGTATGTATAACGGAAGAACAGTTACCTGGTGAGTATAACTATATAAACATAATCGAATACAACTCAGATACGATGATTGTTCAATCTATCTATTCAACCTTATGTTCGATTCGGTTGCTCGTATGTATATCGGAAGAACAGGTACCTGGTGAGTATATCTATATAAACCTAATCGAATACAACTCAGATACGATGATTGTTCAATCTATCCATTTAACCTTCTGCTCGATTCGGTCGCTTGTATGTAAAACGGAAGGACAGTTACCTGGTGAGTATTGCTATATAAACATCATCACGATATCATCGAATACAACTCAGATACAATTATCGTTTCGTCTAACCATTTAACCTTCTGTTCGATTCAGTCGCTAGTATGTGTAACGGAAGTACCGTCACCTGGTAAGTATCACTATATATACAGTATTGCGATATAATCGGATACCACCCAGATACATTGATTGTTCAGTCTATCCATTCAACTTTCTGTTCGTTTCGGTCGCTCGTATGTGAAACGGGAATACCGTCACCTTATGTGTATAACTATATACACAGCATAACATCATAATCGAATACAACCCAGATACTATCCATTCAACCCTCTGTTCGATTCGGTTGCTTGTATGTATAACGAAAGAACAGTAACCTGGTGAGTATTTCTATATGAACGTCATCACGATATAATCGAATACAACTTAGTTACAATTATTGTTCCGTCTAACCATCCAACCTTATGTTCGATTCAGACGCTCGTATGTGTAACGAATAAACCGTTACATGGTAGGTGTAGTTAAATATACAACATAACGATATAATCGGAGACAACCCAAATACAATGATTGTTCAATCTATCCATTCAACCTTATGTTCGATTCGGTTGCTCGTATGTATATCGGGAGCACTGGTACCTGGTGAGTATAACTATATAAACATAATCGAATACAACCCAGATACGATGATTGTTCAATCTATACTGAATTCAACCTTCTGCTCGATTCGGTCGCTTGTATGTAAAACGGATGAACAGTTACCTGGTGAGTATTGCTATATAAACATCATCACGATATCATCGAATACAACTCAGATACAATTATCGTTTCGTCAAACCATTCAACATTCTGTTCGATTCAGTCGCTAGTATGTGTAACGGAAGTACCGTCACCTGGTAAGTATCACTATATATACAGTATTGCGATATAATCGGATACCACCCAGATACATTGATTGTTCAGTCTATCCATTCAACTTTCTGTTCGTTTCGGTCGCTCGTATGTGAAACGGGAATACCGTCACCTTATGTGTATAACTATATACACAGCATAACATCATAATCGAATACAACCCAGATACTATCCATTCAACCCTCTGTTCGATTCGGTTGCTTGTATGTATAACGAAAGAACAGTAACCTGGTGAGTATTTCTATATGAACGTCATCACGATATAATCGAATACAACTTAGTTACAATTATTGTTCCGTCTAACCATCCAACCTTATGTTCGATTCAGACGCTCGTATGTGTAACGAATAAACCGTTACATGGTAGGTGTAGTTAAATATACAACATAACGATCACTTCACAATTTTGCTTCAGATAATTTCTTCGAATTCAAAAAAAAGCTCCAATCTCAAAGATCGTTCCAGATACCATAAAATTTTGGATGACAAGAAATTGCTGGAAAATATAGGAAAAGTAAATTGGAATGATGTCCTTCGAACAGAAAATCTTCAAGAAGCGACTGATAAATTCGTATGTCTCGTACAAAATACAGTGGAAAAGTCTACGAAGTATATCAAAATAAAGAGTTGTGAGAGAAAACGGAAAAATTGGATATCAAAATCGTTGGTAGAAGCTACAAATAAAAAAAACCAAATGTATCATAAATTAAAAAAAGATCCGAATAATGAAATCCTACAACAAGAGTTTAGAAATTACAAAAAGGTACTCGAAAAATTAATTAAAAAAGCAAAATCGGATCATTACAGAAAAAAAATTGAAATAAATAAAAACGATTCGAAGCAATTATGGCAAACAGTTAACGAAATACTCACAAACCCTAGCTCTACAGAAATGAACAGCATAAACTCAAAAGAAGGGTATGTGTTAACAGAACCAGCAGAAATAGCAAATAACTTTAATGACTACTTCATAAATGTAGGTTCGGAATTAGCGGGAAAGATTAAAAAAGAAGATGGTTATAGAGAAATTAAAAAAATTAATGAAAATTCACTTTTTCTCCTCCCAACAAATCCTTCAGAGATTAAAAGTATTATATCGGAGCTGAAGAATAAAAAATCACCTGGACCCGACGATTTGAAATCAGAAACAATCAAAATTATAGTAGATTTCATCACGATTCCGCTTACATATATCATCAACAAATCATTTGGTACTGGTGAATTTCCTACAGCTTTCAAACTATCTACTGTTATACCAATTCACAAAAATGGTAATAGAGCCGAGATGTCTAACTATCGCCCCATAGCATTGATATCTAACTTCAGTAAAATCACTGAGAAAATAATAAAAAAACGACTGAATTCATTTCTGAATAAATACAACATTTTATCTGATTCACAGTTGGGATTCAGGGAAGGAAAATCAACTCAGGAAGCTATTAAAAAACTAACAGTTCGAATATACAAGGCTATAGACTTGAAAAAACCTTCCATCGGAATATTCGTAGATTTGGCAAAAGCCTTCGATACTGTTGATCACTCCATTCTGTTGCAAACCTTAGAGGATATTGGTATGAGAGGTACAGTATACAATCTTATGGAATCATATTTAACTGGAAGAAAACAACAAGTGCGAATTCAAAACCACATTAGTAAGGAACAAATGATTACATGTGGTGTACCACAAGGTACCGTGTTAGGGCCCTTACTTTTTACTGTATATCTGAACAATTTATTCATTACAGCAACTGAATGTGAAATAATAAGTTTTGCGGACGACACTGTCCTGTTTTATGAAAGCGACACCTGGCAGGAGTTAAAACATAAAATCGAAAATGACTTTCCCAATATAATAAAATGGCTGAATTATAGATTACTTTCAATTAATTTCGGGAAAACCATTTATTTACCTTTTAGCAGCAATAAAACTTATTCACCACACTTCAATCAAATTTCTATCGGTGATAACTTTACCATTATGTCGGCAGATAAAACTAAGTATCTTGGTATAGTGATTGATAAGCACCTCAAATGGAACTATCATATAGATTATCTAGTGAAAAAACTACGTTGTATTCTATATAGATTCAAGAGAATAGCAGATATATTTGAAACTAGACAGCTCAACATTATTTACCAAAGTTTGATAGAATCACACCTGAAATATGGAATAGTCGGATGGGGAGGAGTATCTAAAACCTATTTAAAGCCACTTGAAGTAACACAGAAACGATTCCTGAGAATGATGCTCTTCAAAAACAACAGATACGCGAGTGATGCTCTCTATGAGGAGTCTGAGATTTTTGATATCAGACAAATATTCTTTAACCACATCGCTACAACTCAGTTCTTCAATAAGACCGAACTTATTAGACCTTCTCATACCTATATTACGAGACAAAGAAATGATTATTTAGTACCTTTCGCTTCGAAATCAATAGGCCAAAAATGCTATAAATTTTTAGCACCAAAAATATTCAATATCCTTCCCGAAACACTACAAAACGAAACGTCAGCATTCAGATTCAAAAGAGATTTGAAACTTTTTATAAAACAATCACCTCGTCATTATATACGGTCAATAATCGAAAATTGAAAGTAATTTTAGATGTTCATAATCCTTAATGAACTCAGTACTTGTGAATTTGTGTATACCAATATTTTGAAATTTTAAACTCCTTAATATTTATATTTTATATCTCGATATTTTTTATTCTGTGTATTTGTGTTAAAATATTGTATGGTATTCTGCATTAGTAATTAATAATTATAATTATTTTGTTCTCACAATAATTGATTTTTTAATAATTGATTTAATAATCTTAGAATAGTTGTTCTTGAATTTGTTTGTATATGTATACTTATGGTGTATACGCCCACACACAAGCAGCACCTATACTGCTTCCGTGGTGTATTTGTTTATTCACAATAATGCTGCATTAGTTAAATAATACGCTGTTATTACTTTTCTTGTGTGAATAAATTATTATTATTATTATTATTATTATTATTATTATTAATCGGAGACAACCCAAATACAATGATTGTTCAATCTATCCATTCAACCTTATGTTCGATTCGGTTGCTCGTATGTATATCGGGAGCACTGGTACCTGGTGAGTATAACTATATAAACATAATCGAATACAACCCAGATACGATGATTGTTCAATCTATACTGAATTCAACCTTCTGCTCGATTCGGTCGCTTGTATGTAAAACGGATGAACAGTTACCTGGTGAGTATTGCTATATAAACATCATCACGATATCATCGAATACAACTCAGATACAATAATCGTTTCGTCAAACCATTCAACATTCTGTTCGATTCAGTCGCTAGTATGTGTAACGGAAGTATCGTCACCTGGTAAGTATCACTATATATACAGTATTGCGATATAATCGGATACCACCCAGATACATTGATTGTTCAGTCTATCCATTCAACTTTCTTTTTGTTTCGGTCGCTCGTATGTAAAACTGGAATACCGTCTCCTAGTGTGTATAACTATATACACAGCATAACATCATAATCGAATACAACCCATATACTATCCATTCAACCTTCTGTTCAATTCAATCGCTCGTATGTATAACGGAATAACAGTTACCTGGTGAGTATAACTATATAAACATAATCGAATACAACCCAGATACGATGATTGTTCACTCTATACTGAATTCAACCTTCTGCTCGATTCGGTCGCTAGTATGTAAAACGGAAGAACAGTTACCTGGTGAGTATTGCTATATAAACATCATCACGATATCATCGAATACAACTCAGATACAATTATCGTTTCGTCTATCAATTAAACCTTCTGTTCGATTCAGTCGCTAGTATGTGTAACGGAAGTACCGTCACCTGGTAAGTATCACTATATATACAGTATTGCGATATAATCGGATACCACCCAGATACATTGATTGTTCAGTCTATCCATTCAACTTCCTGTTCGTTTCGGTCGCTCGTATGTGAAACGGGAATACCGTCACCTTATGTGTATAACTATATACACAGCATAACATCATAATCGAACACAACCCAGATACTATCCATTCAACCTTCTGTTCGATTCGGTTACTCGTATGTATAACGAAAGAACAGTAACCTGGTGAGTATTTCTATATGAACGTCATCACGATATAATCGAATACAACTTAGTTACAATTATCGTTCCGTCTAACCATCCAACCTTATGTTCGATTCAGACGCTCGTATGTGTAACGAATTAACCGTTAATTGGTAGGGGTAGTTAAATATACAACATTACGATATAATCGGAGACAACCCAGATACAATGATTGTTCAATCTATCGATTCAACCTTATGTTCGATTCGGTTGCTAGTATGTATAACGAAAGAACAGTTACCTGGTTAGACATAATATATAATAATCATCACGAAATAATCGAATACAACCCAGATACGATGATTGTTCAGTCTATCCATTCAACCTTCTGTTCAGTTCAGTCGCTCTTATGTATAACTGGAGAACAGTTACCTGGTGAGTATAACTATATAGACATAATCGAATACAACTCAGATACGATGATTGTTCAATCTATCCATTTAACCTTCTGCTCGATTCGGTCGATTGTATGTAAAACGGTAGGACAGTTACCTGGTGAGTATTGCTATATAAACATCATCACGATATCATCGAATACAACTCAGATACAATCATCGTTTCGTCTAACCATTCAGCATTCTGTTCGATTCAGTCGCTAGTATGTATAACGGAAGTATCGTCACCTGGTAAGTATCACTATATATACAGTATTGCGATATAATCGGATACCACCCAGATACATTGATTGTTCAGTCTATCCAATCAACTTTCTTTTCGTTTCGGTCGCTCGTATGTAAAACGGGAATACCGTCTCCTAGTGTGTATAACTATATACACAGCATAACATCATAATCGAATACAACCCATATACTATCCATTCAACCTTCTGTTCAATTCAGTCGCTCGTATGTATAACGGAAGAACAGTTACCTGGTGAGTATAACTATATAAACATAATCGAATCAGATACGATGATTGTTCAATCTATCCATTCAACCTTATGTTCGATTCGGTTGCTCGTATGTATATCGGAAGAACAGGTACCTGGTGAGTATATCTATATAAACATAATCGAATACAACTCAGATACGATGATTGTTCAATCTATCCATTTAACCTTCTGCTCGATTCGGTCGCTTGTATGTAAAACGGAAGGACAGTTACCTGGTGAGTATTGCTATATAAACATCATCACGATATCATCGAATACAACTCAGATACAATTATCGGTTTCGTCTAACCATTCAACCTTCTGTTCGATTCAGTCGCTAGTATGTGTAACGGAAGTACCGTCACCTGGTAAGTATCACTATATATTCAGTATTGCGATATAATCGGATACCACCCAGATACATTGATTGTTCAGTCTATCCATTCAACTTTCTGTTCGTTTCGGTCGCTCGTATGTGAAACGGGAATACCGTCACCTTATGTGTATAACTATATACACAGCATAACATCATAATCGAATACAACCCAGATACTATCCATTCAACCTTCTGTTCGATTCGGTTGCTCGTATGTATAACGAAGGAACAGTAACCTGGTGAGTATTGCTATATAAACATCATCACGATATCATCGAATACAACTCAGATACAATTATCGTTTTGTCTAACCATTCAACATTCTGTTCGATTCAGTCGCTAGTATGTGTAACGGAAGTATCGTCACCTGGTAAGTATCACTATATATACAGTATTGCGATATAATCGGATACCACCCAGATACATTGATTGTTCAGTCTATCCATTCAACTTTCTTTTTGTTTCGGTAGCTCGTATGTAAAACGGAAATACCGTCTTCTAGTGTGTATAACTATATACACAGCATAACATCATAATCGAATACAATCCATATACTATTTATTCAACCTTCTGTTCAATTCATTCGCTCGTATGTATAACGGAAGAACAGTTACCTGGTGAGTATAACTATATAAACATAATCGAATACAACCCAGATACGATGATTTTTCAATCTATACTGAATTCAACCTTCTGCTCGATTCGGTCGCTTGAATGTAAAACGGAAGAACAGTTACCTGGTGAGTATTGCTATATAAACATCATCACGATATCATCGAATACAACTCAGATACAATTATCGTTTCGTCTAACCATTTAACCTTCTGTTCGATTCAGTCGCTAGTATGTGTAACGGAAGTACCGTCACCTGGTAAGTATCACTATATATACAGTATTGCGATATAATCGGATACCACCCAGATACATTGATTGTTCAGTCTATCCATTCAACTTTCTGTTCGTTTCGGTCGCTCGTATGTGAAACGGGAATATCGTCACCTTATGTGTATAACTATATACACAGCATAACATCATAATCGAATACAACCCATATACTATCCATTCAACCTTCTGTTCGATTCGGTTGCTCGTATGTAAAACGAAAGAACAGTAACCTGGTGAGTATTTCTATATGAACGTCATAACGATATAATCGAATACAACTTAGTTACAATTATCGATCCGTCTAACCATCCAACCTTATGTTCGCATCAGACGCTCGTATGTGTAACGAAAGAACCGTTACATGGTAGGTGTAGTTAAATATACAACATAACGATATAATCGGAGACAACCCATATACAATGATTGTTCAATCTATCCATTCAACCTTATGTTCGATTCGGTTGCTCGTATCTATATCGGAAAAAAAGGTACCTGGTGAGTATATCTATATAAACCTAATCGAATACAACTCAGATACGATGATTGTTCAATCTATCCATTTAACCTTCTGCTCGATTCGGTCGCTTGTATGTAAAACGGAAGGACAGTTACCTGGTGAGTATTGCTATATAAACATCATCACGATATCATCGAATACAACTCAGATACAATTATCGTTTCGTCTAACCATTCAACATTCTGTTCGATTCAGTCGCTAGTATGTGTAACGGAAGTATCGTCACCTGGTAAGTATCACTATATATACAGTATTGCGATATAATCGGATACCACCCAGATACATTGATTGTTCAGTCTATCCATTCAACTTTCTTTTCGTTTCGGTCGCTCGTATGTAAAACGGGAATACCGTCTCCTAGTGTGTATAACTATATACACAGCATAACATCATAATCGAATACAACCCATATACTATCCATTCAACCTTCTGTTCAATTCAGTCGCTCGTATGTATAACGGAAGAACAGTTACCTGGTGAGTATTACTATATAAACATAATCGAATACAACCCAGATACGATGATTGTTCAATCTATACTGAATTCAACCTTCTGCTCGATTCGGTCGCTTGTATGTTAAACGGAAGAACAGTTACCTGGTGAGTATTGCTATATAAACATCATCACGATATCATCGAATACAACTCAGATACAATTATCGTTTTGTCTAACCATTTAACCTTCTGTTCGATTCAGTCGCTAGTATGTGTAACGGAAGTACCGTCACCTGGTAAGTATCACTATATATACAGTATTGCGATATAATCGGATACCACCCAGATACATTGATTGTTCAGTCTATCCATTCAACTTTCTGTTCGTTTCGGTCTCTCGTATGTGAAACGGGAATACCGTCACCTTATGTGTATAACTATATACACAGCATAACATCATAATCGAATACAACCCAGATACTATCCATTCAACCTTCTGTTCGATTCGGTTGCTCGTATGTATAACGAAAGAACAGTAACCTGGTGAGTATTTCTATATGAACGTCATCACGATATAATCGAATACAAGTTAGTTACAATTATCGTTCCGTCTAACCATCCAACCTTATGTTCGATTCAGACGCTCGTATGTGTAACGAAAGAACCGTTACATGATAGGTGTAGTTAAATATACAACATAACGATATAATCGGAGACAACCCAGATACAATGATCGTTCAATCCATCCATTCAACCTTATGTTCGATTCGGTTGCTAGTATGTATAACGAAAGAACAGTTACCTGGTTAGACATAATATATAATAATCATCACGAAATAATCGAATACAACCCAGATACGATGATTGTTCAGTCTATCCATTCAACCTTCTGTTCAGTTCAGTCGCTCTTATGTATAACTGGAGAACAGTTACCTGGTGAGTATAACTATATGAACATCATCACGATATAATCGAATACAACCCAGATACGATCATTGTTTAGTCTATCCATTCAACCTTTGGTTCAATTCAGTCGCTCGTATGTATAACGGAAGAACAGTTACCTGGTGAGTATAACTATATAAACATAATCGAATACAACTCAGATACGATGATTGTTCAATCTATCCATTCAACCTTATGTTCGATTCGGTTGCTCGTATGTATATCGGAAGAACAGGTACCTGGTGAGTATATCTATATAAACATAATCGAATACAACTCAGATACGATGATTGTTCAATCTATCCATTTAACCTTCTGCTCGATTCGGTCGCTTGTATGTAAAACGGAAGGACAGTTACCTGGTGAGTATTGCTATATAAACATCATCACGATATCATCGAATACAACTCAGATACAATTATCGTTTCGTCTAACCATTTAACCTTCTGTTCGATTCAGTCGCTAGTATGTGTAACGGAAGTACCGTCACCTGGTAAGTATCACTATATATTCAGTATTGCGATATAATCGGATACCACCCAGATACATTGATTGTTCAGTCTATCCATTCAACTTTCTGTTCGTTTCGGTCGCTCGTATGTGAAACGGGAATACCGTCACCTTATGTGTATAACTATATACCCAGCATAACATCATAATCGAATACAACCCACATACTATCCATTCAACCTTCTGTTCGATTCGGTTGCTCGTATGTATAACGAAAGAACAGTAACCTGGTGAGTATTGCTATATAAACATCATCACGATATCATCGAATACAACTCAGATACAATTATCGTTTCGTCTAACCATTCAACATTCTGTTCGATTCAGTCGCTAGTATGTGTAACGGAAGTATCGTCACCTGGTAAGTATCACTATATATACAGTATTGCGATATAATCGGATACCACCCAGATACATTGACTGTTCAGTCTATCCATTCAACTTTCTTTTTGTTTCGGTAGCTCGTATGTAAAACGGAAATACCGTCTTCTAGTGTGTATAACTATATACACAGCATAACATCATAATCGAATACAATCCATATACTATTTATTCAACCTTCTGTTCAATTCATTCGCTCGTATGTATAACGGAAGAACAGTTACCTGGTGAGTATAACTATATAAACATAATCGAATACAACCCAGATACGATGATTTTTCAATCTATACTGAATTCAACCTTCTGCTCGATTCGGTCGCTTAAATGTAAAACGGAAGAACAGTTACCTGGTGAGTATTGCTATATAAACATCATCACGATATCATCGAATACAACTCAGATACAAATATCGTTTCGTCTAACCATTTAACCTTCTGTTCGATTCAGTCGCTAGTATGTGTAACGGAAGTACCGTCACCTGGTAAGTATCACTATATATACAGTATTGCGATATAATCTGATACCACCCAGATACATTGATTGTTCAGTCTATCCATTCAACTTTCTGTTCGTTTCTGTCGCTCGTATGTGAAACGGGAATACCGTCACCTTATGTGTATAACTATATACACAGCATAACATCATAATCGAATACAACCCATATACTATCCATTCAACCTTCTGTTCGATTCGGTTGCTCGTATGTAAAACGAAAGAACAGTAACCTGGTGAGTATTTCTATATGAACGTCATCACGATATAATCGAATACAACTTAGTTACAATTATCGATCCGTCTAACCATCCAACCTTATGTTCGCATCAGACGCTCGTATGTGTAACGAAAGAACCGTTACATGGTTGGTGTAGTTAAATATACAACATAACGATATAATCGGAGACAACCCATATACAATGATTGTTCAATCTATCCATTCAACCTTATGTTCGATTCGGTTGCTAGTATGTTTAACGAAAGAACAGTTACCTGGTGAGACATAATATATAATAATCATCACGAAATAATCGAATACAACCCAGATACGATGATTGTTCAGTCTATCCATTCAACCTTCTGTTCAGTTCAGTCGCTCTTATGTATAACTGGAGAACAGTTACCTGGTGAGTATAACTATATGAACATCATCACGATATAATCGAATACAACCCCAGATACGATCATTGTTTAGTCTATCCATTCAACCTTCAGTTCAATTCAGTCGCTCGTATGTATAACGGAAGAACAGTTACCTGGTGAGTATAACTATATAAACATAATCGAATACAACTCAGATACGATGATTGTTCAATCTATCTATTCAACCTTATGTTCGATTCGGTTGCTCGTATGTATATCGGAAGAACAGGTACCTGGTGAGTATATCTATATAAACCTAATCGAATACAACTCAGATACGATGATTGTTCAATCTATCCATTTAACCTTCTGCTCGATTCGGTCGCTTGTATGTAAAACGGAAGGACAGTTACCTGGTGAGTATTGCTATATAAACATCATCACGATATCATCGAATACAACTCAGATACAATTATCGTTTCGTCTAACCATTCAACATTCTGTTCGATTCAGTCGCTAGTATGTGTAACGGAAGTATCGTCACCTGGTAAGTATCACTATATATACAGTATTGCGATATAATCGGATACCACCCAGATACATTGATTGTTCAGTCTATCCATTCAACTTTCTTTTCGTTTTGGTCGCTCGTATGTAAAACGGGAATACCGTCTCCTAGTGTGTATAACTATATACACAGCATAACATCATAATCGAATACAACCCATATACTATCCATTCAACCTTCTGTTCAATTCAGTCGCTCGTATGTATAACGGAAGAACAGTTACCTGGTGAGTATAACTATATAAACATAATCGAATACAACCCAGATACGATGATTGTTCAATCTATACTGAATTCAACCTTCTGCTCGATTCGGTCGCTTGTATGTAAAACGGAAGAACAGTTACCTGGTGAGTATTGCTATATAAACATCATCACGATATCATCGAATACAACTCAGATACAATTATCGTTTCGTCTAACCATTTAACCTTCTGTTCGATTCAGTCGCTAGTATGTGTAACGGAAGTACCGTCACCTGGTAAGTATCACTATATATACAGTATTGCGATATATCGGATACCACCCAGATACATTGATTGTTCAGTCTATCCATTCAACTTTCTGTTCGTTTCGGTCGCTCGTATGTGAAACGGGAATACCGTCACCTTATCTGTATAACTATATACACAGCATAACATCATAATCGAATACAACCCAGATACTATCCATTCAACCTTCTGTTCGATTCGGTTGCTCGTATGTATAACGAAAGAACAGTAACCTGGTGAGTATTTCTATATGAACGTGATCACGATATAATCGAATGCAAGTTAGTTACAATTATCGTTCCGTCTAACCATCCAACCTTATGTTCGATTCAGACGCTCGTATGTGTAACGAAAGAACCGTTACATGGTAGGTGTAGTTAAATATACAACATAACGATATAATCGGAGACAACCCAGATACAATGATTGTTCAATCTATCCATTCAACCTTATGTTCGATTCGGTTGCTAGTATGTATAAAGAAAGAACAGTTACCTGGTTAGACATAATATATAATAATCATCACGAAATAATCGAATACAACCCAGATACGATTATTGTTCAGTCTATCCATTCAACCTTCTGTTCAGTTCAGTCGCTCTTATGTATAACTGGAGAACAGTTACCTGGTGAGTATAACTATATAAACATCATCACGATATCATCGAATACAACCCCAGATACGATCATTGTTTAGTCTATCTATTCAACCTTCTGTTCAATTCAGTCGCTCGTATGTATAACGGAAGAACAGTTACCTGGTGAGTATAACTATATAAACATAATCGAATACAACTCAGATACGATGATTGTTCAATCTATCCATTCAACCTTATGTTCGATTCGGTTGCTCGTATGTATATCGGAAGAACAGGTACCTGGTGAGTATATCTATATAAACATAATCGAATACAACTCAGATACGATGTTTGTTCAATCTATCCATTTAACCTTCTGCTCGATTCGGTCGCTTGTATGTAAAACGGAAGGACAGTTACCTGGTGAGTATTGCTATATAAACATCATCACGATATCATCGAATACAACTCAGATACAATTATCGTTTCGTCTAACCATTTAACCTTCTGTTCGATTCAGTCGCTAGTATGTGTAACGGAAGTACCGTCACCTGGTAAGTATCACTATATATTCAGTATTGCGATATAATCGGATACCACCCAGATACATTGATTGTTCAGTCTATCCATTCAACTTTCTGTTCGTTTCGGTCGCTCGTATGTGAAACGGGAATACCGTCACCTTATGTGTATAACTATATACACAGCATAACATCATAATCGAATACAACCCAGATACTATCCATTCAACCTTCTGTTCGATTCGGTTGCTCGTATGTATAACGAAAGAACAGTAACCTGGTGAGTATTGCTATATAAACATCATCACGATATCATCGAATACAACTCAGATACAATTATCGTTTCGTCTAACCATTCAACATTCTGTTCGATTCAGTCGCTAGTATGTGTAACGGAAGTATCGTCACCTGGTAAGTATCACTATATATACAGTATTGCGATATAATCGGATACCACCCAGATACATTGACTGTTCAGTCTATCCATTCAACTTTCTTTTTGTTTCGGTAGCTCGTATGTAAAACGGAAATACCGTCTTCTAGTGTGTATAACTATATACACAGCATAACATCATAATCGAATACAATCCATATACTATTTATTCAACCTTCTGTTCAATTCATTCGCTCGTATGTATAACGGAAGAACAGTTACCTGGTGAGTATAACTATATAAACATAATCGAATACAACCCAGATACGATGATTTTTCAATCTATACTGAATTCAACCTTCTGCTCGATTCGGTCGCTTGAATGTAAAACGGAAGAACAGTTACCTGGTGAGTATTGCTATATAAACATCATCACGATATCATCGAATACAACTCAGATACAATTATCGTTTCGTCTAACCATTTAATCTTCTGTTCGATTCAGTCGCTAGTATGTGTAACGGAAGTACCGTCACCTGGTAAGTATCACTATATATACAGTATTGCGATATAATCTGATACCACCCAGATACATTGATTGTTCAGTCTATCCATTCAACTTTCTGTTCGTTTCTGTCGCTCGTATGTGAAACGGGAATACCGTCACCTTATGTGTATAACTATATACACAGCATAACATCATAATCGAATACAACCCATATACTATCCATTCAACCTTCTGTTCGATTCGGTTGCTCGTATGTAAAACGAAAGAACAGTAACCTGGTGAGTATTTCTATATGAACGTCATCACGATATAATCGAATACAACTTAGTTACAATTATCGATCCGTCTAACCATCCAACCTTATGTTCGCATCAGACGCTCGTATGTGTAACGAAAGAACCGTTACATGGTAGGTCTAGTTAAATATACAACATAACGATATAATCGGAGACAACCCATTTACAATGATTGTTCAATCTATCCATTCAACCTTATGTTCGATTCGGTTGCTAGTATGTATAACGAAAGAACAGTTACCTGGTGAGACATAATATATAATAATCATCACGAAATAATCGAATACAACCCAGATACGATGATTGTTCAGTCTATCCATTCAACCTTCTGTTCAGTTCAGTCGCTCTTATGTATAACTGGAGAACAGTTACCTGGTGAGTATAACTATATGAACATCATCACGATATAATCGAATACAACCCCAGATACGATCATTGTTTAGTCTATCCATTCAACCTTCAGTTCAATTCAGTCGCTCGTATGTATAACGGAAGAACAGTTACCTGGTGAGTATAACTATATAAACATAATCGAATACAACTCAGATACGATGATTGTTCAATCTATCTATTCAACCTTATGTTCGATTCGGTTGCTCGTATGTATATCGGAAGAACAGGTACCTGGTGAGTATATCTATATAAACCCAATCGAATACAACTCAGATACGATGATTGTTCAATCTATCCATTTAACCTTCTGCTCGATTCAGTCGCTTGTATGTAAAACGGAAGGACAGTTACCTGGTGAGTATTGCTATATAAACATCATCACGATATCATCGAATACAACTCAGATACAATTATCGTTTCGTCTAACCATTCAACATTCTGTTCGATTCAGTCGCTAGTATGTGTAACGGAAGTATCGTCACCTGGTAAGTATCACTATATATACAGTATTGCGATATAATCGGATACCACCCAGATACATTGATTGTTCAGTCTATCCATTCAACTTTCTTTTCGTTTCGGTCGCTCGTATGTAAAACGGGAATACCGTCTCCTAGTGTGTATAACTATATACACAGCATAACATCATAATCGAATACAACCCATATACTATCCATTCAACCTTCTGTTCAATTCAGTCGCTCGTATGTATAACGGAAGAACAGTTACCTGGTGAGTATAACTATATAAACATAATCGAATACAACCCAGATACAATGATTGTTCAATCTATACTGAATTCAACCTTCTGCTCGATTCGGTCGCTTGTATGTAAAACGGAAGAACAGTTACCTGGTGAGTATTGCTATATAAACATCATCACGATATCATCGAATACAACTCAGATACAATTATCGTTTCGTCTAACCATTTAACCTTCTGTTCGATTCAGTCGCTAGTATGTGTAACGGAAGTACCGTCACCTGGTTAGTATCACTATATATACAGTATTGCGATATAATCGGATACCACCCAGATACATTGATTGTTCAGTCTATCCATTCAACTTTCTGTTCGTTTCGGTCGCTCGTATGTGAAACGGGAATACCGTCACCTCATGTGTATAACTATATACACAGCATAACATCATAATCGAATACAACCCAGATACTATCCATTCAACCTTCTGTTCGATTCGGTTGCTCGTATGTATAACGAAAGAACAGTAACCTGGTGAGTATTTCTATATGAACGTCATCACGATATAATCGAATACAACTTAGTTACAATTATCGTTCCGTCTAACCATCCAACCTTATGTTCGATTCAGACGCTCGTATGTGTAACGAAAGAACCGTTACATGGTAGGTGTAGTTAAATATACAACATAACGATATAATCGGAGACAACCCAGATACAATGATTGTTCAATCTATCCATTCAACCTTATGTTCGATTCGGTTGCTAGTATGTATAACGAAAGAACAGTTACCTGGTTAGACATAATATATAATAATCATCACGAAATAATCGAATACAACCCAGATACGATGATTGTTCAGTCTATCCATTCAACCTTCTGTTCAGTTCAGTCGCTCTTATGTATAACTGGAGAACAGTTACCTGGTGAGTATAACTATATGAACATCATCACGATATAATCGAATACAACCCCAGATACGATCATTGTTTAGTCTATCCATTCAACCTTCAGTTCAATTCAGTCGCTCGTATGTATAACGGAAGAACAGTTACCTGGTGAGTATAACTATATAAACATAATCGAATACAACTCAGATACGATGATTGTTCAATCTATCCATTCAACCTTATGTTCGATTCGGTTGCTCGTATGTATATCGGAAGAACAGGTACCTGGTGAGTATATCTATATAAACATAATCGAATACAACTCAGATACGATGATTGTTCAATCTATCCATTTAACCTTCTGCTCGATTCGGTCGCTTGTATGTAAAACGGAAGGACAGTCACCTGGTGAGTATTGCTATATAAACATCATCACGATATCATCGAATACAACTCGGATACAATTATCGTTTCGTCTAACCATTCAACATTCTGTTCGATTCAGTCGCTAGTATGTGTAACGGAAGTATCGTCACCTGGTAAGTATCACTATATATACAGTATTGCGATATAATCGGATACCACCCAGATACATTGATTGTTCAGTCTATCCATTCAACTTTCTTTTCGTTTCGGTCGCTCGTATGTAAAACGGGAATACCGTCTCCTAGTGTGTATAACTATATACACAGCATAACATCATAATCGAATACAACCCATATACTATCCATTCAACCTTCTGTTCAATTCAGTCGCTCGTATGTATAACGGAAGAACAGTTACCTGGTGAGTATAACTATATAAACATAATCGAATACAACCCAGATACGATGATTGTGCAATCTATACTGAATTCAACCTTCTGCTCGATTCGGTCGCTTGTATGTAAAACGGAAGAACAGTTACCTGGTGAGTATTGCTATATAAACATCATCACGATATCATCGAATACAACTCAGATACAATAATTATCGTTTCGTCTATCAATTAAACCTTCTGTTCGATTCAGTCGCTAGTATGTGTAACGGAAGTACCGTCACCTGGTAAGTATCACTATATATACAGTATTGCGATATAATCGGTTACCACCCAGATACATTGATTGTTCAGTCTATCCATTCAACTTTCTTTTCGTTTTGGTCGCTCTTATGTAAAACGGGAATACGTCTCCTAGTGTGTATAACTATATACACAGCATAACATCATAATCGAATACAACCCATATACTATCCATTCAACCTTCTGTTCAATTCAGTCGCTCGTATGTATAACGGAAGAACAGTTACCTGGTGAGTATAACTATATAAACATAATCGAATACAACCCAGATACGATGATTGTTCAATCTATACTGAATTCAACCTTCTGCTCGATTCGGTCGCTTCTATGTAAAACGGGAGAACAGTTACCTGGTGAGTATTGCTATATAAACATCATCACGATATCATCGAATACAACTCAGATACAATTATCGTTTCGTCTAACCATTTAACCTTCTGTTCGATTCAGTCGCTAGTATGTGTAACGGAAGTACCGTCACCTGGTAAGTATCACTATATATACAGTATTGCGATATAATCGGATACCACCCAGATACATTGATTGTTCAGTCTATCCATTCAACTTTCTGTTCGTTTCGGTCGCTCGTATGTGAAACGGGAATACCGTCACCTTATGTGTATAACTATATACACAGCATAACATCATAATCGAATACAACTCAGATACTATCCATTCAACCCTCTGTTCGATTCGGTTGCTTGTATGTATAACGAAAGAACAGTAACCTGGTGAGTATTTCTATATGAACGTCATCACGATATAATCGAATACAACTTAGTTACAATTATTGTTCCGTCTAACCATCCAACCTTATGTTCGATTCAGACGCTCGTATGTGTAACGAATAAACCGTTACATGGTAGGTGTAGTTAAATATACAACATAACGATATAATCGGAGACAACCCAAATACAATGATTGTTCAATCTATCCATTCAACCTTATGTTCGATTCGGTTGCTCGTATGTATATCGGGAGCACTGGTACCTGGTGAGTATATCTATATAAACATAATCGAATACAACTCAGATACGATGATTGTTCAATCTATCCATTTAACCTTCTGCTCGATTCGGTCGCTTGTATGTAAAACGGAAGGACAGTTACCTGGTGAGTATTGCTATATAAACATCATCACGATATCATCGAATACAACTCAGATACATTTATCGTTTCGTCTAACCATTCAACATTCTGTTCGATTCAGTCGCTAGTATGTGTAACGGAAGTATCGTCACCTGGTAAGTATCACTATATATACAGTATTGCGATATAATCGGATACCACCCAGATACATTGATTGTTCAGTCTATCCATTCAACTTTCTTTTCGTTTCGGTCGCAATTATGTAAAACGGGAATACCGTCTCCTAGTGTGTATAACTATATACACAGCATAACATCATAATCGAATACAACCCATATACTATCCATTCAACCTTCTGTTCAATTCAGTCGCTCGTATGTATAACGGAAGAACAGTTACCTGGTGAGTATAACTATATAAACATAATCGAATACAACCCAGATACAATGATTGTTCAATTTATACTGAATTCAACCTTCTGCTCGATTCGGTCGCTTGTATGTAAAACGGAAGAACAGTTACCTGGTGAGTATTGCTATATAAACATCATCACGATATCATCGAATACAACTCAGATACAATTATCGTTTCGTCTAACCATTTAACCTTCTGTTCGATTCAGTCGCTAGTATGTGTAACGGAAGTACCGTCACCTGGTAAGTATCACAATATATACAGTATTGCGATATAATCGGATACCACCCAGATACATTGATTGTTCAGTCTATCCATTCAACTTTCTGTTCGTTTCGGTCGCTCGTATGTGAAACGGGAATACCGTCACCTTATGTGTATAACTATATACACAGCATAACATCATAATCGAATACAACCCAGATACTATCCATTCAACCTTCTGTTCGATTCGGTTGCTCGTATGTATAACGAAAGAACAGTAACCTGGTGAGTATTTCTATATGAACGTCATCACGATATAATCGAATACAACTTAGTTACAATTATCGTTCCGTCTAACCATCCAACCTTATGTTCGATTCAGACGCTCGTATGTGTAACGAAAGAACCGTTACATGGTAGGTGTAAGTAAATATACAACTTAACGATATAATCGGAGACAACCCAGATACAATGATTGTTCAATCTATCCATTCAACCTTATGTTCGATTCGGATGCTAGTATGTATAACGAAAGAACAGTTACCTGGTTGGACATAATATATAATAATCATCACGAAATAATCGAATACCACCCAGATACATTGATTGTTCAGTCTATCCATTCAACTTTCTGTTCGTTTCGGTCGCTCGTATGTGAAACGGGAATACCGTCACCTTATGTGTATAACTATATACACAGCATAACATCATAATCGAATACAACCCAGATACTATCCATTCAACCTTCTGTTCGATTCGGTTGCTCGTATGTATAACGAAAGAACAGTAACCTGGTGAGTATTTCTATATGAACGTCATCACGATATAATCGAATACAACTTAGTTACAATTATCGTTCCGTCTAACCATCCAACCTTATGTTCGATTCAGACGCTCGTATGTGTAACGAAAGAACCGTTACATGGTAGGTGTAGTTAAAAATACAACATAACGATATAATCGGAGACAACCCAGATACAATGATTGTTCAATCTATCCATTCAACCTTATGTTCGATTCGGATGCTAGTATGTATAACGAAAGAACAGTTACCTGGTTAGACATAATATATAATAATCATCACGAAATAATCGAATACAACCCAGATACGATGATTGTTCAGTCTATCCATTCAACCTTCTGTTCAGTTCAGTCGCTCTTATGTATAACTGGAGAACAGTTACCTGGTGAGTATAACTATATGAACATCATCACGATATAATCGAATACAACCCCAGATACGATCATTGTTTAGTCTATCCATTCAACCTTCAGTTCAATTCAGTCGCTCGTATGTATAACGGAAGAACAGTTACCTGGTGAGTATAACTATATAAACATAATCGAATACAACTCAGATACGATGATTGTTCAATCTATCCATTCAACCTTATGTTCGATTCGGTTGCTCGTATGTATATCGGAAGAACAGGTACCTGTTGAGTATATCTATATAAACATAATCGAATACAACTCAGATACGATGATTGTTCAATCTATCCATTTAACCTTCTGCTCGATTCGGTCGCTTGTATGTAAAACGGAAGGACAGTTACCTGGTGAGTATTGCTATATAAACATCATCACGATATCATCGAATACAACTCAGATACAATTATCGTTTCGTCTAAACATTCAACATTCTGTTCGATTCAGTCGCTAGTATGTGTAACGGAAGTATCGTCACCTGGTAAGTATCAATATATATACAGTATTGCGATATAATCGGATACCACCCAGATACATTGATTGTTCAGTCTATCCATTCAACTTTCTTTTCGTTTCGGTCGCTCGTATGTAAAACGGGAATACCGTCTCCTAGTGTGTATAACTATATACACAGCATAACATCATAATCGAATACAACCCATATACTATCCATTCAACCTTCTGTTCAATTCAGTCGCTCGTATGTATAACGAAAGAACAGTTACCTGGTGAGTATAACTATATAAACATAATCGAATACAACCCAGATACGATGATTGTTCAATCTATACTGAATTCAACCTTCTGCTCGATTCGGTCGCTTGTATGTAAAACAGATGAACAGTTACCTGGTGAGTATTGCTATATAAACATCATCACGATATCATCGAATACAACTCAGATACAATTATCGTTTCGTCAAACCATTCAACATTCTGTTCGATTCAGTCGCTAGTATGTGTAACGGAAGTATCGTCACCTGGTAAGTATCACTATATATACAGTATTGCGATATAATCGGATACCACCCAGATACATTGATTGTTCAGTCTATCCATTCAACTTTCTTTTTGTTTCGGTCGCTCGTATGTAAAACTGGAATACCATCTCCTAGTGTGTATAACTATATACACAGCATAACATCATAATCGAATACAACCCATATACTATCCATTCAACCTTCTGTTCAATTCAATCGCTCGTATTTATAACGGAATAACAGTTACCTGGTGAGTATAACAATATAAACATAATCGAATACAACCCAGATACGATGATTGTTCACTCTATACTGAATTCAACCTTCTGCTCGATTCGGTCGCTAGTATGTAAAACGGAAGAACAGTTACCTGGTGAGTATTGCTATATAAACATCATCACGATATCATCGAATACAACTCAGATACAATTATCGTTTCGTCTATCAATTAAACCTTCTGTTCGATTCAGTCGCTAGTATGTGTAACGGAAGTACCGTCACCTGGTAAGTATCACTATATATACAGTATTGCGATATAATCGGATACCACCCAGATACATTGATTGTTCAGTCTATCCATTCAACTTTCTGTTCGTTTCGGTCGCTCGTATGTGAAACGGGAATACCGTCACCTTATGTGTATAACTATATACACAGCATAACATCATAATCGAATACAACTCAGATACTATCCATTCAACCCTCTGTTCGATTCGGTTGCTTGTATGTATAACGAAAGAACAGTAACCTGGTGAGTATTTCTATATGAACGTCATCACGATATAATCGAATACAACTTAGTTACAATTATTGTTCCGTCTAACCATCCAACCTTATGTTCGATTCAGACGCTCGTATGTGTAACGAATAAACCGTTACATGGTAGGTGTAGTTAAATATACAACATAACGATATAATCGGAGACAACCCAAATACAATGATTGTTCAATCTATCCATTCAACCTTATGTTCGATTCGGTTGCTCGTATGTATATCGGGAGCACTGGTACCTGGTGAGTATATCTATATAAACATAATCGAATACAACTCAGATACGATGATTGTTCAATCTATCCATTTAACCTTCTGCTCGATTCGGTCGCTTGTATGTAAAACGGAAGGACAGTTACCTGGTGAGTATTGCTATATAAACATCATCACGATATCATCGAATACAACTCAGATACATTTATCGTTTCGTCTAACCATTCAACATTCTGTTCGATTCAGTCGCTAGTATGTGTAACGGAAGTATCGTCACCTGGTAAGTATCACTATATATACAGTATTGCGATATAATCGGATACCACCCAGATACATTGATTGTTCAGTCTATCCATTCAACTTTCTTTTCGTTTCGGTCGCAATTATGTAAAACGGGAATACCGTCTCCTAGTGTGTATAACTATATACACAGCATAACATCATAATCGAATACAACCCATATACTATCCATTCAACCTTCTGTTCAATTCAGTCGCTCGTATGTATAACGGAAGAACAGTTACCTGGTGAGTATAACTATATAAACATAATCGAATACAACCCAGATACAATGATTGTTCAATTTATACTGAATTCAACCTTCTGCTCGATTCGGTCGCTTGTATGTAAAACGGAAGAACAGTTACCTGGTGAGTATTGCTATATAAACATCATCACGATATCATCGAATACAACTCAGATACAATTATCGTTTCGTCTAACCATTTAACCTTCTGTTCGATTCAGTCGCTAGTATGTGTAACGGAAGTACCGTCACCTGGTAAGTATCACAATATATACAGTATTGCGATATAATCGGATACCACCCAGATACATTGATTGTTCAGTCTATCCATTCAACTTTCTGTTCGTTTCGGTCGCTCGTATGTGAAACGGGAATACCGTCACCTTATGTGTATAACTATATACACAGCATAACATCATAATCGAATACAACCCAGATACTATCCATTCAACCTTCTGTTCGATTCGGTTGCTCGTATGTATAACGAAAGAACAGTAACCTGGTGAGTATTTCTATATGAACGTCATCACGATATAATCGAATACAACTTAGTTACAATTATCGTTCCGTCTAACCATCCAACCTTATGTTCGATTCAGACGCTCGTATGTGTAACGAAAGAACCGTTACATGGTAGGTGTAGTTAAATATACAACTTAACGATATAATCGGAGACAACCCAGATACAATGATTGTTCAATCTATCCATTCAACCTTATGTTCGATTCGGATGCTAGTATGTATAACGAAAGAACAGTTACCTGGTTGGACATAATATATAATAATCATCACGAAATAATCGAATACCACCCAGATACATTGATTGTTCAGTCTATCCATTCAACTTTCTGTTCGTTTCGGTCGCTCGTATGTGAAACGGGAATACCGTCACCTTATGTGTATAACTATATACACAGCATAACATCATAATCGAATACAACCCAGATACTATCCATTCAACCTTCTGTTCGATTCGGTTGCTCGTATGTATAACGAAAGAACAGTAACCTGGTGAGTATTTCTATATGAACGTCATCACGATATAATCGAATACAACTTAGTTACAATTATCGTTCCGTCTAACCATCCAACCTTATGTTCGATTCAGACGCTCGTATGTGTAACGAAAGAACCGTTACATGGTAGGTGTAGTTAAAAATACAACATAACGATATAATCGGAGACAACCCAGATACAATGATTGTTCAATCTATCCATTCAACCTTATGTTCGATTCGGATGCTAGTATGTATAACGAAAGAACAGTTACCTGGTTAGACATAATATATAATAATCATCACGAAATAATCGAATACAACCCAGATACGATGATTGTTCAGTCTATCCATTCAACCTTCTGTTCAGTTCAGTCGCTCTTATGTATAACTGGAGAACAGTTACCTGGTGAGTATAACTATATGAACATCATCACGATATAATCGAATACAACCCCAGATACGATCATTGTTTAGTCTATCCATTCAACCTTCAGTTCAATTCAGTCGCTCGTATGTATAACGGAAGAACAGTTACCTGGTGAGTATAACTATATAAACATAATCGAATACAACTCAGATACGATGATTGTTCAATCTATCCATTCAACCTTATGTTCGATTCGGTTGCTCGTATGTATATCGGAAGAACAGGTACCTGTTGAGTATATCTATATAAACATAATCGAATACAACTCAGATACGATGATTGTTCAATCTATCCATTTAACCTTCTGCTCGATTCGGTCGCTTGTATGTAAAACGGAAGGACAGTTACCTGGTGAGTATTGCTATATAAACATCATCACGATATCATCGAATACAACTCAGATACAATTATCGTTTCGTCTAAACATTCAACATTCTGTTCGATTCAGTCGCTAGTATGTGTAACGGAAGTATCGTCACCTGGTAAGTATCAATATATATACAGTATTGCGATATAATCGGATACCACCCAGATACATTGATTGTTCAGTCTATCCATTCAACTTTCTTTTCGTTTCGGTCGCTCGTATGTAAAACGGGAATACCGTCTCCTAGTGTGTATAACTATATACACAGCATAACATCATAATCGAATACAACCCATATACTATCCATTCAACCTTCTGTTCAATTCAGTCGCTCGTATGTATAACGAAAGAACAGTTACCTGGTGAGTATAACTATATAAACATAATCGAATACAACCCAGATACGATGATTGTTCAATCTATACTGAATTCAACCTTCTGCTCGATTCGGTCGCTTGTATGTAAAACAGATGAACAGTTACCTGGTGAGTATTGCTATATAAACATCATCACGATATCATCGAATACAACTCAGATACAATTATCGTTTCGTCAAACCATTCAACATTCTGTTCGATTCAGTCGCTAGTATGTGTAACGGAAGTATCGTCACCTGGTAAGTATCACTATATATACAGTATTGCGATATAATCGGATACCACCCAGATACATTGATTGTTCAGTCTATCCATTCAACTTTCTTTTTGTTTCGGTCGCTCGTATGTAAAACTGGAATACCATCTCCTAGTGTGTATAACTATATACACAGCATAACATCATAATCGAATACAACCCATATACTATCCATTCAACCTTCTGTTCAATTCAATCGCTCGTATTTATAACGGAATAACAGTTACCTGGTGAGTATAACTATATAAACATAATCGAATACAACCCAGATACGATGATTGTTCACTCTATACTGAATTCAACCTTCTGCTCGATTCGGTCGCTAGTATGTAAAACGGAAGAACAGTTACCTGGTGAGTATTGCTATATAAACATCATCACGATATCATCGAATACAACTCAGATACAATTATCGTTTCGTCTATCAATTAAACCTTCTGTTCGATTCAGTCGCTAGTATGTGTAACGGAAGTACCGTCACCTGGTAAGTATCACTATATATACAGTATTGCGATATAATCGGATACCACCCAGATACATTGATTGTTCAGTCTATCCATTCAACTTTCTGTTCGTTTCGGTCGCTCGTATGTGAAACGGGAATACCGTCACCTTATGTGTATAACTATATACACAGCATAACATCATAATCGAACACAACCCAGATACTATCCATTCAACCTTCTGTTCGATTCGGTTACTCGTATGTATAACGAAAGAACAGTAACCTGGTGAGTATTTCTATATGAACGTCATCACGATATAATCGAATACAACTTAGTTACAATTATCGTTCCGTCTAACCATCCAACCTTATGTTCGATTCAGACGCTCGTATGTGTAACGAATTAACCGTTAATTGGTAGGGGTAGTTAAATATACAACATTACGATATAATCGGAGACAACCCAGATACAATGATTGTTCAATCTATCGATTCAACCTTATGTTCGATTCGGTTGCTAGTATGTATAACGAAAGAACAGTTACCTGGTTAGACATAATATATAATAATCATCACGAAATAATCGAATACAACCCAGATACGATGATTGTTCAGTCTATCCATTCAACCTTCTGTTCAGTTCAGTCGCTCTTATGTATAACTGGAGAACAGTTACCTGGTGAGTATAACTATATAAACATAATCGAATACAACTCGGATACGATGATTGTTCAATCTATCCATTTAACCTTCTGCTCGATTCGGTCGCTTGTATGTAAAACGGTAGGACAGTTACCTGGTGAGTATTGCTATATAAACATCATCACGATATCATCGAATACAACTCAGATACAATCATCGTTTCGTCTAACCATTCAGCATTCTGTTCGATTCAGTCGCTAGTATGTATAACGGAAGTATCGTCACCTGGTAAGTATCACTATATATACAGTATTGCGATATAATCGGATACCACCCAGATACATTGATTGTTCAGTCTATCCATTCAACTTTCTTTTCGTTTCGGTCGCTCGTATGTAAAACGGGAATACCGTCTCCTAGTGTGTATAACTATATACACAGCATAACATCATAATCGAATACAACCCATATACTATCCATTCAACCTTCTGTTCAATTCAGTCGCTCGTATGTATAACGGAAGAACAGTTACCTGGTGAGTATAACTATATAAACATAATCGAATCAGATACGATGATTGTTCAATCTATCCATTCAACCTTATGTTCGATTCGGTTGCTCGTATGTATATCGGAAGAACAGGTACCTGGTGAGTATATCTATATAAACATAATCGAATACAACTCAGATACGATGATTGTTCAATCTATCCATTTAACCTTCTGCTCGATTCGGTCGCTTGTATGTAAAACGAAAGGACAGTTACCTGGTGAGTATGACTATATAAACATAATCGAATACAACCCAGATACGATGATTGTTCAATCTATACTGAATTCAACCTTCTGCTCGATTCGGTCGCTTGTATGTAAAACGGAAGAACAGTTACCTGGTGAGTATTGCTATATAAACATCATCACGATATCATCGAATACAACTCAGATACAATTATCGTTTCGTCTAACCATTCAACATTCTGTTCGATTCAGTCGCTAGTATGTGTAACGGAAGTATCGTCACCTGGTAAGTATCACTATATATACAGTATTGCGATATAATCGGATACCACCCAGATACATTGATTGTTCAGTCTATCCATTCATTTTTCTTTTTGTTTCGGTCGCTCGTATGTGAAACGGGAATACCGTCACCTTATGTGTATAACTATATACACAGCATAACATCATAATCGAATACAACCCAGATACTATCCATTCAACCTTCTGTTCGATTCGGTTGCTCGTATGTATAACGAAAGAACAGTAACCTGGTGAGTATTTCTATATGAACGTCATCACGATATAATCGAATACAACTTAGTTACAATTATCGTTCCGTCTAACCATCCAACCTTATGTTCGATTCAGACGCTCGTATGTGTAACGAAAGAACCGTTACATGGTAGGTGTAGTTAAATATACAACATAACGATATAATCGGAGACAACCCAGATACAATGATTGTTCAATCTATCCATTCAACCTTATGTTCGATTCGGTTGCTAGTATGTATAACGAAAGAACAGTTACCTGGTTAGACATAATATATAATAATCATCACGAAATAATTGAATACAACCCAGATACGATGATTGTTCAGTCTATCCATTCAACCTTCTGTTCAGTTCAGTCGCTCTTATGTATAACTGGAGAACAGTTACCTGGTGAGTATAACTATATGAACATCATCACGATATAATCGAATACAACCCCAGATACGATCATTGTTTAGTCTATCCATTCAACCTTCAGTTCAATTCAGTCGCTCGTATGTATAACGGAAGAACAGTTACCTGGTGAGTATAACTATATAAACATAATCGAATACAACTCAGATACGATGATTGTTCAATCTATCCATTCAACCTTATGTTCGATTCGGTTGCTCGTATGTATATCGGAAGAACAGGTACCTGGTGAGTATATCTATATAAACATAATCGAATACAACTCAGATAAGATGATTGTTCAATCTATCCATTTAAACTTCTGCTCGATTCGGTCGCTTGTATGTGAAAGGGAAGGACAGTTACCTGGTGAGTATTGCTATATAAACATCATCACGATATCATCGAATACAACTCAGATACAATTATCGTTTCGTCTAACCATTCAACCTTCTGTTCGATTCAGTCGCTAGTATGTGTAACGGAAGTACCGTCACCTGGTAAGTATCACTATATATACAGTATTGCGATATAATCGGATACCACCCAGATACATTGATTGTTCAGTCTATCCATTCAACTTTCTTTTCGTTTCGGTCGCTCGTATGTAAAACGGGAATACCGTCTCCTACTGTGTATAACTATATACACAGCATAACATCATAATCGAATACAACCCATATACTATCCATTCAACCTTCTGTTCAATTCAGTCGCTCGTATGTATAACGAAAGAACAGTTACCTGGTGAGTATAACTATATAAACATAATCGAATACAACCCAGATACGATGATTGTTCAATCTATACTGAATTCAACCTTCTGCTCGATTCTGTCGCTTGTATGTAAAACGGATGAACAGTTACCTGGTGAGTATTGCTATATAAACATCATAACGATATCATCGAATACAACTCAGATACAATTATCGTTTCGTCTAACCATTCAACATTCTGTTCGATTCAGTCGCTAGTATGTGTAACGGAAGTATCGTCACCTGGTAAGTATCACTATATATACAGTATTGCGATATAATCGGATACCACCCAGATACATTGATTGTTCAGTCTATCCATTCAACTTTCTTTTTGTTTCGGTCGCTCGTATGTAAAACGAGAATACCGTCTCCTAGTGTGTATAACTATATACACAGCATAACATCATAATCGAATACAACCCATATACTATCCATTCAACCTTCTGTTCAATTCAATCGCTCGTATGTATAACGGAAGAACAGTTACCTGGTGAGTATAACTATATAAACATAATCGAATACAACCCAGATACGATGATTGTTCAATCTATACTGAATTCAACCTTCTGCTCGATTCGGTCGCTAGTATGTAAAACGGAAGAACAGTTACCTGGTGAGTATTGCTATATAAACATCATCACGATATCATCGAATACAATTCAGATACAATTATCGTTTCGTCTATCAATTAAACCTTCTGTTCGATTCAGTCGCTAGTATGTGTAACGGAAGTACCGTCACCTGGTAAGTATCACTATATATACAGTATTGCGATATAATCGGATACCACCCAGATACATTGATTGTTCAGTCTATCCATTCAACTTTCTGTTCATTTCGGTCGCTCGTATGTGAAACGGGAATACCGTCACCTTATGTGTATAACTATATACACAGCATAACATCATAATCGAACACAACCCAGATACTATCCATTCAACCTTCTGTTCGATTCGGTTACTCGTATGTATAACGAAAAAACAGTAACCTGGTGAGTATTTCTATATGAACGTCATCACGATATAATCGAATACAACTTAGTTACAATTATCGTTGCGTCTAACCATCCAACCTCATGTTCGATTCAGACGCTCGTATGTGTAACGAATTAACCGTTAATTGGTAGGGGTAGTTAAATATACAACATTACGATATAATCGGAGACAACCCAGATACAATGATTGTTCAATCTATCGATTCAACCTTATGTTCGATTCGGTTGCTAGTTATGTATAACGAAAGAACAGTTACCTGGTTAGACATAATATATAATAATCATCACGAAATAATCGAATACAACCCAGATACGATGATTGTTCAGTCTATCCATTCAACCTTCTGTTCAGTTCAGTCGCTCTTATGTATAACTGGAGAACAGTTACCTGGTGAGTATAAATATATGAACATCATCACGATATAATCGAATACAACCCCTGATACGATCATTGTTTAGTCTATCCATTCAACCTTCAGTTCAATTCAGTCGCTCGTATGTATAACGGAAGAACAGTTACCTGGTGAGTATAACTATATAAACATAATCGAATACAACTCAGATACGATGATCGTTCAATCTATCCATTCAACCTTATGTTCGATTCGGTTGCTCGTATGTATATCGGAAGAACAGGTACCTGGTGAGTATATCTATATAAACAAAATCGAATACAACTCAGATACGATGATTGTTCAATCTATCCATTTAACCTTCTGCTCGATTCGGTCGCTTGTATGTAAAACGGTAGGACAGTTACCTGGTGAGTATTGCTATATAAACATCATCACGATATCATCGAATACAACTCAGATACAATCATCGTTTCGTCTAACCATTCAGCATTCTGTTCGATTCAGTCGCTAGTATGTATAACGGAAGTATCGTCACCTGGTAAGTATCACTATATATACAGTATTGCGATATAATCGGATACCACCCAGATACATTGATTGTTCAGTCTATCCATTCAACTTTCTTTTCGTTTTGGTCGCTCGTATGTAAAACGGGAATACCGTCTCCTAGTGTGTATAACTATATACACAGCATAACATCATAATCGAATACAACCCATATACTATCCATTCAACCTTCTGTTCAATTCAGTCGCTCGTATGTATAACGGAAGAACAGTTACCTGGTGAGTATAACTATATAAACATAATCGAATCAGATACGATGATTGTTCAATCTATCCATTCAACCTTATGTTCGATTCGGTTGCTCGTATGTATATCGGAAGAACAGGTACCTGGTGAGTATATCTATATAAACATAATCGAATACAACTCAGATACGATGATTGTTCAATCTATCCATTTAACTTCTGCTCGATTCGGTCGCTTGTATGTAAAACGAAAGGACAGTTACCTGGTGAGTATTGCTATATAAACATCATCACGATATCATCGAATACAACTCAGATACAATTATCGTTTCGTCTAACCATTTAACTTTCTGTTCGATTCAGTCGCTAGTATGTGTAACGGAAGTATCGTCACCTGGTAAGTATCACTATATATACAGTATTGCGATATAATCGAATACCACCCAGATACATTGATTGTTCAGTCTATCCATTCAACTTTCTTTTCGTTTCGGTCGCTCGTATGTAAAACGGGAATACCGTCTCCTACTGTGTATAACTATATACACAGCATAACATCATAATCGAATACAACCCATATACTATCCATTCAACCTTCTGTTCAATTCAGTCGCTCGTATGTATAACGAAAGAACAGTTACCTGGTGAGTATAACTATATAAACATAATCGAATACAACCCAGATACGATGATTGTTCAATCTATACTGAATTCAACCTTCTGCTCGATTCTGTCGCTTGTATGTAAAACGGATGAACAGTTACCTGGTGAGTATTGCTATATAAACATCATAACGATATCATCGAATACAACTCAGATACAATTATCGTTTCGTCTAACCATTCAACATTCTGTTCGATTCAGTCGCTAGTATGTGTAACGGAAGTATCGTCACCTGGTAAGTATCACTATATATACAGTATTGCGATATAATCGGATACCACCCAGATACATTGATTGTTCAGTCTATCCATTCAACTTTCTTTTTGTTTCGGTCGCTCGTATGTAAAACGGGAATACCGTCTCCTAGTGTGTATAACTATATACACAGCATAACATCATAATCGAATACAACCCATATACTATCCATTCAACCTTCTGTTCAATTCAATCGCTCGTATGTATAACGGAAGAACAGTTACCTGGTGAGTATAACTATATAAACATAATCGAATACAACCCAGATACGATGATTGTTCAATCTATACTGAATTCAACCTTCTGCTCGATTCGGTCGCTAGTATGTAAAACGGAAGAACAGTTACCTGGTGAGTATTGCTATATAAACATCATCACGATATCATCGAATACAATTCAGATACAATTATCGTTTCGTCTATCAATTAAACCTTCTGTTCGATTCAGTCGCTAGTATGTGTAACGGAAGTACCGTCACCTGGTAAGTATCACTATATATACAGTATTGCGATATAATCGGATACCACCCAGATACATTGAATGTTCAGTCTATCCATTCAACTTTCTGTTCGTTTCGGTCGCTCGTATGTGGAACGGGAATACCGTCACCTTATGTGTATAACTATATACACAGCATAACATCATAATCGAACACAACCCAGATACTATCCATTCAACCTTCTGTTCGATTCGGTTACTCGTATGTATAACGAAAGAACAGTAACCTGGTGAGTATTTCTATATGAACATCATCACGATATAATCGAATACAACTTAGTTACAATTATCGTTCCGTCTAACCATCCAACCTCATGTTCGATTCAGACGCTCGTATGTGTAACGAATTAACCGTTAATTGGTAGGGGTAGTTAAATATACAACATTACGATATAATCGGAGACAACCCAGATACAATGATTGTTCAATCTATCGATTCAACCTTATGTTCGATTCGGTTGCTAGTTATGTATAACGAAAGAACAGTTACCTGGTTAGACATAATATATAATAATCATCACGAAATAATCGAATACAACCCAGATACGATGATTGTTCAGTCTATCCATTCAACCTTCTGTTCAGTTCAGTCGCTCTTATGTATAACTGGAGAACAGTTACCTGGTGAGTATAAATATATGAACATCATCACGATATAATCGAATACAACCCCTGATACGATCATTGTTTAGTCTATCCATTCAACCTTCAGTTCAATTCAGTCGCTCGTATGTATAACGGAAGAACAGTTACCTGGTGAGTATAACTATATAAACATAATCGAATACAACTCAGATACGATGATTGTTCAATCTATCCATTCAACCTTATGTTCTATTCGGTTGCTCGTATGTATATCGGAAGAACAGGTACCTGGTGAGTATATCTATATAAACATAATCGAATACAACTCAGATACGATGATTGTTCAATCTATCCATTTAACCTTCTGCTCGATTCGGTCGCTTGTATGTAAAACGGTAGGACAGTTACCTGGTGAGTATTGCTATATAAACATCATCACGATATCATCGAATACAACTCAGATACAATCATCGTTTCGTCTAACCATTCAGCATTCTGTTCGATTCAGTCGCTAGTATGTATAACGGAAGTATCGTCACCTGGTAAGTATCACTATATATACAGTATTGCGATATAATCGGATACCACCCAGATACATTGATTGTTCAGTCTATCCATTCAACTTTCTTTTCGTTTCGGTCGCTCGTATGTAAAACGGGAATACCGTCTCCTAGTGTGTATAACTATATACACAGCATAACATCATAATCGAATACAACCCATATACTATCCATTCAACCTTCTGTTCAATTCAGTCGCTCGTATGTATAACGGAAGAACAGTTACCTGGTGAGTATAACTATATAAACATAATCGAATCAGATACGATGATTGTTCAATCTATCCATTCAACCTTATGTTCGATTCGGTTGCTCGTATGTATATCGGAAGAACAGGTACCTGGTGAGTATATCTATATAAACATAATCGAATACAACTCAGATACGATGATTGTTCAATCTATCCATTTAACTTCTGCTCGATTCGGTCGCTTGTATGTAAAACGAAAGGACAGTTACCTGGTGAGTATTGCTATATAAACATCATCACGATATCATCGAATACAACTCAGATACAATTATCGTTTCGTCTAACCATTCAACATTCTGTTCGATTCAGTCGCTAGTATGTGTAACGGAAGTATCGTCACCTGGTAAGTATCACTATATATACAGTATTGCGATATAATCGAATACCACCCAGATACATTGATTGTTCAGTCTATCCATTCAACTTTCTGTTCGTTTTGGTCGCTCGTATGTAAAACGGGAATATCGTCTCCTAGTGTGTATAACTATATACACAGCAAAACATCATAATCGAATACAAAACATAAACTATCCATTCAACCTTCTGTTCAATTCAGTCGCTCGTATGTATAACGGAAGAACAGTTACCTGGTGAGTATAACTATATAAACATAATCGAATACAACCCAGATACGATGATTGTTCAATCTATACTGAATTTAACCTTCTGCTCGATTCGGTCGCTTGTATGTAAAACGGAAGAACAGTTACCTGGTGAGTATTGCTATATAAACATCATCACGATATCATCGAATACAACTCAGATACAATTATCGTTTCGTCTAACCATTTAACCTTCTGTTCGATTCAGTCGCTAGTATGTGTAACGGAAGTACCGTCACCTGGTAAGTATCACTATATATACAGTATTGCGATATAATCGAATACCACCCAGATACATTGATTGTTCAGTCTATCCATTCAACCTTCTGCTCGATTCTGTCGCTTGTATGTAAAACGGATGAACAGTTACCTGGTGAGTATTGCTATATAAACATCATAACGATATCATCGAATACAACTCAGATACAATTATCGTTTCGTCTAACCATTCAACATTCTGTTCGATTCAGTCGCTAGTATGTGTAACGGAAGTATCGTCACCTGGTAAGTATCACTATATATACAGTATTGCGATATAATCGGATACCACCCAGATACATTGATTGTTCAGTCTATCCATTCAACTTTCTTTTTGTTTCGGTCGCTCGTATGTAAAACGAGAATACCGTCTCCTAGTGTGTATAACTATATACACAGCATAACATCATAATCGAATACAACCCATATACTATCCATTCAACCTTCTGTTCAATTCATTCGCTCGTATGTATAACGGAAGAACAGTTACCTGGTGAGTATAACTATATAAACATAATCGAATACAACCCAGATACGATGATTGTTCAATCTATACTGAATTCAACCTTCTGCTCGATATACAGTATTGCGATATAATCGGATACCACCCAGATACATTGATTGTTCAGTCTATCCATTCAACTTTCTTTTCGTTTCGGTCGCTCGTATGTAAAACGGGAATACCGTCTCCTAGTGTGTATAACTATATACACAGCATAACATCATAATCGAATACAACCCATATACTATCCATTCAACCTTCTGTTCAATTCAGTCGCTCGTATGTATAACGGAAGAACAGTTACCTGGTGAGTATAACTATATAAACATAATCGAATCAGATACGATGATTGTTCAATCTATCCATTCAACCTTATGTTCGATTCGGTTGCTCGTATGTATATCGGAAGAACAGGTACCTGGTGAGTATATCTATATAAACATAATCGAATACAACTCAGATACGATGATTGTTCAATCTATCCATTTAACTTCTGCTCGATTCGGTCGCTTGTATGTAAAACGAAAGGACAGTTACCTGGTGAGTATTGCTATATAAACATCATCACGATATCATCGAATACAACTCAGATACAATTATCGTTTCGTCTAACCATTCAACATTCTGTTCGATTCAGTCGCTAGTATGTGTAACGGAAGTATCGTCACCTGGTAAGTATCACTATATATACAGTATTGCGAAATAATCGAATACCACCCAGATACATTGATTGTTCAGTCTATCCATTCAACTTTCTTTTCGTTTCGGTCGCTCGTATGTAAAACGGGAATACCGTCTCCTACTGTGTATAACTATATACACAGCATAACATCATAATCGAATACAACCCATATACTATCCATTCAACCTTCTGTTCAATTCAGTCGCTCGTATGTATAACGAAAGAACAGTTACCTGGTGAGTATAACTATATAAACATAATCGAATACAACCCAGATACGATGATTGTTCAATCTATACTGAATTCAACCTTCTGCTCGATTCTGTCGCTTGTATGTAAAACGGATGAACAGTTACCTGGTGAGTATTGCTATATAAACATCATAACGATATCATCGAATACAACTCAGATACAATTATCGTTTCGTCTAACCATTCAACATTCTGTTCGATTCAGTCGCTAGTATGTGTAACGGAAGTATCGTCACCTGGTAAGTATCACTATATATACAGTATTGCGATATAATCGGATACCACCCAGATACATTGATTGTTCAGTCTATCCATTCAACTTTCTTTTTGTTTCGGTCGCTCGTATGTAAAACTGGAATACCGTCTCCTAGTGTGTATAACTATATACACAGCATAACATCATAATCGAATACAACCCATATACTATCCATTCAACCTTCTGTTCAATTCAATCGCTCGTATGTATAACGGAAGAACAGTTACCTGGTGAGTATAACTATATAAACTGAACAATCATCGTATCTGAGTTGTATTCGATTATGTTTATATAGATATACTCACCAGGTACCAGTGCTCCCGATATACATACGAGCAACCGAATCGAACATAAGGTTGAATGGATAGATTGAACAATCATTGTATTTGGGTTGTCTCCGATTATATCGTTATGTTGTATATTTAACTACACCTACCATGTAACGGTTTATTCGTTACACATACGAGCGTCTGAATCGAACATAAGGTTGGATGGTTAGACGGAACAATAATTGTAACTAAGTTGTATTCGATTATATCGTGATGACGTTCATATAGAAATACTCACCAGGTTACTGTTCTTTCGTTATACATACGAGCAACCGAATCGAACAGAGGGTTGAATGGGTTGGGTTGTATTCGATTATGATGTTATGCTGTGTATATAGTTATACACATAAGGTGACGGTATTCCCGTTTCACATACGAGCGACCGAAACGAACAGAAAGTTGAATGGATAGACTGAACAATCAATGTATCTGGGTGGTATCCGATTATATCGCAATACTGTATATATAGTGATACTTACCAGGTGACGGTACTTCCGTTACACATACTAGCGACTGAATCGAACAAAAGGTTAAATGGTTAGACGAAACGATAATTGTATCTGAGTTGTATTCGATGATATCGTGATGATGTTTATATAGCAATACTCACCAGGTAACTGTTCTTCCGTTTTACATAGAAGCGACCGAATCGAGCAGAAGGTTGAATTCAGTATAGATTGAACAATCATCGTATCTGGGTTGTATTCGATTATGTTTATATAGTTATACTCACCAGGTAACTGTTCTTCCGTTATACATACGAGCGACTGAATTGAACAGAAGGTTGAATGGATAGTATATGGGTTGTATTCGATTATGATGTTATGCTGTGTATATAGTTATACACACTAGGAGACGTATTCCCGTTTTACATAAGAGCGACCGAAACGAAAAGAAAGTTGAATGGAAAGACTGAACAATCAATGTATCTGGGTGGTATCCGATTATATCGCAATACTGTATATATAGTGATACTTACCAGGTGACGGTACTTCCGTTACACATACTAGCGACTGAATCGAACAGAAGGTTTAATTGATAGACGAAACGATAATTATTGTATCTGAGTTGTATTCGATGATATCGTGATGATGTTTATATAGCAATACTCACCAGGTAACTGTTCTTCCGTTTTACATACAAGCGACCGAATCGAGCAGAAGGTTGAATTCAGTATAGATTGCACAATCATCGTATCTGGGTTGTATTCGATTATGTTTATATAGTTATACTCACCAGGTAACTGTTCATCCGTTATACATACGAGCGACTGAATTGAACAGAAGGTTGAATGGATAGTATATGGGTTGTATTCGATTATGATGTTATGCTGTGTATATAGTTATACACACTAGGAGACGGTATTCCCGTTTTAAATACGAGCGACCGAAACGAAAAGAAAGTTGAATGGATAGACTGAACAATCAATGTATCTGGGTGGTATCCGATTATATCGCAATACTGTATATATAGTGATACTTACCAGGTGACGATACTTCCGTTACACATACTAGCGACTGAATCGAACAGAATGTTGAATGGTTAGACGAAACGATAATTGTATCTGAGTTGTATTCGATGATATCGTGATGATGTTTATATAGCAATACTCACCAGGTGACTGTCCTTCCGTTTTACATACAAGCGACCGAATCGAGCAGAAGGTTAAATGGATAGATTGAACAATCATCGTATCTGAGTTGTATTCGATTATGTTTATATAGATATACTCACCAGGTACCTGTTCTTCCGATATACATACGAGCAACCGAATCGAACATAAGGTTGAATGGATAGATTGAACAATCATCGTATCTGAGTTGTATTCGATTATGTTTAGATAGTTATACTCACCAGGTAACTGTTCTTCCGTTATACATACGAGCGACTGAATTGAACTGAAGGTTGAATGGATAGACTAAACAATGATCGTATCTGGGGTTGTATTCGATTATATCGTGATGATGTTCATATAGTTATACTCACCAGGTAACTGTTCTCCAGTTATACATAAGAGCGACTGAACTGAACAGAAGGTTGAATGGATAGACTGAACAATCAATGTATCTGGGTGGTATCCGATTATATCGCAATACTGTATATATAGTGATACTTACCAGGTGACGGTATTTCCGTTACACATACTAGCGACTGAATCGAACAGAAGGTTAAATGGTTAGACGAAACGATAATTGTATCTGAGTTGTATTCGATGATATCGTGATGATGTTTATATAGCAATACTCACCAGGTAACTGTTCTTCCGTTTTACATACAAGCGACCGAATCGAGCAGAAGGTTGAATTCAGTATAGATTGAACAATAATTGTATCTGGGTTGTATTCGATTATGTTTATATAGTTATACTCACCAGGTAACTGTTCTTCCGTTATACATACGAGCGACTGAATTGAACAGAAGGTTGAATGGATAGTATATGGGTTGTATTCGATTATGATGTTATGCTGTGTATATAGTTATACACACTAGGAGACGGTATTCCCGTTTTACATAATTGCGACCGAAACGAAAAGAAAGTTGAATGGATAGACTGAACAATCAATGTATCTGGGTGGTATCCGATTATATCGCAATACTGTATATATAGTGATACTTACCAGGTGACGATACTTCCGTTACACATACTAGCGACTGAATCGAACAGAATGTTGAATGGTTAGACGAAACGATAATTGTTTCTGAGTTGTATTCGATGATATCGTGATGATGTTTATATAGCAATACTCACCAGGTGACTGTCCTTCCGTTTTACATACAAGCGACCGAATCGAGCAGAAGGTTAAATGGATAGATTGAACAATCATCGTATCTGAGTTGTATTCGATTATGTTTATATAGATATACTCACCAGGTACCTGTTCTTCCGATATACATACGAGCAACCGAATCGAACATAAGGTTGAATGGATAGATTGAACAATCATCGTATCTGAGTTGTATTCGATTATGTTTAGATAGTTATACTCACCAGGTAACTGTTCTTCCGTTATACATACGAGCGACTGAATTGAACTGAAGGTTGAATGGATAGACTAAACAATGATCGTATCTGGGGTTGTATTCGATTATATCGTGATGATGTTCATATAGTTATACTCACCAGGTAACTGTTCTCCAGTTATACATAAGAGCGACTGAACTGAACAGAAGGTTGAATGGATAGACTGAACAATCAATGTATCTGGGTGGTATCCGATTATATCGCAATACTGTATATATAGTGATACTTACCAGGTGACGGTATTTCCGTTACACATACTAGCGACTGAATCGAACAGAAGGTTAAATGGTTAGACGAAACGATAATTGTATCTGAGTTGTATTCGATGATATCGTGATGATGTTTATATAGCAATACTCACCAGGTAACTGTTCTTCCGTTTTACATACAAGCGACCGAATCGAGCAGAAGGTTGAATTCAGTATAGATTGAACAATAATTGTATCTGGGTTGTATTCGATTATGTTTATATAGTTATACTCACCAGGTAACTGTTCTTCCGTTATACATACGAGCGACTGAATTGAACAGAAGGTTGAATGGATAGTATATGGGTTGTATTCGATTATGATGTTATGCTGTGTATATAGTTATACACACTAGGAGACGGTATTCCCGTTTTACATAATTGCGACCGAAACGAAAAGAAAGTTGAATGGATAGACTGAACAATCAATGTATCTGGGTGGTATCCGATTATATCGCAATACTGTATATATAGTGATACTTACCAGGTGACGATACTTCCGTTACACATACTAGCGACTGAATCGAACAGAATGTTGAATGGTTAGACGAAACGATAATTGTTTCTGAGTTGTATTCGATGATATCGTGATGATGTTTATATAGCAATACTCACCAGGTGACTGTCCTTCCGTTTTACATACAAGCGACCGAATCGAGCAGAAGGTTAAATGGATAGATTGAACAATCATCGTATCTGAGTTGTATTCGATTATGTTTATATAGATATACTCACCAGGTACCTGTTCTTCCGATATACATACGAGCAACCGAATCGAACATAAGGTTGAATGGATAGATTGAACAATCATCGTATCTGAGTTGTATTCGATTATGTTTATATAGTTATACTCACCAGGTAACTGTTCTTCCGTTATACATACGAGCGACTGAATTGAACTGAAGGTTGAATGGATAGACTAAACAATGATCGTATCTGGGGTCGTATTCGATTATATCGTGATGATGTTCATATAGTTATACTCACCAGGTAACTGTTCTCCAGTTATACATAAGAGCGACTGAACTGAACAGAAGGTTGAATGGATAGACTGAACAATCATCGTATCTGGGTTGTATTCGATTATTTCGTGATGATTATTATATATTATGTCTAACCAGGTAACTGTTCTTTCGTTATACATACTAGCAACCGAATCGAACATAAGGTTGAATGGATAGATTGAACAATCATTGTATCTGGGTTGTCTCCGATTATATCGTTATGTTGTATATTTAACTACACCTACCATGTAACGGTTCTTTCGTTACACATACGAGCGTCTGAATCGAACATAAGGTTGGATGGTTAGACGGAACGATAATTGTAACTAAGTTGTATTCGATTATATCGTGATGACGTTCATATAGAAATACTCACCAGGTTACTGTTCTTTCGTTATACATACGAGCAACCGAATCGAACAGAAGGTTGAATGGTTGTATTCGATTATGATGTTATGCTGTGTATATAGTTATACACATGAGGTGACGGTATTCCCGTTTCACATACGAGCGACCGAAACGAACAGAAAGTTGAATGGATAGACTGAACAATCAATGTATCTGGGTGGTATCCGATTATATCGCAATACTGTATATATAGTGATACTAACCAGGTGACGGTACTTCCGTTACACATACTAGCGACTGAATCGAACAGAAGGTTAAATGGTTAGACGAAACGATAATTGTATCTGAGTTGTATTCGATGATATCGTGATGATGTTTATATAGCAATACTCACCAGGTAACTGTTCTTCCGTTTTACATACAAGCGACCGAATCGAGCAGAAGGTTGAATTCAGTATAGATTGAACAATCATTGTATCTGGGTTGTATTCGATCATGTTTATATAGTTATACTCACCAGGTAACTGTTCTTCCGTTATACATACGAGCGACTGAATTGAACAGAAGGTTGAATGGATAGTATATGGGTTGTATTCGATTATGATGTTATGCTGTGTATATAGTTATACACACTAGGAGACGGTATTCCCGTTTTACATAATTGCGACCGAAACGAAAAGAAAGTTGAATGGATAGACTGAACAATCAATGTATCTGGGTGGTATCCGATTATATCGCAATACTGTATATATAGTGATACTTACCAGGTGACGATACTTCCGTTACACATACTAGCGACTGAAACGAACAGAATGTTGAATGGTTAGACGAAACGATAATTGTATCTGAGTTGTATTCGATGATATCGTGATGATGTTTATATAGCAATATTCACCAGGTGACTGTCCTTCCGTTTTACATACAAGCGACCGAATCGAGCAGAAGGTTAAATGGATAGATTGAACAATCATCGTATCTGAGTTGTATTCGATTATGTTTATATAGATATACTCACCAGGTACCTGTTCTTCCGATATACATACGAGCAACCGAATCGAACATAAGGTTGAATGGATAGATTGAACAATCATCGTATCTGAGTTGTATTCGATTATGTTTATATAGTTATACTCACCAGGTAACTGTTCTTCCGTTATACATACGAGCGACTGAATTGAACTGAAGGTTGAATGGATAGACTAAACAATGATCGTATCTGGGGTTGTATTCGATTATATCGTGATGATGTTCATATAGTTATACTCACCAGGTAACTGTTCTCCAGTTATACATAAGAGCGACTGAACTGAACAGAAGGTTGAATGGATAGACTGAACAATCATCGTATCTGGGTTGTATTCGATTATTTCGTGATGATTATTATATATTATGTCTAACCAGGTAACTGTTCTTTCGTTATACATACTAGCAACCGAATCGAACATAAGGTTGAATGGATAGATTGAACAATCATTGTATCTGGGTTGTCTCCGATTATATCGTTATGTTGTATATTTAACTACACCTACCATGTAACGGTTCTTTCGTTACACATACGAGCGTCTGAATCGAACATAAGGTTGGATGGTTAGACGGAACGATAATTGTAACTAAGTTGTATTCGATTATATCGTGATGACGTTCATATAGAAATACTCACCAGGTTACTGTTCTTTCGTTATACATACGAGCAACCGAATCGAACAGAAGGTTGAATGGATAGTATCTGGGTTGTATTCGATTATGATGTTATGCTGTGTATATAGTTATACACATGAGGTGACGGTATTCCCGTTTCACATACGAGCGACCGAAACGAACAGAAAGTTGAATGGATAGACTGAACAATGATCGTATCTGGGGTTGTATTCGATTATATCGTGATGATGTTCATATAGTTATACTCACCAGGTAACTGTTCTCCAGTTATACATAAGAGCGACTGAACTGAACAGAAGGTTGAATGGATAGACTGAACAATCATCGTATCTGGATTGTATTCGATTATTTCGTGATGATTATTATATATTATGTCTAACCAGGTAACTGTTCTTTCGTTATACATACTAGCAACCGAATCGAACATAAGGTTGAATGGATAGACTGAACAATCAATGTATCTGGGTGGTATCCGATTATATCGCAATACTGTATACATAGTGATACTTACCAGGTGACGATACTTCCGTTACACATACTAGCGACTGAATCGAACAGAATGTTGAATGGTTAGACGAAACGATAATTGTATCTGAGTTGTATTCGATGATATCGTGATGATGTTTATATAGCAATACTCACCAGGTAACTGTCTTTCCGTTTTACATACAAGCGACCGAATCGAGCAGAAGGTTAAATGGATAGATTGAACAATCATCGTATCTGAGTTGTATTCGATTATGTTTATATAGATATACTCACCAGGTACCAGTGCTCCCGATATACATACGAGCAACCGAATCGAACATAAGGTTGAATGGATAGATTGAACAATCATTGTATTTGGGTTGTCTCCGATTATATCGTTATGTTGTTTATTTAACTACACCTACCATGTAACGGTTTATTCGTTACACATACGAGCGTCTGAATCGAACATAAGGTTGGATGGTTAGACGGAACAATAATTGTAACTAAGTGGTATTCGATTATATCGTGATGACGTTCATATAGAAATACTCACCAGGTTACTGTTCTTTCGTTATACATACGAGCAACCGAATCGAACAGAAGGTTGAATGGACAGTATCTGGGTTGTATTCGATTATGATGTTATGCTGTGTATATAGTTATACACATAAGGTGACGGTATTCCCATTTCACATACGAGCGACCGAAACGAACAGAAAGTTGAATGGATAGACTGAACAATCAATGTATCTGGGTGGTAACCATTCAGCATTCTGTTCGATTCAGTCGCTAGTATGTATAACGGAAGTATCGTCACCTGGTAAGTATCACTATATATACAGTATTGCGATATAATCGGATACCACCCAGATACATTGATTGTTCAGTCTATCCATTCAACTTTCTTTTCGTTTCGGTCGCTCGTATGTAAAACGGGAATACCGTCTCCTAGTGTGTATAACTATATACACAGCATAACATCATAATCGAATACAACCCATATACTATCCATTCAACCTTCTGTTCAATTCAGTCGCTCGTATGTATAACGGAAGAACAGTTACCTGGTGAGTATAACTATATAAACATAATCGAATCAGATACGATGATTGTTCAATCTATCCATTCAACCTTATGTTCGATTCGGTTGCTCGTATGTATATCGGAAGAACAGGTACCTGGTGAGTATATCTATATAAACATAATCGAATACAACTCAGATACGATGATTGTTCAATCTATCCATTTAACTTCTGCTCGATTCGGTCGCTTGTATGTAAAACGAAAGGACAGTTACCTGGTGAGTATTGCTATATAAACATCATCACGATATCATCGAATACAACTCAGATACAATTATCGTTTCGTCTAACCATTCAACATTCTGTTCGATTCAGTCGCTAGTATGTGTAACGGAAGTATCGTCACCTGGTAAGTATCACTATATATACAGTATTGCGATATAATCGAATACCACCCAGATACATTGATTGTTCAGTCTATCCATTCAACTTTCTGTTCGTTTTGGTCGCTCGTATGTAAAACGGGAATACCGTCTCCTAGTGTGTATAACTATATACACAGCAAAACATCATAATCGAATACAACCCATAAACTATCCATTCAACCTTCTGTTCAATTCAGTCGCTCGTATGTATAACGGAAGAACAGTTACCTGGTGAGTATAACTATATAAACATAATCGAATACAACCCAGATACGATGATTGTTCAATCTATACTGAATTTAACCTTCTGCTCGATTCGGTCGCTTGTATGTAAAACGGAAGAACAGTTACCTGGTGAGTATTGCTATATAAACATCATCACGATATCATCGAATACAACTCAGATACAATTATCGTTTCGTCTAACCATTTAACCTTCTGTTCGATTCAGTCGCTAGTATGTGTAACGGAAGTACCGTCACCTGGTAAGTATCACTATATATACAGTATTGCGATATAATCGAATACCACCCAGATACATTGATTGTTCAGTCTATCCATTCAACCTTCTGCTCGATTCTGTCGCTTGTATGTAAAACGGATGAACAGTTACCTGGTGAGTATTGCTATATAAACATCATAACGATATCATCGAATACAACTCAGATACAATTATCGTTTCGTCTAACCATTCAACATTCTGTTCGATTCAGTCGCTAGTATGTGTAACGGAAGTATCGTCACCTGGTAAGTATCATTATATATACAGTATTGCGATATAATCGGATACCACCCAGATACATTGATTGTTCAGTCTATCCATTCAACTTTCTTTTTGTTTCGGTCGCTCGTATGTAAAACTGGAATACCGTCTCCTAGTGTGTATAACTATATACACAGCATAACATCATAATCGAATACAACCCATATACTATCCATTCAACCTTCTGTTCAATTCAATCGCTCGTATGTATAACGGAAGAACAGTTACCTGGTGAGTATAACTATATAAACATAATCGAATACAACCCAGATACGATGATTGTTCAATCTATACTGAATTCAACCTTCTGCTCGATTCGGTCGCTAGTATGTAAAACGGAAGAACAGTTACCTGGTGAGTATTGCTATATAAACATCATCACGATATCATCGAATACAATTCAGATACAATTATCGTTTCGTCTATCAATTAAACCTTCTGTTCGATTCAGTCGCTAGTATGTGTAACGGAAGTACCGTCACCTGGTAAGTATCACTATATATACAGTATTGCGATATAATCGGATACCACCCAGATACATTGATTGTTCAGTCTATCCATTCAACTTTCTGTTCGTTTCGGTCGCTCGTATGTGAAACGGGAATACCGTCACCTTATGTGTATAACTATATACACAGCATAACATCATAATCGAACACAACCCAGATACTATCCATTCAACCTTCTGTTCGATTCGGTTACTCGTATGTATAACGAAAGAACAGTAACCTGGTGAGTATTTCTATATGAACGTCATCACGATATAATCGAATACAACTTAGTTACAATTATCGTTCCGTCTAACCATCCAACCTCATGTTCGATTCAGACGCTCGTATGTGTAACGAATTAACCGTTAATTGGTAGGGGTAGTTAAATATACAACATTACGATATAATCGGAGACAACCCAGATACAATGATTGTTCAATCTATCGATTCAACCTTATGTTCGATTCGGTTGCTAGTTATGTATAACGAAAGAACAGTTACCTGGTTAGACATAATATATAATAATCATCACGAAATAATCGAATACAACCCAGATACGATGATTGTTCAGTCTATCCATTCAACCTTCTGTTCAGTTCAGTCGCTCTTATGTATAACTGGAGAACAGTTACCTTGTGAGTATAAATATATGAACATCATCACGATATAATCGAATACAACCCCTGATACGATCATTGTTTAGTCTATCCATTCAACCTTCAGTTCAATTCAGTCGCTCGTATGTATAACGGAAGAACAGTTACCTGGTGAGTATAACTATATAAACATAATCGAATACAACTCAGATACGATGATTGTTCAATCTATCCATTCAACCTTATGTTCGATTCGGTTGCTCGTATGTATATCGGAAGAACAGGTACCTGGTGAGTATATCTATATAAACATAATCGAATACAACTCAGATACGATGATTGTTCAATCTATCCATTTAACCTTCTGCTCGATTCGGTCGCTTGTATGTAAAACGGTAGGACAGTTACCTGGTGAGTATTGCTATATAAACATCATCACGATATCATCGAATACAACTCAGATACAATCATCGTTTCGTCTAACCATTCAGCATTCTGTTCGATTCAGTCGCTAGTATGTATAACGGAAGTATCGTCACCTGGTAAGTATCACTATATATACAGTATTGCGATATAATCGGATACCACCCAGATACATTGATTGTTCAGTCTATCCATTCAACTTTCTTTTCGTTTCGGTCGCTCGTATGTAAAACGGGAATACCGTTTCCTAGTGTGTATAACTATATACACAGCATAACATCATAATCGAATACAACCCATATACTATCCATTCAACCTTCTGTTCAATTCAGTCGCTCGTATGTATAACGGAAGAACAGTTACCTGGTGAGTATAACTATATAAACTGAACAATCATCGTATCTGAGTTGTATTCGATTATGTTTATATAGATATACTCACCAGGTAACTGTTCTTCCGTTATACATACGAGCGATTGAATTGAACAGAAGGTTGAATGGATAGTATATGGGTTGTATTCGATTATGATGTTATGCTGTGTATATAGTTATACACACTAGGAGACGGTATTCCAGTTTTACATACGAGCGACCGAAACAAAAAGAAAGTTGAATAGATAGACTGAACAATCAATGTATTTGGGTTGTCTCCGATTATATCGTTATGTTGTATATTTAACTACACCTACCATGTAACGGTTTATTCGTTACACATACGAGCGTCTGAATCGAACATATGGTTGGATGGTTAGACGGAACAATAATTGTAACTAAGTTGTATTCGATTATATCGTGATGACGTTCATATAGAAATACTCACCAGGTTACTGTTCTTTCGTTATACATACGAGCAACCGAATCGAACAGAGGGTTGAATGGATAGTATCTGGGTTGTATTCGATTATGATGTTATGCTGTGTATATAGTTATACACATAAGGTGACGGTATTCCCGTTTCACATACGAGCGACCGAAACGAACAGAAAGTTGAATGGATAGACTGAACAATCAATGTATCTGGGTGGTATCCGATTATATCGCAATACTGTATATATAGTGATACTTACCAGGTGACGGTACTTCCGTTACACATACTAGCGACTGAATCGAACATAAGGTTGAATGGATAGATTGAACAATCATTGTATCTGGGTTGTCTCCGATTATATCGTTATGTAGTATAATTAACTACACCTACCATGTAACGGTTCTTTCGTTACACATACGAGCGTCTGAATCGAACATAAGGTTGGATGGTTAGACGAAACGATAATTGTAACTAAGTTGTATTCGATTATATCGTGATGACGTTCATATAGAAATACTCACCAGGTTACTGTTCTTTCGTTATACATACGAGCAACCGAATCGAACAGAAGGTTGAATGGATAGTATCTGGGTTGTATTCGATTATGATGTTATGCTGTGTATATAGTTATACACATAAGGTGACGGTATTCCCGTTTCACATACGAGCGACCGAAACGAACAGAAAGTTGAATGGATAGACTGAACAATCAATGTATCTGGGTGGTATCCGATTATATCGCAATACTGTATATATAGTGATACTTACCAGGTGACGGTACTTCCGTTACACATACTAGCGACTGAATCGAACAGAATGTTAAATGGTTAGACGAAACGATAATTGTATCTGAGTTGTATTCGATGATATCGTGATGATGTTTATATAGCAATACTCACCAGGTAACTGTTCTTCCGTTTTACATACAAGCGACCGAATCGAGCAGAAGGTTAAATGGATAGATTGAACAATCATCGTATCTGAGTTGTATTCGATTATGTTTATATAGATATACTCACCAGGTACCTGTTCTTCCGATATACATACGAGCAACCGAATCGAACATAAGGTTGAATGGATAGATTGAACAATCATCGTATCTGAGTTGTATTCGATTATGTTTATATAGTTATACTCACCAGGTAACTGTTCTTCCGTTATACATACGAGCGACTGAATTGAACTGAAGGTTGAAAGGATAGACTAAACAATGATCGTATCTGGGGTTGTATTCGATTATATCGTGATGATGTTCATATAGTTATACTCACCAGGTAACTGTTCTCCAGTTATACATAAGAGCGACTGAACTGAACAGAAGGTTGAATGGATAGACTGAACAATCATCGTATCTGGGTTGTATTCGATTATTTCGTGATGATTATTATATATTATGTCTAACCAGGTAACTGTTCTTTCGTTATACATACTAGCAACCGAATCGAACATAAGGTTGAATGGATAGATTGAACAATCATTGTATCTGGGTTGTCTCCGATTATATCGTTATGTTGTATATTTAACTACACCTACCATGTAACGGTTCTTTCGTTACACATACGAGCGTCTGAATCGAACATAAGGTTGGATGGTTAGACGGAACGATAATTGTAACTAAGTTGTATTCGATTATATCGTGATGACGTTCATATAGAAATACTCACCAGGTTACTGTTCTTTCGTTATACATACGAGCAACCGAATCGAACAGAAGGTTGAATGGATAGTATCTGGGTTGTATTCGATTATGATGTTATGCTGTGTATATAGTTATACACATGAGGTGACGGTATTCCCGTTTCACATACGAGCGACCGAAACGAACAGAAAGTTGAATGGATAGACTGAACAATGATCGTATCTGGGGTTGTATTCGATTATATCGTGATGATGTTCATATAGTTATACTCACCAGGTAACTGTTCTCCAGTTATACATAAGAGCGACTGAACTGAACAGAAGGTTGAATGGATAGACTGAACAATCATCGTATCTGGATTGTATTCGATTATTTCGTGATGATTATTATATATTATGTCTAACCAGGTAACTGTTCTTTCGTTATACATACTAGCAACCGAATCGAACATAAGGTTGAATGGATAGACTGAACAATCAATGTATCTGGGTGGTATCCGATTATATCGCAATACTGTATACATAGTGATACTTACCAGGTGACGATACTTCCGTTACACATACTAGCGACTGAATCGAACAGAATGTTGAATGGTTAGACGAAACGATAATTGTATCTGAGTTGTATTCGATGATATCGTGATGATGTTTATATAGCAATACTCACCAGGTAACTGTCTTTCCGTTTTACATACAAGCGACCGAATCGAGCAGAAGGTTAAATGGATAGATTGAACAATCATCGTATCTGAGTTGTATTCGATTATGTTTATATAGATATACTTACCAGGTACCAGTGCTCCCGATATACATACGAGCAACCGAATCGAACATAAGGTTGAATGGATAGATTGAACAATCATTGTATTTGGGTTGTCTCCGATTATATCGTTATGTTGTATATTTAACTACACCTACCATGTAACGGTTTATTCGTTACACATACGAGCGTCTGAATCGAACATAAGGTTGGATGGTTAGACGGAACAATAATTGTAACTAAGTTGTATTCGATTATATCGTGATGACGTTCATATAGAAATACTCACCAGGTTACTGTTCTTTCGTTATACATACGAGCAACCGAATCGAACAGAAGGTTGAATGGACAGTATCTGGGTTGTATTCGATTATGATGTTATGCTGTGTATATAGTTATACACATAAGGTGACGGTATTCCCATTTCACATACGAGCGACCGAAACGAACAGAAAGTTGAATGGATAGACTGAACAATCAATGTATCTGGGTGGTAACCATTCAGCATTCTGTTCGATTCAGTCGCTAGTATGTATAACGGAAGTATCGTCACCTGGTAAGTATCACTATATATACAGTATTGCGATATAATCGGATACCACCCAGATACATTGATTGTTCAGTCTATCCATTCAACTTTCTTTTCGTTTCGGTCGCTCGTATGTAAAACGGGAATACCGTCTCCTAGTGTGTATAACTATATACACAGCATAACATCATAATCGAATACAACCCATATACTATCCATTCAACCTTCTGTTCAATTCAGTCGCTCGTATGTATAACGGAAGAACAGTTACCATTGTGAGTATAACTATATAAACATAATCGAATCAGATACGATGATTGTTCAATCTATCCATTCAACCTTATGTTCGATTCGGTTGCTCGTATGTATATCGGAAGAACAGGTACCTGGTGAGTATATCTATATAAACATAATCGAATACAACTCAGATACGATGATTGTTCAATCTATCCATTTAACTTCTGCTCGATTCGGTCGCTTGTATGTAAAACGAAAGGACAGTTACCTGGTAAGTATTGCTATATAAACATCATCACGATATCATCGAATACAACTCAGATACAATTATCGTTTCGTCTAACCATTCAACATTCTGTTCGATTCAGTCGCTAGTATGTGTAACGGAAGTATCGTCACCTGGTAAGTATCACTATATATACAGTATTGCGATATAATCGAATACCACCCAGATACATTGATTGTTCAGTCTATCCATTCAACTTTCTGTTCGTTTTGGTCGCTCGTATGTAAAACGGGAATACCGTCTCCTAGTGTGTATAACTATATACACAGCAAAACATCATAATCGAATACAACCCATAAACTATCCATTCAACCTTCTGTTCAATTCAGTCGCTCGTATGTATAACGGAAGAACAGTTACCTGGTGAGTATAACTATATAAACATAATCGAATACAACCCAGATACGATGATTTTTCAATCTATACTGAATTTAACCTTCTGCTCGATTCGGTCGCTTGTATGTAAAACGGAAGAACAGTTACCTGGTGAGTATTGCTATATAAACATCATCACGATATCATCGAATACAACTCAGATACAATTATCGTTTCGTCTAACCATTTAACCTTCTGTTCGATTCAGTCGCTAGTATGTGTAACGGAAGTACCGTCACCTGGTAAGTATCACTATATATACAGTATTGCGATATAATCGAATACCACCCAGATACATTGATTGTTCAGTCTATCCATTCAACCTTCTGCTCGATTCTGTCGCTTGTATGTAAAACGGATGAACAGTTACCTGGTGAGTATTGCTATATAAACATCATAACGATATCATCGAATACAACTCAGATACAATTATCGTTTCGTCTAACCATTCAACATTCTGTTCGATTCAGTCGCTAGTATGTGTAACGGAAGTATCGTCACCTGGTAAGTATCATTATATATACAGTATTGCGATATAATCGGATACCACCCAGATACATTGATTGTTCAGTCTATCCATTCAACTTTCTTTTTGTTTCGGTCGCTCGTATGTAAAACTGGAATACCGTCTCCTAGTGTGTATAACTATATACACAGCATAACATCATAATCGAATACAACCCATATACTATCCATTCAACCTTCTGTTCAATTCAATCGCTCGTATGTATAACGGAAGAACAGTTACCTGGTGAGTATAACTATATAAACATAATCGAATACAACCCAGATACGATGATTGTTCAATCTATACTGAATTCAACCTTCTGCTCGATTCGGTCGCTCGTATGTAAAACGGAAGAACAGTTACCTGGTGAGTATTGCTATATAAACATCATCACGATATCATCGAATACAATTCAGATACAATTATCGTTTCGTCTATCAATTAAACCTTCTGTTCGATTCAGTCGCTAGTATGTGTAACGGAAGTACCGTCACCTGGTAAGTATCACTATATATACAGTATTGCGATATAATCGGATACCACCCAGATACATTGATTGTTCAGTCTATCCATTCAACTTTCTGTTCGTTTCGGTCGCTCGTATGTGAAACGGGAATACCGTCACCTTATGTGTATAACTATATACACAGCATAACATCATAATCGAACACAACCCAGATACTATCCATTCAACCTTCTGTTCGATTCGGTTACTCGTATGTATAACGAAAGAACAGTAACCTGGTGAGTATTTCTATATGAACGTCATCACGATATAATCGAATACAACTTAGTTACAATTATCGTTCCGTCTAACCATCCAACCTCATGTTCGATTCAGACGCTCGTATGTGTAACGAATTAACCGTTAATTGGTAGGGGTAGTTAAATATACAACATTACGATATAATCGGAGACAACCCAGATACAATGATTGTTCAATCTATCGATTCAACCTTATGTTCGATTCGGTTGCTAGTTATGTATAACGAAAGAACAGTTACCTGGTTAGACATAATATATAATAATCATCACGAAATAATCGAATACAACCCAGATACGATGATTGTTCAGTCTATCCATTCAACCTTCTGTTCAGTTCAGTCGCTCTTATGTATAACTGGAGAACAGTTACCTGGTGAGTATAAATATATGAACATCATCACGATATAATCGAATACAACCCCTGATACGATCATTGTTTAGTCTATCCATTCAACCTTCAGTTCAATTCAGTCGCTCGTATGTATAACGGAAGAACAGTTACCTGGTGAGTATAACTATATAAACATAATCGAATACAACTCAGATACGATGATTGTTCAATCTATCCATTCAACCTTATGTTCGATTCGGTTGCTCGTATGTATATCGGAAGAACAGGTACCTGGTGAGTATATCTATATAAACATAATCGAATACAACTCAGATACGATGATTGTTCAATCTATCCATTTAACCTTCTGCTCGATTCGGTCGCTTGTATGTAAAACGGTAGGACAGTTACCTGGTGAGTATTGCTATATAAACATCATCACGATATCATCGAATACAACTCAGATACAATCATCGTTTCGTCTAACCATTCAGCATTCTGTTCGATTCAGTCGCTAGTATGTATAACGGAAGTATCGTCACCTGGTAAGTATCACTATATATACAGTATTGCGATATAATCGGATACCACCCAGATACATTGATTGTTCAGTCTATCCATTCAACTTTCTTTTCGTTTCGGTCGCTCGTATGTAAAACGGGAATACCGTCTCCTAGTGTGTATAACTATATACACAGCATAACATCATAATCGAATACAACCCATATACTATCCATTCAACCTTCTGTTCAATTCAGTCGCTCGTATGTATAACGGAAGAACAGTTACCTGGTGAGTATAACTATATAAACTGAACAATCATCGTATCTGAGTTGTATTCGATTATGTTTATATAGATATACTCACCAGGTAACTGTTCTTCCGTTATACATACGAGCGATTGAATTGAACAGAAGGTTGAATGGATAGTATATGGGTTGTATTCGATTATGATGTTATGCTGTGTATATAGTTATACACACTAGGAGACGGTATTCCAGTTTTACATACGAGCGACCGAAACAAAAAGAAAGTTGAATAGATAGACTGAACAATCAATGTATTTGGGTTGTCTCCGATTATATCGTTATGTTGTATATTTAACTACACCTACCATGTAACGGTTTATTCGTTACACATACGAGCGTCTGAATCGAACATAAGGTTGGATGGTTAGACGGAACAATAATTGTAACTAAGTTGTATTCGATTATATCGTGATGACGTTCATATAGAAATACTCACCAGGTTACTGTTCTTTCGTTATACATACGAGCAACCGAATCGAACAGAGGGTTGAATGGATAGTATCTGGGTTGTATTCGATTATGATGTTATGCTGTGTATATAGTTATACACATAAGGTGACGGTATTCCCGTTTCACATACGAGCGACCGAAACGAACAGAAAGTTGAATGGATAGACTGAACAATCAATGTATCTGGGTGGTATCCGATTATATCGCAATACTGTATATATAGTGATACTTACCAGGTGACGGTACTTCCGTTACACATACTAGCGACTGAATCGAACAGAAGGTTAAATGGTTAGACGAAACGATAATTGTATCTGAGTTGTATTCGATGATATCGTGATGATGTTTATATAGCAATACTCACCAGGTAACTGTTCTTCCGTTTTACATACAAGCGACCGAATCGAGCAGAAGGTTGAATTCAGTATAGATTGAACAATCATTGTATCTGGGTTGTATTCGATTATGTTTATATAGTTATACTCACCAGGAAACTGTTCTTCCGTTATACATACGAGCGACTGAATTGAACAGAAGTGTGAATGGATAGTATATGGGTTGTATTCGATTATGATGTTATGCTGTGTATATAGTTATACACACTAGGAGACGGTATTCCCGTTTTACATAATTGCGACCGAAACGAAAAGAAAGTTGAATGGATAGACTGAACAATCAATGTATCTGGGTGGTATCCGATTATATCGCAATACTGTATATATAGTGATACTTACCAGGTGACGATACCCGTTACACATACTAGCGACTGAATCGAACAGAATGTTGAATGGTTAGACGAAACGATAATTGTATCTGAGTTGTATTCGATGATATCGTGATGATGTTTATATAGCAATACTCACCAGGTGACTGTCCTTCCGTTTTACATACAAGCGACCGAATCGAGCAGAAGGTTAAATGGATAGATTGAACAATCATCGTATCTGAGTTGTATTCGATTATGTTTATATAGATATACTCACCAGGTACCTGTTCTTCCGATATACATACGAGCAACCGAATCGAACATAAGGTTGAATGGATAGATTGAACAATCATCGTATCTGAGTTGTATTCGATTATGTTTATATAGTTATACTCACCAGGTAACTGTTCTTCCGTTATACATACGAGCGACTGAATTGAACTGAAGGTTGAATGGATAGACTAAACAATGATCGTATCTGGGGTTGTATTCGATTATATCGTGATGATGTTCATATAGTTATACTCACCAGGTAACTGTTCTCCAGTTATACATAAGAGCGACTGAACTGAACAGAAGGTTGAATGGATAGACTGAACAATCATCGTATCTGGGTTGTATTCGATTATTTCGTGATGATTATTATATATTATGTCTAACCAGGTAACTGTTCTTTCGTTATACATACTAGCAACCGAATCGAACATAAGGTTGAATGGATAGATTGAACAATCATTGTATCTGGGTTGTCTCCGATTATATCGTTATGTTGTATATTTAACTACACCTACCATGTAACGGTTCTTTCGTTACACATACGAGCGTCTGAATCGAACATAAGGTTGGATGGTTAGACGGAACGATAATTGTAACTAAGTTGTATTCGATTATATCGTGATGACGTTCATATAGAAATACTCACCAGGTTACTGTTCTTTCGTTATACATACGAGCAACCGAATCGTACAGAAGGTTGAATGGATAGTATCTGGGTTGTATTCGATTATGATGTTATGCTGTGTATATAGTTATACACATGAGGTGACGGTATTCCCGTTTCACATACGAGCGACCGAAACGAACAGAAAGTTGAATGGATAGACTGAACAATGATCGTATCTGGGGTTGTATTCGATTATATCGTGATGATGTTCATATAGTTATACTCACCAGGTAACTGTTCTCCAGTTATACATAAGAGCGACTGAACTGAACAGAAGGTTGAATGGATAGACTGAACAATCATCGTATCTGGATTGTATTCGATTATTTCGTGATGATTATTATATATTATGTCTAACCAGGTAACTGTTCTTTCGTTATACATACTAGCAACCGAATCGAACATAAGGTTGAATGGATAGACTGAACAATCAATGTATCTGGGTGGTATCCGATTATATCGCAATACTGTATACATAGTGATACTTACCAGGTGACGATAATTCCGTTACACATACTAGCGACTGAATCGAACAGAATGTTGAATGGTTAGACGAAACGATAATTGTATCTGAGTTGTATTCGATGATATCGTGATGATGTTTATATAGCAATACTCACCAGGTAACTGTCTTTCCGTTTTACATACAAGCGACCGAATCGAGCAGAAGGTTAAATGGATAGATTGAACAATCATCGTATCTGAGTTGTATTCGATTATGTTTATATAGATATACTCACCAGGTACCAGTGCTCCCGATATACATACGAGCAACCGAATCGAACATAAGGTTGAATGGATAGATTGAACAATCATTGTATTTGGGTTGTCTCCGATTATATCGTTATGTTGTATATTTAACTATACCTACCATGTAACGGTTTATTCGTTACACATACGAGCGTCTGAATCGAACATAAGGTTGGATGGTTAGACGGAACAATAATTGTAACTAAGTTGTATTCGATTATATCGTGATGACGTTCATATAGAAATACTCACCAGGTTACTGTTCTTTCGTTATACATACGAGCAACCGAATCGAACAGAAGGTTGAATGGACAGTATCTGGGTTGTATTCGATTATGATGTTATGCTGTGTATATAGTTATACACATAAGGTGACGGTATTCCCATTTCACATACGAGCGACCGAAACGAACAGAAAGTTGAATGGATAGACTGAACAATCAATGTATCTGGGTGGTATCCGATTATATCGCAATACTGTATATATAGTGATACTTACCAGGTGACGGTACTTCCGTTACACATACTAGCGACTGAATCGAACAGAAGGTTTAATTGATAGACGAAACGATAATTGTATCTGAGTTGTATTCGATGATATCGTGATGATGTTTATATAGCAATACTCACCAGGTAACTGTTCTTCCGTTTCACATACAAGCGACCGAATCGAGCAGAAGGTTGAATTCAGTATAGATTGAACAATGATCGTATCTGGGTTGTATTCGATTATGTTTATATAGTTATACTCACCAGGTAACTGTTCTTCCGTTATACATACGAGCGACTGAATTGAACAGAAGGTTGAATGGATAGTATATGGGTTGTATTCGATTATGATGTTATGCTGTGTATATAGTTATACACACTAGGAGACGGTATTCCCGTTTTACATACGAGCGACCGAAACAAAAAGAAAGTTGAATGGATAGACTGAACAATCAATGTATCTGGGTGGTATCCGATTATATCGCAATACTGTATATATAGTGATACTTACCAGGTGACGATACTTCCGTTACACATACTAGCGACTGAATCGAACAGAATGTTTAATTGATAGACGAAACGATAATTATTGTATCTGAGTTGTATTCGATGATATCGTGATGATGTTTATATAGCAATACTCACCAGGTAACTGTTCTTCCGTTTTACATACAAGCGACCGAATCGAGCAGAAGGTTGAATTCAGTATAGATTGCACAATCATCGTATCTGGGTTGTATTCGATTATGTTTATATAGTTATACTCACCAGGTAACTGTTCTTCCGTTATACATACGAGCGACTGAATTGAACAGAAGGTTGAATGGATAGTATATGGGTTGTATTCGATTATGATGTTATGCTGTGTATATAGTTATACACACTAGGAGACGGTATTCCCGTTTTACATACGAGCGACCGAAACGAAAAGAAAGTTGAATGGATAAACTGAACAATTAATGTATCTGGGTGGTATCCGATTATATCGCAATACTGTATATATAGTGATACTTACCAGGTGACGATACTTCCGTTACACATACTAGCGACTGAATCGAACAGAATGTTGAATGGTTAGACGAAACGATAATTGTATCTGAGTTGTATTCGATGATATCGTGATGATGTTTATATAGCAATACTCACCAGGTGACTGTCCTTCCGTTTTACATACAAGCGACCGAATCGAGCAGAAGGTTAAATGGATAGATTGAACAATCATCGTATCTGAGTTGTATTCGATTATGTTTATATAGATATACTCACCAGGTACCTGTTCTTCCGATATACATACGAGCAACCGAATCGAACATAAGGTTGAATGGATAGATTGAACAATCATCGTATCTGAGTTGTATTCGATTATGTTTATATAGTTATACTCACCAGGTAACTGTTCTTCCGTTATACATACGAGCGACTGAATTGAACTGAAGGTTGAATGGATAGACTAAACAATGATCGTATCTGGGGTTGTATTCGATTATATCGTGATGATGTTCATATAGTTATACTCACCAGGTAACTGTTTTCCAGTTATACATAAGAGCGACTGAACTGAACAGAAGGTTGAATGGATAGACTGAACAATCATCGTATCTGGGTTGTATTCGATTATTTCGTGATGATTATTATATATTATGTCTAACCAGGTAACTGTTCTTTCGTTATACATACTAGCAACCGAATCGAACATAAGGTTGAATGGATAGATTGAACAATCATTGTATCTGGGTTGTCTCCGATTATATCGTTATGTTGTATAATTAACTACACCTACCATGTAACGGTTCTTTCGTTACACATACGAGCGTCTGAATCGAACATAAGGTTGGATGGTTAGACGAAACGATAATTGTAACTAAGTTGTATTCGATTATATCGTGATGACGTTCATATAGAAATACTCACCAGGTTACTGTTCTTTCGTTATACATACGAGCAACTGAATCGAACAGAAGGTTGAATGGATAGTATCTGGGTTGTATTCGATTATGATGTTATGCTGTGTATATAGTTATACACATAAGGTGACGGTATTCCCGTTTCACATACGAGCGACCGAAACGAACAGAAAGTTGAATGGATAGACTGAACAATCAATGTATCTGGGTGGTATCCGATTATATCGCAATACTGTATATATAGTGATACTTACCAGGTGACAGTACTTCCGTTACACATACTAGCGACTGAATCGAACAGAAGGTTAAATGGTTAGACGAAACGATAATTGTATCTGAGTTGTATTCGATGATATCGTGATGATGTTTATATAGCAATACTCACCAGGTAACTGTTCTTCCGTTTTACATACAAGCGACCGAATCGAGCAGAAGGTTGAATTCAGTATAGATTGAACAATCATTGTATCTGGGTTGTATTCGATTATGTTTATATAGTTATACTCACCAGGAAACTGTTCTTCCGTTATACATACGAGCGACTGAATTGAACAGAAGTGTGAATGGATAGTATATGGGTTGTATTCGATTATGATGTTATGCTGTGTATATAGTTATACACACTAGGAGACGGTATTCCCGTTTTACATAATTGCGACCGAAACGAAAAGAAAGTTGAATGGATAGACTGAACAATCAATGTATCTGGGTGGTATCCGATTATATCGCAATACTGTATATATAGTGATACTTACCAGGTGACGATACCCGTTACACATACTAGCGACTGAATCGAACAGAATGTTGAATGGTTAGACGAAACGATAATTGTATCTGAGTTGTATTCGATGATATCGTGATGATGTTTATATAGCAATACTCACCAGGTGACTGTCCTTCCGTTTTACATACAAGCGACCGAATCGAGCAGAAGGTTAAATGGATAGATTGAACAATCATCGTATCTGAGTTGTATTCGATTATGTTTATATAGATATACTCACCAGGTACCTGTTCTTCCGATATACATACGAGCAACCGAATCGAACATAAGGTTGAATGGATAGATTGAACAATCATCGTATCTGAGTTGTATTCGATTATGTTTATATAGTTATACTCACCAGGTAACTGTTCTTCCGTTATACATACGAGCGACTGAATTGAACTGAAGGTTGAATGGATAGACTAAACAATGATCGTATCTGGGGTTGTATTCGATTATATCGTGATGATGTTCATATAGTTATACTCACCAGGTAACTGTTCTCCAGTTATACATAAGAGCGACTGAACTGAACAGAAGGTTGAATGGATAGACTGAACAATCATCGTATCTGGGTTGTATTCGATTATTTCGTGATGATTATTATATATTATGTCTAACCAGGTAACTGTTCTTTCGTTATACATACTAGCAACCGAATCGAACATAAGGTTGAATGGATAGATTGAACAATCATTGTATCTGGGTTGTCTCCGATTATATCGTTATGTTGTATATTTAACTACACCTACCATGTAACGGTTCTTTCGTTACACATACGAGCGTCTGAATCGAACATAAGGTTGGATGGTTAGACGGAACGATAATTGTAACTAAGTTGTATTCGATTATATCGTGATGACGTTCATATAGAAATACTCACCAGGTTACTGTTCTTTCGTTATACATACGAGCAACCGAATCGTACAGAAGGTTGAATGGATAGTATCTGGGTTGTATTCGATTATGATGTTATGCTGTGTATATAGTTATACACATGAGGTGACGGTATTCCCGTTTCACATACGAGCGACCGAAACGAACAGAAAGTTGAATGGATAGACTGAACAATGATCGTATCTGGGGTTGTATTCGATTATATCGTGATGATGTTCATATAGTTATACTCACCAGGTAACTGTTCTCCAGTTATACATAAGAGCGACTGAACTGAACAGAAGGTTGAATGGATAGACTGAACAATCATCGTATCTGGATTGTATTCGATTATTTCGTGATGATTATTATATATTATGTCTAACCAGGTAACTGTTCTTTCGTTATACATACTAGCAACCGAATCGAACATAAGGTTGAATGGATAGACTGAACAATCAATGTATCTGGGTGGTATCCGATTATATCGCAATACTGTATACATAGTGATACTTACCAGGTGACGATAATTCCGTTACACATACTAGCGACTGAATCGAACAGAATGTTGAATGGTTAGACGAAACGATAATTGTATCTGAGTTGTATTCGATGATATCGTGATGATGTTTATATAGCAATACTCACCAGGTAACTGTCTTTCCGTTTTACATACAAGCGACCGAATCGAGCAGAAGGTTAAATGGATAGATTGAACAATCATCGTATCTGAGTTGTATTCGATTATGTTTATATAGATATACTCACCAGGTACCAGTGCTCCCGATATACATACGAGCAACCGAATCGAACATAAGGTTGAATGGATAGATTGAACAATCATTGTATTTGGGTTGTCTCCGATTATATCGTTATGTTGTATATTTAACTATACCTACCATGTAACGGTTTATTCGTTACACATACGAGCGTCTGAATCGAACATAAGGTTGGATGGTTAGACGGAACAATAATTGTAACTAAGTTGTATTCGATTATATCGTGATGACGTTCATATAGAAATACTCACCAGGTTACTGTTCTTTCGTTATACATACGAGCAACCGAATCGAACAGAAGGTTGAATGGACAGTATCTGGGTTGTATTCGATTATGATGTTATGCTGTGTATATAGTTATACACATAAGGTGACGGTATTCCCATTTCACATACGAGCGACCGAAACGAACAGAAAGTTGAATGGATAGACTGAACAATCAATGTATCTGGGTGGTATCCGATTATATCGCAATACTGTATATATAGTGATACTTACCAGGTGACGGTACTTCCGTTACACATACTAGCGACTGAATCGAACAGAAGGTTTAATTGATAGACGAAACGATAATTGTATCTGAGTTGTATTCGATGATATCGTGATGATGTTTATATAGCAATACTCACCAGGTAACTGTTCTTCCGTTTCACATACAAGCGACCGAATCGAGCAGAAGGTTGAATTCAGTATAGATTGAACAATGATCGTATCTGGGTTGTATTCGATTATGTTTATATAGTTATACTCACCAGGTAACTGTTCTTCCGTTATACATACGAGCGACTGAATTGAACAGAAGGTTGAATGGATAGTATATGGGTTGTATTCGATTATGATGTTATGCTGTGTATATAGTTATACACACTAGGAGACGGTATTCCCGTTTTACATACGAGCGACCGAAACAAAAAGAAAGTTGAATGGATAGACTGAACAATCAATGTATCTGGGTGGTATCCGATTATATCGCAATACTGTATATATAGTGATACTTACCAGGTGACGATACTTCCGTTACACATACTAGCGACTGAATCGAACAGAATGTTGAATGGTTAGACGAAACGATAATTGTATCTGAGTTGTATTCGATGATATCGTGATGATGTTTATATAGCAATACTCACCAGGTAACTGTTCATCCGTTTTACATACAAGCGACCGAATCGAGCAGAAGGTTGAATTCAGTATAGATTGAACAATCATCGTATCTGGGTTGTATTCGATTATGTTTATATAGTTATACTCACCAGGTAACTGTTCTTCCGTTATACATACGAGCGACTGAATTGAACAGAAGGTTGAATGGATAGTATATGGGTTGTATTCGATTATGATGTTATGCTGTGTATATAGTTATACACACTAGGAGACGGTATTCCCGTTTTACATACGAGCGACCGAAACGAAAAGAAAGTTGAATGGATAGACTGAACAATCAATGTATCTGGGTGGTATCCGATTATATCGCAATACTGTACATATAGTGATACTTACCAGGTGACGGTACTTCCGTTACACATACTAGCGACTGAATCGAACAGAAGGTTAAATGGTTAGACGAAACGATAATTGTATCTGAGTTGTATTCGATGATATCGTGATGATGTTTATATAACAATAGTCACCAGGTAACTGTCCTTCCGTTTTACATACAAGCGACCGAATCGAGCAGAAGGTTAAATGGATAGATTGAACAATCATCGTATCTGAGTTGTATTCGATTATGTTTATATAGATATACTCACCAGGTACCTGTTCTTCCGATATACATACGAGCAACCGAATCGAACATAAGGTTGAATGGATAGATTGAACAATCATCGTATCTGAGTTGTATTCGATTATGTTTATATAGTTATACTCACCAGGTAACTGTTCTTCCGTTATACATACGAGCGACTGAATTGAAATGAAGGTTGAATGGATAGACTAAACAATGATCGTATCTGGGGTTGTAATCGATTATATCGTGATGATGTTCATATAGTTATACTCACCAGGTAACTGTTCTCCAGTTATACATAAGAGCGACTGAACTGAACAGAAGGTTGAATGGATAGACTGAACAATCATCGTATCTGGGTTGTATTCGATTATTTCGTGATGATTATTATATATTATGTCTAACCAGGTAACTGTTCTATCGTTATACATACTAGCAACCGAATCGAACATAAGGTTGAATGGATAGATTGAACAATCATTGTATCTGGGTTGTCTCCGATTATATCGTTATGTTGTATATTTAACTACACCTACCATGTAACGGTTCTTTCGTTACACATACGAGCGTCTGAATCGAACATAAGGTTGGATGGTTAAACGGAACGATAATTGTAACTAAGTTGTATTCGATTATATCGTGATGACGTTCATATAGAAATACTCACCAGGTTACTGTTCTTCCGTTATACATACGAGCAACCGAATCGAACAGAAGGTTGAATGGATAGTATCTGGGTTGTATTCGATTATGATGTTATGCTGTGTATATAGTTATACACATAAGGTGACGGTATTCCCGTTTCACATACGAGCGACCGAAACGAACAGAAAGTTGAATGGATAGACTGAACAATCAATGTATCTGGGTGGTATCCGATTATATCGCAATACTGTATATATAGTGATACTTACCAGGTGACGATACTTCCGTTACACATACTAGCGACTGAATCGAACAGAATGTTGAATGGTTAGACGAAACGATAATTGTATCTGAGTTGTATTCGATGATATCGTGATGATGTTTATATAGCAATACTCACCAGGTACCTGTTCTTCCGTTTTACATACAAGCGACCGAATCGAGCAGAAGGTTGAATTCAGTATAGATTGAACAATCATCGTATCTGGGTTGTATTCGATTATGTTTATATAGTTATACTCACCAGGTAACTGTTCTTCCGTTATACATACGAGCGACTGAATTGAACAGAAGGTTGAATGGATAGTATATGGGTTGTATTCGATTATGATGTTATGCTGTGTATATAGTTATACACACTAGGAGACGGTATTCCCGTTTTACATAATTGCGACCGAAACGAAAAGAAAGTTGAATGGATAGACTGAACAATCAATGTATCTGGGTGGTATCCGATTATATCGCAATACTGTATATATAGTGATACTTACCAGGTGACGATACTTCCGTTACACATACTAGCGACTGAATCGAACAGAATGTTGAATGGTTAGACGAAACGATAATTGTATCTGAGTTGTATTCGATGATATCGTGATGATGTTTATATAGCAATACTCACCAGGTGACTGTCCTTCCGTTTTACATACAAGCGACCGAATCGAGCAGAAGGTTAAATAGATAGATTGAACAATCATCGTATCTGAGTTGTATTCGATTATGTTTATATAGATATACTCACCAGGTACCTGTTCTTCCGATATACATACGAGCAACCGAATCGAACATAAGGTTGAATGGATAGATTGAACAATCATCGTATCTGAGTTGTATTCGATTATGTTTATATAGTTATACTCACCAGGTAACTGTTCTTCCGTTATACATACGAGCGACTGAATTGAACTGAAGGTTGAATGGATAGACTAAACAATGATCGTATCTGGGGTTGTATTCGATTATATCGTGATGATGTTCATATAGTTATACTCACCAGGTAACTGTTCTCCAGTTATACATAAGAGCGACTGAACTGAACAGAAGGTTGAATGGATAGACTGAACAATCATCGTATCTGGGTTGTATTCGATTATTTCGTGATGATTATTATATATTATGTCTAACCAGGTAACTGTTCTTTCGTTATACATACTAGCAACCGAATCGAACATGAGGTTGAATGGATAGATTGAACAATCATTGTATATGGGTTGTCTCCGATTATATCGTTATGTTGTATATTTAACTACACCTACCATGTAACGGTTCTTTCGTTACACATACGAGCGTCTGAATCGAACATAAGGTTGGATGGTTAGACGGAACGATAATTGTAACTAAGTTGTATTCGATTATATCGTGATGACGTTCATATAGAAATACTCACCAGGTTACTGTTCTTTCGTTATACATACGAGCAACCGAATCGAACAGAAGGTTGAATGGATAGTATCTGGGTTGTATTCGATTATGATGTTATGCTGTGTATATAGTTATACACATGAGGTGACGGTATTCCCGTTTCACATACGAGCGACCGAAACGAACAGAAAGTTGAATGGATAGACTGAACAATGATCGTATCTGGGGTTGTATTCGATTATATCGTGATGATGTTCATATAGTTATACTCACCAGGTAACTGTTCTCCAGTTATACATAAGAGCGACTGAACTGAACAGAAGGTTGAATGGATAGACTGAACAATCATCGTATCTGGATTGTATTCGATTATTTCGTGATGATTATTATATATTATGTCTAACCAGGTAACTGTTCTTTCGTTATACATACTAGCAACCGAATCGAACATAAGGTTGAATGGATAGACTGAACAATCAATGTATCTGGGTGGTATCCGATTATATCGCAATACTGTATACATAGTGATACTTACCAGGTGACGATACTTCCGTTACACATACAAGCGACTGAATCGAACAGAATGTTGAATGGTTAGACGAAACGATAATTGTATCTGAGTTGTATTCGATGATATCGTGATGATGTTTATATAGCAATACTCACCAGGTAACTGTCTTTCCGTTTTACATACAAGCGACCGAATCGAGCAGAAGGTTAAATGGATAGATTGAACAATCATCGTATCTGAGTTGTATTCGATTATGTTTATATAGATATACTCACCAGGTACCAGTGCTCCCGATATACATACGAGCAACCGAATCGAACATAAGGTTGAATGGATAGATTGAACAATCATTGTATTTGGGTTGTCTCCGATTATATCGTTATGTTGTATATTTAACTACACCTACCATGTAACGGTTTATTCGTTACACATACGAGCGTCTGAATCGAACATAAGGTTGGATGGTTAGACGGAACAATAATTGTAACTAAGTTGTATTCGATTATATCGTGATGACGTTCATATAGAAATACTCACCAGGTTACTGTTCTTTCGTTATACATACGAGCAACCGAATCGAACAGAAGGTTGAATGGACAGTATCTGGGTTGTATTCGATTATGATGTTATGCTGTGTATATAGTTATACACATAAGGTGACGGTATTCCCATTTCACATACGAGCGACCGAAACGAACAGAAAGTTGAATGGATAGACTGAACAATCAATGTATCTGGGTGGTATCCGATTATATCGCAATACTGTATATATAGTGATACTTACCAGGTGACGGTACTTCCGTTACACATACTAGCGACTGAATCGAACAGAAGGTTTAATTGATAGACGAAACGATAATTGTATCTGAGTTGTATTCGATGATATCGTGATGATGTTTATATAGCAATACTCACCAGGTAACTGTTCTTCCGTTTCACATACAAGCGACCGAATCGAGCAGAAGGTTGAATTCAGTATAGATTGAACAATGATCGTATCTGGGTTGTATTCGATTATGTTTATATAGTTATACTCACCAGGTAACTGTTCTTCCGTTATACATACGAGCGACTGAATTGAACAGAAGGTTGAATGGATAGTATATGGGTTGTATTCGATTATGATGTTATGCTGTGTATATAGTTATACACACTAGGAGACGGTATTCCCGTTTCACATACGAGCGACCGAAACGAAAAGAAAGTTGAATGGATAGACTGAACAATCAATGTATCTGGGTGGTATCCGATTATATCGCAATACTGTATATATAGTGATACTTACCAGGTGACGATACTTCCGTTACACATACTAGCGACTGAATCGAACAGAATGTTGAATGGTTAGACGAAACGATAATTGTATCTGAGTTGTATTCGATGATATCGTGATGATGTTTATATAGCAATACTCACCAGGTAACTGTTCTTCCGTTTTACATACAAGCGACCGAATCGAGCAGAAGGTTGAATTCAGTATAGATTGAACAATCATCGTATCTGGGTTGTATTCGATTATGTTTATATAGTTATACTCACCAGGTAACTGTTCTTCCGTTATACATATGAGCGACTGAATTGAACAGAAGGTTGAATGGATAGTATATGGGTTGAATTCGATTATGATGTTATGCTGTGTATATAGTTATACACACTAGGAGACGGTATTCCCGTTTTACATACGAGCGACCGAAACGAAAAGAAAGTTGAATGGATAGACTGAACAATCAATGTATCTGGGTGGTATCCGATTATATCGCAATACTGTATATATAGTGATACCTACCAGGTGACGATACTTTCGTTACACATACTAGCGACTGAATCGAACAGAATGTTGAATGGTTAGACGAAACGATAATTGTACCTGAGTTGTATTCGATGATATCGTGATGATGTTTATATAGCAATACTCACCAGGTAACTGTCCTTCCGTTTTACATACAAGCGACCGAATCGAGCAGAAGGTTAAATGGATAGATTGAACAATCATCGTATCTGAGTTGTATTCGATTATGTTTATATAGATATACTCACCAGGTACCTGTTCTTCCGATATACATACGAGCAACCGAATCGAACATAAGGTTGAATGGATAGATTGAACAATCATCGTATCTGAGTTGTATTCGATTATGTTTATATAGTTATACCCACCAGGTAACTGTTCTTCCGTTATCAATACGAGCGACTGAATTGAACTGAAGGTTGAATGGATAGACTAAACCATGATCGTATCTGGGGTTGTATTCGATTATATCGTGATGATGTTCATATAGATATACTCACCAGGTAACTGTTCTCCAGTTATACATAAGAGCGACTGAACTGAACAGAAGGTTGAATGGATAGACTGAACAATCATCGTATCTGGGTTGTATTCGATTATTTCGTGATGATTATTATATATTATGTCTAACCAGGTAACTGTTCTTTCGTTATACATACTAGCAACCGAATCGAACATAAGGTTGAATGGATAGATTGAACAATCATTGTATCTGGGTTGTCTCCGATTATATCGTTATGTTGTATATTTAACTACACCTACCATGTAACGGTTCTTTCGTTACACATACGAGCGTCTGAATCGAACATAAGGTTGGATGGTTAGACGGAACGATAATTGTAACTAACTTGTATTCGATTATATAGTGATCACGTTCATATAGAAATACTCACCAGGTTACTGTTCTTTCGTTATACATACGAGCAACCGAATCGAACAGAAGGTTGAATGGATAGTATCTGGGTTGTATTCGATTATGATGTTATGCTGTGTATATAGTTATACACATAAGGTGACGGTATTCCCGTTTCACATACGAGCGACCGAAACGAACAGAAAGTTGAATGGATAGACTGAACAATCAATGTATCTGGGTGGTATCCGATTATATCGCAATACTGTATATATAGTGATACTTACCAGGTGACTGAATCGAACAGAAGGTTAAATGGTTAGACGAAACGATAATTGTATCTGAGTTGTATTCGATGATATCGTGATGATGTTCATATAGAAATACTCACCAGGTAACTGTTCTTCCGTTTTACATACAAGCGACCGAATAGAGCAGAAGGTTATATGGATAGATTGAACAATCATCGTATCTGAGTTGTATTCGATTATGTTTATATAGATAAACTCACCAGGTACCTGTTCTTCCGATATACATACGAGCAACCGAATCGAACATAAGGTTGAATGGATAGATTGAACAATCATCGTATCTGAGTTGTATTCGATTATGTTTATATGGTTATACTCACCAGGTACTGTTCTTTCGTTATACATACGAGCAACCGAATCGAACAGAAGGTTGAATGGATAGTATCTGGGTTGTATTCGATTATGATGTTATGCTGTGTATATAGTTATACACATAAGGTGACGGTATTCCCGTTTCACATACGAGCGACCGAAACGAACAGAAAGTTGAATGGATAGACTGAACAATCAATGTATCTGGGTGGTATCCGATTATATCGCAATACTGTATATATAGTGATACTTACCAGGTGACGGTACTTCCGTTACTTATACTAGCGACTGAATCGAACAGAAGGTTAAATGGTTAGACGAAACGATAATTGTATCTGAGTTGTATTCGATGATATCGTGATGATGTTTATATAGCAATACTCACCAGGTAACTGTTCTTCTGTTTTACATACAAGCGACCGAATCGAGCAGAAGGTTGAATTCAGTATAGATTGAACAATCATCGTATCTGGGTTGTATTCGATTATGTTTATATAGTTATACTCACCAGGTAACTGTTCTTCCGTTATACATACGAGCGACTGAATTGAACAGAAGGTTGAATGGATAGTATATGGGTTGTATTCGATTATGATGTTATGCTGTGTATATAGTTATACACACTAGGAGACGGTATTCCCGTTTTACATACGAGCGACCGAAACGAAAAGAAAGTTGAATGGATAGACTGAACAATCAATGTATCTGGGTGGTATCCGATTATATCGCAATACTGTATATATAGTGATACTTACCAGGTGACGATACTTCCGTTACACATACTAGCGACTGAATCGAACAGAATGTTGAATGGTTAGACGAAACGATAATTGTATCTGGGTTGTATTCGATTATATCGTGATGATGTTCATATAGTTATACTCACCAGGTAACTGTTCTCCAGTTATACATAAGAGCGACTGAACTGAACAGAAGGTTGAATGGATAGACTGAACAATCATCGTATCTGGGTTGTATTCGATTATTTCGTGATGATTATTATATATTATGTCTAACCAGGTAACTGTTCTTTTGTTATACATACTAGCAACCGAATCGAACATAAGGTTGAATGGATAGATTGAACAATCATTGTATCTGGGTTGTCTCCGATTATATCGTTATGTTGTATATTTAACTACACCTACCATGTAACGGTTCTTTCGTTACACATACGAGCGTCTGAATCGAACATAAGGTTGGATGGTTAGACGGAACGATAATTGTAACTAACTTGTATTCGATTATATCGTGATCACGTTCATATAGAAATACTCACCAGGTTACTGTTCTTTCGTTATACATACGAGCAACCGAATCGAACAGAAGGTTGAATGGATAGTATCTGGGTTGTATTCGATTATGATGTTATGCTGTGTATATAGTTATACACATAAGGTGACGGTATTCCCGTTTCACATACGAGCGACCGAAACGAACAGAAAGTTGAATGGATAGACTGAACAATCAATGTATCTGGGTGGTATCCGATTATATCGCAATATTGTATATATAGTGATACTTACCAGGTGACTGAATCGAACAGAAGGTTAAATGGTTAGACGAAACGATAATTGTATCTGAGTTGTATTCGATGATATCGTGATGATGTTTATATAGCAATACTCACCAGGTAACTGTCCTTCCGTTTTACATACAAGCGACCGAATCGAGCAGAAGGTTAAATGGATAGATTGAACAATCATCGTATCTGAGTTGTATTCGATTATGTTTATATAGATATACTCACCAGGTACCTGTTCTTCCGATATACATACGAGCAACCGAATCGAACATAAGGTTGAATGGATAGATTGAACAATCATCGTATCTGAGTTGTATTCGATTATGTTTATATAGTTATACTCACCAGGTAACTGTTCTTCCGTTATACATACGAGCGACTGAATTGAACTGAAGGTTGAATGGATAGACTAAACAATGATCGTATCTGGGGTTGTATTCGATTATATCGTGATGATGTTCATATAGTTATACTCACCAGGTAACTGTTCTCCAGTTATACATAAGAGCGACTGAACTGAACAGAAGGTTGAATGGATAGACTGAACAATCATCGTATCTGGGTTGTATTCGATTATTTCGTGATGATTATTATATATTATGTCTAACCAGGTAACTGTTCTTTCGTTATACATACTAGCAACCGAATCGAACATAAGGTTGAATGGATGGATTGAACAATCATTGTATCTGGGTTGTCTCCGATTATATCGTTATGTTGTTTATTTAACTACACCTACCATGTAACGGTTCTTTCGTTACACATACGAGCGTCTGAATCGAACATAAGGTTGGATGGTTAGACGGAACGATAATTGTAACTAACTTGTATTCGATTATATCGTGATGACGTTCATATAGAAATACTCACCAGGTTACTGTTCTTTCGTTATACATACGAGCAACCGAATCGAACAGAAGGTTGAATGGATAGTATCTGGGTTGTATTCGATTATGATGTTATGCTGTGTATATAGTTATACACATAAGGTGACGGTATTCCCGTTTCACATACGAGCGACCGAAACGAACAGAAAGTTGAATGGATAGACTGAACAATCAATGTATCTGGGTGGTATCCGATTATATCGCAATACTGTATATATAGTGATACTTACCAGGTGACGGTACTTCCGTTACACATACTAGCGACTGAATCGAACAGAAGGTTAAATGGTTAGACGAAACGATAATTGTATCTGAGTTGTATTCGATGATATCGTGGTGATGTTTATATAGCAATACTCACCAGGTAACTGTTCTTCCGTTTTACATACAAGCGACCGAATCGAGCAGAAGGTTGAATTCAGTATAGATTGAACAATCATCGTATCTGAGTTGTATTCGATTAGGTTTATATAGATATACTTTTACATACAAGCGACCGAATCGAGCAGAAGGTTAAATGGATAGATTGAACAATCATCGTATCTGAGTTGTATTCGATTAGGTTTATATAGATATACTCACCAGGTATCTGTTCTTCCGATATACATACCTTCTGCTCGATTCGGTCGCTTGTATGTAAAACGGAAGGACAGTTACCTGGTGAGTATTGCTATATAAACATCATCACGATATCATCGAATACAACTCAGATACAATTATCGTTTCGTCTAACCATTCAACATTCTGTTCGATTCAGTCGCTAGTATGTGTAACGGAAGTATCGTCACCTGGTAAGTATCACTATATATACAGTATTGCGATATAATCGGATACCACCCAGATACATTGATTGTTCAGTCTATCCATTCAACTTTCTTTTCGTTTCGGTCGCAATTATGTAAAACGGGAATACCGTCTCCTAGTGTGTATAACTATATACACAGCATAACATCATAATCGAATACAACCCATATACTATCCATTCAACCTTCTGTTCAATTCAGTCGCTCGTATGTATAACGGAAAAACAGTTACCTGGTGAGTATTGCTATATAAACATCATCACGATATCATCGAATACAACTCAGATACAATTATCGTTTCGTCTAACCATTTAACCTTCTGTTCGATTCAGTCGCTAGTATGTGTAACGGAAGTACCGTCACCTGGTAAGTATCACTATATATACAGTATTGCGATATAATCGGATACCACCCAGATACATTGATTGTTCAGTCTATCCATTCAACTTTCTGTTCGTTTCGGTCGCTCGTATATGAAACGGGAATACCGTCACCTTATGTGTATAACTATATACACAGCATAACATCATAATCGAATACAACCCAGATACTATCCATTCAACCTTCTGTTCGATTCGGTTGCTCGTATGTATAACGAAAGAACAGTAACCTGGTGAGTATTTCTATATGAACGTCATCACGATATAATCGAATACAACTTAGTTACAATTATCGTTCCGTCTAACCATCCAACCTTATGTTCGATTCAGACGCTCGTATGTGTAACGAAAGAACCGTTACATGGTAGGTGTAGTTAAATATACAACATAACGATATAATCGGAGACAACCCAGATACAATGATTGTTCAATCTATCCATTCAACCTTATGTTCGATTCGGATGCTAGTATGTATAACGAAAGAACAGTTACCTGGTTAGACATAATATATAATAATCATCACGAAATAATCGAATACAACCCAGATACGATGATTGTTCAGTCTATCCATTCAACCTTCTGTTCAGTTCAGTCGCTCTTATGTATAACTGGAGAACAGTTACCTGGTGAGTATAACTATATGAAAATCATCACGATATAATCGAATACAACCCCAGATACGATCATTGTTTAGTCTATCCATTCAACCTTCAGTTCAATTCAGTCGCTCGTATTTATAACGGAAGAACAGTTACCTGGTGAGTATAACTATATAAACATAATCGAATACAACTCAGATACGATGATTGTTCAATCTATCCATTCAACCTTATGTTCGATTCGGTTGCTCGTATGTTTATCGGAAGAACAGGTACCTGTTGAGTATATCTATATAAACATAATCGAATACAACTCAGATACGATGATTGTTCAATCTATCCATTTAACCTTCTGCTCGATTCGGTCGCTTGTATGTAAAACGGAAGGACAGTTACCTGGTGAGTATTGCTATATAAACATCATCACGATATCATCGAATATAACTCAGATACAATTATCGTTTCGTCTAAACATTCAACATTCTGTTCGATTCAGTCGCTAGTATGTGTAACGGAAGTATCGTCACCTGGTAAGTATCAATATATATACAGTATTGCGATATAATCGGATACCACCCAGATACATTGATTGTTCAGTCTATCCATTCAACTTTCTTTTCGTTTCGGTCGCTCGTATGTAAAACGGGAATACCGTCTCCTAGTGTGTATAACTATATACACAGCATAACATCATAATCGAATACAACCCATATACTATCCATTCAACCTTCTGTTCAATTCAGTCGCTCGTATGTATAACGAAAGAACAGTTACCTGGTGAGTATAACTATATAAACATAATCGAATACAACCCAGATACGATGATTGTTCAATCTATACTGAATTCAACCTTCTGCTCGATTCGGTCGCTTGTATGTAAAACGGATAAACAGTTACCTGGTGAGTATTGCTATATAAACATCATCACGATATCATCGAATACAACTCAGATACAATTATCGTTTCGTCTAACCATTCAACATTCTGTTCGATTCAGTCGCTAGTATGTGTAACGGAAGTATCGTCACCTGGTAAGTATCACTATATATACAGTATTGCGATATAATCGGATACCACCCAGATACATTGATTGTTCAGTCTATCCATTCAACTTTCTTTTTGTTTCGGTCGCTCGTATGTAAAACTGGAATACCGTCTTCTAGTGTGTATAACTATATACACAGCATAACATCATAATCGAATACAACCCATATACTATCCATTCAACCTTCTGTTCAATTCAATCGCTCGTATGTATAACGGAAGAACAGTTACCTGGTGAGTATAACTATATAAACATAATCGAATACAACCCAGATACGATGATTGTTCAATCTATACTGAATTCAACCTTCTGCTCGATTCGGTCGCTAGTATGTAAAACGGAAGAACAGTTACCTGGTGAGTATTGCTATATAAACATCATCACGATATCATCGAATACAACTCAGATACAATTATCGTTTCGTCTATCAATTAAACCTTCTGTTCGATTCAGTCGCTAGTATGTGTAACGGAAGTACCGTCACCTGGTAAGTATCACTATATATACAGTATTGCGATATTATCGGATACCACCCAGATACATTGATTGTTCAGTCTATCCATTCAACTTTCTGTTCGTTTCGGTCGCTCGTATGTGAAACGGGAATACCGTCACCTTATGTGTATAACTATATACACAGCATAACATCATAATCGAACACAACCCAGATACTATCCATTCAACCTTCTGTTCGATTCGGTTACTCGTATGTATAACGAAAGAACAGTAACCTGGTGAGTATTTCTATATGAACGTCATCACGATATAATCGAATACAACTTAGTTACAATTATCGTTCCGTCTAACCATCCAACCTTATGTTCGATTCAGACGCTCGTATGTGTAACGAATTAACCGTTAATTGGTAGGGGTAGTTAAATATACAACATTACGATATAATCGAAGACAACCCAGATACAATGATTGTTCAATCTATCGATTCAACCTTATGTTCGATTCGGTTGCTAGTATGTATAACGAAAGAACAGTTACCTGGTTAGACATAATATATAATAATCATCACGAAATAATCGAATACAACCCAGATACGATGATTGTTCAGTCTATCCATTCAACCTTCTGTTCAGTTCAGTCGCTCTTATGTATAACTGGAGAACAGTTACCTGGTGAGTATAAATATATGAACATCATCACGATATAATCGAATACAACCCCTGATACGATCATTGTTTAGTCTATCCATTCAACCTTCAGTTCAATTCAGTCGCTCGTATGTATAACGGAAGAACAGTTACCTGGTGAGTATAACTATATAAACATAATCGAATACAACTCAGATACGATGATTGTTCAATCTATCCATTTAACCTTCTGCTCGATTCGGTCGCTTGTATGTAAAACGGTAGGACAGTTACCTGGTGAGTATTGCTATATAAACATCATCACGATATCATCGAATACAACTCAGATACAATCATCGTTTCGTCTAACCATTCAGCATTCTGTTCGATTCAGTCGCTAGTATGTATAACGGAAGTATCGTCACCTGGTAAGTATCACTATATATACAGTATTGCGATATAATCGGATACCACCCAGATACATTGATTGTTCAGTCTATCCATTCAACTTTCTTTTCGTTTCGGTCGCTCGTATGTAAAACGGGAATAGCGTCTCCTAGTGTGTATAACTATATACACAGCATAACATCATAATCGAATACAACCCATATACTATCCATTCAACCTTCTGTTCAATTCAGTCGCTCGTATGTATAACGGAAGAACAGTTACCTGGTGAGTATAACTATATAAACATAATCGAATCAGATACGATGATTGTTCAATCTATCCATTCAACCTTATGTTCGATTCGGTTGCTCGTATGTATATCGGAAGAACAGGTACCTGGTGAGTATATCTATATAAACATAATCGAATACAACTCAGATACGATGATTGTTCAATCTATCCATTTAACCTTCTGCTCGATTCGGTCGCTTGTATGTAAAACGAAAGGACAGTTACCTGGTGAGTATTGCTATATAAACATCATCACGATATCATCGAATACAACTCAGATACAATAATCGTTTCGTCTAACCATTCAACATTCTGTTCGATTCAGTCGCTAGTATGTGTAACGGAAGTATCGTCACCTGGTAAGTATCACTATATATACAGTATTGCGATATAATCGGATACCACCCAGATACATTGATTGTTCAGTCTATCCATTCAACTTTCTTTTCGTTTCGGTCGCTCGTATGTAAAACGGGAATACCGTCTCCTAGTGTGTATAACTAACTATATACACAGCAAAACATCATAATCGAATACAACCCATAAACTATCCATTCAACCTTCTGTTCAATTCAGTCGCTCGTATGTATAACGGAAGAACAGTTACCTGGTGAGTATAACTATATAAACATAATCGAATACAACCCAGATACGATGATTGTTCAATCTATACTGAATTTAACCTTCTGCTCGATTCGGTCGCTTGTATGTAAAACGGAAGAACAGTTACCTGGTGAGTATTGCTATATAAACATCATCACGATATCATCGAATACAACTCAGATACAATTATCGTTTCGTCTAACCATTCAACATTCTGTTCGATTCAGTCGCTAGTATGTGTAACGGAAGTATCGTCACCTGGTAAGTATCACTATATATACAGTATTGCGATATAATCGGATACCACCCAGATACATTGATTGTTCAGTCTATCCATTCAACTTTCTTTTTGTTTCGGTCGCTCGTATGTGAAACGGGAATACCGTCACCTTATGTGTATAACTATATACACAGCATAACATCATAATCGAATACAACCCAGATACTATCCATTCAACCTGCTGTTCGATTCGGTTGCTCGTATGTATAACGAAAGAACAGTAACCTGGTGAGTATTTCTATATGAACGTCATCACGATATAATCGAATACAACTTAGTTACAATTATCGTTCCGTCTAACCATCCAACCTTATGTTCGATGCAGACGCTCGTATGTGTAACGAAAGAACCGTTACATGGTAGGTGTAGTTAAATATACAACATAACGATATAATCGGAGACAACCCAGATACAATGATTGTTCAATCTATCCATTCAACCTTATGTTCGATTCGGTTGCTAGTATGTATAACGAAAGAACAGTTACCTGGTTAGACATAATATATAATAATCATCACGAAATAATCGAATACAACCCAGATACGATGATTGTTCAGTCTATCCATTCAACCTTCTGTTCAGTTCAGTCGCTCTTATGTATAACTGGAGAACAGTTACCTGGTGAGTATAACTATATGAACATCATCACGATATAATCGAATACAACCCCAGATACGATCATTGTTTAGTCTATCCATTCAACCTTCAGTTCAATTCAGTCGCTCGTATGTATAACGGAAGAACAGTTACCTGGTGAGTATAACTATATAAACATAATCGAATACAACTCAGATACGATGATTGTTCAATCTATCCATTCAACCTTATGTTCGATTCGGTTGCTCGTATGTATATCGGAAGAACAGGTACCTGGTGAGTATATCTATATAAACATAATCGAATACAACTCAGATAAGATGATTGTTCAATCTATCCATTTAACCTTCTGCTCGATTCGGTCGCTTGTATGTGAAAGGGAAGGACAGTTACCTGGTGAGTATTGCTATATAAACATCATCACGATATCATCGAATACAACTCAGATACAATTATCGTTTCGTCTAACCATTCAACCTTCTGTTCGATTCAGTCGCTAGTATGTGTAACGGAAGTACCGTCACCTGGTAAGTATCACTATATATACAGTATTGCGATATAATCGGATACCACCCAGATACATTGATTGTTCAGTCTATCCATTCAACTTTCTTTTCGTTTCGGTCGCTCGTATGTAAAACGGGAATACCGTCTCCTACTGTGTATAACTATATACACAGCATAACATCATAATCGAATACAACCCATATACTATCCATTCAACCTTCTGTTCAATTCAGTCGCTCGTATGTATAACGAAAGAACAGTTACCTGGTGAGTATAACTATATAAACATAATCGAATACAACCCAGATACGATGATTGTTCAATCTATACTGAATTCAACCTTCTGCTCGATTCTGTCGCTTGTATGTAAAACGGATGAACAGTTACCTGGTGAGTATTGCTATATAAACATCATAACGATATCATCGAATACAACTCAGATACAATTATCGTTTCGTCTAACCATTCAACATTCTGTTCGATTCAGTCGCTAGTATGTGTAACGGAAGTATCGTCACCTGGTAAGTATCACTATATATACAGTATTGCGATATAATCGGATACCACCCAGATACATTGATTGTTCAGTCTATCCATTCAACTTTCTTTTTGTTTCGGTCGCTCGTATGTAAAACGGGAATACCGTCACCTTATGTGTATAACTATATACACAGCATGACATCATAATCGAACACAACCCAGATACTATCCATTCAACCTTCTGTTCGATTCGGTTACTCGTATGTATAACGAAAGAACAGTAACCTGGTGAGTATTTCTATATGAACGTCATCACGATATAATCGAATACAACTTAGTTACAATTATCGTTCCGTCTAACCATCCAACCTCATGTTCGATTCAGACGCTCGTATGTGTAACGAATTAACCGTTAATTGGTAGGGGTAGTTAAATATACAACATTACGATATAATCGGAGACAACCCAGATACAATGATTGTTCAATCTATCGATTCAACCTTATGTTCGATTCGGTTGCTAGTATGTATAACGAAAGAACAGTTACCTGGTTAGACATAATATATAATAATCATCACGAAATAATCGAATACAACCCAGATACGATGATTGTTCAGTCTATCCATTCAACCTTCTGTTCAGTTCAGTCGCTCTTATGTATAACTGGAGAACAGTTACCTGGTGAGTATAAATATATGAACATCATCACGATATAATCGAATACAACCCCTGATACGATCATTGTTTAGTCTATCCATTCAACCTTCAGTTCAATTCAGTCGCTCGTATGTATAACGGAAGAACAGTTACCTGGTGAGTATAACTATATAAACATAATCGAATACAACTCAGATACGATGATTGTTCAATCTATCCATTCAACCTTATGTTCGATTCGGTTGCTCGTATGTATATCGGAAGAACAGGTACCTGGTGAGTATATCTATATAAACATAATCGAATACAACTCAGATACGATGATTGTTCAATCTATCCATTTAACCTTCTGCTCGATTCGGTCGCTTGTATGTAAAACGGTAGGACAGTTACCTGGTGAGTATTGCTATATAAACATCATCACGATATCATCGAATACAACTCAGATACAATCATCGTTTCGTCTAACCATTCAGCATTCTGTTCGATTCAGTCGCTAGTATGTATAACGGAAGTATCGTCACCTGGTAAGTATCACTATATATACAGTATTGCGATATAATCGGATACCACCCAGATACATTGATTGTTCAGTCTATCCATTCAACTTTCTTTTCGTTTCGGTCGCTCGTTTGTAAAACGGGAATACCGTCTCCTAGTGTGTATAACTATATACACAGCATAACATCATAATCGAATACAACCCATATACTATCCATTCAACCTTCTGTTCAATTCAGTCGCTCGTATGTATAACGGAAGAACAGTTACCTGGTGAGTATAACTATATAAACATAATCGAATCAGATACGATGATTGTTCAATCTATCCATTCAACCTTATGTTCGATTCGGTTGCTCGTATGTATATCGGAAGAACAGGTACCTGGTGAGTATATCTATATAAACATAATCGGATACAACTCAGATACGATGATTGTTCAATCTATCCATTTAACCTTCTGCTCGATTCGGTCGCTTGTATGTAAAACGAAAGGACAGTTACCTGGTGAGTATTGCTATATAAACATCATCACGATATCATCGAATACAACTCAGATACAATTATCGTTTCGTCTAACCATTCAACATTCTGTTCGATTCAGTCGCTAGTATGTGTAACGGAAGTATCGTCACCTGGTAAGTATCACTATATATACAGTATTGCGATATAATCGAATACCACCCAGATACATTGATTGTTCAGTCTATCCATTCAACTTTCTGTTCGTTTTGGTCGCTCGTATGTAAAACGGGAATACCGTCTCCTAGTGTGTATAACTATATACACAGCAAAACATCATAATCGAATACAACCCATAAACTATCCATTCAACCTTCTGTTCAATTCAGTCGCTCGTATGTATAACGGAAGAACAGGTACCTGGTGAGTATATCTATATAAACATAATCGAATACAACTCAGATACGATGATTGTTCAATCTATCCATTTAACCTTCTGCTCGATTCGGTCGCTTGTATGTAAAACGGTAGGACAGTTACCTGGTGAGTATTGCTATATAAACATCATCACGATATCATCGAATACAACTCAGATACAATCATCGTTTCGTCTAACCATTCAGCATTCTGTTCGATTCAGTCGCTAGTATGTATAACGGAAGTATCGTCACCTGGTAAGTATCACTATATATACAGTATTGCGATATAATCGGATACCACCCAGATACAATGATTGTTCAGTCTATCCATTCAACTTTCTTTTCGTTTCGGTCGCTCGTTTGTAAAACGGGAATACCGTCTCCTAGTGTGTATAACTATATACACAGCATAACATCATAATCGAATACAACCCATATACTATCCATTCAACCTTCTGTTCAATTCAGTCGCTCGTATGTATAACGGAAGAACAGTTACCTGGTGAGTATAACTATATAAACATAATCGAATCAGATACGATGATTGTTCAATCTATCCATTCAACCTTATGTTCGATTCGGTTGCTCGTATGTATATCGGAAGAACAGGTACCTGGTGAGTATATCTATATAAACATAATCGAATACAACTCAGATACGATGATTGTTCAATCTATCCATTTAACCTTCTGCTCGATTCGGTCGCTTGTATGTAAAACGAAAGGACAGTTACCTGGTGAGTATTGCTATATAAACATCATCACGATATCATCGAATACAACTCAGATACAAATATCGTTTCGTCTAACCATTCAACATTCTGTTCGATTCAGTCGCTAGTATGTGTAACGGAAGTATCGTCACCTGGTAAGTATCACTATATATACAGTATTGCGATATAATCGAATACCACCCAGATACATTGATTGTTCAGTCTATCCATTCAACTTTCTGTTCGTTTTGGTCGCTCGTATGTGAAACGGGAATACCGTCACCTTATGTGTATAACTATATCACAGCATAACATCATAATCGAATACAACCCAGATACTATCCATTCAACCTTCTGTTCGATTCGGTTGCTCGTATGTATAACGAAAGAACAGTAACCTGGTGAGTATTTCTATATGAACGTCATCACGATATAATCGAATACAACTTAGTTACAATTATCGTTCCGTCTAACCATCCAACCTTATGTTTGATTCAGACGCTCGTATTTGTAACGAAGGAACCGTAACATGGTAGGTGTAGTTAAATATACAACATAACGATATAATCGGAGACAACCCAGATACAATGATTGTTCAATCTATCCATTCAACCTTATGTTCGATTCGGTTGCTAGTATGTATAACGAAAGAACAGTTACCTGGTTAGACATAATATATAATAATCATCACGAAATAATCGAATACAACCCAGATACGATGATTGTTCAGTCTATCCATTCAACCTTCTGTTCAGTTCAGTCGCTCTTATGTATAACTGGAGAACAGTTACCTGGTGAGTATAACTATATGAACATCATCACGATATAATCGAATACAACCCCAGATACGATCATTGTATAGTCTATCCATTCAACCTTCAGTTCAATTCAGTCGCTCGTATGTATAACGGAAGAACAGTTACCTGGTGAGTATAACTATATAAACATAATCGAATACAACTCAGATAAGATGATTGTTCAATCTATCCATTCAACCTTATGTTCGATTCGGTTGCTCGTATGTATATCGGAAGAACAGGTACCTGGTGAGTATATCTATATAAACATAATCGAATACAACCCAGATACGATGATTGTTCAATTTATACTGAATTCAACCTTCTGCTCGATTCGGTCGCTTGTATGTGAAACGGAAGAACAGTTACCTGGTGAGTATTGCTATATAAACATCATCACGATATCATCGAATACAACTCAGATACAATTATCGTTTCGTCTAACCATTCAACATTCTGTTCGATTCAGTCGCTAGTATGTGTAACGGAAGTATCGTCACCTGGTAAGTATCACTATATATACAGTATTGCGATATAATCGGATACCACCCAGATACATTGATTGTTCAGTCTATCCATTCAACTTTCTGTTCGTTTCGGTCGCTCGTATGTGAAACGGGAATACCGTCACCTTATGTGTATAACTATATACACAGCATAACATCATAATCGAACACAACCCAGATACTATCCATTCAACCTTCTGTTCGATTCGGTTACTCGTATGTATAACGAAAGAACAGTAACCTGGTGAGTATTTCTATATGAACGTCATCACGATATAATCGAATACAACTTAGTTACAATTATCGTTCCGTCTAACCATCCAACCTCATGTTCGATTCAGACGCTCGTATGTGTAACGAATTAACCGTTAATTGGTAGGGGTAGTTAAATATACAACATTACGATATAATCGGAGACAACCCAGATACAATGATTGTTCAATCTATCGATTCAACCTTATGTTCGATTCGGTTGCTAGTATGTATAACGAAAGAACAGTTACCTGGTTAGACATAATATATAATAATCATCACGAAATAATCGAATACAACCCAGATACGATGATTGTTCAGTCTATCCATTCAACCTTCTGTTCAGTTCAGTCGCTCTTATGTATAACTGGAGAACAGTTACCTGGTGAGTATAAATATATGAACATCATCACGATATAATCGAATACAACCCCTGATACGATCATTGTTTAGTCTATCCATTCAACCTTCAGTTCAATTCAGTCGCTCGTATGTATAACGGAAGAACAGTTACCTGGTGAGTATAACTATATAAACATAATCGAATACAACTCAGATACGATGATTGTTCAATCTATCCATTCAACCTTATGTTCGATTCGGTTGCTCGTATGTATATCGGAAGAACAGGTACCTGGTGAGTATATCTATATAAACATAATCGAATACAACTCAGATACGATGATTGTTCAATCTATCCATTTAACCTTCTGCTCGATTCGGTCGCTTGTATGTAAAACGGTAGGACAGTTACCTGGTGAGTATTGCTATATAAACATCATCACGATATCATCGAATACAACTCAGATACAATCATCGTTTCGTCTAACCATTCAGCATTCTGTTCGATTCAGTCGCTAGTATGTATAACGGAAGTATCGTCACCTGGTAAGTATCACTATATATACAGTATTGCGATATAATCGAATACCACCCAGATACATTGATTGTTCAGTCTATCCATTCAACTTTCTGTTCGTTTCGGTCGCTCGTATGTGAAACGGGAATACCGTCACCTTATGTGTATAACTATATACACAGCATAACATCATAATCGAACACAACCCAGATACTATCCATTCAACCTTCTGTTCGATTCGGTTACTCGTATGTATAACGAAAGAACAGTAACCTGGTGAGTATTTCTATATGAACGTCATCACGATATAATCGAATACAACTTAGTTACAATTATCGTTCCGTCTAACCATCCAACCTCATGTTCGATTCAGACGCTCGTATGTGTAACGAATTAACCGTTAATTGGTAGGGGTAGTTAAATATACAACATTACGATATAATCGGAGACAACCCAGATACAATGATTGTTCAATCTATCCATTCAACCTTATGTTCGATTCGGTTGCTAGTATGTATAACGAAAGAACAGTTACCTGGTTAGACATAATATATAATAATCATCACGAAATAATCGAATACAACCCAGATACGATGATTGTTCAGTCTATCCATTCAACCTTCTGTTCAGTTCAGTCGCTCTTATGTATAACTGGAGAACAGTTACCTGGTGAGTATAACTATATGAACATCATCACGATATAATCGAATACAACCCCAGATACGATCATTGTTTAGTCTATCCATTCAACCTTCAGTTCAATTCAGTCGCTCGTATGTATAACGGAAGAACAGTTACCTGGTGAGTATAACTATATAAACATAATCGAATACAACTCAGATACGATGATTGTTCAATCTATCCATTCAACCTTATGTTCGATTCGGTTGCTCGTATGTATATCGGAAGAACAGGTACCTGGTGAGTATATCTATATAAACATAATCGAATACAACTCAGATAAGATGATTGTTCAATCTATCCATTTAACCTTCTGCTCGATTCGGTCGCTTGTATGTGAAAGGGAAGGACAGTTACCTGGTGAGTATTGCTATATAAACATCATCACGATATCATCGAATACAACTCAGATACAATTATCGTTTCGTCTAACCATTCAACCTTCTGTTCGATTCAGTCGCTAGTATGTGTAACGGAAGTACCGTCACCTGGTAAGTATCACTATATATACAGTATTGCGATATAATCGGATACCACCCAGATACATTGATTGTTCAGTCTATCCATTCAACTTTCTTCTCGTTTCGGTCGCTCGTATGTAAAACGGGAATACCGTCTCCTACTGTGTATAACTATATACACAGCATAACATCATAATCGAATACAACCCATATACTATCCATTCAACCTTCTGTTCAATTCAGTCGCTCGTATGTATAACGAAAGAACAGTTACCTGGTGAGTATAACTATATAAACATAATCGAATACAACCCAGATACGATGATTGTTCAATCTATACTGAATTCAACTTTCTGCTCGATTCTGTCGCTTGTATGTAAAACGGATGAACAGTTACCTGGTGAGTATTGCTATATAAACATCATAACGATATCATCGAATACAACTCAGATACAATTATCGTTTCGTCTAACCATTCAACATTCTGTTCGATTCAGTCGCTAGTATGTGAAACGGAAGTATCGTCACCTGGTAAGTATCACTATATATACAGTATTGCGATATAATCGGATACCACCCAGATACATTGATTGTTCAGTCTATCCATTCAACTTTCTTTTTGTTTCGGTCGCTCGTATGTAAAACGGGAATACCGTCACATATACTATATACACAGCATGACATCATAATCGAACACAACCCAGATACTATCCATTCAACCTTCTGTTCGATTCGGTTACTCGTATGTATAACGAAAGAACAGTAACCTGGTGAGTATTTCTATATGAACGTCATCACGATATAATCGAATACAACTTAGTTACAATTATCGTTCCGTCTAACCATCCAACCTCATGTTCGATTCAGACGCTCGTATGTGTAACGAATTAACCGTTAATTGGTAGGGGTAGTTAAATATACAACATTACGATATAATCGGAGACAACCCAGATACAATGATTGTTCAATCTATCGATTCAACCTTATGTTCGATTCGGTTGCTAGTATGTATAACGAAAGAACAGTTACCTGGTTAGACATAATATATAATAATCATCACGAAATAATCGAATACAACCCAGATACGATGATTGTTCAGTCTATCCATTCAACCTTCTGTTCAGTTCAGTCGCTCTTATGTATAACTGGAGAACAGTTACCTGGTGAGTATAAATATATGAACATCATCACGATATAATCGAATACAACCCCTGATACGATCATTGTTTAGTCTATCCATTCAACCTTCAGTTCAATTCAGTCGCTCGTATGTATAACGGAAGAACAGTTACCTGGTGAGTATAACTATATAAACATAATCGAATACAACTCAGATACGATGATTGTTCAATCTATCCATTCAACCTTATGTTCGATTCGGTTGCTCGTATGTATATCGGAAGAACAGGTACCTGGTGAGTATATCTATATAAACATAATCGAATACAACTCAGATACGATGATTGTTCAATCTATCCATTTAACCTTCTGCTCGATTCGGTCGCTTGTATGTAAAACGGTAGGACAGTTACCTGGTGAGTATTGCTATATAAACATCATCACGATATCATCGAATACAACTCAGATACAATCATCGTTTCGTCTAACCATTCAGCATTCTGTTCGATTCAGTCGCTAGTATGTATAACGGAAGTATCGTCACCTGGTAAGTATCACTATATATACAGTATTGCGATATAATCGGATACCACCCAGATACATTGATTGTTCAGTCTATCCATTCAACTTTCTTTTCGTTTCGGTCGCTCGTTTGTAAAACGGGAATACCGTCTCCTAGTGTGTATAACTATATACACAGCATAACATCATAATCGAATACAACCCATATACTATCCATTCAACCTTCTGTTCAATTCAGTCGCTCGTATGTATAACGGAAGAACAGTTACCTGGTGAGTATAACTATATAAACATAATCGAATCAGATACGATGATTGTTCAATCTATCCATTCAACCTTATGTTCGATTCGATTGCTCGTATGTATATCGGAAGAACAGGTACCTGGTGAGTATATCTATATAAACATAATCGAATACAACTCAGATATGATGATTGTTCAATCTATCCATTTAACCTTCTGCTCGATTCGGTCGCTTGTATGTAAAACGAAAGGACAGTTACCTGGTGAGTATTGCTATATAAACATCATCACGATATCATCGAATACAACTCAGATACAATTATCGTTTCGTCTAACCATTCAACATTCTGTTCGATTCAGTCGCTAGTATGTGTAACGGAAGTATCGTCACCTGGTAAGTATCACTATATATACAGTATTGCGATATAATCGAATACCACCCAGATACATTGATTGTTCAGTCTATCCATTCAACTTTCTGTTCGTTTTGGTCGCTCGTATGTAAAACGGGAATACCGTCTCCTAGTGTGTATAACTATATACACAGCAAAACATCATAATCGAATACAACCCATAAACTATCCATTCAACCTTCTGTTCAATTCAGTCGCTCGTATGTATAACGGAAGAACAGTTACCTGGTGAGTATAACTATATAAACATAATCGAATACAACCCAGATACGATGATTGTTCAATCTATACTGAATTTAACCTTCTGCTCGATTCGGTTGCTCGTATGTAAAACGAAAGGACAGTTACCTGGTGAGTATTGCTATATAAACATCATCACGATATCATCGAATACAACTCAGATACAATTATCGTTTCGTCTAACCATTCAACATTCTGTTCGATTCAGTCGCTAGTATGTGTAACGGAAGTATCGTCACCTGGTAAGTATCACTATATATACAGTATTGCGATATAATCGAATACCACCCAGATACATTGATTGTTCAGTCTATCCATTCAACTTTCTGTTCGTTTTGGTCGCTCGTATGTGAAACGGGAATACCGTCACCTTATGTGTATAACTATATCACAGCATAACATCATAATCGAATACAACCCAGATACTATCCATTCAACCTTCTGTTCGATTCGGTTGCTCGTATGTATAACGAAAGAACAGTAACCTGGTGAGTATTTCTATATGAACGTCATCACGATATAATCGAATACAACTTAGTTACAATTATCGTTCCGTCTAACCATCCAACCTTATGTTTGATTCAGACGCTCGTATTTGTAACGAAAGAACCGTTACATGGTAGGTGTAGTTAAATATACAACATAACGATATAATCGGAGACAACCCAGATACAATGATTGTTCAATCTATCCATTCAACCTTATGTTCGATTCGGTTGCTAGTATGTATAACGAAAGAACAGTTACCTGGTTAGACATAATATATAATAATCATCACGAAATAATCGAATACAACCCAGATACGATGATTGTTCAGTCTATCCATTCAACCTTCTGTTCAGTTCAGTCGCTCTTATGTATAACTGGAGAACAGTTACCAGGTGAGTATAACTATATGAACATCATCACGATATAATCGAATACAACTTCCATTGTCTAAAGGTATGAAGATTTGAATCCTGAGAAAAGAAAAGATGAGTTATGCTGAAAAAACGAAATAAGTGATGAATAAAAATTAACTATTTTATCGAATCAAGAAGATTCGAGTATCAATAAATCAGGTTAGTATTAGTGTTAGTATATATGAAGTCGAAAAATGTAGATTTAAATGGGAGTTTAACTAGTCGATGAGCCTGAAAATAAGAAAAAATTGAATTAGAAATCAATAGCTTGAAAAAGAAAGGTTGAATTAGAAATCAATAGCCTGAAAAAAGAAAAGTTGAATAGCCTGGAAAAAGAAAAGTTGAATTAAAATTAAAATAAAATGAATGAATAAAGAATTGAAATTATGAGAAAGATTCAAATCGAGTTTGTCACGACGTTTCGATTGTGTGTATCTACAATCGTCTTCAGGTGAGAACTAACAAAGTCCTGGGATACGGGGGTATTTATAGGTCAGCTATGGCGGGATTTTCCGGTTCAGTGAGCCGTAACCGGTTGATTCGGCTAATCAGCGGTTTCCATGTGTTGCGGATCTCGACGCTTGGTTGACTGAAAGCGTTATTATTCATTATGTATGCTGCTTCCTTGAATTTCCTCCTGAACCAGTGTTCTTCTCTATGGATGATTTCTGCCTCAGACCATTTGATGTTATGTTGGTGGGTCCACACATGTTCTGCGATTCCTGACTTGGTGGTTTCTCCTCGTTGGGTGTTTTTCTTGTGTTCGCCGATTCTGGTTTCCAGTGGTCTCTTGGTTTCTCCGATGTATGATTTGCCACATTCGCATGGTACTCGATAAACACAATTCTTGGAGTCACTGTTTTTGTTCGTTGGTCTGGTTTTGGTGAGTTGGCTGCGGATGGTGTTTCCAGATTTGAAGCAGGTCTTGATCTTGTATTTGGATCCAATCTTCTTGATTCTCTCTGACAATCCTTTGATGTAGGGAAGGCACAATGTTGGTTGTTGCGGTTCTTCTTCTTTTTGGATTATCTTCTGTTTCCTGCTCTTCAACGTCTGTTCCACCAATTTCCTTGAATAGCCGTTCTGGTAGAGGTCTCTCTTGATGTGGTCCAGTTCGGAAGTTAGGCTTTCCTCGTTGTTGCAGAGGCTGAAGGCACGATCAATCAGAGTTTTCACTATGCCCCTTTTCGTAGCTCCGTGATGGTTGGATCCATTGTTGAGATATTGTCCTGTGTGAGTTGGTTTCCTGTAAACAGAAGTTTGCCATTTGTTGTCTGTTCTCTTCACTTTTACGTCCAGGAAAGGCAATTCGTTTTGGGATTCTCTCTCGATGGTGAATTTGATGGAAGGTCTCACGTTGTTGAGGTGTTGTAGGAAGGTGTCCAGTTCGTCGTCTCCGTGGTTCCACACTATGAATGTGTCGTCGACGTATCTCAACCAGATTCGCGGCTTTTTATGTGCTTGGTCGATGGCGAATGTTTCGAACCATTCCATATATATATATTCGCAGGATTCAAATCTTCATACCTTTAGACAATGGAAGTCCGAAACTTTTCTTCACAACTCGAGACATTGTCAGCCACCTTCAAACAAAAATCGAATACAACCCCAGATACGATCATTGTATAGTCTATCCATTCAACCTTCAGTTCAATTCAGTCGCTCGTATGTATAACGGAAGAACAGTTACCTGGTGAGTATAACTATATAAACATAATCGAATACAACTCAGATAAGATGATTGTTCAATCTATCCATTCAACCTTATGTTCGATTCGGTTGCTCGTATGTATATCGGAAGAACAGGTACCTGGTGAGTATATCTATATAAACATAATCGAATACAACCCAGATACGATGATTGTTCAATTTATACTGAGTTCAACCTTCTGCTCGATTCGGTCGCTTGTATGTGAAACGGAAGAACAGTTACCTGGTGAGTATTGCTATATAAACATCATCACGATATCATCGAATACAACTCAGATACAATTATCGTTTTGTCTAACCATTCAACATTCTGTTCGATTCAGTCGCTAGTATGTGTAACGGAAGTATCGTCACCTGGTAAGTATCACTATATATACAGTATTGCGATATAATCGGATACCACCCAGATACATTGATTGTTCAGTCTATCCATTCAACTTTCTTTTTGTTTCGGTCGCTCGTATGTAAAACGGGAATACCGTCTCCTAGTGTGTATAACTATATACACAGCATAACATCATAATCGAATACAACCCATATACTATCCATTCAACCTTCTGTTCAATTCAGTCGCTCGTATGTATAACGGAAGAACAGTTACCTGGTGAGTATAACTATATAAACATAATCGAATACAACCCAGATACGATGATTGTTCAATCTATACTGGATTCAACCTTCTGCTCGATTCGGTCGCTTGTATGTAAAACGGAAGAACAGTTACCTGGTGAGTATTGCTATATAAACATCATCACGATATCATCGAATACAACTCAGATACAATTATCGTTTCGTCTAACCATTTAACCTTCTGTTCGATTCAGTCGCTAGTATGTGTAACGGAAGTACCGTCACCTGGTAAGTATCACTATATATAAAGAATTGCGATATAATCGGATACCACCCAGATACATTGATTGTTCAGTCTATCATTTCAACTTTCTGTTCGTTTCGGTCGCTCGTATGTGAAACGGGAATACCGTCACCTTATGTGTATAACTATATACACAGCATAACATCATAATCGAATACAACCCAGATACTATCCATCCAACCTTCTGTTCGATTCGGTTGCTAGTATGTATAACGAAAGAACAGTTACCTGGTTAGACATAATATATAATAATCATCACGATATAATCGAATACAACCCAGAGACGATGATTGTTCAGTCTATCCATTCAACCTTCTGTTCAGTTCAGTCGCTCTTATGTATAACTGGAGAACAGTTACCTGGTGAGTATAACTATATGAACATCATCACGATATAATCGAATACAACCCCAGATACGAAAATTGTTTAGTCTATCCATTCAACCTTCAGTTCAATTCAGTCGCTCGTATGTATAACGGAAGAACAGTTACCTGGTGAGTATAACTATATAAACATAATCGAATACAACTCAGATACGATGATTGTTCAATCTATCCATTCAACCTTATGTTCGATTCGGTTGCTCGTATGTATATCGGAAGAACAGGTACCTGGTGAGTATATCTATATAAAAATAATCGAATACAACTCAGATACGATGATTGTTCAATCTATCCATTTAACCTTCTGCTCGATTCGGTCGCTTGTATGTAAAACGGAAGGACAGTTACCTGGTGAGTATTGCTATATAAACATCATCACGATATCATCGAATACAACTCAGATACAATTATCGTTTCGTCTAACCATTCAAAATTCTGTTCGATTCAGTCGCTAGTATGTGTAACGGAAGTATCGTCACCTGGTAAGTATCACTATATATACAGTATTGCGATATAATCGGATACCACCCAGATACATTGATTGTTCAGTCTATCCATTCAACTTTCTTTTCGTTTCGGTTTCTATATGAACGTCATCACGATATAATCGAATACAACTTAGTTACAATTATCGTTCCGTCTAACCATCCAACCTTATGTTCGATTCAGACGCTCGTATGTGTAACGAAAGAACCGTTACATGGTAGGTGTAGTTAAATATACAACATAACGATATAATCGGAGACAACCCAGATACAATGATTGTTCAATCTATCCATTCAACCTTATGTTCGATTCGGTTGCTAGTATGTATAACGAAAGAACAGTTACCTGGTTAGACATAATATATAATAATCATCACGAAATAATCGAATACAACCCAGATACGATGATTGTTCAGTCTATCCATTCAACCTTCTGTTCAGTTCAGTCGCTCTTATGTATAACTGGAGAACAGTTACCTGGTGAGTATAACTATATGAACATCATCACGATATAATCGAATACAACCCCAGATATGATCATTGTTTAGTCTATCCATTCAACCTTCAGTTCAATTCAGTCGCTCGTATGTATAACGGAAGAACAGTTACCTGGTGAGTATAACTATATAAACATAATCGAATACAACTCAGATACGATGATTGTTCAATCTATCCATTCAACCTTATGTTCGATTCGGTTGCTCGTATGTATATCGGAAGAACAGGTACCTGGTGAGTATATCTATATAAACATAATCGAATACAACTCAGATAAGATGATTGTTCAATCTATCCATTTAACCTTCTGCTCGATACGGTCGCTTGTATGTGAAAGGGAAGGACAGTTACCTGGTGAGTATTGCTATATAAACATCATCACGATATCATCGAATACAACTCAGATACAATTATCGTTTCGTCTAACCATTCAACCTTCTGTTCGATTCAGTCGCTAGTATGTGTGACGGAAGTACCGTCACCTGGTAAGTATCACTATATATACAGTATTGCGATATAATCGGATACCACCCAGATACATTGATTGTTCAGTCTATCCAATCAACTTTCTTTTCGTTTCGGTCGCTCGTATGTAAAACGGGAATACCGTCTCCTACTGTGTATAACTATATACACAGCATAACATCATAATCGAATACAACCCATATACTATCCATTCAACCTTCTGTTCAATTCAGTCGCTCGTATGTATAACGAAAGAACAGTTACCTGGTGAGTATAACTATATAAACATAATCGAATACAACCCAGATACGATGATTGTTCAATCTATACTGAATTCAACCTTCTGCTCGATTCTGTCGCTTGTATGTAAAACGGATGAACAGTTACCTGGTGAGTATTGCTATATAAACATCATAACGATATCATCGAATACAACTCAGATACAATTATCGTTTCGTCTAACCATTCAACATTCTGTTCGATTCAGTCGCTAGTATGTGTAACGGAAGTATCGTCACCTGGTAAGTATCACTATATATACAGTATTGCGATATAATCGGATACCACCCAGATACATTGATTGTTCAGTCTATCCATTCAACTTTCTTTTTGTTTCGGTCGCTCGTATGTAAAACGGGAATACCGTCTCCTACTGTGTATAACTATATACACAGCATAACATCATAATCGAATACAACCCATATACTATCCATTCAACCTTCTGTTCAATTCAATCGCTCGTATGTATAACGGAAGAACAGTTACCTGGTGAGTATAACTATATAAACATAATCGAATACAACCCAGATACGATGATTGTTCAATCTATACTGAATTCAACCTTCTGCTCGATTCGGTCGCTAGTATGTAAAACGGAAGAACAGTTACCTGGTGAGTATTGCTATATAAACATCATCACGATATCATCGAATACAACTCAGATACAATTATCGTTTCGTCTATCAATTAAACCTTCTGTTCGATTCAGTCGCTAGTATGTGTAACGGAAGTACCGTCACCTGGTAAGTATCACTATATATACAGTATTGCGATATAATCGGATACCACCCAGATACATTGATTGTTCAGTCTATCCATTCAACTTTCTGTTCGTTTCGGTCGCTCGTATGTGAAACGGGAATACCGTCACCTTATGTGTATAACTATATACACAGCATAACATCATAATCGAACACAACCCAGATACTATCCATTCAACCTTCTGTTCGATTCGGTTACTCGTATGTATAACGAAAGAACCGTAACCTGGTGAGTATTTCTATATGAACGTCATCACGATATAATCGAATACAACTTAGTTACAATTATCGTTCCGTCTAACCATCCAACCTCATGTTCGATTCAGACGCTCGTATGTGTAACGAATTAACCGTTAATTGGTAGGGGTAGTTGAATATACAACATTACGATATAATCGGAGACAACCCAGATACAATGATTGTTCAATCTATCGATTCAACCTTATGTTCGATTCGGTTGCTAGTATGTATAACGAAAGAACAGTTACCTGGTGAGTATAACTATATAAACATAATCGAATCAGATACGATGATTGTTCAATCTATCCATTCAACCTTATGTTCGATTCAGTCGCTCGTATGTATAACGGAAGAACAGTTACCTGGTGAGTATAAATATATGAACATCATCACGATATAATCGAATACAACCCCTGATACGATCATTGTTTAGTCTATCCATTCAACCTTCAGTTCAATTCAGTCGCTCGTATGTATAACGGAAGAACAGTTACCTGGTGAGTATAACTATATAAACATAATCGAATACAACTCAGATACGATGATTGTTCAATCTATCCATTCAACCTTATGTTCGATTCGGTTGCTCGTATGTATATCGGAAGAACAGGTACCTGGTGAGTATATCTATATAAACATAATCGAATACAACTCAGATACGATGATTGTTCAATCTATCCATTTAACCTTCTGCTCGATTCGGTCGCTTGTATGTAAAACGGTAGGACAGTTACCTGGTGAGTATTGCTATATAAACATCATCACGATATCATCGAATACAACTCAGATACAATCATCGTTTCGTCTAACCATTCAGCATTCTGTTCGATTCAGTCGCTAGTATGTATAACGGAAGTATCGTCACCTGGTAAGTATCACTATATATACAGTATTGCGATATAATCGGATACCACCCAGATACATTGATTGTTCAGTCTATCCATTCAACTTTCTTTTCGTTTCGGTCGCTCGTATGTAAAACGGGAATACCGTCTCCTAGTGTGTATAACTATATACACTGCATAACATCATAATCGAATACAACCCATATACTATCCATTCAACCTTCTGTTCAATTCATTCGCTCGTATGTATAACGGAAGAACAGTTACCTGGTGAGTATAACTATATAAACATAATCGAATCAGATACGATGATTGTTCAATCTATCCATTCAACCTTATGTTCGATTCGGTTGCTCGTATGTATATCGGAAGAACAGGTACCTGGTGAGTATATCTATATAAACATAATCGAATACAACTCAGATTCGATGATTGTTCAATCTATCCATTTAACCTTCTGCTCGATTCGGTCGCTTGTATGTAAAACGAAAGGACAGTTACCTGGTGAGTATTGCTATATATACATCATCACGATATCATCGAATACAACTCAGATACAATTATCGTTTCGTCTAACCATTCAACATTCTGTTCGATTCAGTCGCTAGTATGTGTAACGGAAGTATCGTCACCTGGTAAGTATCACTATATATACAGTATTGCGATATAATCGAATACCACCCAGATACATTGATTGTTCAGTCTATCCATTCAACTTTCTGTTCGTTTTGGTCGCTCGTATGTAAAACGGGAATACCGTCTCCTAGTGTGTATAACTATATACACAGCAAAACATCATAATCGAATACAACCCATAAACTATCCATTCAACCTTCTGTTCAATTCAGTCGCTCGTATGTATAACGGAAGAACAGTTACCTGGTGAGTATAACTATATAAACATAATCGAATACAACCCAGATACGATGATTGTTCAATCTATGCTGAATTTAACCTTCTGCTCGATTCGGTCGCTTGTATGTAAAACGGAAGAACAGTTACCTGGTGAGTATTGCTATATAAACATCATCACGATATCATCGAATACAACTCAGATACAATTATCGTTTCGTCTAACCATTTAACCTTCTGTTCGATTCAGTCGCTAGTATGTGTAACGGAAGTACCGTCACCTGGTAAGTATCACTATATAAACAGTATTGCGATATAATCGAATACCACCCAGATACATTGAATGTTCAGTCTATCCATTCAACTTTCTGTTCGTTTTGGTCGCTCGTATGTGAAACGGGAATACCGTCACCTTATGTGTATAACTATATCACAGCATAACATCATAATCGAATACAACCCAGATACTATCCATTCAACCTTCTGTTCGATTCGGTTGCTCGTATGTATAACGAAAGAACAGTAACCTGGTGAGTATTTCTATATGAACGTCATCACGATATAATCGAATACAACTTAGTTACAATTATCGTTCCGTCTAACCATCCAACCTTATGTTCGATTCAGACGCTCGTATTTGTAACGAAAGAACCGTTACATGGTAGGTGTAGTTAAATATACAACATAACGATATAATCGGAGACAACCCAGATACAATGATTGTTCAATCTATCGATTCAACCTTATGTTCGATTCGGTTGCTAGTATGTATAACGAAAGAACAGTTACCTGGTTAGACATAATATATAATAATCATCACGAAATAATCGAATACAACCCAGATACGATGATTGTTCAGTCTATCCATTCAACCTTCTGTTCAGTTCAGTCGCTCTTATGTATAACTGGAGAACAGTTACCTGGTGAGTATAAATATATGAACATCATCACGATATAATCGAATACAACCCCTGATACGATCATTGTTTAGTCTATCCATTCAACCTTCAGTTCAATTCAGTCGCTCGTATGTATAACGGAAGAACAGTTACCTGGTGAGTATAACTATATAAACATAATCGAATACAACTCAGATACGATGATTGTTCAATCTATCCATTCAACCTTATGTTCGATTCGGTTGCTCGTATGTATATCGGAAGAACAGGTACCTGGTGAGTATATCTATATAAACATAATCGAATACAACTCAGATACGATGATTGTTCAATCTATCCATTTAACCTTCTGCTCGATTCGGTCGCTTGTATGTAAAACGGTAGGACAGTTACCTGGTGAGTATTGCTATATAAACATCATCACGATATCATCGAATACAACTCAGATACAATCATCGTTTCGTCTAACCATTCAGCATTCTGTTCGATTCAGTCGCTAGTATGTATAACGGAAGTATCGTCACCTGGTAAGTATCACTATATATACAGTATTGCGATATAATCGAATACCACCCAGATACATTGATTGTTCAGTCTATCCATTCAACTTTCTTTTCGTTTCGGTCGCTCGTATGTAAAACGGGAATACCGTCTCCTAGTGTGTATAACTATATACACAGCATAACATCATAATCGAATACAACCCATATACTATCCATTCAACCTTCTGTTCAATTCAGTCGCTCGTATGTACAACGGAAGAACAGTTACCTGGTGAGTATAACTATATAAACATAATCGAATCAGATACGATGATTGTTCAATCTATCCATTCAACCTTATGTTCGATTCGGTTGCTCGTATGTATATCGGAAGAACAGGTACCTGGTGAGTATATCTATATAAACATAATCGAATACAACTCAGATACCATGATTGTTCAATCTATCCATTTAACCTTCTGCTCGATTCGGTCGCTTGTATGTAAAACGAAAGGACAGTTACCTGGTGAGTATTGCTATATAAACATCATCACGATATCATCGAATACAACTCAGATACAATTATCGTTTCGTCTAACCATTTAACCTTCTGTTCGATTCAGTCGCTAGTATGTGTAACGGAAGTACCGTCACCTGGTAAGTATCACTATATATAAAGAATTGCGATATAATCGGATACCACCCAGATACATTGATTGTTCAGTCTATCATTTCAACTTTCTGTTCGTTTCGGTCGCTCGTATGTGAAACGGGAATACCGTCACCTTATGTGTATAACTATATACACAGCATAACATCATAATCGAATACAACCCAGATACTATCCATCCAACCTTCTGTTCGATTCGGTTGCTAGTATGTATAACGAAAGAACAGTTACCTGGTTAGACATAATATATAATAATCATCACGATATAATCGAATACAACCCAGAGACGATGATTGTTCAGTCTATCCATTCAACCTTCTGTTCAGTTCAGTCGCTCTTATGTATAACTGGAGAACAGTTACCTGGTGAGTATAACTATATGAACATCATCACGATATAATCGAATACAACCCCAGATACGAAAATTGTTTAGTCTATCCATTCAACCTTCAGTTCAATTCAGTCGCTCGTATGTATAACGGAAGAACAGTTACCTGGTGAGTATAACTATATAAACATAATCGAATACAACTCAGATACGATGATTGTTCAATCTATCCATTCAACCTTATGTTCGATTCGGTTGCTCGTATGTATATCGGAAGAACAGGTACCTGGTGAGTATATCTATATAAAAATAATCGAATACAACTCAGATACGATGATTGTTCAATCTATCCATTTAACCTTCTGCTCGATTCGGTCGCTTGTATGTAAAACGGAAGGACAGTTACCTGATGAGTATTGCTATATAAACATCATCACGATATCATCGAATACAACTCAGATACAATTATCGTTTCGTCTAACCATTCAAAATTCTGTTCGATTCAGTCGCTAGTATGTGTAACGGAAGTATCGTCACCTGGTAAGTATCACTATATATACAGTATTGCGATATAATCGGATACCACCCAGATACATTGATTGTTCAGTCTATCCATTCAACTTTCTTTTCGTTTCGGTTTCTATATGAACGTCATCACGATATAATCGAATACAACTTAGTTACAATTATCGTTCCGTCTAACCATCCAATCTTATGTTCGATTCAGACGCTCGTATGTGTAACGAAAGAACCGTTACATGGTAGGTGTAGTTAAATATACAACATAACGATATAATCGGAGACAACCCAGATACAATGATTGTTCAATCTATCCATTCAACCTTATGTTCGATTCGGTTGCTAGTATGTATAACGAAAGAACAGTTACCTGGTTAGACATAATATATAATAATCATCACGAAATAATCGAATACAACCCAGATACGATGATTGTTCAGTCTATCCATTCAACCTTCTGTTCAGTTCAGTCGCTCTTATGTATAACTGGAGAACAGTTACCTGGTGAGTATAACTATATGAACATCATCACGATATAATCGAATACAACCCCAGATATGATCATTGTTTAGTCTATCCATTCAACCTTCAGTTCAATTCAGTCGCTCGTATGTATAACGGAAGAACAGTTACCTGGTGAGTATAACTATATAAACATAATCGAATACAACTCAGATACGATGATTGTTCAATCTATCCATTCAACCTTATGTTCGATTCGGTTGCTCGTATGTATATCGGAAGAACAGGTACCTGGTGAGTATATCTATATAAACATAATCGAATACAAATCAGATAAGATGATTGTTCAATCTATCCATTTAACCTTCTGCTCGATACGGTCGCTTGTATGTGAAAGGGAAGGACAGTTACCTGGTGAGTATTGCTATATAAACATCATCACGATATCATCGAATACAACTCAGATACAATTATCGTTTCGTCTAACCATTCAACCTTCTGTTCGATTCAGTCGCTAGTATGTGTAACGGAAGTACCGTCACCTGGTAAGTATCACTATATATACAGTATTGCGATATAATCGGATACCACCCAGATACATTGATTGTTCAGTCTATCCAATCAACTTTCTTTTCGTTTCGGTCGCTCGTATGTAAAACGGGAATACCGTCTCCTACTGTGTATAACTATATACACAGCATAACATCATAATCGAATACAACCCATATACTATCCATTCAACCTTCTGTTCAATTCAGTCGCTCGTATGTATAACGAAAGAACAGTTACCTGGTGAGTATAACTATATAAACATAATCGAATACAACCCAGATACGATGATTGTTCAATCTATACTGAATTCAACCTTCTGCTCGATTCTGTCGCTTGTATGTAAAACGGATGAACAGTTACCTGGTGAGTATTGCTATATAAACATCATAACGATATCATCGAATACAACTCAGATACAATTATCGTTTCGTCTAACCATTCAACATTCTGTTCGATTCAGTCGCTAGTATGTGTAACGGAAGTATCGTCACCTGGTAAGTATCACTATATATACAGTATTGCGATATAATCGGATACCACCCAGATACATTGATTGTTCAGTCTATCCATTCAACTTTCTTTTTGTTTCGGTCGCTCGTATGTAAAACGGGAATACCGTCTCCTAGTGTGTATAACTATATACACAGCATAACATCATAATCGAATACAACCCATATACTATCCATTCAACCTTCTGTTCAATTCAATCGCTCGTATGTATAACGGAAGAACAGTTACCTGGTGAGTATAACTATATAAACATAATCGAATACAACCCAGATACGATGATTGTTCAATCTATACTGAATTCAACCTTCTGCTCGATTCGGTCGCTAGTATGTAAAACGGAAGAACAGTTACCTGGTGAGTATTGCTATATAAACATCATCACGATATCATCGAATACAACTCAGATACAATTATCGTTTCGTCTATCAATTAAACCTTCTGTTCGATTCAGTCGCTAGTATGTGTAACGGAAGTACCGTCACCTGGTAAGTATCACTATATATACAGTATTGCGATATAATCGGATACCACCCAGATTCATTGATTGTTCAGTCTATCCATTCAACTTTCTGTTCGTTTCGGTCGCTCGTATGTGAAACCGTCACCTTATGTGTATAACTATATACACAGCATAACATCATAATCGAACACAACCCAGATACTATCCATTCAACCTTCTGTTCGATTCGGTTACTCGTATGTATAACGAAAGAACAGTAACCTGGTGAGTATTTCTATATGAACGTCATCACGATATAATCGAATACAACTTAGTTACAATTATCGTTCCGTCTAACCATCCAACCTCATGTTCGATTCAGACGCTCGTATGTGTAACGAATTAACCGTTAATTGGTAGGGGTAGTTGAATATACAACATTACGATATAATCGGAGACAACCCAGATACAATGATTGTTCAATCTATCGATTCAACCTTATGTTCGATTCGGTTGCTAGTATGTATAACGAAAGAACAGTTACCTGGTGAGTATAACTATATAAACATAATCGAATCAGATACGATGATTGTTCAATCTATCCATTCAACCTTATGTTCGATTCAGTCGCTCGTATGTATAACGGAAGAACAGTTACCTGGTGAGTATAAATATATGAACATCATCACGATATAATCGAATACAACCCCTGATACGATCATTGTTTAGTCTATCCATTCAACCTTCAGTTCAATTCAGTCGCTCGTATGTATAACGGAAGAACAGTTACCTGGTGAGTATAACTATATAAACATAATCGAATACAACTCAGATACGATGATTGTTCAATCTATCCATTCAACCTTATGTTCGATTCGGTTGCTCGTATGTATATCGGAAGAACAGGTACCTGGTGAGTATATCTATATAAACATAATCGAATACAACTCAGATACGATGATTGTTCAATCTATCCATTTAACCTTCTGCTCGATTCGGTCGCTTGTATGTAAAACGGTAGGACAGTTACCTGGTGAGTATTGCTATATAAACATCATCACGATATCATCGAATACAACTCAGATACAATCATCGTTTCGTCTAACCATTCAGCATTCTGTTCGATTCAGTCGCTAGTATGTATAACGGAAGTATCGTCACCTGGTAAGTATCACTATATATACAGTATTGCGATATAATCGGATACCACCCAGATACATTGATTGTTCAGTCTATCCATTCAACTTTCTTTTCGTTTCGGTCGCTCGTATGTAAAACGGGAATACCGTCTCCTAGTGTGTATAACTATATACACTGCATAACATCATAATCGAATACAACCCATATACTATCCATTCAACCTTCTGTTCAATTCAGTCGCTCGTATGTATAACGGAAGAACAGTTACCTGGTGAGTATAACTATATAAACATAATCGAATACAACTCAGATTCGATGATTGTTCAATCTATCCATTTAACCTTCTGCTCGATTCGGTCGCTTGTATGTAAAACGAAAGGACAGTTACCTGGTGAGTATTGCTATATAAACATCATCACGATATCATCGAATACAACTCAGATACAATTATCGTTTCGTCTAACCATTCAACATTCTGTTCGATTCAGTCGCTAGTATGTGTAACGGAAGTATCGTCACCTGGTAAGTATCACTATATATACAGTATTGCGATATAATCGAATACCACCCAGATACATTGATTGTTCAGTCTATCCATTCAACTTTCTGTTCGTTTTGGTCGCTCGTATGTAAAACGGGAATACCGTCTCCTAGTGTGTATAACTATATACACAGCAAAACATCATAATCGAATACAACCCATAAACTATCCATTCAACCTTCTGTTCAATTCAGTCGCTCGTATGTATAACGGAAGAACAGTTACCTGGTGAGTATAACTATATAAACATAATCGAATACAACCCAGATACGATGATTGTTCAATCTATACTGAATTTAACCTTCTGCTCGATTCGGTCGCTTGTATGTAAAACGGAAGAACAGTTACCTGGTGAGTATTGCTATATAAACATCATCATGATATCATCGAATACAACTCAGATACAATTATCGTTTCGTCTAACCATTTAACCTTCTGTTCGATTCAGTCGCTAGTATGTGTAACGGAAGTACCGTCACCTGGTAAGTATCACTATATATACAGTATTGCGATATAATCGAATACCACCCAGATACATTGAATGTTCAGTCTATCCATTCAACTTTCTGTTCGTTTTGGTCGCTCGTATGTGAAACGGGAATACCGTCACCTTATGTGTATAACTATATCACAGCATAACATCATAATCGAATACAACCCAGATACTATCCATTCAACCTTCTGTTCGATTCGGTTGCTCGTATGTATAACGAAAGAACAGTAACCTGGTGAGTATTTCTATATGAACGTCATCACGATATAATCGAATACAACTTAGTTACAATTATCGTTCCGTCTAACCATCCAACCTTATGTTCGATTCAGACGCTCGTATTTGTAACGAAAGAACCGTTACATGGTAGGTGTAGTTAAATATACAACATAACGATATAATCGGAGACAACCCAGATACAATGATTGTTCAATCTATCGATTCAACCTTATGTTCGATTCGGTTGCTAGTATGTATAACGAAAGAACAGTTACCTGGTTAGACATAATATATAATAATCATCACGAAATAATCGAATACAACCCAGATACGATGATTGTTCAGTCTATCCATTCAACCTTCTGTTCAGTTCAGTCGCTCTTATGTATAACTGGAGAACAGTTACCTGGTGAGTATAAATATATGAACATCATCACGATATAATCGAATACAACCCCTGATACGATCATTGTTTAGTCTATCCATTCAACCTTCAGTTCAATTCAGTCGCTCGTATGTATAACGGAAGAACAGTTACCTGGTGAGTATAACTATATAAACATAATCGAATACAACTCAGATACGATGATTGTTCAGTCTATCCATTCAACTTTCTTTTTGTTTCGGTCGCTCGTATGTAAAACGGGAATACCGTCTCCTAGTGTGTATAACTATATACACAGCATAACATCATAATCGAATACAACCCATATACTATCCATTCAACCTTCTGTTCAATTCAATCGCTCGTATGTATAACGGAAGAACAGTTACCTGGTGAGTATAACTATATAAACATAATCGAATACAACCCAGATACGATGATTGTTCAATCTATACTGAATTCAACCTTCTGCTCGATTCGGTCGCTAGTATGTAAAACGGAAGAACAGTTACCTGGTGAGTATTGCTATATAAACATCATCACGATATCATCGAATACAACTCAGATACAATTATCGTTTCGTCTATCAATTAAACCTTCTGTTCGATTCAGTCGCTAGTATGTGTAACGGAAGTACCGTCACCTGGTAAGTATCACTATATATACAGTATTGCGATATAATCGGATACCACCCAGATACATTGATTGTTCAGTCTATCCATTCAACTTTCTGTTCGTTTCGGTCGCTCGTATGTGAAACGGGAATACCGTCACCTTATGTGTATAACTATATACACAGCATAACATCATAATCGAACACAACCCAGATACTATCCATTCAACCTTCTGTTCGATTCGGTTACTCGTATGTATAACGAAAGAACAGTAACCTGGTGAGTATTTCTATATGAACTTCATCACGATATAATCGAATACAACTTAGTTACAATTATCGTTCCGTATAACCATCCAACCTCATGTTCGATTCAGACGCTCGTATGTGTAACGAATTAACCGTTAATTGGTAGGGGTAGTTGAATATACAACATTACGATATAATCGGAGACAACCCAGATACAATGATTGTTCAATCTATCGATTCAACCTTATGTTCGATTCGGTTGCTAGTATGTATAACGAAAGAACAGTTACCTGGTGAGTATAACTATATAAACATAATCGAATCAGGTACGATGATTGTTCAATCTATCCATTCAACCTTATGTTCGATTCAGTCGCTCGTATGTATAACGGAAGAACAGTTACCTGGTGAGTATAAATATATGAACATCATCACGATATAATCGAATACAACCCCTGATACGATCATTGTTTAGTCTATCCATTCAACCTTCAGTTCAATTCAGTCGCTCGTATGTATAACGGAAGAACAGTTACCTGGTGAGTATAACTATATAAACATAATCGAATACAACTCAGATACGATGATTGTTCAATCTATCCATTCAACCTTATGTTCGATTCGGTTGCTCGTATGTATATCGGAAGAACAGAGTATATCTATATAAACATAATCGAATACAACTTAGATACGATGATTGTTCAATCTATCCATTTAACCTTCTGCTCGATTCGGTCGCTTGTATGTAAAACGGTAGGACAGTTACCTGGTGAGTATTGCTATATAAACATCATCACGATATCATCGAATACAACTCAGATACAATCATCGTTTCGTCTAACCATTCAGCATTCTGTTCGATTCAGTCGCTAGTATGTATAACGGAAGTATCGTCACCTGGTAAGTATCACTATATATACAGTATTGCGATATAATCGGATACCACCCAGATACATTGATTGTTCAGTCTATCCATTCAACTTTCTTTTCGTTTCGGTCGCTCGTATGTAAAACGGGAATACCGTCTCCTAGTGTGTATAACTATATACACTGCATAACATCATAATCGAATACAACCCATATACTATCCATTCAACCTTCTGTTCAATTCAGTCGCTCGTATGTATAACGGAAGAACAGTTACCTGGTGAGTATAACTATATAAACATAATCGAATCAGATACGATGATTGTTCAATCTATCCATTCAACCTTATGTTCGATTCGGTTGCTCGTATGTATATCGGAAGAACAGGTACCTGGTGAGTATATCTATATAAACATAATCGAATACAACTCAGATTCGATGATTGTTCAATCTATCCATTTAACCTTCTGCTCGATTCGGTCGCTTGTATGTAAAACGAAAGGACAGTTACCTGGTGAGTATTGCTATATAAACATCATCACGATATCATCGAATACAACTCAGATACAATTATCGTTTCGTCTAACCATTCAACATTCTGTTCGATTCAGTCGCTAGTATGTGTAACGGAAGTATCGTCACCTGGTAAGTATCACTATATATACAGTATTGCGATATAATCGAATACCACCCAGATACATTGATTGTTCAGTCTATCCATTCAACTTTCTGTTCGTTTTGGTCGCTCGTATGTAAAACGGGAATACCGTCTCCTAGTGTGTATAACTATATACACAGCAAAACATCATAATCGAATACAACCCATAAACTATCCATTCAACCTTCTGTTCAATTCAGTCGCTCGTATGTATAACGGAAGAACAGTTACCTGGTGAGTATAACTATATAAACATAATCGAATACAACCCAGATACGATGATTGTTCAATCTATACTGAATTTAACCTTCTGCTCGATTCGGTCGCTTGTATGTAAAACGGAAGAACAGTTACCTGGTGAGTATTGCTATATAAACATCATCATGATATCATCGAATACAACTCAGATACAATTATCGTTTCGTCTAACCATTTAACCTTCTGTTCGATTCAGTCGCTAGTATGTGTAACGGAAGTACCGTCACCTGGTAAGTATCACTATATATACAGTATTGCGATATAATCGAATACCACCCAGATACATTGAATGTTCAGTCTATCCATTCAACTTTCTGTTCGTTTTGGTCGCTCGTATGTGAAACGGGAATACCGTCACCTTATGTGTATAACTATATCACAGCATAACATCATAATCGAATACAACCCAGATACTATCCATCCAACCTTCTGTTCGATTCGGTTGCTAGTATGTATAACGAAAGAACAGTTACCTGGTTAGACATAATATATAATAATCATCACGATATAATCGAATACAACCCAGAGACGATGATTGTTCAGTCTATCCATTCAACCTTCTGTTCAGTTCAGTCGCTCTTATGTATAACTGGAGAACAGTTACCTGGTGAGTATAACTATATGAACATCATCACGATATAATCGAATACAACCCCAGATACGAAAATTGTTTAGTCTATCCATTCAACCTTCAGTTCAATTCAGTCGCTCGTATGTATAACGGAAGAACAGTTACCTGGTGAGTATAACTATATAAACATAATCGAATACAACTCAGATACGATGATTGTTCAATCTATCCATTCAACCTTATGTTCGATTCGGTTGCTCGTATGTATATCGGAAGAACAGGTACCTGGTGAGTATATCTATATAAACATAATCGAATACAACTCAGATTCGATGATTGTTCAATCTATCCATTTAACCTTCTGCTCGATTCGGTCGCTTGTATGTAAAACGAAAGGACAGTTACCTGGTGAGTATTGCTATATAAACATCATCACGATATCATCGAATACAACTCAGATACAATTATCGTTTCGTCTAACCATTCAACATTCTGTTCGATTCAGTCGCTAGTATGTGTAACGGAAGTATCGTCACCTGGTAAGTATCACTATATATACAGTATTGCGATATAATCGAATACCACCCAGATACATTGATTGTTCAGTCTATCCATTCAACTTTCTTTTCGTTTCGGTTTCTATATGAACGTCATCACGATATAATCGAATACAACTTAGTTACAATTATCGTTCCGTCTAACCATCCAACCTTATGTTCGATTCAGACGCTCGTATGTGTAACGAAATAACCGTTACATGGTAGGTGTAGTTAAATATACAACATAACGATATAATCGGAGACAACCCAGATACAATGATTGTTCAATCTATCCATTCAACCTTATGTTCGATTCGGTTGCTAGTATGTATAACGAAAGAACAGTTACCTTGTTAGACATAATATATAATAATCATCACGAAATAATCGAATACAACCCAGATACGATGATTGTTCAGTCTATCCATTCAACCTTCTGTTCAGTTCAGTCGCTCTTATGTATAACTGGAGAACAGTTACCTGGTGAGTATAACTATATGAACATCATCACGATATAATCGAATACAACCCCAGATATGATCATTGTTTAGTCTATCCATTCAACCTTCAGTTCAATTCAGTCGCTCGTATGTATAACGGAAGAACAGTTACCTGGTGAGTATAACTATATAAACATAATCGAATACAACTCAGATACGATGATTGTTCAATCTATCCATTCAACCTTATGTTCGATTCGGTTGCTCGTATGTATATCGGTAGAACAGGTACCTGGTGAGTATATCTATATAAACATAATCGAATACAACTCAGATAAGATGATTGTTCAATCTATCCATTTAACCTTCTGCTCGATACGGTCGCTTGTATGTGAAAGGGAAGGACAGTTACCTGGTGAGTATTGCTATATAAACATCATCACGATATCATCGAATACAACTCAGATACAATTATCGTTTCGTCTAACCATTCAACCTTCTGTTCGATTCAGTCGCTAGTATGTGTAACGGAAGTACCGTCACCTGGTAAGTATCACTATATATACAGTATTGCGATATAATCGGATACCACCCAGATACATTGATTGTTCAGTCTATCCAATCAACTTTCTTTTCGTTTCGGTCGCTCGTATGTAAAACGGGAATACCGTCTCCTACTGTGTATAACTATATACACAGCATAACATCATAATCGAATACAACCCATATACTATCCATTCAACCTTCTGTTCAATTCAGTCGCTCGTATGTATAACGAAAGAACAGTTACCTGGTGAGTATAACTATATAAACATAATCGAATACAACCCAGATACGATGATTGTTCAATCTATACTGAATTCAACCTTCTGCTCGATTCTGTCGCTTGTATGTAAAACGGATGAACATTTACCTGGTGAGTATTGCTATATAAACATCATAACGATATCATCGAATACAACTCAGATACAATTATCGTTTCATCTAACCATTCAACATTCTGTTCGATTCAGTCGCTAGTATGTGTAACGGAAGTATCGTCACCTGGTAAGTATCACTATATATACAGTATTGCGATATAATCGTATACCACCCAGATACATTGATTGTTCAGTCTATCCATTCAACTTTCTTTTTGTTTCGGTCGCTCGTATGTAAAACGGGAATACCGTCTCCTAGTGTGTATAACTATATACACAGCATAACATCATAATCGAATACAACCCATATACTATCCATTCAACCTTCTGTTCAATTCAATCGCTCGTATGTATAACGGAAGAACAGTTACCTGGTGAGTATAACTATATAAACATAATCGAATACAACCCAGATACGATGATTGTTCAATCTATACTGAATTCAACCTTCTGCTCGATTCGGTCGCTAGTATGTAAAACGGAAGAACAGTTACCTGGTGAGTATTGCTATATAAACATCATCACGATATCATCGAATACAACTCAGATACAATTATCGTTTCGTCTATCAATTAAACCTTCTGTTCGATTCAGTCGCTAGTATGTGTAACGGAAGTACCGTCACCTGGTAAGTATCACTATATATACAGTATTGCGATATAATCGGATACCACCCAGATACATTGATTGTTCAGTCTATCCATTCAACTTTCTGTTCGTTTCGGTCGCTCGTATGTGAAACGGGAATACCGTCACCTTATGTGTATAACTATATACACAGCATAACATCATAATCGAACACAACCCAGATACTATCCATTCAACCTTCTGTTCGATTCGGTTACTCGTATGTATAACGAAAGAACAGTAACCTGGTGAGTATTTCTATATGAACGTCATCACGATATAATCGAATACAACTTAGTTACAATTATCGTTCCGTCTAACCATCCAACCTCATGTTCGATTCAGACGCTCGTATGTGTAACGAATTAACCGTTAATTGGTAGGGGTAGTTGAATATACAACATTACGATATAATCGGAGACAACCCAGATACAATGATTGTTCAATCTATCGATTCAACCTTATGTTCGATTCGGTTGCTAGTATGTATAACGAAAGGACAGTTACCTGGTTAGACATAATATATAATAATCATCACGAAATAATCGAATACAACCCAGATACGATGATTGTTCAGTCTATCCAGTCAACCTTCTGTTCAGTTCAGTCGCTCTTATGTATAACTGGAGAACAGTTACCAGGTGAGTATAACTATATGAAAATCATCACGATATAATCGAATACAACCCCAGATACGATGATTGTTCAATCTATACTGAATTTAACCTTCTGCTCGATTCGGTCGCTTGTATGTAAAACGGAAGAACAGTTACCTGGTGAGTATTGCTATATAAACATCATCACGATATCATCGAATACAACTCAGATACAATTATCGTTTCGTCTAACCATTTAACCTTCTGTTCGATTCAGTCGCTAGTATGTGTAACGGAAGTACCGTCACCTGGTAAGTATCACTATATATACAGTATTGCGATATAATCGAATACCACCCAGATACATTGATTGTTCAGTCTATCCATTCAACTTTCTGTTCGTTTTGGTCGCTCGTATGTGAAACGGGAATACCGTCACCTTATGTGTATAACTATATCACAGCATAACATCATAATCGAATACAACCCAGATACTATCCATTCAACCTTCTGTTCGATTCGGTTGCTCGTATGTATAACGAAAGAACAGTAACCTGGTGAGTATTTCTATATGAACGTCATCACGATATAATCGAATACAACTTAGTTACAATTATCGTTCCGTCTAACCATCCAACCTTATGTTCGATTCAGACGCTCGTATTTGTAACGAAAGAACCGTTACATGGTAGGTGTAGTTAAGTATACAACATAACGATATAATCGGAGACAACCCAGATACAATGATTGTTCAATCTATCCATTCAACCTTATGTTCGATTCGGTTGCTAGTATGTATAACGAAAGAACAGTTACCTGGTTAGACATAATATATAATAATCATCACGAAATAATCGAATACAACCCAGATACGATGATTGTTCAGTCTATCCAGTCAACCTTCTGTTCAGTTCAGTCGCTCGTATGTATAACGGAAGAACAGTTACCTGGTGAGTATAACTATATAAACATAATCGAATACAACTCAGATACGATGATTGTTCAATCTATCCATTCAACCTTATGTTCGATTCGGTTGCTCGTATGTATATCGGAAGAACAGGTACCTGGTGAGTATATCTATATAAACATAATCGAATACAACTCAGATACGATGATTGTTCAATCTATCCATTTAACCTTCTGCTCGATTCGGTCGCTTGTATGTAAAACGGTAGGACAGTTACCTGGTGAGTATTGCTATATAAACATCATCACGATATCATCGAATACAACTCAGATACAATCATCGTTTCGTCTAACCATTCAGCATTCTGTTCGATTCAGTCGCTAGTATGTATAACGGAAGTATCGTCACCTGGTAAGTATCACTATATATACAGTATTGCGATATAATCGAATACCACCCAGATACATTGATTGTTCAGTCTATCCATTCAACTTTCTTTTCGTTTCGGTCGCTCGTATGTAAAACGGGAATACCGTCTCCTAGTGTGTATAACTATATACACAGCATAACATCATAATCGAATACAACCCATATACTATCCATTCAACCTTCTGTTCAATTCAGTCGCTCGTATGTATAACGGAAGAACAGTTACCTGGTGAGTATAACTATATAAACATAATCGAATCAGATACGATGATTGTTCAATCTATCCATTCAACCTTATGTTCGATTCGGTTGCTCGTATGTATATCGGAAGAACAGGTACCTGGTGAGTATATCTATATAAACATAATCGAATACAACTCAGATACGATGATTGTTCAATCTATCCATTTAACCTTCTGCTCGATTCGGTCGCTTGTATGTAAAACGAAAGGACAGTTACCTGGTGAGTATTGCTATATAAACATCATCACGATATCATCGAATACAACTCAGATACAATTATCGTTTCGTCTAACCATTCAACATTCTGTTCGATTCAGTCGCTAGTATGTGTAACGGAAGTATCGTCACCTGGTAAGTATCACTATATATACAGTATTGCGATATAATCGAATACCACCCAGATACATTAATTGTTCAGTCTATCCATTCAACTTTCTGTTCGTTTTGGTCGCTCGTATGTAAAACGGGAATACCGTCTCCTAGTGTGTATAACTATATACACAGCAAAACATCATAATCGAATACATCCCATAAACTATCCATTCAACCTTCTGTTCAATTCAGTCGCTCGTATGTATAACGGAAGAACAGTTACCTGGTGAGAATAACTATATAAACATAATCGAATACAACCCAGATACGATGATTGTTCAATCTATACTGAATTTAACCTTCTGCTCGATTCGGTCGCTTGTATGTAAAACGGAAGAACAGTTACCTGGTGAGTATTGCTATATAAACATCATCACGATATCATCGAATACAACTCAGATACAATTATCGTTTCGTCTAACCATTTAACCTTCTGTTCGATTCAGTCGCTAGTATGTGTAACGGAAGTACCGTCACCTGGTAAGTATCACTATATATACAGTATTGCGATATAATCGAATACCACCCAGATACATTGATTGTTCAGTCTATCCATTCAACTTTCTGTTCGTTTTGGTCGCTCGTATGTGAAACGGGAATACCGTCACCTTATGTGTATAACTATATCACAGCATAACATCATAATCGAATACAACCCAGATACTATCCATTCAACCTTCTGTTCGATTCGGTTGCTCGTATGTATAACGAAAGAACAGTAACCTGGTGAGTATTTCTATATGAACGTCATCACGATATAATCGAATACAACTTAGTTACAATTATCGTTCCGTCTAACCATCCAACCTTATGTTCGATTCAGACGCTCGTATTTGTAACGAAAGAACCGTTACATGGTAGGTGTAGTTAAGTATACAACATAACGATATAATCGGAGACAACCCAGATACAATGATTGTTCAATCTATCCATTCAACCTTATGTTCGATTCGGTTGCTAGTATGTATAACGAAAGAACAGTTACCTGGTTAGACATTATATATAATAATCATCACGAAATAATCGAATACAACCCAGATACGATGATTGTTCAGTCTATCCAGTCAACCTTCTGTTCAGTTCAGTCGCTCTTATGTATAACTGGAGAACAGTTACCAGGTGAGTATAACTATATGAACATCATCACGATATAATCGAATACAACCCCAGATACGATCATTGTATAGTCTATCCATTCAACCTTCAGTTCAATTCAGTCGCTCGTATGTATAACGGAAGAACAGTTACCTGGTGAGTATAACTATATAAACATAATCGAATACAACTCAGATAAGATGATTGTTCAATCTATCCATTCAACCTTATGTTCGATTCGGTTGCTCGTATGTATATCGGAAGAACAGGTACCTGGTGAGTATATCTATATAAACATAATCGAATACAACCCAGATACGATGATTGTTCAATTTATACTGAGTTCAACCTTCTGCTCGATTCGGTCGCTTGTATGTGAAACGGAAGAACAGTTACCTGGTGAGTATTGCTATATAAACATCATCACGATATCATCGAATACAACTCAGATACAATTATCGTTTTGTCTAACCATTCAACATTCTGTTCGATTCAGTCGCTAGTATGTGTAACGGAAGTATCGTCACCTGGTAAGTATCACTATATATACAGTATTGCGATATAATCGGATACCACCCAGATACATTGATTGTTCAGTCTATCCATTCAACTTTCTTTTTGTTTCGGTCGCTCGTATGTAAAACGGGAATACCGTCTCCTAGTGTGTATAACTATATACACAGCATAACATCATAATCGAATACAACCCATATACTATCCATTCAACCTTCTGTTCAATTCAGTCGCTCGTATGTATAACGGAAGAACAGTTACCTGGTGAGTATAACTATATAAACATAATCGAATACAACCCAGATACGATGATTGTTCAATCTATACTGGATTCAACCTTCTGCTCGATTCGGTCGCTTGTATGTAAAACGGAAGAACAGTTACCTGGTGAGTATTGCTATATAAACATCATCACGATATCATCGAATACAACTCAGATACAATTATCGTTTCGTCTAACCATTTAACCTTCTGTTCGATTCAGTCGCTAGTATGTGTAACGGAAGTACCGTCACCTGGTAAGTATCACTATATATAAAGAATTGCGATATAATCGGATACCACCCAGATACATTGATTGTTCAGTCTATCATTTCAACTTTCTGTTCGTTTCGGTCGCTCGTATGTGAAACGGGAATACCGTCACCTTATGTGTATAACTATATACACAGCATAACATCATAATCGAATACAACCCAGATACTATCCATCCAACCTTCTGTTCGATTCGGTTGCTAGTATGTATAACGAAAGAACAGTTACCTGGTTAGACATAATATATAATAATCATCACGATATAATCGAATACAACCCAGAGACGATGATTGTTCAGTCTATCCATTCAACCTTCTGTTCAGTTCAGTCGCTCTTATGTATAACTGGAGAACAGTTACCTGGTGAGTATAACTATATGAACATCATCACGATATAATCGAATACAACCCCAGATACGAAAATTGTTTAGTCTATCCATTCAACCTTCAGTTCAATTCAGTCGCTCGTATGTATAACGGAAGAACAGTTACCTGGTGAGTATAACTATATAAACATAATCGAATACAACTCAGATACGATGATTGTTCAATCTATCCATTCAACCTTATGTTCGATTCGGTTGCTCGTATGTATATCGGAAGAACAGGTACCTGGTGAGTATATCTATATAAAAATAATCGAATACAACTCAGATACGATGATTGTTCAATCTATCCATTTAACCTTCTGCTCGATTCGGTCGCTTGTATGTAAAACGGAAGGACAGTTACCTGGTGAGTATTGCTATATAAACATCATCACGATATCATCGAATACAACTCAGATACAATTATCGTTTCGTCTAACCATTCAAAATTCTGTTCGATTCAGTCGCTAGTATGTGTAACGGAAGTATCGTCACCTGGTAAGTATCACTATATATACAGTATTGCGATATAATCGGATACCACCCAGATACATTGATTGTTCAGTCTATCCATTCAACTTTCTTTTCGTTTCGGTTTCTATATGAACGTCATCACGATATAATCGAATACAACTTAGTTACAATTATCGTTCCGTCTAACCATCCAACCTTATGTTCGATTCAGACGCTCGTATGTGTAACGAAATAACCGTTACATGGTAGGTGTAGTTAAATATACAACATAACGATATAATCGGAGACAACCCAGATACAATGATTGTTCAATCTATCCATTCAACCTTATGTTCGATTCGGTTGCTAGTATGTATAACGAAAGAACAGTTACCTGGTTAGACATAATATATAATAATCATCACGAAATAATCGAATACAACCCAGATACGATGATTGTTCAGTCTATCCATTCAACCTTCTGTTCAGTTCAGTCGCTCTTATGTATAACTGGAGAACAGTTACCTGGTGAGTATAACTATATGAACATCATCACGATATAATCGAATACAACCCCAGATATGATCATTGTTTAGTCTATCCATTCAACCTTCAGTTCAATTCAGTCGCTCGTATGTATAACGGAAGAACAGTTACCTGGTGAGTATAACTATATAAACATAATCGAATACAACTCAGATACGATGATTGTTCAATCTATCCATTCAACCTTATGTTCGATTCGGTTGCTCGTATGTATATCGGAAGAACAGGTACCTGGTGAGTATATCTATATAAACATAATCGAATACAACTCAGATAAGATGATTGTTCAATCTATCCATTTAACCTTCTGCTCGATACGGTCGCTTGTATGTGAAAGGGAAGGACAGATACCTGGTGAGTATTGCTATATAAACATCATCACGATATCATCGAATACAACTCAGATACAATTATCGTTTCGTCTAACCATTCAACATTCTGTTCGATTCAGTCGCTAGTATGTGTAACGGAAGTATCGTCACCTGGTAAGTATCACTATATATACAGTATTGCGATATAATCGAATACCACCCAGATACATTAATTGTTCAGTCTATCCATTCAACTTTCTGTTCGTTTTGGTCGCTCGTATGTAAAACGGGAATACCGTCTCCTAGTGTGTATAACTATATACACAGCAAAACATCATAATCGAATACATCCCATAAACTATCCATTCAACCTTCTGTTCAATTCAGTCGCTCGTATGTATAACGGAAGAACAGTTACCTGGTGAGAATAACTATATAAACATAATCGAATACAACCCAGATACGATGATTGTTCAATCTATACTGAATTTAACCTTCTGCTCGATTCGGTCGCTTGTATGTAAAACGGAAGAACAGTTACCTGGTGAGTATTGCTATATAAACATCATCACGATATCATCGAATACAACTCAGATACAATTATCGTTTCGTCTAACCATTTAACCTTCTGTTCGATTCAGTCGCTAGTATGTGTAACGGAAGTACCGTCACCTGGTAAGTATCACTATATATACAGTATTGCGATATAATCGAATACCACCCAGATACATTGATTGTTCAGTCTATCCATTCAACTTTCTGTTCGTTTTGGTCGCTCGTATGTGAAACGGGAATACCGTCACCTTATGTGTATAACTATATCACAGCATAACATCATAATCGAATACAACCCAGATACTATCCATTCAACCTTCTGTTCGATTCGGTTGCTCGTATGTATAACGAAAGAACAGTAACCTGGTGAGTATTTCTATATGAACGTCATCACGATATAATCGAATACAACTTAGTTACAATTATCGTTCCGTCTAACCATCCAACCTTATGTTCGATTCAGACGCTCGTATTTGTAACGAAAGAACCGTTACATGGTAGGTGTAGTTAAGTATACAACATAACGATATAATCGGAGACAACCCAGATACAATGATTGTTCAATCTATCCATTCAACCTTATGTTCGATTCGGTTGCTAGTATGTATAACGAAAGAACAGTTACCTGGTTAGACATTATATATAATAATCATCACGAAATAATCGAATACAACCCAGATACGATGATTGTTCAGTCTATCCAGTCAACCTTCTGTTCAGTTCAGTCGCTCTTATGTATAACTGGAGAACAGTTACCAGGTGAGTATAACTATATGAACATCATCACGATATAATCGAATACAACCCCAGATACGATCATTGTATAGTCTATCCATTCAACCTTCAGTTCAATTCAGTCGCTCGTATGTATAACGGAAGAACAGTTACCTGGTGAGTATAACTATATAAACATAATCGAATACAACTCAGATAAGATGATTGTTCAATCTATCCATTCAACCTTATGTTCGATTCGGTTGCTCGTATGTATATCGGAAGAACAGGTACCTGGTGAGTATATCTATATAAACATAATCGAATACAACCCAGATACGATGATTGTTCAATTTATACTGAGTTCAACCTTCTGCTCGATTCGGTCGCTTGTATGTGAAACGGAAGAACAGTTACCTGGTGAGTATTGCTATATAAACATCATCACGATATCATCGAATACAACTCAGATACAATTATCGTTTCGTCTAACCATTTAACCTTCTGTTCGATTCAGTCGCTAGTATGTGTAACGGAAGTACCGTCACCTGGTAAGTATCACTATATATAAAGAATTGCGATATAATCGGATACCACCCAGATACATTGATTGTTCAGTCTATCATTTCAACTTTCTGTTCGTTTCGGTCGCTCGTATGTGAAACGGGAATACCGTCACCTTATGTGTATAACTATATACACAGCATAACATCATAATCGAATACAACCCAGATACTATCCATCCAACCTTCTGTTCGATTCGGTTGCTAGTATGTATAACGAAAGAACAGTTACCTGGTTAGACATAATATATAATAATCATCACGATATAATCGAATACAACCCAGAGACGATGATTGTTCAGTCTATCCATTCAACCTTCTGTTCAGTTCAGTCGCTCTTATGTATAACTGGAGAACAGTTACCTGGTGAGTATAACTATATGAACATCATCACGATATAATCGAATACAACCCCAGATACGAAAATTGTTTAGCCTATCCATTCAACCTTCAGTTCAATTCAGTCGCTCGTATGTATAACGGAAGAACAGTTACCTGGTGAGTATAACTATATAAACATAATCGAATACAACTCAGATACGATGATTGTTCAATCTATCCATTCAACCTTATGTTCGATTCGGTTGCTCGTATGTATATCGAAAGAACAGGTACCTGGTGAGTATATCTATATAAAAATAATCGAATACAACTCAGATACGATGATTGTTCAATCTATCCATTTAACCTTCTGCTCGATTCGGTCGCTTGTATGTAAAACGGAAGGACAGTTACCTGGTGAGTATTGCTATATAAACATCATCACGATATCATCGAATACAACTCAGATACAATTATCGTTTCGTCTAACCATTCAAAATTCTGTTCGATTCAGTCGCTAGTATGTGTAACGGAAGTATCGTCACCTGGTAAGTATCACTATATATACAGTATTGCGATATAATCGGATACCACCCAGATACATTGATTGTTCAGTCTATCCATTCAACTTTCTTTTCGTTTCGGTTTCTATATGAACGTCATCACGATATAATCGAATACAACTTAGTTACAATTATCGTTCCGTCTAACCATCCAACCTTATGTTCGATTCAGACGCTCGTATGTGTAACGAAATAACCGTTACATGGTAGGTGTAGTTAAATATACAACATAACGATATAATCGGAGACAACCCAGATACAATGATTGTTCAATCTATCCATTCAACCTTATGTTCGATTCGGTTGCTAGTATGTATAACGAAAGAACAGTTACCTGGTTAGACATAATATATAATAATCATCACGAAATAATCGAATACAACCCAGATACGATGATTGTTCAGTCTATCCATTCAACCTTCTGTTCAGTTCAGTCGCTCTTATGTATAACTGGAGAACAGTTACCTGGTGAGTATAACTATATGAACATCATCACGATATAATCGAATACAACCCCAGATATGATCATTGTTTAGTCTATCCATTCAACCTTCAGTTCAATTCAGTCGCTCGTATGTATAACGGAAGAACAGTTACCTGGTGAGTATAACTATATAAACATAATCGAATACAACTCAGATACGATGATTGTTCAATCTATCCATTCAACCTTATGTTCGATTCGGTTGCTCGTATGTATATCGGAAGAACAGGTACCTGGTGAGTATATCTATATAAACATAATCGAATACAACTCAGATAAGATGATTGTTCAATCTATCCATTTAACCTTCTGCTCGATACGGTCGCTTGTATGTGAAAGGGAAGGACAGTTACCTGGTGAGTATTGCTATATAAACATCATCACGATATCATCGAATACAACTCAGATACAATTATCGTTTCGTCTAACCATTCAACCTTCTGTTCGATTCAGTCGCTAGTATGTGTAACGGAAGTACCGTCACCTGGTAAGTATCACTATATATACAGTATTGCGATATAATCGGATACCACCCAGATACATTGATTGTTCAGTCTATCCAATCAACTTTCTTTTCGTTTCGGTCGCTCGTATGTAAAACGGGAATACCGTCTCCTACTGTGTATAACTATATACACAGCATAACATCATAATCGAATACAACCCATATACTATCCATTCAACCTTCTGTTCAATTCAGTCGCTCGTATGTATAACGAAAGAACAGTTACCTGGTGAGTATAACTATATAAACATAATCGAATACAACCCAGATACGATGATTGTTCAATCTATACTGAATTCAACCTTCTGCTCGATTCTGCCGCTTGTATGTAAAACGGATGAACAGTTACCTGGTGAGTATTGCTATATAAACATCATAACGATATCATCGAATACAACTCAGATACAATTATCGTTTCATCTAACCATTCAACATTCTGTTCGATTCAGTCGCTAGTATGTGTAACGGAAGTATCGTCACCTGGTAAGTATCACTATATATACAGTATTGCGATATAATCGGATACCACCCAGATACATTGATTGTTCAGTCTATCCATTCAACTTTCTTTTTGTTTCGGTCGCTCGTATGTAAAACGGGAATACCGTCTCCTAGTGTGTATAACTATATACACAGCATAACATCATAATCGAATACAACCCATATACTATCCATTCAACCTTCTGTTCAATTCAATCGCTCGTATGTATAACGGAAGAACAGTTACCTGGTGAGTATAACTATATAAACATAATCGAATACAACCCAGATACGATGATTGTTCAATCTATACTGAATTCAACCTTCTGCTCGATTCGGTCGCTAGTATGTAAAACGGAAGAACAGTTACCTGGTGAGTATTGCTATATAAACATCATCACGATATCATCGAATACAACTCAGATACAATTATCGTTTCGTCTATCAATTAAACCTTCTGTTCGATTCAGTCGCTAGTATGTGTAACGGAAGTACCGTCACCTGGTAAGTATCACTATATATACAGTATTGCGATATAATCGGATACCACCCAGATACATTGATTGTTCAGTCTATCCATTCAACTTTCTGTTCGTTTCGGTCGCTCGTATGTGAAACGGGAATACCGTCACCTTATGTGTATAACTATATACACAGCATAACATCATAATCGAACACAACCCAGATACTATCCATTCAACCTTCTGTTCGATTCGGTTACTCGTATGTATAACGAAAGAACAGTAACCTGGTGAGTATTTCTATATGAACGTCATCACGATATAATCGAATACAACTTAGTTACAATTATCGCTCCGTCTAACCATCCAACCTCATGTTCGATTCAGACGCTCGTATGTGTAACGAATTAACCGTTAATTGGTAGGGGTAGTTGAATATACAACATTACGATATAATCGGAGACAACCCAGATACAATGATTGTTCAATCTATCGATTCAACCTTATGTTCGATTCGGTTGCTAGTATGTATAACGAAAGAACAGTTACCTGGTGAGTATAACTATATAAACATAATCGAATCAGATACGATGATTGTTCAATCTATCCATTCAACCTTATGTTCGATTCAGTCGCTCGTATGTATAACGGAAGAACAGTTAACTGGTGAGTATAAATATATGAACATCATCACGATATAATCGAATACAAACCCTGATACGATCATTGTTTAGTCTATCCATTCAACCTTCAGTTCAATTCAGTCGCTCGTATGTATAACGGAAGAACAGTTACCTGGTGAGTATAACTATATAAACATAATCGAATACAACTCAGATACGATGATTGTTCAATCTATCCATTCAACCTTATGTTCGATTCGGTTGCTCGTATGTATATCGGAAGAACAGGTACCTGGTGAGTATATCTATATAAACATAATCGAATACAACTCAGATACGATGATTGTTCAATCTATCCATTTAACCTTCTGCTCGATTCGGTCGCTTGTATGTAAAACGGTAGGACAGTTACCTGGTGAGTATTGCTATATAAACATCATCACGATATCATCGAATACAACTCAGATACAATCATCGTTTCGTCTAACCATTCAGCATTCTGTTCGATTCAGTCGCTAGTATGTATAACGGAAGTATCGTCACCTGGTAAGTATCACTATATATACAGTATTGCGATATAATCGGATACCACCCAGATACATTGATTGTTCAGTCTATCCATTCAACTTTCTTTTCGTTTCGGTCGCTCGTATGTAAAACGGGAATACCGTCTCCTAGTGTGTATAACTATATACACTGCATAACATCATAATCGAATACAACCCATATACTATCCATTCAACCTTCTGTTCAATTCAGTCGCTCGTATGTATAACGGAAGAACAGTTACCTGGTGAGTATAACTATATAAACATAATCGAATCAGATACGATGATTGTTCAATCTATCCATTCAACCTTATGTTCGATTCGGTTGCTCGTATGTATATCGGAAGAACAGGTACCTGGTGAGTATATCTATATAAACATAATCGAATACAACTCAGATACGATGATTGTTCAATCTATCCATTTAACCTTCTGCTCGATTCGGTCGCTTGTATGTAAAACGGATGAACAGTTACCTGGTGAGTATTGCTATATAAACATCATCACGATATCATCGAATACAACTCAGATACAATTATCGTTTCGTCTAACCATTCAACATTCTGTTCGATTCAGTCGCTAGTATGTGTAACGGAAGTATCGTCACCTGGTAAGTATCACTATATATACAGTATTGCGATATAATCGGATACCACCCAGATACATTGATTGTTCAGTCTATCCATTCAACTTTCTTTTTGTTTCGGTCGCTCGTATGTAAAACGGGAATACCGTCTCCTAGTGTGTATAACTATATACACAGCATAACATCATAATCGAATACAACCCATATACTATCCATTCAACCTTCTGTTCAATTCAATCGCTCGTATGTATAACGGAAGAACAGTTACCTGGTGAGTATAACTATATAAACATAATCGAATACAACCCAGATACGATGATTGTTCAATCTATACTGAATTCAACCTTCTGCTCGATTCGGTAGCTAGTATGTAAAACGGAAGAACAGTTACCTGGTGAGTATTGCTATATAAACATCATCACGATATCATCGAATACAACTCAGATACAATTATCGTTTCGTCTATCAATTAAACCTTCTGTTCGATTCAGTCGCTAGTATGTGTAACGGAAGTACCGTCACCTGGTAAGTATCACTATATATACAGTATTGCGATATAATCGGATACCACCCAGATACATTGATTGTTCAGTCTATCCATTCAACTTTCTGTTCGTTTCGGTCGCTCGTATGTGAAACGAGAATACCGTCACCTTATGTGTATAACTATATACACAGCATAACATCATAATCGAACACAACCCAGATACTATCCATTCAACCTTCTGTTCGATTCGGTTACTCGTATGTATAACGAAAGAACAGTAACCTGGTGAGTATTTCTATATGAACGTCATCACGATATAATCGAATACAACTTAGTTACAATTATCGTTCCGTCTAACCATCCAACCTCATGTTCGATTCAGACGCTCGTATGTGTAACGAATTAACCGTTAATTGGTAGGGGTAGTTGAATATACAACATTACGATATAATCGGAGACAACCCAGATACAATGATTGTTCAATCTATCGATTCAACCTTATGTTCGATTCGGTTGCTAGTATGTATAACGAAAGAACAGTTACCTGGTGAGTATAACTATATAAACATAATCGAATCAGATACGATGATTGTTCAATCTATCCATTCAACCTTATGTTCGATTCAGTCGCTCGTATGTATAACGGAAGAACAGTTACCTAGTGAGTATAAATATATGAACATCATCACGATATAATCGAATACAACCCCTGATACGATCATTGTTTAGTCTATCCATTCAACCTTCAGTTCAATTCAGTCGCTCGTATGTATAACGGAAGAACAGTTACCTGGTGAGTATAACTATATAAACATAATCGAATACAACTCAGATACGATGATTGTTCAATCTATCCATTCAACCTTATGTTCGATTCGGTTGCTCGTATGTATATCGGAAGAACAGGTACCTGGTGAGTATATCTATATAAACATAATCGAATACAACTCAGATACGATGATTGTTCAATCTATCCATTTAACCTTCTGCTCGATTCGGTCGCTTGTATGTAAAACGGTAGGACAGTTACCTGGTGAGTATTGCTATATAAACATCATCACGATATCATCGAATACAACTCAGATACAATCATCGTTTCGTCTAACCATTCAGCATTCTGTTCGATTCAGTCGCTAGTATGTATAACGGAAGTATCGTCACCTGGTAAGTATCACTATATATACAGTATTGCGATATAATCGGATACCACCCAGATACATTGATTGTTCAGTCTATCCATTCAACTTTCTTTTCGTTTCGGTCGCTCGTATGTAAAACGGGAATACCGTCTCCTAGTGTGTATAACTATATACACTGCATAACATCATAATCGAATACAACCCATATACTATCCATTCAACCTTCTGTTCAATTCAGTCGCTCGTATGTATAACGGAAGAACAGTTACCTGGTGAGTATAAATATATAAACATAATCGAATCAGATACGATGATTGTTCAATCTATCCATTCAACCTTATGTTCGATTCGGTTGCTCGTATGTATATCGGAAGAACAGGTACCTGGTGAGTATATCTATATAAACATAATCGAATACAACTCAGATACGATGATTGTTCAATCTATCCATTTAACCTTCTGCTCGATTCGGTCGCTTGTATGTAAAACGAAAGGACAGTTACCTGGTGAGTATTGCTATATAAACATCATCACGATATCATCGAATACAACTCAGATACAATTATCGTTTCGTCTAACCATTCAACATTCTGTTCGATTCAGTCGCTAGTATGTGTAACGGAAGTATCGTCACCTGGTAAGTATCACTATATATACAGTATTGCGATATAATCGAATACCACCCAGATACATTGATTGTTCAGTCTATCCATTCAACTTTCTGTTCGTTTTGGTCGCTCGTATGTAAAACGGGAATACCGTCTCCTAGTGTGTATAACTATATACACAGCAAAACATCATAATCGAATACAACCCATAAACTATCCATTCAACCTTCTGTTCAATTCAGTCGCTCGTATGTATAACGGAAGAACAGTTACCTGGTGAGTATAACTATATAAACATAATCGAATACAACCCAGATACGATGATTGTTCAATCTATACTGAATTTAACCTTCTGCTCGATTCGGTCGCTTGTATGTAAAACGGAAGAACAGTTACCTGGTGAGTATTGCTATATAAACATCATCACGATATCATCGAATACAACTCAGATACAATTATCGTTTCGTCTAACCATTTAACCTTCTGTTCGATTCAGTCGCTAGTATGTGTAACGGAAGTACCGTCACCTGGTAAGTATCACTATATATACAGTATTGCGATATAATCGAATACCACCCAGATACATTGATTGTTCAGTCTATCCATTCAACTTTCTGTTCGTTTTGGTCGCTCGTATGTGAAACGGGAATACCGTCACCTTATGTGTATAACTATATCACAGCATAACATCATAATCGAATACAACCCAGATACTATCCATTCAACCTTCTGTTCGATTCGGTTGCTCGTATGTATAACGAAAGAACAGTAACCTGGTGAGTATTTCTATATGAACGTCATCACGATATAATCGAATACAACTTAGTTACAATTATCGTTCCGTCTAACCATCCAACCTTATGTTCGATTCAGACGCTCGTATTTGTAACGAAAGAACCGTTACATGGTAGGTGTAGTTAAATATACAACATAACGATATAATCGGAGACAACCTAGATACAATGATTGTTCAATCTATCCATTCAACCTTATGTTCGATTCGGTTGCAAGTATGTATAACGAAAGAACAGTTACCTGGTTAGACATAATATATAATAATCATCACGAAATAATCGAATACAACCCAGATACGATGATTGTTCAGTCTATCCATTCAACCTTCTGTTCAGTTCAGTCGCTCTTATGTATAACTGGAGAACAGTTACCCGGTGAGTATAACTATATGAACATCATCACGATATAATCGAATACAACCCCAGATACGATCATTGTATAGTCTATCCATTCAACCTTCAGTTCAATTCAGTCGCTCGTATGTATAACGGAAGAACAGTTACCTGGTGAGTATAACTATATAAACATAATCGAATACAACTCAGATAAGATGATTGTTCAATCTATCCATTCAACCTTATGTTCGATTCGGTTGCTCGTATGTATATCGGAAGAACAGGTACCTGGTGAGTATATCTATATAAACATAATCGAATACAACCCAGATACGATGATTGTTCAATCTATCCATTCAACCTTATGTTCGATTCGGTTGCTCGTATGTATATCGGAAGAACAGGTACCTGGTGAGTATATCTATATAAACATAATCGAATACAACCCAGATACGATGATTGTTCAATTTATACTGAATTCAACCTTCTGCTCGATTCGGTCGCTTGTATGTGAAACGGAAGAACAGTTACCTGGTGAGTATTGCTATATAAACATAATCACGATATCATCGAATACAACTCAGATACAATTATCGTTTCGTCTAACCATTCAACATTCTGTTCGATTCAGTCGCTAGTATGTGTAACGGAAGTATCGTCACCTGGTAAGTATCACTATATATACAGTATTGCGATATAATCGGATACCACCCAGATACATTGATTGTTCAGTCTATCCATTCAACTTTCTTTTCGTTTCGGTCGCTCGTATGTATAACGGGAATACCGTCTCCTAGTGTGTATAACTATATACACAGCATAACATCATAATCGAATACAACTTATATACTATCCATTCAACCTTCTGTTCAATTCAGTCGCTCGTATGTATAACGGAAGAACAGTTACCTGGTGAGTATAACTATATAAACATAATCGAATACAACCCAGATACGATGATTGTTCAATCTATACTGAATTCAACCTTCTGCTCGATTCGGTCGCTTGTATGTAAAACGAAAGAACAGTTACCTGGTGAGTATTTCTATATGAACGTCATCACGATATAATCGAAAACAACTTAGTTACAATTATCGTTCCGTCTAACCATCCAACCTTATGTTCGATTCAGACGCTCGTATGTGTAACGAAAGAACCGTTACATGGTAGGTGTAGTTAAATATACAACATAACGATATAATCGGAGACAATTCAGATACAATGATTGTTCAATCTATCCATTCAACCTTATGTTCGATTCGGTTGCTAGTATGTATAACGAAAGAACAGTTACCTGGTAAGACATAATATATAATAATCATCACGAAATGATCGAATACAACCCAGATACGATGATTGTTCAGTCTATCCATTCAACCTTCTGTTCAGTTCAGTCGCTCTCATGTATAACTGGAGAACAGTTACCTGGTGAATATTGCTATATAAACATCATCACGATATCATCGAATACAACTCAGATACAATTATCGTTTCGTCTAACCATTTAACCTTCTGTTCGATTCAGTCGCTAGTATGTGTAACGGAAGTACCGTCACCTGGTAAGTATCACTATATATAAAGAATTGCGATATAATCGGATACCACCCAGATACATTGATTGTTCAGTCTATCATTTCAACTTTCTGTTCGTTTCGGTCGCTCGTATGTGAAACGGGAATACCGTCACCTTATGTGTATAACTATATACACAGCATAACATCATAATCGAATACAACCCAGATACTATCCATCCAACCTTCTGTTCGATTCGGTTGCTAGTATGTATAACGAAAGAACAGTTACCTGGTTAGACATAATATATAATAATCATCACGATATAATCGAATACAACCCCAGATACGAAAATTGTTTAGTCTATCCATTCAACCTTCTGTTCAGTTCAGTCGCTCTTATGTATAACTGGAGAACAGTTACCTGGTGAGTATAACTATATAAACATAATCGAATACAACTCAGATACGATGATTGTTCAATCTATCCATTCAACCTTATGTTCGATTCGGTTGCTCGTATGTATATCGGAAGAACAGGTACCTGGTGAGTATATCTATATAAAAATAATCGAATACAACTCAGATACGATGATTGTTCAATCTATCCATTTAACCTTCTGCTCGATTCGGTCGCTTGTATGTAAAACGGAAGGACAGTTACCTGGTGAGTATTGCTATATAAACATCATCACGATATCATCGAATACAACTCAGATACAATTATCGTTTCGTCTAACCATTCAAAATTCTGTTCGATTCAGTCGCTAGTATGTGTAACGGAAGTATCGTCACCTGGTAAGTATCACTATATATACAGTATTGCGATATAATCGGATACCACCCAGATACATTGATTGTTCAGTCTATCCATTCAACTTTCTTTTCGTTTCGGTTTCTATATGAACGTCATCACGATATAATCGAATACAACTTAGTTACAATTATCGTTCCGTCTAACCATCCAACCTTATGTTCGATTCAGACGCTCGTATGTGTAACGAAATAACCGTTACATGGTAGGTGTAGTTAAATATACAACATAACGATATAATCGGAGACAACCCAGATACAATGATTGTTCAATCTATCCATTCAACCTTATGTTCGATTCGGTTGCTAGTATGTATAACGAAAGAACAGTTACCTGGTTAGACATAATATATAATAATCATCACGAAATAATCGAATACAACCCAGATACGATGATTGTTCAGTCTATCCATTCAACCTTCTGTTCAGTTCAGTCGCTCTTATGTATAACTGGAGAACAGTTACCTGGTGAGTATAACTATATGAACATCATCACGATATAATCGAATACAACCCCAGATATGATCATTGTTTAGTCTATCCATTCAACCTTCAGTTCAATTCAGTCGCTCGTATGTATAACGGAAGAACAGTTACCTGGTGAGTATAACTATATAAACATAATCGAATACAACTCAGATACGATGATTGTTCAATCTATCCATTCAACCTTATGTTCGATTCGGTTGCTCGTATGTATATCGGAAGAACAGGTACCTGGTGAGTATATCTATATAAACATAATCGAATACAACTCAGATACGATGATTGTTCAATCTATCCATTTAACCTTCTGCTCGATTCGGTCGCTTGTATGTAAAACGGTAGGACAGTTACCTGGTGAGTATTGCTATATAAACATCATCACGATATCATCGAATACAACTCAGATACAATCATCGTTTCGTCTAACCATTCAGCATTCTGTTCGATTCAGTCGCTAGTATGTATAACGGAAGTATCGTCACCTGGTAAGTATCACTATATATACAGTATTGCGATATAATCGGATACCACCCAGATACATTGATTGTTCAGTCTATCCATTCAACTTTCTTTTCGTTTCGGTCGCTCGTATGTAAAACGGGAATACCGTCTCCTAGTGTGTATAACTATATACACTGCATAACATCATAATCGAATACAACCCATATACTATCCATTCAACCTTCTGTTCAATTCAGTCGCTCGTATGTATAACGGAAGAACAGTTACCTGGTGAGTATAACTATATAAACATAATCGAATCAGATACGATGATTGTTCAATCTATCCATTCAACCTTATGTTCGATTCGGTTGCTCGTATGTATATCGGAAGAACAGGTACCTGGTGAGTATATCTATATAAACATAATCGAATACAACTCAGATACGATGATTGTTCAATCTATCCATTTAACCTTCTGCTCGATTCGGTCGCTTGTATGTAAAACGAAAGGACAGTTACCTGGTGAGTATTGCTATATAAACATCATCACGATATCATCGAATACAACTCAGATACAATTATCGTTTCGTCTAACCATTCAACATTCTGTTCGATTCAGTCGCTAGTATGTGTAACGGAAGTATCGTCACCTGGTAAGTATCACTATATATACAGTATTGCGATATAATCGAATACCACCCAGATACATTGATTGTTCAGTCTATCCATTCAACTTTCTGTTCGTTTTGGTCGCTCGTATGTAAAACGGGAATACCGTCTCCTAGTGTGTATAACTATATACACAGCAAAACATCATAATCGAATACAACCCATAAACTATCCATTCAACCTTCTGTTCAATTCAGTCGCTCGTATGTATAACGGAAGAACAGTTACCTGGTGAGTATAACTATATAAACATAATCGAATACAACCCAGATACGATGATTGTTCAATCTATACTGAATTTAACCTTCTGCTCGATTCGGTCGCTTGTATGTAAAACGGAAGAACAGTTACCTGGTGAGTATTGCTATATGAACATCATCACGATATCATCGAATACAACTCAGATACAATTATCGTTTCGTCTAACCATTTAACCTTCTGTTCGATTCAGTCGCTAGTATGTGTAACGGAAGTACCGTCACCTGGTAAGTATCACTGAATATACAGTATTGCGATATAATCGAATACCACCCAGATACATTGATTGTTCAGTCTATCCATTCAACTTTCTGTTCGTTTTGGTCGCTCGTATGTGAAACGGGAATACCGTCACCTTATGTGTATAACTATATCACAGCATAACATCATAATCGAATACAACCCAGATACTATCCATTCAACCTTCTGTTCGATTCGGTTGCTCGTATGTATAACGAAAGAACAGTAACCTGGTGAGTATTTCTATATGAACGTCATCACGATATAATCGAATACAACTTAGTTACAATTATCGTTCCGTCTAACCATCCAACCTTATGTTCGATTCAGACGCTCGTATTTGTAACGAAAGAACCGTTACATGGTAGGTGTAGTTAAATATACAACATAACGATATAATCGGAGACAACCTAGATACAATGATTGTTCAATCTATCCATTCAACCTTATGTTCGATTCGGTTGCTAGTATGTATAACGAAAGAACAGTTACCTGGTTAGACATAATATATAATAATCATCACGAAATAATCGAATACAACCCAGATACGATGATTGTTCAGTCTATCCATTCAACCTTCTGTTCAGTTCAGTCGCTCTTATGTATAACTGGAGAACAGTTACCCGGTGAGTATAACTATATGAACATCATCACGATATAATCGAATACAACCCCAGATACGATCATTGTATAGTCTATCCATTCAACCTTCAGTTCAATTCAGTCGCTCGTATGTATAACGGAAGAACAGTTACCTGGTGAGTATAACTATATAAACATAATCGAATACAACTCAGAAAAGATGATTGTTCAATCTATCCATTCAACCTTATGTTCGATTCGGTTGCTCGTATGTATATCGGAAGAACAGGTACCTGGTGAGTATATCTATATAAACATAATCGAATACAACCCAGATACGATGATTGTTCAATCTATCCATTCAACCTTATGTTCGATTCGGTTGCTCGTATGTATATCGGAAGAACAGGTACCTGGTGAGTATATCTATATAAACATAATCGAATACAACCCAGATACGATGATTGTTCAATTTATACTGAATTCAACCTTCTGCTCGATTCGGTCGCTTGTATGTGAAACGGAAGAACAGTTACCTGGTGAGTATTGCTATATAAACATAATCACGATATCATCGAATACAACTCAGATACAATTATCGTTTCGTCTAACCATTCAACATTCTGTTCGATTCAGTCGCTAGTATGTGTAACGGAAGTATCGTCACCTGGTAAGTATCACTATATATACAGTATTGCGATATAATCGGATACCACCCAGATACATTGATTGTTCAGTCTATCCATTCAACTTTCTTTTCGTTTCGGTCGCTCGTATGTATAACGGGAATACCGTCTCCTAGTGTGTATAACTATATACACAGCATAACATCATAATCGAATACAACTTATATACTATCCATTCAACCTTCTGTTCAATTCAGTCGCTCGTATGTATAACGGAAGAACAGTTACCTGGTGAGTATAACTATATAAACATAATCGAATACAACCCAGATACGATGATTGTTCAATCTATACTGAATTCAACCTTCTGCTCGATTCGGTCGCTTGTATGTAAAACGAAAGAACAGTTACCTGGTGAGTATTTCTATATGAACGTCAACACGATATAATCGAAAACAACTTAGTTACAATTATCGTTCCGTCTAACCATCCAACCTTATGTTCGATTCAGACGCTCGTATGTGTAACGAAAGAACCGTTACATGGTAGGTGTAGTTAAATATACAACATAACGATATAATCGGAGACAATTCAGATACAATGATTGTTCAATCTATCCATTCAACCTTATGTTCGATTCGGTTGCTAGTATGTATAACGAAAGAACAGTTACCTGGTAAGACATAATATATAATAATCATCACGAAATGATCGAATACAACCCAGATACGATGATTGTTCAGTCTATCCATTCAACCTTCTGTTCAGTTCAGTCGCTCTCATGTATAACTGGAGAACAGTTACCTGGTGAGTATAACTATATGAACATCATCACGATATAATCGAATACAACCCCAGATACGATCATTGTTTAGTCTATCCATTCAACCTTCAGATCAATTCAGTCGCTCGTATGTATAACGAAAGTACAGTTACCTGGTGAGTATAACTATATAAACATAATCGAATACAACTCAGATACGATGATTGTTCAATCTATCCATTCAACTTTATGTTCGATTCGGTTGCTCGTATGTATATCGGAAGAACAGGTACCTGGTGAGTGTATCTATATAAACATAATCGAATACAACTCAGATACGATGATTGTTCAATCTATCCATTTAACCTTCTGCTCGATTCGGTCGCTTGTATGTAAAACGGAAGGACAGTTACCTGGTGAGTATTGCTATATAAACATCATCACGATATCATCGAATACAACTCAGATACAATTATCGTTTCGTCTAACCATTCAACATTCTGTTCGATTCAGTCGCTAGTATGTGTAACGGAAGTATCGTCACCTGGTAAGTATCACTATATATACAGTATTGCGATATAATCGGATACCACCCAGATACATTGATTGTTCAGTCTATTCATTCAACTTTCTTTTCGTTTCGGTCGCTCGTATGTAAAACGGGAATACCGTCTCCTAGTGTGTATAACTATATACACAGCATAACATCATAATCGAATACAACCCATATACTATCCATTCAACCTTCTGTTCAATTCAGTCGCTCGTATGTATAACGGAAGAACAGTTACCTGGTGAGTATAACTATATAAACATAATCGAATACAACCCAGATACGATGATTGTTCAATCTATACTTAATTCAACCTTCTGCTCGATTCGGTCGCTTGTATGTAAAACGGAAGAACAGTTACCTGGTGAGTATTGCTATATGAACATCATCACGATATCATCGAATACAACTCAGATACAATTATCGTTTCGTCTAACCATTTAACCTTCTGTTCGATTCAGTCGCTAGTATGTGTAACGGAAGTACCGTCACCTGGTAAGTATCACTATATATACAGTATTGGGATATAATCGGATACCTCCCAGATACATTGATTGTTCAGTCTATCCATTCAACTTTCTGTTCGTTTCGGTCGCTCGTATGTGAAACGGGAATACCGTCACCTTATGTGTATAACTATATACACAGCATAACATCATAATCGAATACAACCCAGATACTATCCATTCAACCTTCTGTTCGATTCGGTTGCTCGTATGTATAACGAAAGAACAGTAAACTGGTGAGTATTTCTATATGAACGTCATCACGATATAATCGAATACTACTTAGTTACAATTATCGTTCCGTCTAACCATTCAACCTTATGTTCGATTCAGACGCTCGTATGTGTAACGAAAGATCCGTTACATGGTAGGTGTAGTTAAATATACAACATAACGATATAATCGGAGACAACCCAGATACAATGATTGTTTAATCTATCCATTCAACCTTATGTTCGATTCGGTTGCTAGTATGTATAACGAAAGAACAGTTACCTGGTTAGACATAATATATAATAATCATCACGAAATAATCGAATACAACCCAGATACGATGATTGTTCAGTCTATCCATTCAACCTTCTGTTCAATTCAGTCGCTCTTATGTATAACTGGAGAACAGTTACCTGGTGAGTATAACTATATGAACATCATCACGATATAATCGAATACAACCCCAGATACGATCATTGTTTAGTCTATCCATTCAACCTTCAGTTCAATTCAGTCGCTCGTATGTATAACGGAAGAACAGTTACCTGGTGAGTATAACTATATAAACATAATCGAATACAACTCAGATACGATGATTGTTCAATCTATCCATTCAACCTTATGTTCGATTCGGTTGCTTTTATGTATATCGGAAGAACAGGTACCTGGTGAGTATATCTATATAAACCTCATCGAATACAACTCAGATACGATGATTGTTCAATCTATCCATTCAACCTTATGTTCGATTCGGTTGCTCGTATGTATATCGGAAGAACAGGTACCTGGTGAGTATATCTATATAAACATAATCGAATACAACTCAGATACGATGATTGTTCAATCTATCCATTCAACTTTATGTTCGATTCGGTTGCTCGTATGTATATCGGAAGAACAGGTACCTGGTGAGTGTATCTATATAAACATAATCGAATACAACTCAGATACGATGATTGTTCAATCTATCCATTTAACCTTCTGCTCGATTCGGTCGCTTGTATGTAAAACGGAAGGACAGTTACCTGGTGAGTATTGCTATATAAACATCATCACGATATCATCGAATACAACTCAGATACAATTATCGTTTCGTCTAACCATTCAACATTCTGTTCGATTCAGTCGCTAGTATGTGTAACGGAAGTATCGTCACCTGGTAAGTATCACTATATATACAGTATTGCGATATAATCGGATACCACCCAGATACATTGATTGTTCAGTCTATTCATTCAACTTTCTTTTCGTTTCGGTCGCTCGTATGTAAAACGGGAATACCGTCTCCTAGTGTGTATAACTATATACACAGCATAACATCATAATCGAATACAACCCATATACTATCCATTCAACCTTCTGTTCAATTCAGTCGCTCGTATGTATAACGGAAGAACAGTTACCTGGTGAGTATTACTATATAAACATAATCGAATACAACCCAGATACGATGATTGTTCAATCTATACTTAATTCAACCTTCTGCTCGATTCGGTCGCTTGTATGTAAAACGGAAGAACAGTTACCTGGTGAGTATTGCTATATAAACATCATCACGATATCATCGAATACAACTCAGATACAATTATCGTTTCGTCTAACCATTTAACCTTCTGTTCGATTCAGTCGCTAGTATGTGTAACGGAAGTACCGTCACCTGGTAAGTATCACTATATATACAGTATTGGGATATAATCGGATACCACCCAGATACATTGATTGTTCAGTCTATCCATTCAACTTTCTGTTCGTTTCGGTCGCTCGTATGTGAAACGGGAATACCGTCACCTTATGTGTATAACTATATACACAGCATAACATCATAATCGAATACAACCCGGATACTATCCATTCAACCTTCTGTTCGATTCGGTTGCTCGTATGTATAACGAAAGAACAGTAACCTGGTGAGTATTTCTATATGAACGTCATCACGATATAATCGAATAAAACTTAGTTACAATTATCGTTCCGTCTAACCATCCAACCTTATGTTCGATTCAGACGCTCGTATGTGTAACGAAAGATCCGTTACATGGTAGGTGTAGTTAAATATACAACATAACGATATAATCGGAGACAACCCAGATACAATGATTGTTTAATCTATCCATTCAACCTTATGTTCGATTCGGTTGCTAGTATGTATAACGAAAGAACAGTTACCTGGTTAGACATAATATATAATAATCATCACGAAATAATCGAATACAACCCAGATACGATGATTGTTCAGTCTATCAATTCAACCTTCTGTTCAATTCAGTCGCTCTTATGTTTAACTGGAGAACAGTTACCTGGTGAGTATAACTATATGAACATCATCACGATATAATCGAATACAACCCCAGATACGATCATTGTTTAGTCTATCCATTCAACCTTCAGTTCAATTCAGTCGCTCGTATGTATAACGGAAGAACAGTTACCTGGTGAGTATAACTATATAAACATAATCGAATACAACCCAGATACGATGATTGTTCAATCTATACTGAATTCAACCTTCTGCTCGATTCGGTCGCTTGTATGTAATACGAAAGAACAGTTACCTGGTGAGTATTGCTATATAAACATCATCACGATATCATCGAATACAACTCAGATACAATTATCTTTTCGTCTAACCATTCAACATTCTGTTCGATTCAGTCGCTAGTATGTGTAACGGAAGTATCGTCACCTGGTAAGTATCACTATATATACAGTATTGCGATATAATCGGATACCACCCAGATACATTGATTGTTCAGTCTATCCATTCAACTTTCTTATTGTTTCGGTCGCTCGTATGTAAAACGGGAATACCATCTCCTAGTGTGTATAACTATATACACAGCATAACATCATAATCGAATACAACCCAGATACTATCCATTCAACCTTCTGTTCGATTCGAATGCTCGTATGTATAACGAAAGAACAGTAACCTGGTGAGTATTTCTATATGAACTTCATCACGATATCATCGAATACAACTCAGAGATACAATTATCATTTCGTCTAACCATTTAACCTTCTGTTCGATTCAGTCGCTAGTATGTGTAACGGAAGTACCGTCACCTGGTAAGTATCACTATATATACAGTATTGCGATATAATCGGATACCACCCAGATACATTGATTGTTCAGTCTATCCATTCAACTTTCTTTTCGTTTCGGTCGCAATTATGTAAAACGGGAATACCGTCTCCTAGTGTGTATAACTATATACACAGCATAACATCATAATCGAATACAACCCATATACCATCCATTCAACCTTCTGTTCAATTCAGTCGCTCGTATGTATAACGGAAGAACAGTTACCTGGTGAGTATAACTATATAAACATAATCGAATACAACCCAGATACAATGATTGTTCAATCTATACTGAATTCAACCTTCTGCTCGATTCGGTCGCTTGTATGTAAAACGGAAGAACAGTTACCTGGTGAGTATTGCTATATAAACATCATCACGATATCATCGAATACAACTCAGATACAATTATCGTTTCGTCTAACCATTTAACCTTCTGTTCGATTCAGTCGCTAGTATGTGTAACGGAAGTACCGTTACCTGGTAAGTATCACTATATATACAGTATTGCGATATAATCGGATACCACCCAGATACATTGATTGTTCAGTCTATCCATTCAACTTTCTGTTCGTTTCGGTCGCTCGTATGTGAAACGGGAATACCGTCACCTTATGTGTATAACTATATACACAGCATAACATCATAATCGAATACAACCCAGATACTATCCATTCAACCTTCTGTTCGATTCGGTTGCTCGTATGTATAACGAAAGAACAGTAACCTGGTGAGTATTGCTATATGAACGTCATCACGATATAATCGAATACAACTTAGTTACAATTATCGTTCCGTCTAACCATCCAACCTTATGTTCGATTCAGACGCTCGTATGTGTAACGAAAGAACCGTTACATGGTAGGTGTAGTTAAATATACAACATAACGATATAATCGGAGACAACCCAGATACAATGATTGTTCAATCTATCCATTCAACCTTATGTTCGATTCGGTTGCTAGTATGTATAACGAAAGAACAGTTACCTGGTTAGACATAATATATAATAATCATCACGAAATAATCGAATACAACCCAGATACGATGATTGTTCAGTCTATCCATTCAACCTTCTGTTCAGTTCAGTCGCTCTTATGTATAACTGGAGAACAGTTACCTGGTGAGTATAACTATATGAACATCATCACGATATAATCGAATACAACCCCAGATACGATCATTGTTTAGTCTATCCATTCAACCTTCAGTTCAATTCAGTCGCTCGTATGTATAACGGAAGAACAGTTACCTGGTGAGTATAACTATATAAACATAATCGAATACAACTCAGATACGATGATTGTTCAATCTATCCATTCAACCTTATGTTCGATTCGGTTGCTCGTATGTATATCGGAAGAACAGGTACCTGGTGAGTATATCTATATAAACATAATCGAATACAACTCAGATACGATGATTGTTCAATCTATCCATTTAACCTTCTGCTCGATTCGGTCGCTTGTATGTAAAACGGAAGGACAGTCACCTGGTGAGTATTGCTATATAAACATCATCACGATATCATCGAATACAACTCAGATACAATTATCGTTTCGTCTAACCATTCAACATTCTGTTCGATTCAGTCGCTAGTATGTGTAACGGAAGTATCGTCACCTGGTAAGTATCACTATATATACAGTATTGCGATATAATCGGATACCACCCAGATACATTGATTGTTCAGTCTATCCATTCAACTTTCTTTTCGTTTCGGTCGCTCGTATGTAAAACGGGAATACCGTCTCCTAGTGTGTATAACTATATACACAGCATAACATCATAATCGAATACAACCCATATACTATCCATTCAACCTTCTGTTCAATTCAGTCCCTCGTATGTATAACGGAAGAACAGTTACCTGGTGAGTATAACTATATAAACATAATCGAATACAACCCAGATACGATGATTGTGCAATCTATACTGAATTCAACCTTCTGCTCGATTCGGTCGCTTGTATGTAAAACGGAAGAACAGTTACCTGGTGAGTATTGCTATATTAACATCATCACGATATCATCGAATACAACTCAGATACAATAATTATCGATTCGTCTATCAATTAAACCTTCTGTTCGATTCAGTCGCTAGTATGTGTAACGGAAGTACCGTCACCTGGTAAGTATCACTATATATACAGTATTGCGATATAATCGGATACCACCCAGATACATTGATTGTTCAGTCTATCCATTCAACTTTCTGTTCGTTTCGGTCGCTCGTATGTGAAACGGGAATACCGTCACCTTATGTGTATAACTATATACACAGCATAACATCATAATCGAATACAACCCAGATACTATCCATTCAACCCTCTGTTCGATTCGGTTGCTCGTATGTATAACGAAAGAACAGTAACCTGGTGAGTATTTCTATATGAACGTCATCACGATATAACCGAATACAACTTAGTTACAATTATTGTTCCGTCTAACCATCCAACTTTATGTTCGATTCAGACGCTCGTATGTGTAACGAATAAACCGTTACATGGTAGGTGTAGTTAAATATACAACATAACGATATAATCGGAGACAAACCAAATACAATGATTGTTCAATCTATCCATTCAACCTTATGTTCGATTCGGTTGCTCGTATGTATATCGGGAGCACTGGTACCTGGTGAGTATATCTATATAAACATAATCGAATACAACTCAGATACGATGATTGTTCAATCTATCCATTCAACCTTATGTTCGATTCGGTTGCTCTTATGTATATCGGAAGAACAGGTACCTGGTGAGTATATCTATATAAACCTAATCGAATACAACTCAGATACGATGATTGTTCAATCTATCCATTTAACCTTCTGCTCGATTCGGTCGCTTGTATGTAAAACGGAAGGACAGTTACCTGGTGAGTATTGCTATATAAACATCATCACGATATCATCGAATACAACTCAGATACAATTATCGTTTCGTCTAACCATTCAACATTCTGTTCGATTCAGTCGCTAGAATGTGTAACGGAAGTATCGTCACCTGGTTAGTATCACTATATATACAGTATTGCGATATAATCGGATACCACCCAGATACATTGATTGTTCAGTCTATCCTTTCAACTTTCTTCTCGTTTCGGTCGCTCGTATGTAAAACGGGAATACCGTCTCCTAGTGTGTATAACTATATACACAGCATAACATCATAATCGAATACAACCCATATACTATCCATTCAACCTTCTGTTCAATTCAGTCGCTCGTATGTATAACGGAAGAACAGTTACCTGGTGAGTATAACTATATAAACATAATCGAATACAACCCAGATACGATGATTGTTCAATCTATACTGAATTCAACCTTCTGCTCGATTCGGTCGCTCGTATGTAAAACGGAAGAACAGTTACCTGGTGAGTATTGCTATATAAACATCATCACGATATCATCGAATACAACTCAGATACAATTATCGTTTCGTCTAACCATTCAACATTCTGTTCGATTCAGTCGCTAGTATGTGTAACGGAAGTATCGTCACCTGGTAAGTATCACTATATATACAGTATTGCGATATAATCGGATACCACCCAGATACATTGATTGTTCAGTCTATCCATTCAACTTTCTTATTGTTTCGGTCGCTCGTATGTAAAACGGGAATACCATCTCCTAGTGTGTATAACTATATACACAGCATAACATCATAATCGAATACAACCCAGATACTATCCATTCAACCTTCTGTTCGATTCGAATGCTCGTATGTATAACGAAAGAACAGTAACCTGGTGAGTATTTCTATATGAACTTCATCACGATATCATCGAATACAACTCAGAGATACAATTATCATTTCGTCTAACCATTTAACCTTCTGTTCGATTCAGTCGCTAGTATGTGTAACGGAAGTACCGTCACCTGGTAAGTATCACTATATATACAGTATTGCGATATAATCGGATACCACCCAGATACATTGATTGTTCAGTCTATCCATTCAACTTTCTGTTCAGTTCAGTCGCTCTTATGTGAAACTGGAGAACAGTTTCCTGGTGAGTATAACTATATGAACATCATCACGATATAATCGAATACAACCCCAGATACGATTATTGTTTAGTCTATCCATTCAACCTTCTGTTCAATTCAGTCGCTCGTATGTATAACGGAAGAACAGTCACCTGGTGAGTATAACTATATAAACATAATCGAATACAACCCAGATACGATGATTGTTCAATCTATACTAAATTTAACCTTCTGCTCGATTCGGTCGCTTGTATGTAAAACGGAAGAGCAGTTACCTGGTGAGTATTGCTATATAAACATCATCACGATATCATCGAATTCAACTCAGATACAATTATCGTTTCGTCTAACCATTTGACCTTCTGTTCGATTCAGTCGCTAGTATGTGTAACGGAAGTACCGTCACCTGGTAAGTATCACTTTATATACAGTATTGCGATATAATCGGATACCACCCAGATACATTGATTGTTCAGTCTATCCATTCAACTTTCTTTTCGTTTCGGTCGCAATTATGTAAAACGGGAATACCGTCTCCTAGTGTGTATAACTATATACACAGCATAACATCATAATCGAATACAACCCATATACCATCCATTCAACCTTCTGTTCAATTCAGTCGCTCGTATGTATAACGGAAGAACAGTTACCTGGTGAGTATAACTATATAAACATAATCGAATACAACCCAGATACAATGATTGTTCAATCTATACTGAATTCAACCTTCTGCTCGATTCGGTCGCTTGTATGTAAAACGGAAGAACAGTTACCTGGTGAGTATTACTATATAAACATCATCACGATATCATCGAATACAACTCAGATACAATTATCGTTTCGTCTAACCATTTAACCTTCTGTTCGATTCAGTCGCTAGTATGTGTAACGGAAGTACCGTTACCTGGTAAGTATCACTATATATACAGTATTGCGATATAATCGGATACCACCCAGATACATTGATTGTTCAGTCTATCCATTCAACTTTCTGTTCGTTTCGGTCGCTCGTATGTGAAACGGGAATACCGTCACCTTATGTGTATAACTATATACACAGCATAACATCATAATCGAATACAACCCAGATACTATCCATTCAACCTTCTGTTCGATTTGGTTGCTCGTATGTATAACGAAAGAACAGTAACCTGGTGAGTATTGCTATATGAACGTCATCACGATATAATCGAATACAACTTAGTTACAATTATCGTTCCGTCTAACCATCCAACCTTATGTTCGATTCAGACGCTCGTATGTGTAACGAAAGAACCGTTACATGGTAGGTGTAGTTAAATATACAACATAACGATATAATCGGAGACAACCCAGATACAATGATTGTTCGATCTATCCATTCAACCTTATGTTCGATTCGGTTGCTAGTATGTATAACGAAAGAACAGTTACCTGGTTAGACATAATATATAATAATCATCACGAAATAATCGAACACAACCCAGATACGATGATTGTTCAGTCTATCCATTCAACCTTCTGTTCAGTTCAGTCGCTCTTATGTATAACTGGAGAACAGTTACCTGGTGAGTATAACTATATGAACATCATCACGATATAATCGAATACAACCCCAGATACGATCATTGTTTAGTCTATCCATTCAACCTTCAGTTCAATTCAGTCGCTCGTATGTATAACGGAAGAACAGTTACCTGGTGAGTATAACTATATAAACATAATCGAATACAACTCAGATACGATGATTGTTCAATCTATCCATTCAACCTTATGTTCGATTCGGTTGCTCGTATGTATATCGGAAGAACAGGTACCTGGTGAGTATATCTATATAAACATAATCGAATACAACTCAGATACGATGATTGTTCAATCTATCCATTTAACCTTCTGCTCGATTCGGTCGCTTGTATGTGAAACGGAAGAACAGTTACCTGGTGAGTATTGCTATATAAACATCATCATGATATCATCGAATACAACTCAGATACAATTATCGTTTCGTCTAACCATTCAACATTCTGTTCGATTCAGTCGCTAGTATGTGTAACGGAAGTATCGTCACCTGGTAAGTATCACTATATATACAGTATTGCGATATAATCGGATACCACCCAGATACATTGATTGTTCAGTCTATCCATTCAACTTTCTTATTGTTTCGGTCGCTCGTATGTAAAACGGGAATACCATCTCCTAGTGTGTATAACTATATACACAGCATAACATCATAATCGAATACAACCCAGATACTATCCATTCAACCTTCTGTTCGATTCGAATGCTCGTATGTATAACGAAAGAACAGTAACCTGGTGAGTATTTCTATACGAACTTCATCACGATATCATCGAATACAACTCAGAGATACAATTATCATTTCGTCTAACCATTTGACCTTCTGTTCGATTCAGTCGCTAGTATGTGTAACGGAAGTACCGTCACCTGGTAAGTATCACTATATATACAGTATTGCGATATAATCGGATACCACCCAGATACATTGATTGTTCAGTCTATCCATTCAACTTTCTGTTCAGTTCAGTCGCTCTTATGTAAAACTGGAGAACACTTTCCTGGTGAGTATAACTATATGAACATCATCACGATATAATCGAATACAACCCCAGATACGATTATTGTTTAGTCTATCCATTCAACCTTCTGTTCAATTCAGTCGCTCGTATGTATAACGGAAGAACAGTTACCTGGTGAGTATAACTATATAAACATAATCGAATACAACCCAGATACGATGATTGTTCAATCTATACTAAATTTAACCTTCTGCTCGATTCGGTCGCTTGTATGTAAAACGGAAGAGCAGTTACCTGGTGAGTATTGCTATATAAACATCATCACGATATCATCGAATTCAACTCAGATACAATTATCGTTTCGTCTAACCATTTGACCTTCTGTTCGATTCAGTCGCTAGTATGTGTAACGGAAGTACCGTTACCTGGTAAGTATCACTATATATACAGTATTGCGATATAATCGGATACCACCCAGATACATTGATTGTTCAGTCTATCCATTCAACTTTCTGTTCGTTTCGGTCGCTCGTATGTGAAACGGGAATACCGTCACCTTATGTGTATAACTATATACACAGCATAACATCATAATCGAATACAACCCAGATACTATCCATTCAACCTTCTGTTCGATTCGGTTGCTCGTATGTATAACGAAAGAACAGTAACCTGGTGAGTATTTCTATATGAACGTCATCACGATATAATCGAATACAACTTAGTTACAATTATCGTTCCGTCTAACCATCCAACCTTATGTTCGATTCAGACGCTCGTATGTGTAACGAAAGAACCGTTACATGGTAGGTGTAGTTAAATATACAACATAACGATATAATCGGAGACAACCCAGATACAATGATTGTTCAATCTATCCATTCAACCTTATGTTCGATTCGGTTGCTAGTATGTATAACGAAAGAACAGTTACCTGGTTAGACATAATATATAATAATCATCACGAAATAATCGAATACAACCCAGATACGATGATTGTTCAGTCTATCCATTCAACCTTCTGTTCAGTTCAGTCGCTCTTATGTATAACTGGAGAACAGTTACCTGGTGAGTATAACTATATGAACATCATCATGATATAATCGAATACAACCCCAGATACGATCATTGTTTAGTCTATCCATTCAACCTTCAGTTCAATTCAGTCGCTCGTATGTATAACGGAAGAACAGTTACATGGTGAGTATAACTATATAAACATAATCGAATACAACTCAGATACGATGATTGTTCAATCTATCCATTCAACCTTATGTTCGATTCGGTTGCTCGTATGTATATCGGAAGAACAGGTACCTGGTGAGTATATCTATATAAACATAATCGAATACAACTCAGATACGATGATTGTTCAATCTATCCATTTAACCTTCTGCTCGATTCAGTCGCTTGTATGTAAAACGGAAGGACAGTCACCTGGTGAGTATTGCTATATAAACATCATCACGATATCATCGAATACAACTCAGATACAATTATCGTTTCGTCTAACCATTCAACATTCTGTTCGATTCAGTCGCTAGTATGTGTAACGGAAGTATCGTCACCTGGTAAGTATCACTATATATACAGTATTGCGATATAATCGGATACCACCCAGATACATTGATTGTTCAGTCTATCCATTCAACTTTCTTTTCGTTTCGGTCGCTCGTATGTAAAACGGGAATACTGTCTCCTAGTGTGTATAACTATATACACAGCATAACATCATAATCGAATACAACCCATATACTATCCATTCAACCTTCTGTTCAATTCAGTCGCTCGTATGTATAACGGAAGAACAGTTACCTGGTGAGTATACCTGGTGAGTATAACTACCGTCTCCTAGTGTGTATAACTATATACACAGCATAACATCATAATCGAATACAACCCATATACTATCCATTCAACCTTCTGTTCAATTCAGTCGCTCGTATGTATAACGGAAGAACAGTTACCTGGTGAGTATAACTATATAAACATAATCGAATACAACCCAGATACAATGATTGTTCAATTTATACTGAATTCAACCTTCTGCTCGATTCGGTCGCTTGTATGTAAAACGGAAGAACAGTTACCTGGTGAGTATTGCTATATAAACATCATCACGATATCATCGAATACAACTCAGATACAATTATCGTTTCGTCTAACCATTTAACCTTCTGTTCGATTCAGTCGCTAGTATGTATAACGGAAGTACCGTCACCTGGTAAGTATCACTATATATACAGTATTGCGATATAATCGGATACCACCCAGATACATTGATTGTTCAGTCTATCCATTCAACTTTCTGTTCGTTTCGGTCGCTCGTATGTGAAACGGGAATACCGTCACCTTATGTGTATAACTATATACACAGCATAACATCATAATCGAATACAACCCAGATACTATCCATTCAACCTTCTGTTCGATTCGGTTGCTCGTATGTATAACGAAAGAACAGTAACCTGGTGAGTATTTCTATATGAACGTCATCACGATATAATCGAATACAACTTAGTTACAATTATCGTTCCGTCTAACCATCCAACCTTATGTTCGATTCAGACGCTCGTATGTGTAACGAAAGAACCGTTACATGGTAGGTGTAGTTAAATATACAACATAACGATATAATCGGAGACAACCCAGATACAATGATTGTTCAATCTATCCATTCAACCTTATGTTCGATTCGGTTGCTAGTATGTATAACGAAAGAACAGTTACCTGGTTAGACATAATATATAATAATCATCACGAAATAATCGAATACAACCCAGATACGATGATTGTTCAGTCTATCCATTCAACCTTCTGTTCAGTTCAGTCGCTCTTATGTATAACTGGAGAACAGTTACCTGGTGAGTATAACTATATGAACATCATCATGATATAATCGAATACAACCCCAGATACGATCATTGTTTAGTCTATCCATTCAACCTTCAGTTCAATTCAGTCGCTCGTATGTATAACGGAAGAACAGTTACCTGGTGAGTATAACTATATAAACATAATCGAATACAACTCAGATACGATGATTGTTCAATCTATCCATTCAACCTTATGTTCGATTCGGTTGCTCGTATGTATATCGGAAGAACAGGTACCTGGTGAGTATATCTATATAAACATAATCGAATACAACTCAGATACAATTATCGTTTTGTCTAACCATTCAACATTCTGTTCGATTCAGTCGCTAGTATGTGTAACGGAAGTATCGTCACCTGGTAAGTATCACTATATATACAGTATTGCGATATAATCGGATACCACCCAGATACATTGATTGTTCAGTCTATCCATTCAACTTTCTTTTCGTTTCGGTCGCTCGTATGTAAAACGGGAATACTGTCTCCTAGTGTGTATAACTATATACACAGCATAACATCATAATCGAATACAACCCATATACTATCCATTCAACCTTCTGTTCAATTCAGTCGCTCGTATGTATAACGGAAGAACAGTTACCTGGTGAGTATACCTGGTGAGTATAACTACCGTCTCCTAGTGTGTATAACTATATACACAGCATAACATCATAATCGAATACAACCCATATACTATCCATTCAACCTTCTGTTCAATTCAGTCGCTCGTATGTATAACGGAAGAACAGTTACCTGGTGAGTATAACTATATAAACATAATCGAATACAACCCAGATACAATGATTGTTCAATTTATACTGAATTCAACCTTCTGCTCGATTCGGTCGCTTGTATGTAAAACGGAAGAACAGTTACCTGGTGAGTATTGCTATATAAACATCATCACGATATCATCGAATACAACTCAGATACAATTATCGTTTCGTCTAACCATTTAACCTTCTGTTCGATTCAGTCGCTAGTATGTATAACGGAAGTACCGTCACCTGGTAAGTATCACTATATATACAGTATTGGGATATAATCGGATACCACCCTGATACATTGATTGTTCAGTCTATCCATTCAACTTTCTGTTCGTTTCGGTCGCTCGTATGTGAAACGGGAATACCGTCACCTTATGTGTATAACTATATACACAGCATAACATCATAATCGAATACAACCCAGATACTATCCATTCAACCTTCTGTTCGATTCGGTTGCTCGTATGTATAACGAAAGAACAGTAACCTGGTGAGTATTTCTATATGAACGTCATCACGATATAATCGAAAACAACTTAGTTACAATTATCGTTGCGTCTAACCATCCAACCTTATGATCGATTCAGACGCTCGTATGTGTAACGAAAGAACCGTTACATGGTAGGTGTAGTTAAATATACAACATAACGATATAATCGGAGACAATTCAGATACAATGATTGTTCAATCTATCCATTCAACCTTATGTTCGATTCGGTTGCTAGTATGTATAACGAAAGAACAGTTACCTGGTAAGACATAATATATAATAATCATCACGAAATAATCGAATACAACCCAGATACGATGATTGTTCAATCTATCCATTCAACCTTCTGTTCAGTTCAGTCGCTCTCATGTATAACTGGAGAACAGTTATCTGGTGAGTATAACTATATGAACATCATCACGATATAATCGAATACAACCCCAGATACGATCATTGTTTAGTCTATCCATTCAACCTTCAGATCAATTCAGTCGCTCGTATGTATAACGAAAGTACAGTTACCTGGTGAGTATAACTATATAAACATAATCGAATACAACTCAGATACGATGATTGTTCAATCTATCCATTCAACTTTATGTTCGATTCGGTTGCTCGTATGTTTATCGGAAGAACAGGTACCTGGTGAGTGTATCTATATAAACATAATCGAATACAACTCAGATACGATGATTGTTCAATCTATCCATTTAACCTTCTGCTCGATTCGGTCGCTTGTATGTAAAGCGGAAGGACAGTTACCTGGTGAGTATTGCTATATAAACATCATCACGATATCATCGAATACAACTCAGATACAATTATCGTTTCGTCTAACCATTCAACATTCTGTTCGATTCAGTCGCTAGTATGTGTAACGGAAGTATCGTCACCTGGTAAGTATCACTATATATACAGTATTGCGATATAATCGGATACCACCCAGATACATTGATTGTTCAGTCTATTCATTCAACTTTCTTTTCGTTTCGGTCGCTCGTATGTAAAACGGGAATACCGTCTCCTAGTGTGTATAACTATATACACAGCATAACATCATAATCGAATACAACCCATATACTATCCATTCAACCTTCTGTTCAATTCAGTCGCTCGTATGTATAACGGAAGAACAGTTACCTGGTGAGTATAACTATATAAACATAATCGAATACAACCCAGATACGATGATTGTTCAATCTATACTTAATTCAACCTTCTGCTCGATTCGGTCGCTTGTATGTAAAACGGAAGAACAGTTACCTGGTGAGTATTGCTATATAAACATCATCACGATATCATCGAATACAACTCAGATACAATTATCGTTTCGTCTAACCATTTAACCTTCTGTTCGATTCAGTCGCTAGTATGTGTAACGGAAGTACCGTCACCTGGTAAGTATCACTATATATACAGTATTGGGATATAATCGGATACCACCCAGATACATTGATTGTTCAGTCTATCCATTCAACTTTCTGTTCGTTTCGGTCGCTCGTATGTGAAACGGGAATACCGTCACCTTATGTGTATAACTATATACACAGCATAACATCATAATCGAATACAACCCAGATACTATCCATTCAACCTTCTGTTCGATTCGGTTGCTCGTATGTATAACGAAAGAACAGTAAACTGGTGAGTATTTCTATATGAACGTCATCACGATATAATCGAATACTACTAAGTTACAATTATCGTTCCGTCTAACCATCCAACCTTATGTTCGATTCAGACGCTCGTATGTGTAACGAAAGATCCGTTACATGGTAGGTGTAGTTAAATATACAACATAACGATATAATCGGAGACAACCCAGATACAATGATTGTTTAATCTATCCATTCAACCTTATGTTCGATTCGGTTGCTAGTATGTATAACGAAAGAACAGTTACCTGGTTAGACATAATATATAATAATCATCACGAAATAATCGAATACAACCCAGATACGATGATTGTTCAGTCTATCCATTCAACCTTCTGTTCAATTCAGTCGCTCTTATGTATAACTGGAGAACAGTTACCTGGTGAGTATAACTATATGAACATCATCACGATATAATCGAATACAACCCCAGATACGATCATTGTTTAGTCTATCCATTCAACCTTCAGTTCAATTCAGTCGCTCGTATGTATAACGGAAGAACAGTTAACTGGTGAGTATAACTATATAAACATAATCGAATACAACTCAGATACGATGATTGTTCAATCTATCCATTCAACCTTATGTTCGATTCGGTTGCTCTTATGTATATCGGAAGAACAGGTACCTGGTGAGTATATCTATATAAACATAATCGAATACAACTCAGATACGATGATTGTTCAATCTATCCATTTAACCTTCTGCTCGATTCGGTCGCTTGTATGTAAAACGGAAGGACAGTTACCTGGTGAGTATTGCTATATAAACATCATCACGATATCATCGAATACAACTCAGATACAATTATCGTTTCCTCTAACCATTCAACATTCTGTTCGATTCAGTCGCTAGTATGTGTAACGGAAGTATCGTCACCTGGTTAGTATCACTATATATACAGTATTGCGATATAATCGGATACCACCCAGATACATTGATTGTTCAGTCTATCCTTTCAACTTTCTTTTCGTTTCAGTCGCTCGTATGTAAAACGGGAATACCGTCTCCTAGTGTGTATAACTATATACACAGCATAACATCATAATCGAATACAACCCATATACTATCCATTCAACCTTCTGTTCAATTCAGTCGCTCGTATGTATAACGGATGAACAGTTACCTGGTGAGTATAACTATATAAACATAATCGAATACAACCCAGATACGATGATTGTTCAATCTATACTGAATTCAACCTTCTGCTCGATTCGGTCGCTTGTATGTAAAACGGAAGAACAGTTACCTGGTGAGTATTGCTATATAAACATCATCACGATATCATCGAATACAACTCAGATACAATTATCGTTTCGTCTAACCATTCAACATTCTGTTCGATTCAGTCGCTAGTATGTGTAACGGAAGTATCGTCACCTGGTAAGTATCACTATATATACAGTATTGCGATATAATCGGATACCACCCAGATACATTGATTGTTCAGTCTATCCATTCAACTTTCTGTTCAATTCAGTCGCTCTTATGTATAACTGGAGAACAGTTACCTGGTGAGTATAACTATATGAACATCATCACGATATAATCGAATACAACCCCAGATACGATCATTGTTTAGTCTATCCATTCAACCTTCAGTTCAATTCAGTCGCTCGTATGTATAACGGAAGAACAGTTAACTGGTGAGTATAACTATATAAACATAATCGAATACAACTCAGATACGATGATTGTTCAATCTATCCATTCAACCTTCTGTTCGATTCGGTTGCTCTTATGTATATCGGAAGAACAGGTACCTGGTGAGTATATCTATATAAACATAATCGAATACAACCCAGATACGATGATTGTTCAATCTATACTTAATTCAACCTTCTGCTCGATTCGGTCGCTTGTATGTAAAACGGAAGAACAGTTACCTGGTGAGTATTGCTATATGAACATCATCACGATATCATCGAATACAACTCAGATACAATTATCGTTTCGTCTAACCATTTAACCTTCTGTTCGATTCAGTCGCTAGTATGTGTAACGGAAGTACCGTCACCTGGTAAGTATCACTATATATACAGTATTGGGATATAATCGGATACCTCCCAGATACATTGATTGTTCAGTCTATCCATTCAACTTTCTGTTCGTTTCGGTCGCTCGTATGTGAAACGGGAATACCGTCACCTTATGTGTATAACTATATACACAGCATAACATCATAATCGAATACAACCCAGATACTATCCATTCAACCTTCTGTTCGATTCGGTTGCTCGTATGTATAACGAAAGAACAGTAAACTGGTGAGTATTTCTATATGAACGTCATCACGATATAATCGAATACTACTTAGTTACAATTATCGTTCCGTCTAACCATTCAACCTTATGTTCGATTCAGACGCTCGTATGTGTAACGAAAGATCCGTTACATGGTAGGTGTAGTTAAATATACAACATAACGATATAATCGGAGACAACCCAGATACAATGATTGTTTAATCTATCCATTCAACCTTATGTTCGATTCGGTTGCTAGTATGTATAACGAAAGAACAGTTACCTGGTTAGACATAATATATAATAATCATCACGAAATAATCGAATACAACCCAGATACGATGATTGTTCAGTCTATCCATTCAACCTTCTGTTCAATTCAGTCGCTCTTATGTATAACTGGAGAACAGTTACCTGGTGAGTATAACTATATGAACATCATCACGATATAATCGAATACAACCCCAGATACGATCATTGTTTAGTCTATCCATTCAACCTTCAGTTCAATTCAGTCGCTCGTATGTATAACGGAAGAACAGTTACCTGGTGAGTATAACTATATGAACATAATCGAATACAACTCAGATACGATGATTGTTCAATCTATCCATTCAACCTTATGTTCGATTCGGTTGCTTTTATGTATATCGGAAGAACAGGTACCTGGTGAGTATATCTATATAAACCTCATCGAATACAACTCAGATACGATGATTGTTCAATCTATCCATTTAACCTTCTGCTCGATTCGGTCGCTTGTATGTAAAACGGAAGGACAGTTACCTGGTGAGTATTGCTATATAAACATCATCACGATATCATCGAATACAACTCAGATACAATTATCGTTTCGTCTAACCATTCAACATTCTGTTCGATTCAGTCGCTAGTATGTGTAACGGAAGTATCGTCACCTGGTTAGTATCACTATATATACAGTATTGCGATATAATCGGATACCACCCAGATACATTGATTGTTCAGTCTATCCTTTCAACTTTCTTTTCGTTTCGGTCGCTCGTATGTAAAACGGGAATACCGTCTCCTAGTGTGTATAGCTATATACACAGCATAACATCATAATCGAATACAACCCATATACTATCCATTCAACCTTCTGTTCAATTCAGTCGCTCGTATGTATAACGGATGAACAGTTACCTGGTGAGTATAACTATATAAACATAATCGAATACAACCCAGATACGATGATTGTTCAATCTATACTGAATTCAACCTTCTGCTCGATTCGGTCGCTTGTATGTAAAACGGAAGAACAGTTACCTGGTGAGTATTGCTATATAAACATCATCACGATATCATCGAATACAACTCAGATACAATTATCGTTTCGTCTAACCATTCAACATTCTGTTCGATTCAGTCGCTAGTATGTGTAACGGAAGTATCGTCACCTGGTAAGTATCACTATATATACAGTATTGCGATATAATCGGATACCACCCAGATACATTGATTGTTCAGTCTATCCATTCAACTTTCTGTTCGTTTCGGTCGCTCGTATGTGAAACGGGAATACCGTCACCTTATCTGTATAACTATATACACAGCATAACATCATAATCGAATACAACCCAGATACTATCCATTCAACCTTCTGTTCGATTCGGTTGCTCGTATGTATAACGAAAGAACAGTAACCTGGTGAGTATTTCTATATGAAAGTCATCACGATATAATCGAATACAACTTAGTTTCAATTATCGTTTCGTCTAACCATCCAACCTTATGTTCGATTCAGACGCTCGTATGAGTAACGAAAGAACCGTTACATAGTAGGTGTAGTTAAATATACAACATAACGATATAATCGGAGACAACCCAGATACAATGATTGTTCAATCTATCCATTCAACCTTATGTTCGATTCGGTTGCTAGTATGTATAACGAAAGAAAAGTTACCTGGTTAGACATAATATATAATAATCATCACGAAATAATCGAATACAACCCAGATACGATGATTGTTCAGTCTATCCATTCAACCTTCTGTTCAGTTCAGTCGCTCTTATGTATAACTGGAGAACAGTTACCTGGTGAGTATAACTATATGAACATCATCACGATATAATCGAATACAACCCCAGATACGATCATTGTTTAGTCTATCCATTCAACCTTCAGTTCAATTCAGTCGCTCGTATGTATAACGGAAGAACAGTCACCTGGTGAGTATAACTATATAAACATAATCGAATACAACTCAGATACGATGATTGTTCAATCTATCCATTCAACCTTATGTTCGATTCGGTTGCTCGTATGTATATCGGAAGAACAGGTACCTGGTGAGTATATCTATATAAACATAATCGAATACAACTCAGATACGATGATTGTTCAATCTATCCATTCAACTTTATGTTCGATTCGGTTGCTCGTATGTATATCGGAAGAACAGGTACCTGGTGAGTGTATCTATATAAACATAATCGAATACAACTCAGATACGATGATTGTTCAATCTATCCATTTAACCTTCTGCTCGATTCGGTCGCTTGTATGTAAAACGGAAGGACAGTTACCTGGTGAGTATTGCTATATAAACATCATCACGATATCATCGAATACAACTCAGATACAATTATCGTTTCGTCTAACCATTCAACATTCTGTTCGATTCAGTCGCTAGTATGTGTAACGGAAGTATCGTCACCTGGTAAGTATCACTATATATACAGTATTGCGATATAATCGGATACCACCCAGATACATTGATTGTTCAGTCTATTCATTCAACTTTCTTTTCGTTTCGGTCGCTCGTATGTAAAACGGGAATACCGTCTCCTAGTGTGTATAACTATATACACAGCATAACATCATAATCGAATACAACCCATATACTATCCATTCAACCTTCTGTTCAATTCAGTCGCTCGTATGTATAACGGAAGAACAGTTACCTGGTGAGTATAACTATATAAACATAATCGAATACAACCCAGATACGATGATTGTTCAATCTATACTTAATTCAACCTTCTGCTCGATTCGGTCGCTTGTATGTAAAACGGAAGAACAGTTACCTGGTGAGTATTGCTATATAAACATCATCACGATATCATCGAATACAACTCAGATACAATTATCGTTTCGTCTAACCATTTAACCTTCTGTTCGATTCAGTCGCTAGTATGTGTAACGGAAGTACCGTCACCTGGTAAGTATCACTATATATACAGTATTGGGATATAATCGGATACCACCCAGATACATTGATTGTTCAGTCTATCCATTCAACTTTCTGTTCGTTTCGGTCGCTCGTATGTGAAACGGGAATACCGTCACCTTATGTGTATAACTATATACACAGCATAACATCATAATCGAATACAACCCGGATACTATCCATTCAACCTTCTGTTCGATTCGGTTGCTCGTATGTATAACGAAAGAACAGTAACCTGGTGAGTATTTCTATATGAACGTCATCACGATATAATCGAATACAACTTAGTTACAATTATCGTTCCGTCTAACCATCCAACCTTATGTTCGATTCAGACGCTCGTATGTGTAACGAAAGATCCGTTACATGGTAGGTGTAGTTAAATATACAACATAACGATATAATCGGAGACAACCCAGATACAATGATTGTTTAATCTATCCATTCAACCTTATGTTCGATTCGGTTGCTAGTATGTATAACGAAAGAACAGTTACCTGGTTAGACATAATATATAATAATCATCACGAAATAATCGAATACAACCCAGATACGATGATTGTTCAGTCTATCAATTCAACCTTCTGTTCAATTCAGTCGCTCTTATGTATAACTGGAGAACAGTTACCTGGTGAGTATAACTATATGAACATCATCACGATATAATCGAATACAACCCCAGATACGATCATTGTTTAGTCTATCCATTTAACCTTCAGTTCAATTCAGTCGCTCGTATGTATAACGGAAGAACAGTTACCTGGTGAGTATAACTATATAAACATAATCGAATACAACTCAGATACGATGATTGTTCAATCTATCCATTCAACCTTATGTTCGATTCGGTTGCTCTTATGTATATCGGAAGAACAGGTACCTGGTGAGTATATCTATATAAACATAATCGAATACAACTCAGATACGATGATTGTTCAATCTATCCATTTAACCTTCTGCTCGATTCGGTCGCTTGTATGTGAAACGGAAGGACAGTTACCTGGTGAGTATTGCTATATAAACATCATCACGATATCATCGAATACAACTCAGATACAATTATCGTTTCGTCTAACCATTCAACATTCTGTTCGATTCAGTCGCTAGTATGTGTAACGGAAGTATCGTCACCTGGTAAGTATCACTATATATACAGTATTGCGATATAATCGGATACCACCCAGATACATTGATTGTTCAGTCTATCCATTCAACTTTCTTATTGTTTCGGTCGCTCGTATGTAAAACGGGAATACCATCTCCTAGTGTGTATAACTATATACACAGCATAACATCATAATCGAATACAACCCAGATACTATCCATTCAACCTTCTGTTCGATTCGAATGCTCGTATGTATAACGAAAGAACAGTAACCTGGTGAGTATTTCTATATGAACTTCATCACGATATCATCGAATACAACTCAGAGATACAATTATCATTTCGTCTAACCATTTAACCTTCTGTTCGATTCAGTCGCTAGTATGTGTAACGGAAGTACCGTCACCTGGTAAGTATCACTATATATACAGTATTGCGATATAATCGGATACCACCCAGATACATTGATTGTTCAGTCTATCCATTCAACTTTCTGTTCAGTTCAGTCGCTCTTATGTGAAACTGGAGAACAGTTTCCTGGTGAGTATAACTATATGAACATCATCACGATATAATCGAATACAACCCCAGATACGATTATTGTTTAGTCTATCCATTCAACCTTCTGTTCAATTCAGTCGCTCGTATGTATAACGGAAGAACAGTTACCTGGTGAGTATAACCATATAAACATAATCGAATACAACCCAGATACGATGATTGTTCAATCTATACTAAATTTAACCTTCTGCTCGATTCGGTCGCTTGTATGTAAAACGGAAGAGCAGTTACCTGGTGAGTATTGCTATATAAACATCATCACGATATCATCGAATTCAACTCAGATACAATTATCGTTTCGTCTAACCATTTGACCTTCTGTTCGATTCAGTCGCTAGTATGTGTAACGGAAGTACCGTCACCTGGTAAGTATCACTTTATATACAGTATTGCGATATAATCGGATACCACCCAGATACATTGATTGTTCAGTCTATCCATTCAACTTTCTTTTCGTTTCGGTCGCAATTATGTAAAACGGGAATACCGTCTCCTAGTGTGTATAACTATATACACAGCATAACATCATAATCGAATACAACCCATATACCATCCATTCAACCTTCTGTTCAATTCAGTCGCTCGTATGTATAACGGAAGAACAGTTACCTGGTGAGTATAACTATATAAACATAATCTAATACAACCCAGATACAATGATTGTTCAATCTATACTGAATTCAACCTTCTGCTCGATTCGGTCGCTTGTATGTAAAACGGAAGAACAGTTACCTGGTGAGTATTGCTATATAAACATCATCACGATATCATCGAATACAACTCAGATACAATTATCGTTTCGTCTAACCATTTAACCTTCTGTTCGATTCAGTCGCTAGTATGTGTAACGGAAGTACCGTTACCTGGTAAGTATCACTATATATACAGTATTGCGATATAATCGGATACCACCCAGATACATTGATTGTTCAGTCTATCCATTCAACTTTCTGTTCGTTTCGGTCGCTCGTATGTGAAACGGGAATATCGTCACCTTATGTGTATAACTATATACACAGCATAACATCATAATCGAATACAACCCAGATACTATCCATTCAACCTTCTGTTCGATTCGGTTGCTCGTATGTATAACGAAAGAACAGTAACCTGGTGAGTATTGCTATATGAACGTCATCACGATATGATCGAATACAACTTAGTTACAATTATCGTTCCGTCTAACCATCCAACCTTATGTTCGATTCAGACGCTCGTATGTGTAACGAAAGAACCGTTACATGGTAGGTGTAGTTAAATATACAACATAACGATATAATCGGAGACAACCCAGATACAATGATTGTTCAATCTATCCATTCAACCTTATGTTCGATTCGGTTGCTAGTATGTATAACGAAAGAACAGTTACCTGGTTAGACATAATATATAATAATCATCACGAAATAATCGAATACAACCCAGATACGATGATTGTTCAGTCTATCCATTCAACCTTCTGTTCAGTTCAGTCGCTCTTATGTATAACTGGAGAACAGTTACCTGGTGAGTATAACTATATGAACATCATCACGATATAATCGAATACAACCCCAGATACGATCATTGTTTAGTCTATCCATTCAACCTTCAGTTCAATTCAGTCGCTCGTATGTATAACGGAAGAACAGTTACCTGGTGAGTATAACTATATAAACATAATCGAATACAACTCAGATACGATGATTGTTCAATCTATCCATTCAACCTTATGTTCGATTCGGTTGCTCGTATGTATATCGGAAGAACAGGTACCTGGTGAGTATATCTATATAAACATAATCGAATACAACTCAGATACGATGATTGTTCAATCTATCCATTTAACCTTCTGCTCGATTCGGTCGCTTGTATGTAAAACGGAAGGACAGTCACCTGGTGAGTATTGCTATATAAACATCATCACGATATCATCGAATACAACTCAGATACAATTATCGTTTCGTCTAACCATTCAACATTCTGTTCGATTCAGTCGCTAGTATGTGTAACGGAAGTATCGTCACCTGGTAAGTATCACTATATATACAGTATTGCGATATAATCGGATACCACCCAGATACATTGATTGTTCAGTCTATCCATTCAACTTTCTTTTCGTTTCGGTCGCTCGTATGTAAAACGGGAATACCGTCTCCTAGTGTGTATAACTATATACACAGCATAACATCATAATCGAATACAACCCATATACTATCCATTCAACCTTCTGTTCAATTCAGTCCCTCGTATGTATAACGGAAGAACAGTTACCTGGTGAGTATAACTATATAAACATAATCGAATACAACCCAGATACGATGATTGTGCAATCTATACTGAATTCAACCTTCTGCTCGATTCGGTCGCTTGTATGTAAAACGGAAGAACAGTTACCTGGTGAGTATTGCTATATGAACGTCATCACGATATAATCGAATACAACTTAGTTACAATTATCGTTCCGTCTAACCATCCAACCTTATGTTCGATTCAGACGCTCGTATGTGTAACGAAAGAACCGTTACATGGTAGGTGTAGTTAAATATACAACATAACGATATAATCGGAGACAACCCAGATACAATGATTGTTCAATCTATCCATTCAACCTTATGTTCGATTCGGTTGCTAGTATGTATAACGAAAGAACAGTTACCTGGTTAGACATAATATATAATAATCATCACGAAATAATCGAATACAACCCAGATACGATGATTGTTCAGTCTATCCATTCAACCTTCTGTTCAGTTCAGTCGCTCTTATGTATAACTGGAGAACAGTTACCTGGTGAGTATAACTATATGAACGTCATCACGATATAATCGAATACAACCCCAGATACGATCATTGTTTAGTCTATCCATTCAACCTTCAGTTCAATTCAGTCGCTCGTATGTATAACGGAAGAACAGTTACCTGGTGAGTATAACTATATAAACATAATCGAATACAACTCAGATACGATGATTGTTCAATCTATCCATTCAACCTTATGTTCGATTCGGTTGCTCGTATGTATATCGGAAGAACAGGTACCTGGTGAGTATATCTATATAAACATAATCGAATACAACTCAGATACGATGATTGTTCAATCTATCCATTTAACCTTCTGCTCGATTCGGTCGCTTGTATGTAAAACGGAAGGACAGTCACCTGGTGAGTATTGCTATATAAACATCATCACGATATCATCGAATACAACTCAGATACAATTATCGTTTCGTCTAACCATTCAACATTCTGTTCGATTCAGTCGCTAGTATGTGTAACGGAAGTATCGTCACCTGGTAAGTATCACTATATATACAGTATTGCGATATAATCGGATACCACCCAGATACATTGATTGTTCAGTCTATCCATTCAACTTTCTTTTCGTTTCGGTCGCTCGTATGTAAAACGGGAATACCGTCTCCTAGTGTGTATAACTATATACACAGCATAACATCATAATCGAATACAACCCATATACTATCCATTCAACCTTCTGTTCAATTCAGTCCCTCGTATGTATAACGGAAGAACAGTTACCTGGTGAGTATAACTATATAAACATAATCGAATACAACCCAGATACGATGATTGTGCAATCTATACTGAATTCAACCTTCTGCTCGATTCGGTCGCTTGTATGTAAAACGGAAGAACAGTTACCTGGTGAGTATTGCTATATTAACATCATCACGATATCATCGAATACAACTCAGATACAATAATTATCGATTCGTCTATCAATTACACCTTCTGTTCGATTCAGTCGCTAGTATGTGTAACGGAAGTACCGTCACCTGGTAAGTATCACTATATATACAGTATTGCGATATAATCGGATACCACCCAGATACATTGATTGTTCAGTCTATCCATTCAACTTTCTGTTCGTTTCGGTCGCTCGTATGTGAAACGGGAATACCGTCACCTTATGTGTATAACTATATACACAGCATAACATCATAATCGAATACAACCCAGATACTATCCATTCAACCTTCTGTTCGATTCGGTTGCTCGTATGTATAACGAAAGAACAGTAACCTGGTGAGTATTGCTATATGAACGTCATCACGATATGATCGAATACAACTTAGTTACAATTATCGTTCCGTCTAACCATCCAACCTTATGTTCGATTCAGACGCTCGTATGTGTAACGAAAGAACCGTTACATGGTAGGTGTAGTTAAATATACAACATAACGATATAATCGGAGACAACCCAGATACAATGATTGTTCAATCTATCCATTCAACCTTATGTTCGATTCGGTTGCTAGTATGTATAACGAAAGAACAGTTACCTGGTTAGACATAATATATAATAATCATCACGAAATAATCGAATACAACCCAGATACGATGATTGTTCAGTCTATCCATTCAACCTTCTGTTCAGTTCAGTCGCTCTTATGTATAACTGGAGAACAGTTACCTGGTGAGTATAACTATATGAACATCATCACGATATAATCGAATACAACCCCAGATACGATCATTGTTTAGTCTATCCATTCAACCTTCAGTTCAATTCAGTCGCTCGTATGTATAACGGAAGAACAGTTACCTGGTGAGTATAACTATATAAACATAATCGAATACAACTCAGATACGATGATTGTTCAATCTATCCATTCAACCTTATGTTCGATTCGGTTGCTCGTATGTATATCGGAAGAACAGGTACCTGGTGAGTATATCTATATAAACATAATCGAATACAACTCAGATACGATGATTGTTCAATCTATCCATTTAACCTTCTGCTCGATTCGGTCGCTTGTATGTAAAACGGAAGGACAGTCACCTGGTGAGTATTGCTATATAAACATCATCACGATATCATCGAATACAACTCAGATACAATTATCGTTTTGTCTAACCATTCAACATTCTGTTCGATTCAGTCGCTAGTATGTGTAACGGAAGTATCGTCACCTGGTAAGTATCACTATATATACAGTATTGCGATATAATCGGATACCACCCAGATACATTGATTGTTCAGTCTATCCATTCAACTTTCTTTTCGTTTCGGTCGCTCGTATGTAAAACGGGAATACCGTCTCCTAGTGTGTATAACTATATACACAGCATAACATCATAATCGAATACAACCCATATACTATCCATTCAACCTTCTGTTCAATTCAGTCCCTCGTATGTATAACGGAAGAACAGTTACCTGGTGAGTATAACTATATAAACATAATCGAATACAACCCAGATACGATGATTGTGCAATCTATACTGAATTCAACCTTCTGCTCGATTCGGTCGCTTGTATGTAAAACGGAAGAACAGTTACCTGGTGAGTATTGCTATATGAACGTCATCACGATATAATCGAATACAACTTAGTTACAATTATCGTTCCGTCTAACCATCCAACCTTATGTTCGATTCAGACGCTCGTATGTGTAACGAAAGAACCGTTACATGGTAGGTGTAGTTAAATATACAACATAACGATATAATCGGAGACAACCCAGATACAATGATTGTTCAATCTATCCATTCAACCTTATGTTCGATTCGGTTGCTAGTATGTATAACGAAAGAACAGTTACCTGGTTAGACATAATATATAATAATCATCACGAAATAATCGAATACAACCCAGATACGATGATTGTTCAGTCTATCCATTCAACCTTCTGTTCAGTTCAGTCGCTCTTATGTATAACTGGAGAACAGTTACCTGGTGAGTATAACTATATGAACATCATCACGATATAATCGAATACAACCCCAGATACGATCATTGTTTAGTCTATCCATTCAACCTTCAGTTCAATTCAGTCGCTCGTATGTATAACGGAAGAACAGTTACCTGGTGAGTATAACTATATAAACATAATCGAATACAACTCAGATACGATGATTGTTCAATCTATCCATTCAACCTTATGTTCGATTCGGTTGCTCGTATGTATATCGGAAGAACAGGTACCTGGTGAGTATATCTATATAAACATAATCGAATACAACTCAGATACGATGATTGTTCAATCTATCCATTTAACCTTCTGCTCGATTCGGTCGCTTGTATGTAAAACGGAAGGACAGTCACCTGGTGAGTATTGCTATATAAACATCATCACGATATCATCGAATACAACTCAGATACAATTATCGTTTCGTCTAACCATTCAACATTCTGTTCGATTCAGTCGCTAGTATGTGTAACGGAAGTATCGTCACCTGGTAAGTATCACTATATATACAGTATTGCGATATAATCGGATACCACCCAGATACATTGATTGTTCAGTCTATCCATTCAACTTTCTTTTCGTTTCGGTCGCTCGTATGTAAAACGGGAATACCGTCTCCTAGTGTGTATAACTATATACACAGCATAACATCATAATCGAATACAACCCATATACTATCCATTCAACCTTCTGTTCAATTCAGTCCCTCGTATGTATAACGGAAGAACAGTTACCTGGTGAGTATAACTATATAAACATAATCGAATACAACCCAGATACGATGATTGTGCAATCTATACTGAATTCAACCTTCTGCTCGATTCGGTCGCTTGTATGTAAAACGGAAGAACAGTTACCTGGTGAGTATTGCTATATTAACATCATCACGATATCATCGAATACAACTCAGATACAATAATTATCGATTCGTCTATCAATTAAACCTTCTGTTCGATTCAGTCGCTAGTATGTGTAACGGAAGTACCGTCACCTGGTAAGTATCACTATATATACAGTATTGCGATATAATCGGATACCACCCAGATACATTGATTGTTCAGTCTATCCATTCAACTTTCTGTTCGTTTCGGTCGCTCGTATGTGAAACGGGAATACCGTCACCTTATGTGTATAACTATATACACAGCATAACATCATAATCGAATACAACCCAGATACTATCCATTCAACCCTCTGTTCGATTCGGTTGCTCGTATGTATAACGAAAGAACAGTAACCTGGTGAGTATTTCTATATGAACGTCATCACGATATAACCGAATACAACTTAGTTACAATTATTGTTCCGTCTAACCATCCAACTTTATGTTCGATTCAGACGCTCGTATGTGTAACGAATAAACCGTTACATGGTAGGTGTAGTTAAATATACAACATAACGATATAATCGGAGACAAACCAAATACAATGATTGTTCAATCTATCCATTCAACCTTATGTTCGATTCGGTTGCTCGTATGTATATCGGGAGCACTGGTACCTGGTGAGTATATCTATATAAACATAATCGAATACAACTCAGATACGATGATTGTTCAATCTATCCATTCAACCTTATGTTCGATTCGGTTGCTCTTATGTATATCGGAAGAACAGGTACCTGGTGAGTATATCTATATAAACATAATCGAATACAACTCAGATATGATGATTGTTCAATCTATCCATTTAACCTTCTGCTCGATTCGGTCGCTTGTATGTAAAACGGAAGGACAGTTACCTGGTGAGTATTGCTATATAAACATCATCACGATATCATCGAATACAACTCAGATACAATTATCGTTTCGTCTAACCATTCAACATTCTGTTCGATTCAGTCGCTAGAATGTGTAACGGAAGTATCGTCACCTGGTTAGTATCACTATATATACAGTATTGCGATATAATCGGATACCACCCAGATACATTGATTGTTCAGTCTATCCTTTCAACTTTCTTCTCGTTTCGGTCGCTCGTATGTAAAACGGGAATACCGTCTCCTAGTGTGTATAACTATATACACAGCATAACATCATAATCGAATACAACCCATATACTATCCATTCAACCTTCTGTTCAATTCAGTCGCTCGTATGTATAACGGAAGAACAGTTACCTGGTGAGTATAACTATATAAACATAATCGAATACAACCCAGATACGATGATTGTTCAATCTATACTGAATTCAACCTTCTGCTCGATTCGGTCGCTCGTATGTAAAACGGAAGAACAGTTACCTGGTGAGTATTGCTATATAAACATCATCACGATATCATCGAATACAACTCAGATACAATTATCGTTTCGTCTAACCATTCAACATTCTGTTCGATTCAGTCGCTAGTATGTGTAACGGAAGTATCGTCACCTGGTAAGTATCACTATATATACAGTATTGCGATATAATCGGATACCACCCAGATACATTGATTGTTCAGTCTATCCATTCAACTTTCTTATTGTTTCGGTCGCTCGTATGTAAAACGGGAATACCATCTCCTAGTGTGTATAACTATATACACAGCATAACATCATAATCGAATACAACCCAGATACTATCCATTCAACCTTCTGTTCGATTCGAATGCTCGTATGTATAACGAAAGAACAGTAACCTGGTGAGTATTTCTATACGAACTTCATCACGATATCATCGAATACAACTCAGAGATACAATTATCATTTCGTCTAACCATTTAACCTTCTGTTCGATTCAGTCGCTAGTATGTGTAACGGAAGTACCGTCACCTGGTAAGTATCACTATATATACAGTATTGCGATATAATCGGATACCACCCAGATACATTGATTGTTCAGTCTATCCATTCAACTTTCTGTTCAGTTCAGTCGCTCTTATGTAAAACTGGAGAACACTTTCCTGGTGAGTATAACTATATGAACATCATCACGATATAATCGAATACAACCCCAGATACGATTATTGTTTAGTCTATCCATTCAACCTTCTGTTCAATTCAGTCGCTCGTATGTATAACGGAAGAACAGTTACCTGGTGAGTATAACTATATAAACATAATCGAATACAACCCAGATACGATGATTGTTCAATCTATACTAAATTTAACCTTCTGCTCGATTCGGTCGCTTGTATGTAAAACGGAAGAGCAGTTACCTGGTGAGTATTGCTATATAAACATCATCACGATATCATCGAATTCAACTCAGATACAATTATCGTTTCGTCTAACCATTTGACCTTCTGTTCGATTCAGTCGCTAGTATGTGTAACGGAAGTACCGTTACCTGGTAAGTATCACTATATATACAGTATTGCGATATAATCGGATACCACCCAGATACATTGATTGTTCAGTCTATCCATTCAACTTTCTGTTCGTTTCGGTCGCTCGTATGTGAAACGGGAATACCGTCACCTTATGTGTATAACTATATACACAGCATAACACCATAATCGAATACAACCCAGATACTATCCATTCAACCTTCTGTTCGATTCGGTTGCTCGTATGTATAACGAAAGAACAGTAACCTGGTGAGTATTTCTATATGAACGTCATCACGATATAATCGAATACAACTTAGTTACAATTATCGTTCCGTCTAACCATCCAACCTTATGTTCGATTCAGACGCTCGTATGTGTAACGAAAGAACCGTTACATGGTAGGTGTAGTTAAATATACAACATAACGATATAATCGGAGACAACCCAGATACAATGATTGTTCAATCTATCCATTCAACCTTATGTTCGATTCGGTTGCTAGTATGTATAACGAAAGAACAGTTACCTGGTTAGACATAATATATAATAATCATCACGAAATAATCGAATACAACCCAGATACGATGATTGTTCAGTCTATCCATTCAACCTTCTGTTCAGTTCAGTCGCTCTTATGTATAACTGGAGAACAGTTACCTGGTGAGTATAACTATATGAACATCATCACGATATAATCGAATACAACCCCAGATACGATCATTGTTTAGTCTATCCATTCAACCTTCAGTTCAATTCAGTCGCTCGTATGTATAACGGAAGAACAGTTACCTGGTGAGTATAACTATATAAACATAATCGAATACAACTCAGATACGATGATTGTTCAATCTATCCATTCAACCTTATGTTCGATTCGGTTGCTCGTATGTATATCGGAAGAACAGGTACCTGGTGAGTATATCTATATAAACATAATCGAATACAACTCAGATACGATGATTGTTCAATCTATCCATTTAACCTTCTGCTCGATTCGGTCGCTTGTATGTAAAACGGAAGGACAGTCACCTGGTGAGTATTGCTATATAAACATCATCACGATATCATCGAATACAACTCAGATACAATTATCGTTTCGTCTAACCATTCAACATTCTGTTCGATTCAGTCGCTAGTATGTGTAACGGAAGTATCGTCACCTGGTAAGTATCACTATATATACAGTATTGCGATATAATCGGATACCACCCAGATACATTGATTGTTCAGTCTATCCATTCAACTTTCTTTTCGTTTCGGTCGCTCGTATGTAAAACGGGAATACTGTCTCCTAGTGTGTATAACTATATACACAGCATAACATCATAATCGAATACAACCCATATACTATCCATTCAACCTTCTGTTCAATTCAGTCGCTCGTATGTATAACGGAAGAACAGTTACCTGGTGAGTATACCTGGTGAGTATAACTACCGTCTCCTAGTGTGTATAACTATATACACAGCATAACATCATAATCGAATACAACCCATATACTATCCATTCAACCTTCTGTTCAATTCAGTCGCTCGTATGTATAACGGAAGAACAGTTACCTGGTGAGTATAACTATATAAACATAATCGAATACAACCCAGATACAATGATTGTTCAATTTATACTGAATTCAACCTTCTGCTCGATTCGGTCGCTTGTATGTAAAACGGAAGAACAGTTACCTGGTGAGTATTGCTATATAAACATCATCACGATATCATCGAATACAACTCAGATACAATTATCGTTTCGTCTAACCATTTAACCTTCTGTTCGATTCAGTCGCTAGTATGTATAACGGAAGTACCGTCACCTGGTAAGTATCACTATATATACAGTATTGGGATATAATCGGATACCACCCAGATACATTGATTGTTCAGTCTATCCATTCAACTTTCTGTTCGTTTCGGTCGCTCGTATGTGAAACGGGAATACCGTCACCTTATGTGTATAACTATATACACAGCATAACATCATAATCGAATACAACCCAGATAATATCCATTCAACCTTCTGTTCGATTCGGTTGCTCGTATGTATAACGAAAGAACAGTAACCTGGTGAGTATTTCTATATGAACGTCATCACGATATAATCGAAAACAACTTAGTTACAATTATCGTTGCGTCTAACCATCCAACCTTATGATCGATTCAGACGCTCGTATGTGTAACGAAAGAACCGTTACATGGTAGGTGTAGTTAAATATACAACATAACGATATAATCGGAGACAATTCAGATACAATGATTGTTCAATCTATCCATTCAACCTTATGTTCGATTCGGTTGCTAGTATGTATAACGAAAGAACAGTTACCTGGTAAGACATAATATATAATAATCATCACGAAATAATCGAATACAACCCAGATACGATGATTGTTCAATCTATCCATTCAACCTTCTGTTCAGTTCAGTCGCTCTCATGTATAACTGGAGAACAGTTATCTGGTGAGTATAACTATATGAACATCATCACGATATAATCGAATACAACCCCAGATACGATCATTGTTTAGTCTATCCATTCAACCTTCAGATCAATTCAGTCGCTCGTATGTATAACGAAAGTACAGTTACCTGGTGAGTATAACTATATAAACATAATCGAATACAACTCAGATACGATGATTGTTCAATCTATCCATTCAACTTTATGTTCGATTCGGTTGCTCGTATGTTTATCGGAAGAACAGGTACCTGGTGAGTGTATCTATATAAACATAATCGAATACAACTCAGTTACGATGATTGTTCAATCTATCCATTTAACCTTCTGCTCGATTCGGTCGCTTGTATGTAAAGCGGAAGGACAGTTACCTGGTGAGTATTGCTATATAAACATCATCACGATATCATCGAATACAACTCAGATACAATTATCGTTTCGTCTAACCATTCAACATTCTGTTCGATTCAGTCGCTAGTATGTGTAACGGAAGTATCGTCACCTGGTAAGTATCACTATATATACAGTATTGCGATATAATCGGATACCACCCAGATACATTGATTGTTCAGTCTATTCATTCAACTTTCTTTTCGTTTCGGTCGCTCGTATGTAAAACGGGAATACCGTCTCCTAGTGTGTATAACTATATACACAGCATAACATCATAATCGAATACAACCCATATACTATCCATTCAACCTTCTGTTCAATTCAGTCGCTCGTATGTATAACGGAAGAACAGTTACCTGGTGAGTATAACTATATAAACATAATCGAATACAACCCAGATACGATGATTGTTCAATCTATACTTAATTCAACCTTCTGCTCGATTCGGTCGCTTGTATGTAAAACGGAAGAACAGTTACCTGGTGAGTATTGCTATATAAACATCATCACGATATCATCGAATACAACTCAGATACAATTATCGTTTCGTCTAACCATTTAACCTTCTGTTCGATTCAGTCGCTAGTATGTGTAACGGAAGTACCGTCACCTGGTAAGTATCACTATATATACAGTATTGGGATATAATCGGATACCACCCAGATACATTGATTGTTCAGTCTATCCATTCAACTTTCTGTTCGTTTCGGTCGCTCGTATGTGAAACGGGAATACCGTCACCTTATGTGTATAACTATATACACAGCATAACATCATAATCGAATACAACCCAGATACTATCCATTCAACCTTCTGTTCGATTCGGTTGCTCGTATGTATAACGAAAGAACAGTAAACTGGTGAGTATTTCTATATGAACGTCATCACGATATAATCGAATACTACTAAGTTACAATTATCGTTCCGTCTAACCATCCAACCTTATGTTCGATTCAGACGCTCGTATGTGTAACGAAAGATCCGTTACATGGTAGGTGTAGTTAAATATACAACATAACGATATAATCGGAGACAACCCAGATACAATGATTGTTTAATCTATCCATTCAACCTTATGTTCGATTCGGTTGCTAGTATGTATAACGAAAGAACAGTTACCTGGTTAGACATAATATATAATAATCATCACGAAATAATCGAATACAACCCAGATACGATGATTGTTCAGTCTATCCATTCAACCTTCTGTTCAATTCAGTCGCTCTTATGTATAACTGGAGAACAGTTACCTGGTGAGTATAACTATATGAACATCATCACGATATAATCGAATACAACCCCAGATACGATCATTGTTTAGTCTATCCATTCAACCTTCAGTTCAATTCAGTCGCTCGTATGTATAACGGAAGAACAGTTAACTGGTGAGTATAACTATATAAACATAATCGAATACAACTCAGATACGATGATTGTTCAATCTATCCATTCAACCTTATGTTCGATTCGGTTGCTCTTATGTATATCGGAAGAACAGGTACCTGGTGAGTATATCTATATAAACATAATCGAATACAACTCAGATACGATGATTGTTCAATCTATCCATTTAACCTTCTGCTCGATTCGGTCGCTTGTATGTAAAACGGAAGGACAGTTACCTGGTGAGTATTGCTATATAAACATCATCACGATATCATCGAATACAACTCAGATACAATTATCGTTTCCTCTAACCATTCAACATTCTGTTCGATTCAGTCGCTAGTATGTGTAACGGAAGTATCGTCACCTGGTTAGTATCACTATATATACAGTATTGCGATATAATCGGATACCACCCAGATACATTGATTGTTCAGTCTATCCTTTCAACTTTCTTTTCGTTTCGGTCGCTCGTATGTAAAACGGGAATACCGTCTCCTAGTGTGTATAACTATATACACAGCATAACATCATAATCGAATACAACCCATATACTATCCATTCAACCTTCTGTTCAATTCAGTCGCTCGTATGTATAACGGATGAACAGTTACCTGGTGAGTATAACTATATAAACATAATCGAATACAACCCAGATACGATGATTGTTCAATCTATACTGAATTCAACCTTCTGCTCGATTCGGTCGCTTGTATGTAAAACGGAAGAACAGTTACCTGGTGAGTATTGCTATATAAACATCATCACGATATCATCGAATACAACTCAGATACAATTATCGTTTCGTCTAACCATTCAACATTCTGTTCGATTCAGTCGCTAGTATGTGTAACGGAAGTATCGTCACCTGGTAAGTATCACTATATATACAGTATTGCGATATAATCGGATACCACCCAGATACATTGATTGTTCAGTCTATCCATTCAACTTTCTGTTCAATTCAGTCGCTCTTATGTATAACTGGAGAACAGTTACCTGGTGAGTATAACTATATGAACATCATCACGATATAATCGAATACAACCCCAGATACGATCATTGTTTAGTCTATCCATTCAACCTTCAGTTCAATTCAGTCGCTCGTATGTATAACGGAAGAACAGTTAACTGGTGAGTATAACTATATAAACATAATCGAATACAACTCAGATACGATGATTGTTCAATCTATCCATTCAACCTTATGTTCGATTCGGTTGCTCTTATGTATATCGGAAGAACAGGTACCTGGTGAGTATATCTATATAAACATAATCGAATACAACTCAGATACGATGATTGTTCAATCTATCCATTTAACCTTCTGCTCGATTCAGTCGCTTGTATGTAAAACGGAAGGACAGTTACCTGGTGAGTATTGCTATATAAACATCATCACGATATCATCGAATACAACTCAGATACAATTATCGTTTCCTCTAACCATTCAACATTCTGTTCGATTCAGTCGCTAGTATGTGTAACGGAAGTATCGTCACCTGGTTAGTATCACTATATATACAGTATTGCGATATAATCGGATACCACCCAGATACATTGATTGTTCAGTCTATCCTTTCAACTTTCTTTTCGTTTCGGTCGCTCGTATGTAAAACGGGAATACCGTCTCCTAGTGTGTATAACTATATACACAGCATAACATCATAATCGAATACAACCCATATACTATCCATTCAACCTTCTGTTCAATTCAGTCGCTCGTATGTATAACGGATGAACAGTTACCTGGTGAGTATAACTATATAAACATAATCGAATACAACCCAGATACGATGATTGTTCAATCTATACTGAATTCAACCTTCTGCTCGATTCGGTCGCTTGTATGTAAAACGGAAGAACAGTTACCTGGTGAGTATTGCTATATAAACATCATCACGATATCATCGAATACAACTCAGATACAATTATCGTTTCGTCTAACCATTCAACATTCTGTTCGATTCAGTCGCTAGTATGTGTAACGGAAGTATCGTCACCTGGTAAGTATCACTATATATACAGTATTGCGATATAATCGGATACCACCCAGATACATTGATTGTTCAGTCTATCCATTCAACTTTCTGTTCGTTTCGGTCGCTCGTATGTGAAACGGGAATACCGTCACCTTATGTGTATAACTATATACACAGCATAACATCATAATCGAATACAACCCAGATACTATCCATTCAACCTTCTGTACGATTCGGTTGCTCGTATGTATAACGAAAGAACAGTAACCTGGTGAGTATTTCTATATGAAAGTCATCACGATATAATCGAATACTACTTAGTTTCAATTATCGTTTCGTCTAACCATCCAACCTTATGTTCGATTCAGACGCTCGTATGAGTAACGAAAGAACCGTTACATAGTAGGTGTAGTTAAATATAGAACATAACGATATAATCGGAGACAACCCAGATACAATGATTGTTCAATCTATCCATTCAACCTTATGTTCGATTCGGTTGCTAGTATGTATAACGAAAGAACAGTTACCTGGTTAGACATAATATATAATAATCATCACGAAATAATCGAATACAACCCAGATACGATGATTGTTCAGTCTATCCATTCAACCTTCTGTTCAGTTCAGTCGCTCTTATGTATAACTGGAGAACAGTTACCTGGTGAGTATAACTATATGAACATCATCACGATATAATCGAATACAACCCCAGATACGATCATTGTTTAGTCTATCCATTCAACCTTCAGTTCAATTCAGTCGCTCGTATGTATAACGGAAGAACAGTCACCTGGTGAGTATAACTATATAAACATAATCGAATACAACTCAGATACGATGATTGTTCAATCTATCCATTCAACCTTATGTTCGATTCGGTTGCTCGTATGTATATCGGAAGAACAGGTACCTGGTGAGTGTATCTATATAAACATAATCGAATACAACTCAGATACGATGATTGTTCAATCTATCCATTTAACCTTCTGCTCGATTCGGTCGCTTGTATGTAAAACGGAAGGACAGTTACCTGGTGAGTATTGCTATATAAACATCATCACGATATCATCGAATACAACTCAGATACAATTATCGTTTCGTCTAACCATTCAACATTCTGTTCGATTCAGTCGCTAGTATGTGTAACGGAAGTATCGTCACCTGGTAAGTATCACTATATATACAGTATTGCGATATAATCGGATACCACCCAGATACATTGATTGTTCAGTCTATTCATTCAACTTTCTTTTCGTTTCGGTCGCTCGTATGTAAAACGGGAATACCGTCTCCTAGTGTGTATAACTATATACACAGCATAACATCATAATCGAATACAACCCATATACTATCCATTCAACCTTCTGTTCAATTCAGTCGCTCGTATGTATAACGGAAGAACAGTTACCTGGTGAGTATAACTATATAAACATAATCGAATACAACCCAGATACGATGATTGTTCAATCTATACTTAATTCAACCTTCTGCTCGATTCGGTCGCTTGTATGTAAAACGGAAGAACAGTTACCTGGTGAGTATTGCTATATAAACATCATCACGATATCATCGAATACAACTCAGATACAATTATCGTTTCGTCTAACCATTTAACCTTCTGTTCGATTCAGTCGCTAGTATGTGTAACGGAAGTACCGTCACCTGGTAAGTATCACTATATTTACAGTATTGGGATATAATCAGATACCACCCAGATACATTGATTGTTCAGTCTATCCATTCAACTTTCTGTTCGTTTCGGTCGCTCGTATGTGAAACGGGAATACCGTCACCTTATGTGTATAACTATATACACAGCATAACATCATAATCGAATACAACCCGGATACTATCCATTCAACCTTCTGTTCGATTCGGTTGCTCGTATGTATAACGAAAGAACAGTAACCTGGTGAGTATTTCTATATGAACGTCATCACGATATAATCGAATACAACTTAGTTACAATTATCGTTCCGTCTAACCATCCAACCTTATGTTCGATTCAGACGCTCGTATTTGTAACGAAAGATCCGTTACATGGTAGGTGTAGTTAAATATACAACATAACGATATAATCGGAGACAACCCAGATACAATGATTGTTTAATCTATCCATTCAACCTTATGTTCGATTCGGTTGCTAGTATGTATAACGAAAGAACAGTTACCTGGTTAGACATAATATATAATAATCATCACGAAATAATCGAATACAACCCAGATACGATGATTGTTCAGTCTATCCATTCAACCTTCTGTTCGATTCGGTTGCTCGTATGTATAACGAAAGAACAGTAAACTGGTGAGTATTTCTATATGAACGTCATCACGATATAATCGAATACTACTAAGTTACAATTATCGTTCCGTCTAACCATCCAACCTTATGTTCGATTCAGACGCTCGTATGTGTAACGAAAGATCCGTTACATGGTAGGTGTAGTTAAATATACAACATAACGATATAATCGGAGACAACCCAGATACAATGATTGTTTAATCTATCCATTCAACCTTATGTTCGATTCGGTTGCTAGTATGTATAACGAAAGAACAGTTACCTGGTTAGACATAATATATAATAATCATCACGAAATAATCGAATACAACCCAGATACGATGATTGTTCAGTCTATCCATTCAACCTTCTGTTCAATTCAGTCGCTCTTATGTATAACTGGAGAACAGTTACCTGGTGAGTATAACTATATGAACATCATCACGATATAATCGAATACAACCCCAGATACGATCATTGTTTAGTCTATCCATTCAACCTTCAGTTCAATTCAGTCGCTCGTATGTATAACGGAAGAACAGTTAACTGGTGAGTATAACTATATAAACATAATCGAATACAACTCAGATACGATGATTGTTCAATCTATCCATTCAACCTTATGTTCGATTCGGTTGCTCTTATGTATATCGGAAGAACAGGTACCTGGTGAGTATATCTATATAAACATAATCGAATACAACTCAGATACGATGATTGTTCAATCCATCCATTTAACCTTCTGCTCGATTCGGTCGCTTGTATGTAAAACGGAAGGACAGTTACCTGGTGAGTATTGCTATATAAACATCATCACGATATCATCGAATACAACTCAGATACAATTATCGTTTCCTCTAACCATTCAACATTCTGTTCGATTCAGTCGCTAGTATGTGTAACGGAAGTATCGTCACCTGGTTAGTATCACTATATATACAGTATTGCGATATAATCGGATACCACCCAGATACATTGATTGTTCAGTCTATCCTTTCAACTTTCTTTTCGTTTCGGTCGCTCGTATGTAAAACGGGAATACCGTCTCCTAGTGTGTATAACTATATACACAGCATAACATCATAATCGAATACAACCCATATACTATCCATTCAACCTTCTGTTCAATTCAGTCGCTCGTATGTATAACGGATGAACAGTTACCTGGTGAGTATAACTATATAAACATAATCGAATACAACCCAGATACGATGATTGTTCAATCTATACTGAATTCAACCTTCTGCTCGATTCGGTCGCTTGTATGTAAAACGGAAGAACAGTTACCTGGTGAGTATTGCTATATAAACATCATCACGATATCATCGAATACAACTCAGATACAATTATCGTTTCGTCTAACCATTCAACATTCTGTTCGATTCAGTCGCTAGTATGTGTAACGGAAGTATCGTCACCTGGTAAGTATCACTATATATACAGTATTGCGATATAATCGGATACCACCCAGATACATTGATTGTTCAGTCTATCTATTCAACTTTCTGTTCAATTCAGTCGCTCTTATGTATAACTGGAGAACAGTTACCTGGTGAGTATAACTATATGAACATCATCACGATATAATCGAATACAACCCCAGATACGATCATCGTTTAGTCTATCCATTCAACCTTCAGTTCAATTCAGTCGCTCGTATGTATAACGGAAGAACAGTTAACTGGTGAGTATAACTATATAAACATAATCGAATACAACTCAGATACGATGATTGTTCAATCTATCCATTCAACCTTATGTTCGATTCGGTTGCTCTTATGTATATCGGAAGAACAGGTACCTGGTGAGTATATCTATATAAACATAATCGAATACAACTCAGATACGATGATTGTTCAATCTATCCATTTAACCTTCTGCTCGATTCAGTCGCTTGTATGTAAAACGGAAGGACAGTTACCTGGTGAGTATTGCTATATAAACATCATCACGATATCATCGAATACAACTCAGATACAATTATCGTTTCCTCTAACCATTCAACATTCTGTTCGATTCAGTCGCTAGTATGTGTAACGGAAGTATCGTCACCTGGTTAGTATCACTATATATACAGTATTGCGATATAATCGGATACCACCCAGATACATTGATTGTTCAGTCTATCCTTTCAACTTTCTTTTCGTTTCGGTCGCTCGTATGTAAAACGGAAATACCGTCTCCTAGTGTGTATAACTATATACACAGCATAACATCATAATCGAATACAACCCATATACTATCCATTCAACCTTCTGTTCAATTCAGTCGCTCGTATGTATAACGGATGAACAGTTACCTGGTGAGTATAACTATATAAACATAATCGAATACAACCCAGATACGATGATTGTTCAATCTATACTGAATTCAACCTTCTGCTCGATTCGGTCGCTTGTATGTAAAACGGAAGAACAGTTACCTGGTGAGTATTGCTATATAAACATCATCACGATATCATCGAATACAACTCAGATACAATTATCGTTTCGTCTAACCATTCAACATTCTGTTCTATTCAGTCGCTAGTATGTGTAACGGAAGTATCGTCACCTGGTAAGTATCACTATATATACAGTATTGCGATATAATCGGATACCACCCAGATACATTGATTGTTCAGTCTATCCATTCAACTTTCTGTTCGTTTCGGTCGCTCGTATGTGAAACGGGAATACCGTCACCTTATGTGTATAACTATATACACAGCATAACATCATAATCGAATACAACCCAGATACTATCCATTCAACCTTCTGTACGATTCGGTTGCTCGTATGTATAACGAAAGAACAGTAACCTGGTGAGTATTTCTATATGAAAGTCATCACGATATAATCGAATACAACTTAGTTTCAATTATCGTTTCGTCTAACCATCCAACCTTATGTTCGATTCAGACGCTCGTATAAGTAACGAAAGAACCGTTACATAGTAGGTGTAGTTAAATATGGAACATAACGATATAATCGGAGACAACCCAGATACAATGATTGTTCAATCTATCCATTCAACCTTATGTTCGATTCGGTTGCTAGTATGTATAACGAAAGAACAGTTACCTGGTTAGACATAATATATAATAATCATCACGAAATAATCGAATACAACCCAGATACGATGATTGTTCAGTCTATCCATTCAACCTTCTGTTCAGTTCAGTCGCTCTTATGTATAACTGGAGAACAGTTACCTGGTGAGTATAACTATATGAACATCATCACGATATAATCAAATACAACCCCAGATACGATCATTGTTTAGTCTATCCATTCAACCTTCAGTTCAATTCAGTCGCTCGTATGTATAACGGAAGAACAGTTACCTGGTGAGTATAACTATATGAACTTCATCACGATATCATCGAATACAACTCAGAGATACAATTATCATTTCGTCTAACCATTTAACCTTCTGTTCGATTCAGTCGCTAGTATGTGTAACGGAAGTACCGTCACCTGGTAAGTATCACTATATATACAGTATTGCGATATAATCGGATACCACCCAGATACATTGATTGTTCAGTCTATCCATTCAACTTTCTGTTCAGTTCAGTCGCTCTTATGTAAAACTGGAGAACAGTTTCCTGGTGAGTATAACTATATGAACATCATCACGATATAATCGAATACAACCCCAGATACGATTATTGTTTAGTCTATCCATTCAACCTTCTGTTCAATTCAGTCGCTCGTATGTATAACGGAAGAACAGTTACCTGGTGAGTATAACTATATAAACATAATCGAATACAACCCAGATACGATGATTGTTCAATCTATACTAAATTTAACCTTCTGCTCGATTCGGTCGCTTGTATGTAAAACGGAAGAGCAGTTACCTGGTGAGTATTGCTATATAAACATCATCACGATATCATCGAATTCAACTCAGATACAATTATCGTTTCGTCTAACCATTTGACCTTCTGTTCGATTCAGTCGCTAGTATGTGTAACGGAAGTACCGTCACCTGGTAAGTATCACTTTATATACAGTATTGCGATATAATCGGATACCACCCAGATACATTGATTGTTCAGTCTATCCATTCAACTTTCTTTTCGTTTCGGTCGCAATTATGTAAAACGGGAATACCGTCTCCTAGTGTGTATAACTATATACACAGCATAACATCATAATCGAATACAACCCATATACCATCCATTCAACCTTCTGTTCAATTCAGTCGCTCGTATGTATAACGGAAGAACAGTTACCTGGTGAGTATAACTATATAAACATAATCGAATACAACCCAGATACAATGATTGTTCAATCTATACTGAATTCAACCTTCTGCTCGATTCGGTCGCTTGTATGTAAAACGGAAGAACAGTTACCTGGTGAGTATTGCTATATAAACATCATCACGATATCATCGAATACAACTCAGATACAATTATCGTTTCGTCCAACCATTTAACCTTCTGTTCGATTCAGTCGCTAGTATGTGTAACGGAAGTACCGTTACCTGGTAAGTATCACTATATATACAGTATTGCGATATAATCGGATACCACCCAGATACATTGATTGTTCAGTCTATCCATTCAACTTTCTGTTCGTTTCGGTCGCTCGTATGTGAAACGGGAATACCGTCACCATATGTGTATAACTATATACACAGCATAACATCATAATCGAATACAACCCAGATACTATCCATTCAACCTTCTGTTCGATTCGGTTGCTCGTATGTATAACGAAAGAACAGTAACCTGGTGAGTATTTCTATATGAACGTCATCACGATATAATCGAATACAACTTAGTTACAATTATCGTTCCGTCTAACCATCCAACCTTATGTTCGATTCAGACGCTCGTATGTGTAACGAAAGAACCGTTACATGGTAGGTGTAGTTAAATATACAACATAACGATATAATCGGAGACAACCCAGATACAATGATTGTTCAATCTATCCATTCAACCTTATGTTCGATTCGGTTGCTAGTATGTATAACGAAAGAACAGTTACCTGGTTAGACATAATATATAATAATCATCACGAAATAATCGAATACAACCCAGATACGATGATTGTTCAGTCTATCCATTCAACCTTCTGTTCAGTTCAGTCGCTCTTATGTATAACTGGAGAACAGTTACCTGGTGAGTATAACTATATGAACATCATCACGATATAATCGAATACAACCCCAGATACGATCATTGTTTAGTCTATCCATTCAACCTTCAGTTCAATTCAGTCGCTCGTATGTATAACGGAAGAACAGTTACCTGGTGAGTATAACTATATAAACATAATCGAATACAACTCAGATACGATGATTGTTCAATCTATCCATTCAACCTTATGTTCGATTCGGTTGCTCGTATGTATATCGGAAGAACAGGTACCTGGTGAGTATATCTATATAAACATAATAGAATACAACTCAGATACGATGATTGTTCAATCTATCCATTTAACCTTCTGCTCGATTCGGTCGCTTGTATGTAAAACGGAAGGACAGTCACCTGGTGAGTATTGCTATATAAACATCATCACGATATCATCGAATACAACTCAGATACAATTATCGTTTCGTCTAACCATTCAACATTCTGTTCGATTCAGTCGCTAGTATGTGTAACGGAAGTATCGTCACCTGGTAAGTATCACTATATATACAGTATTGCGATATAATCGGATACCACCCAGATACATTGATTGTTCAGTCTATCCATTCAACTTTCTTTTCGTTTCGGTCGCTCGTATGTAAAACGGGAATACCGTCTCCTAGTGTGTATAACTATATACACAGCATAACATCATAATCGAATACAACCCATATACTATCCATTCAACCTTCTGTTCAATTCAGTCGCTCGTATGTATAACGGAAGAACAGTTACCTGGTGAGTATAACTATATAAACATAATCGAATACAACCCAGATACGATGATTGTGCAATCTATACTGAATTCAACCTTCTGCTCGATTCGGTCGCTTGTATGTAAAACGGAAGAACAGTTACCTGGTGAGTATTGCTATATAAACATCATCACGATATCATCGAATACAACTCAGATACAATAATTATCGTTTCGTCTATCAATTAAACCTTCTGTTCGATTCAGTCGCTAGTATGTGTAACGGAAGTACCGTCACCTGGTAAGTATCACTATATATACAGTATTGCGATATAATCGGATACCACCCAGATACATTGATTGTTCAGTCTATCCATTCAACTTTCTGTTCGTTTCGGTCGCTCGTATGTGAAACGGGAATACCGTCACCTTATGTGTATAACTATATACACAGCATAACATCATAATCGAATACAACCCAGATACTATCCATTCAACCCTCTGTTCGATTCGGTTTCTCGTATGTATAACGAAAGAACAGTAACCTGGTGAGTATTTCTATATGAACGTCATCACGATATAATCGAATACAACTTAGTTACAATTATTGTTCCGTCTAACCATCCAACCTTATGTTCGATTCAGACGCTCGTATGTGTAACGATTAAACCGTTACATGGTAGGTGTAGTTAAATATACAACATAACGATATAATCGGAGACAACCCAAATACAATGATTGTTCAATCTATCCATTCAACCTTATGTTCGATTCGGTTGCTCGTATGTATATCGGGAGCACTGGTACCTGGTGAGTATATCTATATAAACATAATCGAATACAACTCAGATACGATGATTGTTCAATCTATCCATTTAACCTTCTGCTCGATTCGGTCGCTTGTATGTAAAACGGAAGGACAGTTACCTGGTGAGTATTGCTATATAAACATCATCACGATATCATCGAATACAACTCAGATACAATTATCGTTTCGTCTAACCATTCAACATTCTGTTCGATTCAGTCGCTAGTATGTGTAACGGAAGTATCGTCACCTGGTAAGTATCACTATATATACAGTATTGCGATATAATCGGATACCACCCAGATACATTGATTGTTCAGTCTATCCATTCAACTTTCTTTTCGTTTCGGTCGCAATTATGTAAAACGGGAATACCGTCTCCTAGTGTGTATAACTATATACACAGCATAACATCATAATCGAATACAACCCATATACTATCCATTCAACCTTCTGTTCAATTCAGTCGCTCGTATGTATAACGGAAGAACAGTTACCTGGTGAGTATAACTATATAAACATAATCGAATACAACCCAGATACAATGATTGTTCAATTTATACTGAATTCAACCTTCTGCTCGATTCGGTCGCTTGTATGTAAAACGGAAGAACAGTTACCTGGTGAGTATTGCTATATAAACATCATCACGATATCATCGAATACAACTCAGATACAATTATCGTTTCGTCTAACCATTTAACCTTCTGTTCGATTCAGTCGCTAGTATGTGTAACGGAAGTACCGTCACCTGGTAAGTATCACTATATATACAGTATTGCGATATAATCGGATACCACCCAGATACATTGATTGTTCAGTCTATCCATTCAACTTTCTGTTCGTTTCGGTCGCTCGTATGTGAAACGGGAATACCGTCACCTTATGTGTATAACTATATACACAGCATAACATCATAATCGAATACAACCCAGATACTATCCATTCAACCTTCTGTTCGATTCGGTTGCTCGTATGTATAACGAAAGAACAGTAACCTGGTGAGTATTTCTATATGAACGTCATCACGATATAATCGAATACAACTTAGTTACAATTATCGTTCCGTCTAACCATCCAACCTTATGTTCGATTCAGACGCTCGTATGTGTAACGAAAGAACCGTTACATGGTAGGTGTAGTTAAATATACCTCATAACGATATAATCGGAGACAACCCAGATACAATGATTGTTCAATCTATCCATTCAACCTTATGTTCGATTCGGATGCTAGTATGTATAACGAAAGAACAGTTACCTGGTTAGACATAATATATAATAATCATCACGAAATAATCGAATACAACCCAGATACGATGATTGTTCAGTCTATCCATTCAACCTTCTGTTCAGTTCAGTCGCTCTTATGTATAACTGGAGAACAGTTACCTGGTGAGTATAACTATATGAACATCATCACGATATAATCGAATACAACCCCAGATACAATCATTGTTTAGTCTATCCATTCAACCTTCAGTTCAATTCAGTCGCTCGTATGTATAACGGAAGAACAGTTACCTGGTGAGTATAACTATATAAACATAATCGAATACAACTCAGATACGATGATTGTTCAATCTATCCATTCAACCTTATGTTCGATTCGGTTGCTCGTATGTATATCGGAAGAACAGGTACCTGTTGAGTATATCTATATAAACATAATCGAATACAACTCAGATACGATGATTGTTCAATCTATCCATTTAACCTTCTGCTCGATTCGGTCGCTTGTATGTAAAACGGAAGGACAGTTACCTGGTGAGTATTGCTATATAAACATCATCACGATATCATCGAATACAACTCAGATACAATTATCGTTTCGTCTAAACATTCAACATTCTGTTCGATTCAGTCGCTAGTATGTGTAACGGAAGTATCGTCACCTGGTAAGTATCACTATATATACAGTATTGCGATATAATCGGATACCATCCAGATACATTGATTGTTCAGTCTATCCATTCAACTTTCTTTTCGTTTCGGTCGCTCGTATGTAAAACGGGAATACCGTCTCCTAGTGTGTATAACTATATACACAGCATAACATCATAATCGAATACAACCCATATACTATCCATTCAACCTTCTGTTCACTTCAGTCGCTCGTATGTATAACGGAAGAACAGTAACCTGGTGAGTATAACTATATAAACATAATCGAATACAACCCAGATACGATGATTGTGCAATCTATACTGAATTCAACCTTCTTCTCGATTCGGACGCTTGTATGTAAAACGGAAGAACAGTTACCTGGTGAGTATTGCTATATAAACATCATCACGATATCATCGAATACAACTCAGATACAATTATCGTTTCGTCTAACCATTCAACATTCTGTTCGATTCAGTCGCTAGTATGTGTAACGGAAGTATCGTCACCTGGTAAGTATCACTATATATACAGTATTGCGATATAATCGGATACCACCCAGATACATTGATTGTTCAGTCTATCCATTCAACTTTCTTTTTGTTTCGGTCGCTCGTATGTGAAACGGGAATACCGTCACCTTATGTGTATAACTATATACACAGCATAACATCATAATCGAATACAACCCAGATACTATCCATTCAACCTTCTGTTCGATTCGGTTGCTCGTATGTATAACGAAAGAACAGTAACCTGGTGAGTATTTCTATATGAACGTCATCACGATATAATCGAATACAACTTAGTTACAATTATCGTTCCGTCTAACCATCCAACCTTATGTTCGATTCAGACGCTCGTATGTGTAACGAAAGAACCGTTACATGGTAGGTGTAGTTAAATATACAACATAACGATATAATCGGAGACAACCCAGATACAATGATTGTTCAATCTATCCATTCAACCTTATGTTCGATTCGGTTGCTAGTATGTATAACGAAAGAACAGTTACCTGGTTAGACATAATATATAATAATCATCACGAAATAATCGAATACAACCCAGATACGATGATTGTTCAGTCTATCCATTCAACCTTCTGTTCAGTTCAGTCGCTCTTATGTATAACTGGAGAACAGTTACCTGGTGAGTATAACTATATGAACATCATCACGATATAATCGAATACAACCCCAGATACGATCATTGTTTAGTCTATCCATTCAACCTTCAGTTCAATTCAGTCGCTCGTATGTATAACGGAAGAACAGTTACCTGGTGAGTTTAACTATATAAACATAATCGAATACAACTCAGATACGATGATTGTTCAATCTATCCATTCAACCTTATGTTCGATTCGGTTGCTAGTATGTATATCGGAAGAACAGGTACCTGGTGAGTATATCTATATAAACATAATCGAATACAACTCAGATAAGATGATTGTTCAATCTATCCATTTAACCTTCTGCTCGATTCGGTCGCTTGTATGTAAAACGGAAGAACAGTTACCTGGTGAGTATTGCTATATAAACATCATCACGATATCATCGAATACAACTCAGATACAATTATCGTTTCGTCTAACCATTCAACATTCTGTTCGATTCAGTCGCTAGTATGTGTAACGGAAGTATCGTCACCTGGTAAGTATCACTATATATACAGTATTGCGATATAATCGGATACCACCCAGATACATTGATTGTTCAGTCTATCCATTCAACTTTCTTTTTGTTTCGGTCGCTCGTATGTGAAACGGGAATACCGTCACCTTATGTGTATAACTATATACACAGCATAACATCATAATCGAATACAACCCACATACTATCCATTCAACCTTCTGTTCGATTCGGTTGCTCGTATGTATAACGAAAGAACAGTAACCTGGTGAGTATTTCTATATGAACGTCATCACGATATAATCGAATACAACTTAGTTACAATTATCGTTCCGTCTAACCATCCAACCTTATGTTCGATTCAGACGCTCGTATGTGTAACGAAAGAACCGTTACATGGTAGGTGTAGTTAAATATACAACATAACGATATAATCGGAGACAACCCAGATACAATGATTGTTCAATCTATCCATTCAACCTTATGTTCGATTCGGTTGCTAGTATGTATAACGAAAGAACAGTTACCTGGTTAGACATAATATATAATAATCATCACGAAATAATCGAATACAACCCAGATACGATGATTGTTCAGTCTATCCATTCAACCTTCTGTTCAGTTCAGTCGCTCTTATGTATAACTGGAGAACAGTTACCTGGTGAGTATAACTATATGGACATCATCACGATATAATCGAATACAACCCCAGATACGATCATTGTTTAGTCTATCCATTCAACCTTCAGTTCAATTCAGTCGCTCGTATGTATAACGGAAGAACAGTTACCTGGTGAGTATAACTATATAAACATAATCGAATACAACTCAGATACGATGATTGTTCAATCTATCCATTCAACCTTATGTTCGATTCGGTTGCTCGTATGTATATCGGAAGAACAGGTACCTGGTGAGTATATCTATATTAACATAATCGAATACAACTCAGATAAGATGATTGTTCAATCTATCCATTTAACCTTCTGCTCGATTCGGTCGCTTGTATGTGAAAGGGAAGGACAGTTACCTGGTGAGTATTGCTATATAAACATCATCACGATATCATCGAATACAACTCAGATACAATTATCGTTTCGTCTAACCATTCAACCTTCTGTTCGATTCAGTTGCTAGTATGTGTAACGGAAGTACCGTCACCTGGTAAGTATCACTATATATACAGTATTGCGATATAATCGGATACCACCCAGATACATTGATTATTCAGTCTATCCATTCAACTTTCTTTTCGTTTCGGTCTCTCGTATGTAAAACGGGAATACCGTCTCCTACTGTGTATAACTATATACACAGCATAACATCATAATCGAATACAACCCATATACTATCCATTCAACCTTCTGTTCAATTCAGTCGCTCGTATGTATAACGAAAGAACAGTTACCTGGTGAGTATAACTATATAAACATAATCGAATACAACCCAGATACGATGATTGTTCAATCTATACTGAATTCAACCTTCTGCTCGATTCTGTCGCTTGTATGTAAAACGGATGAACAGTTACCTGGTGAGTATTGCTATATAAACATCATCACGATATCATCGAATACAACTCAGATACAATTATCGTTTCGTCTAACCATTCAACATTCTGTTCGATTCAGTCGCTAGTATGTGTAACGGAAGTATCGTCACCTGGTAAGTATCACTATATATACAGTATTGCGATATAATCGGATACCACCCAGATACATTGATTGTTCAGTCTATCCATTCAACTTTCTTTTTGTTTCGGTCGCTCGTATGTAAAACGGGAATACCGTCTCCTAGTTTGTATAACTATATACACAGCATAACATCATAATCGAATACAACCCATATACTTTCCATTCAACCTTCTGTTCAATTCAATCGCTCGTATGTATAACGGAAGAACAGTTACCTGGTGAGTATAACTATATAAACATAATCAAATACAACCCAGATACGATGATTGTTCAATCTATACTGAATTCAACCTTCTGCTCGATTCTGTCGCTTGTATGTAAAACGGATGAACAGTTACCTGGTGAGTATTGCTATATAAACATCATCACGATATCATCGAATACAACTCAGATACAATTATCGTTTCGTCTATCAATTAAACCTTCTGTTCGATTCAGTCGCTAGTATGTGTAACGGAAGTACCGTCACCTGGTAAGTATCACTATATATACAGTATTGCGATATAATCGGATACCACCCAGATACATTGATTGTTCAGTCTATCCATTCAACTTTCTGTTCGTTTCGGTCGCTCGTATGTGAAACGGGAATACCGTCACCTTATGTGTATAACTATATACACAGCATAACATCATAATCGAACACAACCCAGATACTATCCATTCAACCTTCTGTTCGATTCGGTTACTCGTATGTATAACGAAAGAACAGTAACCTGGTGAGTATTTCTATATGAACGTCATCACGATATAATCGAATACAACTTAGTTACAATTATCGTTCCGTCTAACCATCCAACCTCATGTTCGATTCAGACGCTCGTATGTGTAACGAATTAACCGTTAATTGGTAGGGGTAGTTAAATATACAACATTACGATATAATCGGAGACAACCCAGATACAATGATTGTTCAATCTATCGATTCAACCTTATGTTCGATTCGGTTGCTAGTATGTATAACGAAAGAACAGTTACCTGGTTAGACATAATATATAATAATCATCACGAAATAATCGAATACAACCCAGATACGATAATTGTTCAGTCTATCCATTCAACCTTCTGTTCAGTTCAGTCGCTCTTATGTATAACTGGAGAACAGTTACCTGGTGAGTATAAATATATGAATATCATCACGATATAATCGAATACAACCCCTGATACGATCATTGTTTAGTCTATCCATTCAACCTTCAGTTCAATTCAGTCGCTCGTATGTATAACGGAAGAACAGTTACCTGGTGAGTATAACTATATAAACATAATCGAATACAACTCAGATACGATGATTGTTCAATCTATCCATTCAACCTTATGTTCGATTCGGTTGCTCGTATGTATATCGGAAGAACAGGTACCTGGTGAGTATATCTATATAAACATAATCGAATACAACTCAGATACGATGATTGTTCAATCTATCCATTTAACCTTCTGCTCGATTCGGTCGCTTGTATGTAAAACGGTAGGACAGTTACCTGGTGAGTATTGCTATATAAACATCATCACGATATCATCGAATACAACTCAGATACAATCATCGTTTCGTCTAACCATTCAGCATTCTGTTCGATTCAGTCGCTAGTATGTATAACGGAAGTATCGTCACCTGGTAAGTATCACTATATATACAGTATTGCGATATAATCGGATACCACCCAGATACATTGATTGTTCAGTCTATCCATTCAACTTTCTTTTCGTTTCGGTCGCTCGTATGTAAAACGGGAATACCGTCTCCTAGTGTGTATAACTATATACACAGCATGACATCATAATCGAATACAACCCATATACTATCCATTCAACCTTCTGTTCAATTCAGTCGCTCGTATGTATAACGGAAGAACAGTTACCTGGTGAGTATAACTATATAAACATAATCGAATCAGATACGATGATTGTTCAATCTATCTATTCAACCTTATGTTCGATTCGGTTGCTCGTATGTATATCGGAAGAACAGGTACCTGGTGAGTATATCTATATAAACATAATCGAATACAATTCAGATACGATGATTGTTCAATCTATCCATTTAACCTTCTGCTCGATTCGGTCGCTTGTATGTAAAACGAAAGGACAGTTACCTGGTGAGTATTGCTATATAAACATCATCACGATATCATCGAATACAACTCAGATACAATTATCGTTTCGTTTAACCATTCAACATTTTGTTCGATTCAGTCGCTAGTATGTGTAACGGAAGTATCGTCACCTGGTAAGTATCACTATATATACAGTATTGCGATATAATCGAATACCACCCAGATACATTGATTGTTCAGTCTATCCATTCAACTTTCTGTTCGTTTTGGTCGCTCGTATGTAAAACGGGAATACCGTCTCCTAGTGTGTATAACTATATACACAGCAAAACATCATAATCGAATACAACCCATAAACTATCCATTCAACCTTCTGTTCAATTCAGTCGCTCGTATGTATAACGGAAGAACAGTTACCTGGTGAGTATAACTATATAAACATAATCGAATACAACCCAGATACGATGATTGTTCAATCTATACTGAATTTAACCTTCTGCTCGATTCGGTCGCTTGTATGTAAAACGGAAGAACAGTTACCTGGTGAGTATTGCTATATAAACATCATCACGATATCATCGAATACAACTCAGATACAATTATCGTTTCGTCTAACCATTTAACCTTCTGTTCGATTCAGTCGCTAGTATGTGTAACGGAAGTACCGTCACCTGGTAAGTATCACTATATATACAGTATTGCGATATAATCGAATACCACCCAGATACATTGATTGTTCAGTCTATCCATTCAACTTTCTGTTCGTTTTGGTCGCTCGTATGTGAAACGGGAATACCGTCACCTTATGTGTATAACTATATCACAGCATAACATCATAATCGAATACAACCCAGATACTAACCATCCAACCTTATGTTCGATTCAGACGCTCGTATTTGTAACGAAAGAACCGTTACATGGTAGGTGTAGTTAAATATACAACATAACGATATAATCGGAGACAACCCAGATACAATGATTGTTCAATCTATCCATTCAACCTTATGTTCGATTCGGTTGCTAGTATGTATAACGAAAGAACAGTTACCTGGTTAGACATAATATATAATAATCATCACGAAATAATCGAATACAACCCAGATACGATGATTGTTCAGTCTACCCATTCAACCTTCTGTTCAGTTCAGTCGCTCTTATGTATAACTGGAGAACAGTTACCTGGTGAGTATAACTATATGAACATCATCACGATATAATCGAATACAACCCCAGATACGATCATTGTATAGTCTATCCATTCAACCTTCAGTTCAATTCAGTCGCTCGTATGTATAACGGAAGAACAGTTACCTGGTGAGTATAACTATATAAACATAATCGAATACAACTCAGATAAGATGATTGTTCAATCTATCCATTCAACCTTATGTTCGATTCGGTTGCTCGTATGTATATCGGAAGAACAGGTACCTGGTGAGTATATCTATATAAACATAATCGAATACAACCCAGATACGATGATTGTTCAATTTATACTGAATTCAACCTTCTGCTCGATTCGGTCGCTCGTATGTAAAACGGGAATACCGTCTCCTAGTGTGTATAACTATATACTCAGCATAACATCATAATCGAATACAACCCATATACTATCCATTCAACCTTCTGTTCAATTCAGTCGATCGTATGTATAACGGAAGAACAGTTACCTGGTGAGTATAACTATATAAACATAATCGAATACAACCCAGATACGATGATTGTTCAATCTATACTGAATTCAACCTTCTGCTCGATTCGGTCGCTTGTATGTAAAACGGAAGAACAGTTACCTGGTGAGTATTGCTATATAAACATCATCACGATATCATCGAATACAACTCAGATACAATTATCGTTTCGTCTAACCATTCAACCTTCTGTTCGATTCAGTCGCTAGTATGTGTAACGGAAGTACCGTCACCTGGTAAGTATCACTATATATACAGTATTGCGATATAATCGGATACCACCCAGATACATTGATTGTTCAGTCTATCCATTCAACTTTCTCTTCGTTTCGTTCGCTCGTATGTGAAACGGGAATACCGTCACCTTATGTGTATAACTATATACACAGCATAACATCATAATCGAATACAACCCAGATACTATCCATTCAACCTTCTGTTCAATTCAGTCGCTCGTATGTATAACGGAAGAACAGTTACCTGGTGAGTATAACTATATAAACATAATCGAATACAACCCAGATACGATGATTGTTCAATCTATACTGGATTCGACCTTCTGCTCGATTCGGTCGCTTGTATGTAAAACGGAAGAACAGTTACCTGGTGTGTATTGCTATATAAACATCATCACGATATCATCGAATACAACTCAGATACAATTATCGTTTCGTCTAACCATTTAACCTTCTGTTCGATTCAGTCGCTAGTATGTGTAACGGAAGTACCGTCACCTGGTAAGTATCACTATATATAAAGAATTGCGATATAATCGGATACCACCCAGATACATTGATTGTTCAGTCTATCATTTCAACTTTCTGTTCGTTTCGGTCGCTCGTATGTGAAACGGGAATACCGTCACCTTATGTGTATAACTATATACACAGCATAACATCATAATCGAATACAACCCAGATACTATCCATCCAACCTTCTGTTCGATTCGGTTGCTAGTATGTATAACGAAAGAACAGTTACTTGGTTAGACATAATATATAATAATCATTACGATATAATCGAATACAACCCAGATACGATGATTGTTCAGTCTATCCATTCAACCTTCTGTTCAATTCAGTCGCTCTTATGTATAACTGGAGAACAGTTACCTGGTGAGTATAACTATATGAACATCATCACGATATAATCGAATACAACCCCAGATACGATCATTGTTTAGTCTATCCATTCAACCTTCAGTTCAATTCAGTCGCTCGTATGTATAACGGAAGAACAGTAACCTGGTGAGTATTTCTATATGAACGTCATCACGATATAATCGAATACAACTTAGTTACAATTATCGTTCCGTCTAACCATCCAACCTTATGTTCGATTCAGACGCTCGTATGTGTAACGAAAGATCCGTTACATGGTAGGTGTAGTTAAATATACAACATAACGATATAATCGGAGACAACCCAGATACAATGATTGTTTAATCTATCCATTCAACCTTATGTTCGATTCGGTTGCTAGTATGTATAACGAAAGAACAGTTACCTGGTTAGACATAATATATAATAATCATCACGAAATAATCGAATACAACCCAGATACGATGATTGTTCAGTCTATCCATTCAACCTTCTGTTCAATTCGGTTGCTCTTATGTATATCGGAAGAACAGGTACCTGGTGAGTATATCTATATAAACATAATCGAATACAACTCAGATACGATGATTGTTCAATCTATCCATTCAACCTTATGTTCGATTCGGTTGCTCTTATGTATATCGGAAGAACAGGTACCTGGTGAGTATATCTATATAAACATAATCGAATACAACTCAGATACGATGATTGTTCAATCTATCCATTTAACCTTCTGCTCGATTCGGTCGCTTGTATGTAAAACGGAAGGACAGTTACCTGGTGAGTATTGCTATATAAACATCATCACGATATCATCGAATACAACTCAGATACAATTATCGTTTCGTCTAACCATTCAACATTCTGTTAGATTCAGTTGCTAGTATGTGTAACGGAAGTATCGTCACCTGGTTAGTATCACTATATATACAGTATTGCGATATAATCGGATACCACCCAGATACATTGATTGTTCAGTCTATCCTTTCAACTTTCTTTTCGTTTCGGTCGCTCGTATGTAAAACGGGAATACCGTCTCCTAGTGTGTATAACTATATACACAGCATAACATCATAATCGAATACAACCCATATACTATCCATTCAACCTTCTGTTCAATTCAGTCGCTCGTATGTATAACGGAAGAACAGTTACCTGGTGAGTATAACTATATAAACATAATCGAATACAACCCAGATACGATGATTGTTCAATCTATACTGAATTCAACCTTCTGCTCGATTCGGTCGCTTGTATGTAAAACGGAAGAACAGTTACCTGGTGAGTATTGCTATATAAACATCATCACGATATCATCGAATACAACTCAGATACAATTATCGTTTCGTCTAACCATTCAACATTCTGTTCGATTCAGTCGCTAGTATGTGTAACGGAAGTATCGTCACCTGGTAAGTATCACTATATATACAGTATTGCGATATAATCGGATACCACCCAGATACATTGATTGTTCAGTCTACCCATTCAACTTTCTGTTCGTTTCGGTCGCTCGTATGTGAAACGGGAATACCGTCACCTTATGTGTATAACTATATACACAGCATAACATCATAATCGAATACAACCCAGATACTATCCATTCAACCTTCTGTTCGATTCGGTTGCTCGTATGTATAACGAAAGAACAGTAACCTGGTGAGTATTTCTATATGAAAGTCATCACGATATAATCGAATACAACTTAGTTACAATTATCGTTTCGTCTAACCATCCAACCTTATGTTCGATTCAGACGCTCGTATGAGTAACGAAAGAACCGTTACATGGTAGGTGTAGTTAAATATACAACATAACGATATAATCGGAGACAACCCAGATACAATGATTGTTCAATCTATCCATTCAACCTTATGTTCGATTCGGTTGCTAGTATGTATAACGAAAGAACAGTTACCTGGTTAGACATAATATATAATAATCATCACGAAATAATCGAATACAACCCAGATACGATGATTGTTCAGTCTATCCATTCAACCTTCTGTTCAGTTCAGTCGCTCTTATGTATAACTGGAGAACAGTTACCTGGTGAGTATAACTATATGAACATCATCACGATATAATCGAATACAACCCCAGATACGATCATTGTTTAGTCTATCCATTCAACCTTCAGTTCAATTCAGTCGCTCGTATGTATAACGGAAGAACAGTTACCTGGTGAGTATAACTATATAAACATAATCGAATACAACTCAGATACGATGATTGTTCAATCTATCCATTCAACCTTATGTTCGATTCGGTTGCTCGTATGTATATCGGAAGAACAGGTACCTGGTGAGTATATCTATATAAACATAATCGAATACAACTCAGATACGATGATTGTTCAATCTATCCATTTAACCTTCTGCTCGATTCGGTCACTTGTATGTAAAACTGAAGGACAGTTACCTGGTGAGTATTGCTATATAAACATCATCACGATATCATCGAATACAACTCAGATACAATTATCGTTTTGTCTGACCATTCAACATTCTGTTCGATTCAGTCGCTAGTATGTATAACGGAAGAACAGTTACCTGGTGAGTATAACTATATGAACATAATCGAATACAACCCAGATATGATGATTGTTCAATCCATACTAAATTTAACCTTCTGCTCGATTCGGTCGCTTGTATGTGAAACGAAAAAACAGTTACCTGGTGAGTATTGCTATATAAACATCATCACGATATCATCGAATACAACTCAGATACAATTATCGTTTCGTCTTACCATTTAACCTTAAGTTCGATTCAGTCGCTAGTATGTGCAACGGAAGTACCGTCACCTGGTAAGTATCACTATATATACAGTATTGCGATATAATCGGATACCACCCAGATATATTGATTGTTCAGTCTATCCATTCAACCTTCTGTTCGATTCGGTTGCTCGTATGTATAAAGAAAAAACAGTAACCTGGTGAGTATTTCTATATGAACGTCATCACGATATAATCGAATACAACTCAGATACAATGATCATTCCGTCTATTTATCCAAACTTCTGTTCGATTGGGTCGCTCGTATGTATAACGCAAGAACAGTCAACTGGTGAGTATTACTATATAAACATCACCACGATATAATCGAATACAACTCAGTTACAATTATTGTTCCGTTAAATCATCCAACCTTATGTTCGATTCAGACGCTCGTATGTGTAACGAAAGAACCGTTACATGGTAGGTGTAACTTAATATACAGCATAACGATATAATCGGAGACAACCCAGATACAATGATTGTTTAATCTATCCATTCAACCTTATGTTAGATTCGGTTGCTCGTATGTGTAACAGAAGAACTGTTACCTGGTAAGACATACTATATGATAATCATCACGATATAATCGAATACCACCCAGATACATTGATTGTTCAGTCTATCCATTCAACTTTCTGTTCAGTTCAGTCGCTCTTATGTATAACTGGAGAACAGTTTCCTGGTGAGTATAACTATATGAACATCATCAAGATATAATCGAATACAACCCCAGATACGATTATTGTTTAGTCTATCCATTCAACCTTCTGTTCAATTCAGTCGCTCGTATGTATAACGGAAGAACATTTACCTGGTGAGTATAACTATATAAACCTTATCGAATACAACCCAGATACGATGAATTTTCAATCTATCCATTTAACCTTCTGCTCGATTCGGTCGCTTTTATGTAAAACGGAAGAACAGCTACCTGGTGAGTATTGCTATAAAAATATCATCACGATATCATCGAATACAACTCAGATACAATTATCGCTTCGTCTAACCATTCAACCTTCTGTTCGATTCAGTCGCTAGTATGTGTAACGGAAGTACCGTCACCTGGTAAGTATCACTATATATACAGTATTGCGATATAATCGGATACCAACCAGATACATTGATTGTTCAGTCTATCCATTCAACTTTTAGTTTCGTTTCGGTCGCTCGTATGTAAAACGGGAATACCGTCACCTAGTGTGTATAACTATATACACAGCATAACATCATAATCGAATACAACTCAGATACTATCCATTCAACCTTCTGTTCGATTCGGTTGCTCGTATGTATAACGAAAGAACAGTAACCTGGTGAGTATTTCCATATAAACTTCATCACGATATAATCGAATACAACTCAGATACAATTATCGTTCCGTCTAACCATCCAACCTTATGTTCGATTCAGACGCTCGTATGTGTAACGAAAGAACCGTTACATGGTAGGTGTATCTAAATATACAGCATAACGATATAATCGGAGACAACCCAGATACAATGATTGTTCAATCTATCCATTCAACCTTATGTTCGATTCGGTTGCTCGTATGTATAACGAAAGAACAGTTACCTGGTTAGACTTAATATATAATAATCATCACGAAATAATCGAATACAACCCAGATACGATGATTGTTCAGTCTATCCATACAACCTTCTGTTCAGTTCAGTCGCTCTTATGTATAACTGGAGAATAGTTACCTGGTGAGTATAACTATATAAACATCATCACGATATAATCGAATACAACCCCAGATACGATCATTGTTTAGTCTATCCATTCAACCTTCTGTTCAATTCAGTCGCTCGTATGTATAACGGAAGTACATTTACTTGGTGAGTATAACTATATAAACATAATCGAATACAACTCAGATACGATGATTGTTCAATCTATCCATTCAACCTTATGTTCGATTCGGTTGCTCGTATGTATAACGGAAGAACAGGTACCTGGTGAGTATAACTATATAAACATAATCGAATACAACTCAGATACGATGATTGTTCAATCTATCCATTTAACCTTCTGCTCGATTCGGTCACTTGTATGTTAAACTGAAGGACAGTTACCTGGTGAGTATTGCTATATAAACATAATCACGATATCATCGAATACAACTCAGATACAATTATCGTTTCGTCTAACCATTCAACATTCTGTTCGATTCAGTCGCTAGTATGTATAACGGACGAACAGTTACCTACCTGGTGAGTATAACTATATGAACATAATCGAATACAACCCAGATACAATGATTGTTCAATTCATACTAAATTTAACCTTCTGCTCGATTCGGTCGCTTGTATGTGAAACGGAAAAACAGTTACCTGGTGGGTATTGCTATATAAACATCATCACGATATCATCGAATACAACTCAGATACAATTATCGTTTCGTCTCACCATTTAACATTAAGTTTGATTCAGTCGCTAGTATGTGCAACGGAAGTACCGTCACCTGGTAAGTATCACTATATATACAGTATTGCGATATAATCGGATACCACCCAGATATATTGATTATTCAGTCTATCCATTCAACTTTCTGTTCGTTTCGGTCGCTCGTATGTAAAACGGGAATACCGTCACCTAATGTGTATAACTATATACACAGCATAACATCATAATCGAATACAACCCAGATACTATCCATTCAACCTTCTGTTCGATTCGGTTGCTCGTATGTATAAAGAAAAAACAGTAACCTGGTGAGTATTTCTATATGAACGTCATCACGATATAATCGAATACAACTCAGATACAATGATCATTTCGTCTATTTATCCAAACTTCTGTTCGATTGGGTCGCTCGTATGTATAACGCAAGAACAGTCACCTGGTGATTATTACTATATAAACATCACCACGATATAATCGAATACAACTCAGTTACAATTATTGTTCCGTCTAATCATCCAACCTTATGTTCGATTCAGACGCTCGTATATGTAACGAAAGAACCGTTACATGGTAGGTGTAACTTAATATACAGCATAACGATATAATCGGAGACAACCCAGATACAATGATTGTTCAATCTATCCATTCAACCTTATGTTCGATTCGGTTGCTCGTATGTGTAACAGAAGAACTGTTACCTGGTTAGACATACTATATGATAATCATCACGATATAATCGAATACCACCCAGATACATTGATTGTTCAGTCTATCCATTCAACTTTCTGTTCAGTTCAGTCGCTCTTATGTATTACTGGAGAAGAGTTTCCTGGTGAGTATAACTATATGAACATCATCAAGATATAATCGAAAACAACCCCAGATACGATTATTGTTTAGTCTATCCATTCAACCTTCTGTTCAATTCAGTCGCTCGTATGTATAACGGAAAAACAGGTACCTGGTAAGTATCACTATATATACAGTATTGCGATATAATCGGATACCACCCAGATACATTGATTGTTCAGTCTATCCACTCATTTTTCTGTTCTTTTCGGTCGCTCGTATGTAAAACGGGAATACCGTCATCAAATGTGTATAACTATATACACAGCATAAGATCATAATCGAATACAACCCAGATACTATCCATTCAACCTTCTGTTCGATTCGGTTGCTCGTATGTATAACGAAAGAACAGTAACCTGGTGAGTATTTCTATATAAACTTCATCACGATATAATCGAATACAACTGAGATACAATGATCATTCCGTCTATCCATCCAACCTTCTGTTCGATTGGGTCGCTCGTATGTATAACGCAAGAACAGTCACCTGGTGAGTATTGCTATATAAACATCATCACGATATCATCGAATACATCTCAGATACAATTATCGTTTCGTCTAACCATTCAACATTCTGTTCGATTCAGTCGCTAGTATGTATAACGGAAGAACAGTTACCTGGTGTGTATAACTATATAAACATAATCGAATACAACCCAGATACGATGATTGTTCAATCCATACTAAATTCAACCTTCTGCTCGATTCGGTCGCTTGTATGTAAAACGGAAGAACAGTTACCTGGTGAGTATTGCTATATAAACATCATCACGATATCATCGAATACAACTCAGATACAATTATCGTTTCGTCTTACCATTTAACCTTAAGTTCGATTCAGTCGCTAGTATGTGCAACGGAAGTACCGTCACCTGGTAAGTATCACTATATATACAGTATTGCGATATAATCGGATACCACCCAGATATATTGATTGTTCAGTCTATCCATTCAACCTTCTGTTCGATTCGGTTGCTCGTATGTATAAAGAAAAAACAGTAACCTGGTGAGTATTTCTATATGAACGTCATCACGATATAATCGAATACAACTCAGATACAATGATCATTCCGTCTATTTATCCAAACTTCTGTTCGATTGGGTCGCTCGTATGTATAACGCAAGAACAGTCAACTGGTGAGTATTACTATATAAACATCACCACGATATAATCGAATACAACTCAGTTACAATTATTGTTCCGTTAAATCATCCAACCTTATGTTCGATTCAGACGCTCGTATGTGTAACGAAAGAACCGTTACATGGTAGGTGTAACTTAATATACAGCATAACGATATAATCGGAGACAACCCAGATACAATGATTGTTTAATCTATCCATTCAACCTTATGTTAGATTCGGTTGCTCGTATGTGTAACAGAAGAACTGTTACCTGGTAAGACATACTATATGATAATCATCACGATATAATCGAATACCACCCAGATACATTGATTGTTCAGTCTATCCATTCAACTTTCTGTTCAGTTCAGTCGCTCTTATGTATAACTGGAGAACAGTTTCCTGGTGAGTATAACTATATGAACATCATCAAGATATAATCGAATACAACCCCAGATACGATTATTGTTTAGTCTATCCATTCAACCTTCTGTTCAATTCAGTCGCTCGTATGTATAACGGAAGAACATTTACCTGGTGAGTATAACTATATAAACCTTATCGAATACAACCCAGATACGATGAATTTTCAATCTATCCATTTAACCTTCTGCTCGATTCGGTCGCTTTTATGTAAAACGGAAGAACAGCTACCTGGTGAGTATTGCTATAAAAATATCATCACGATATCATCGAATACAACTCAGATACAATTATCGCTTCGTCTAACCATTCAACCTTCTGTTCGATTCAGTCGCTAGTATGTGTAACGGAAGTACCGTCACCTGGTAAGTATCACTATATATACAGTATTGCGATATAATCGGATACCAACCAGATACATTGATTGTTCAGTCTATCCATTCAACTTTTAGTTTCGTTTCGGTCGCTCGTATGTAAAACGGGAATACCGTCACCTAGTGTGTATAACTATATACACAGCATAACATCATAATCGAATACAACTCAGATACTATCCATTCAACCTTCTGTTCGATTCGGTTGCTCGTATGTATAACGAAAGAACAGTAACCTGGTGAGTATTTCCATATAAACTTCATCACGATATAATCGAATACAACTCAGATACAATTATCGTTCCGTCTAACCATCCAACCTTATGTTCGATTCAGACGCTCGTATGTGTAACGAAAGAACCGTTACATGGTAGGTGTATCTAAATATACAGCATAACGATATAATCGGAGACAACCCAGATACAATGATTGTTCAATCTATCCATTCAACCTTATGTTCGATTCGGTTGCTCGTATGTATAACGAAAGAACAGTTACCTGGTTAGACTTAATATATAATAATCATCACGAAATAATCGAATACAACCCAGATACGATGATTGTTCAGTCTATCCATACAACCTTCTGTTCAGTTCAGTCGCTCTTATGTATAACTGGAGAATAGTTACCTGGTGAGTATAACTATATAAACATCATCACGATATAATCGAATACAACCCCAGATACGATCATTGTTTAGTCTATCCATTCAACCTTCTGTTCAATTCAGTCGCTCGTATGTATAACGGAAGTACATTTACTTGGTGAGTATAACTATATAAACATAATCGAATACAACTCAGATACGATGATTGTTCAATCTATCCATTCAACCTTATGTTCGATTCGGTTGCTCGTATGTATAACGGAAGAACAGGTACCTGGTGAGTATAACTATATAAACATAATCGAATACAACTCAGATACGATGATTGTTCAATCTATCCATTTAACCTTCTGCTCGATTCGGTCACTTGTATGTAAAACTGAAGGACAGTTACCTGGTGAGTATTGCTATATAAACATAATCACGATATCATCGAATACAACTCAGATACAATTATCGTTTCGTCTAACCATTCAACATTCTGTTCGATTCAGTCGCTAGTATGTATAACGGACGAACAGTTACCTACCTGGTGAGTATAACTATATGAACATAATCGAATACAACCCAGATACAATGATTGTTCAATTCATACTAAATTTAACCTTCTGCTCGATTCGGTCGCTTGTATGTGAAACGGAAAAACAGTTACCTGGTGGGTATTGCTATATAAACATCATCACGATATCATCGAATACAACTCAGATACAATTATCGTTTCGTCTCACCATTTAACATTAAGTTTGATTCAGTCGCTAGTATGTGCAACGGAAGTACCGTCACCTGGTAAGTATCACTATATATACAGTATTGCGATATAATCGGATACCACCCAGATATATTGATTATTCAGTCTATCCATTCAACTTTCTGTTCGTTTCGGTCGCTCGTATGTAAAACGGGAATACCGTCACCTAATGTGTATAACTATATACACAGCATAACATCATAATCGAATACAACCCAGATACTATCCATTCAACCTTCTGTTCGATTCGGTTGCTCGTATGTATAAAGAAAAAACAGTAACCTGGTGAGTATTTCTATATGAACGTCATCACGATATAATCGAATACAACTCAGATACAATGATCATTTCGTCTATTTATCCAAACTTCTGTTCGATTGGGTCGCTCGTATGTATAACGCAAGAACAGTCACCTGGTGATTATTACTATATAAACATCACCACGATATAATCGAATACAACTCAGTTACAATTATTGTTCCGTCTAATCATCCAACCTTATGTTCGATTCAGACGCTCGTATATGTAACGAAAGAACCGTTACATGGTAGGTGTAACTTAATATACAGCATAACGATATAATCGGAGACAACCCAGATACAATGATTGTTCAATCTATCCATTCAACCTTATGTTCGATTCGGTTGCTCGTATGTGTAACAGAAGAACTGTTACCTGGTTAGACATACTATATGATAATCATCACGATATAATCGAATACCACCCAGATACATTGATTGTTCAGTCTATCCATTCAACTTTCTGTTCAGTTCAGTCGCTCTTATGTATTACTGGAGAAGAGTTTCCTGGTGAGTATAACTATATGAACATCATCAAGATATAATCGAAAACAACCCCAGATACGATTATTGTTTAGTCTATCCATTCAACCTTCTGTTCAATTCAGTCGCTCGTATGTATAACGGAAAAACAGGTACCTGGTAAGTATCACTATATATACAGTATTGCGATATAATCGGATACCACCCAGATACATTGATTGTTCAGTCTATCCACTCATTTTTCTGTTCTTTTCGGTCGCTCGTATGTAAAACGGGAATACCGTCATCAAATGTGTATAACTATATACACAGCATAAGATCATAATCGAATACAACCCAGATACTATCCATTCAACCTTCTGTTCGATTCGGTTGCTCGTATGTATAACGAAAGAACAGTAACCTGGTGAGTATTTCTATATAAACTTCATCACGATATAATCGAATACAACTGAGATACAATGATCATTCCGTCTATCCATCCAACCTTCTGTTCGATTGGGTCGCTCGTATGTATAACGCAAGAACAGTCACCTGGTGAGTATTGCTATATAAACATCATCACGATATCATCGAATACATCTCAGATACAATTATCGTTTCGTCTAACCATTCAACATTCTGTTCGATTCAGTCGCTAGTATGTATAACGGAAGAACAGTTACCTGGTGTGTATAACTATATAAACATAATCGAATACAACCCAGATACGATGATTGTTCAATCCATACTAAATTCAACCTTCTGCTCGATTCGGTCGCTTGTATGTAAAACGGAAGAACAGTTACCTGGTGAGTATTGCTATATAAACATCATCACGATATCATCGAATACAACTCAGATACAATTATCGTTTCGTCTTACCATTTAACCTTAAGTTTGATTCAGTCGCTAGTATGTGCAACGGAAGTACCGTCACCTGGTAAGTATCACTATATATACAGAATTGCGATATAATCGGATACCACCCAGATACATTGATTGTTCAGTCTATCCATTCAACTTTCTGTTCGTTTCGGTCGCTCGTATGTAAAACGGGAATACCGTCATCTAATGTGTATAACTATATACACAGCATAACATCATAATCGAATACAACCCAGATACTATCCATTCAACCTTCTGTTCGATTCGGTTGCTCGTATGTATAAAGAAAAAACAGTAACCTGGTGAGTATTTCTATATGAACGTCATCAAGATATAATCGAATACAACTCAGATACAATTATCGTTCCGTCTAACCATCCAACCTTATGTTCGATTCAGACGCTCGTATGTGTAACTAAAGAACCGTTACATGGTAGGTGTAACTAAATATACAGCATAACGATATAATCGGAGACAACCCAGATACAATGATTGTTTAATCTATCAATTCAACCTTATGTTAGATTCGGTTGCTCGTATGTGTAACAGAAGAACTGTTACCTGGTAAGACATACTATATGATAATCATCACGATATAATCGAATACCACCCAGATACATTGATTGTTCAGTCTATCCATTCAACTTTCTGTTCAGTTCAGTCGCTCTTATGTATAACTGGAGAACAGTTTCCTGGTGAGTATAACTATATGAACATCATCAAGATATAATCGAATACAACCCCAGATACGATTATTGTTTAGTCTATCCATTCAACCTTCTGTTCAATTCAGTCGCTCGTATGTATAACGGAAGAAAATTTACCTGGTGAGTATAACTATATAAACCTTATCGAATACAACCCAGATACGATGAATTTTCAATCTATCCATTTAACCTTCTGCTCGATTCGGTCGCTTTTATGTAAAACGGAAGAACAGCTACCTGGTGAGTATTGCTATAAAAATATCATCACGATATCATCGAATACAACTCAGATACAATTATCGCTTCGTCTAACCATTCAACCTTCTGTTCGATTCAGTCGCTAGTATGTGTAACGGAAGTACCGTCACCTGGTAAGTATCACTATATATACAGTATTGCGATATAATCGGATACCAACCAGATACATTGATTGTTCAGTCTATCCATTCAACTTTTAGTTTCGTTTCGGTCGCTCGTATGTAAAACGGGAATACCGTCACCTAGTGTGTATAACTATATACACAGCATAACATCATAATCGAATACAACTCAGATACTTTCCATTCAACCTTCTGTTCGATTCGGTTGCTCGTATGTATAACGAAAGAACAGTAACCTGGTGAGTATTTCTATATAAACTTCATCACGATATAATCGAATACAACTCAGATACAATGATCATTCCGTCTATCCATCTAACCTTCTGTTCGATTGGTTTGCTCGTACGTATAACGCAAGAACAGTCACCTGGTGAGTATTACTATATAAACATTCCCACGATATAATCGAATACAACTCAGTTACAATTATCGTTCCGTCTAACCATCCAACCTTATGTTCGATTCAGACGCTCGTATGTGTAACGAAAGAACCGTTACATGGTAGGTGTATCTAAATATACAGCATAACGATATAATCGGAGACAACCCAGATACAATGATTGTTCAATCTATCCATTCAACCTTATGTTCGATTCGGTTGCTCGTATGTATAACGAAAGAACAGTTACCTGGTTAGACATAATATATAATAATCATCAGGAAATAATCGAATACAACCCAGATACGATGATTGTTCAGTCTATCCATACAACCTTCTGTTCAGTTCAGTCGCTCTTATGTATAACTGGAGAATAGTTACCTGGTGAGTATAACTATATAAACATCATCACGATATAATCGAATACAACCCCAGATACGATCATTGTTTAGTCTATCCATTCAACCTTCTGTTCAATTCAGTCGCTCGTATGTATAACGGAAGTACATTTACTTGGTGAGTATAACTATATAAACATAATCGAATACAACTCAGATACGATGATTGTTCAATCTATCCATTCAACCTTATGTTCGATTCGGTTTCTCGTATGTATAACGGAAGAACAGGTACCTGGTGAGTATAACTATATAAACATAATCGAATACAACTCAGATACGATGATTGTTTAATCTATCCATTTAACCTTCTGCTCGATTCGGTCACTTGTATGTAAAACTGAAGGACAGTTACCTGGTGAGTATTGCTATATAAACATCATCACGATATCATCGAATACAACTCAGATACAATTATCGTTTCGTCTAACCATTCAACATTCTGTTCGATTCAGTCGCTAGTATGTATAACGGACGAACAGTTACCTGGTGAGTATAACTATATGAACATAATCGAATACAACCCAGATACGATGATTGTTCAATTCATACTAAATTTAACCTTCTGCTCGATTCGGTCGCTTGTATGTGAAACGGAAAAACAGTTACCTGGTGAGTATTGCTATATAAACATCATCACGATATCATCGAATACAACTCAGATACAATTATCGTTTCGTCTCACCATTTAACCTTAAGTTCGATTCAGTCGCTAGTATGTGCAACGGAAGTACCGTCACCTGGTAAGTATCACTATATATACAGTATTGCGATATAATCGGATACCACCCAGATATATTGATTGTTCAGTCTATCCATTCAACTTTCTGTTCGTTTCGGTTGCTCGTATGTATAAAGAAAAAACAGTAACCTGGTGAGTATTTCTATATGAACGTCATCACGATATAATCGAATACAACTCAGATACAATGATCATTTCGTCTATTTATCCAAACTTCTGTTCGATTGGGTCGCTCGTATGTATAACGCAAGAACAGTCACCTGGTGAGTATTACTATATAAACATCACCACGATATAATCGAATACAACTCAGTTACAATTATTGTTCCGTCTAATCATCCAACCTTATGTTCGATTCAGACGCTCGTATGTGTAACGAAAGAACCGTTACATGGTAGGTGTAACTTAATATACAGCATAACGATATAATCGGAGACAACCCAGATACAATGATTGTTCAATCTATCCATTCAACCTTATGTTCGATTCGGTTGCTCGTATGTGTAACAGAAGAACTGTTACCTGGTTAGACATACTATATGATAATCATCACGATATAATCGAATACTACCCAGATACATTGATTGTTCAGTCTATCCATTCAACTTTCTGTTCAGTTCAGTCGCTCTTATGTATTACTGGAGAAAAGTTTCCTGGTGAGTATAACTATATGAACATCATCAAGATATAATCGAAAACAACCCCAGATACGATTATTGTTTAGTCTATCCATTCAACCTTCTGTTCAATTCAGTCGCTCGTATGTATAACGGAAGAACAGGTACCTGGTGAGTATAACTATATAAACATAATCAAATACAACCCAGATACGATGATTGTTCAATCTATACATTTAACCTTCTACTCGATTCGGTCGCTTGTATGTGAAACGGAAGAATAGTTACCTGGTTATTATTGCTATATAAACATCATCACGATATCATCGGATACAACTCAGATACAATTATCGTTTCGTCTAACCATTCAACCTTCTGTTCGATTCAGTCGCTAGTATGTGTAACGGAAGTACCGTCACCTGGTAAGTATCACTATATATACAGTATTGCGATATAATCGGATACCACCCAGATACATTGATTGTTCAGTCTATCCATTCATTTTTCTGTTCTTTTCGGTCGCTCGTATGTAAAACGGGAATACCGTCATCAAATGTGTATAACTATATACACAGCATAAGATCATAATCGAATACAACCCAGATACTATCCATTCAACCTTCTGTTCGATTCGGTTGCTCGTATGTATAACGAAAGAACAGTAACCTGGTGAGTATTTCTATATAAACTTCATCACGATATAATCGAATACAACTGGGATACAATGATCATTCCGTCTATCCATCCAACCTTCTGTTTGATTGGGTCGCTCGTATGTATAACGCAAGAACAGTCACCTGGTGAGTATTACTATATAAACATCACCACGATTAAATAGAATACAACTCAGTTACAATTATCGTTCCGTCTAATCATCCAACCTTATGTTCGATGCATACGCTCGTATGTGTAACTAAAGAACCGTTACATGGTAGGTGTAACTAAATATACAGCATAACGATATAATCGGAGACAACCCAGATACAATGATTGTTCAATCTATCCATTCAACCTTATGTTCGATTCGGTTGCTCGTATGTGTAACAGAAGAACTGTTACATGGTAAGACATACTATATGATAATCATCACGATATAATCGAATACAACCCAGATACAATGATTGTTCAGTCTATCCATTCAACCTTCTGTTTAGTTCAGTCGCTCTCATGTATAACTGGAGAACAGTTACCTGGTGAGTATAACTATATAAACATCATCACGATATCATCGAATACAACCCCAGATACGATCATTGTTTAGTCTATCCATTCAACCTTTTGTTCAATTCAGTCGCTCGTATGTATAACGGAAGAACAGTTACCTGGTGAGTATAACTATATAAACATAATCGAATACAACCCAGATACGATGATTGTTCAATCTATCTATTTAACCTTCTGCTCGATGCGGTCGCTTGTATGTAAAACGTAAGAACAGTTACCTGGTGAGTATTGCTATAAACATCATCACGATATCATCGAATACAACTCAGATACAATTATCGCTTCGTCTAACCATTTAACCTTCTGTTCGATTCAGTCGCTAGTATGTGTAATGGAAGTACCGTCACCTGGTAAGTATCACTATATATACAGTATTGTGATATAATCGGATACCAACCAGATACATTGATTGTTCAGTCTATCCATTCAACTTTCTGTTCGTTTCGGTCGCTCGTATGTAAAACGGGAATACCGTCACCTAGTGTGTATAACTATATACACAGCATAACATCATAATCGAATACAACCCAGATACCATCCATTCAACCTTCTGTTCGATTCGGTTGCTCGTATGTATAACGAAAGAACAGTAACCTGGTGAGTATTTCTATATGAACTTCATCACGATATAATCGAATAAAACTCAGATACAATGATCATTCCGTCTATCCATCCAACCTTCTGTTCGATTGGGTCGCTCGTACGTATAACGCAAGAACAGTCACCTGGTGTGTATTACTATATAAACATTACCACGATATAATCGAATACAACTCAGTTACAATTATCGTTCCGTCTAACCAATCCAACTTTATGTTCGATTCAGACGCTCGTATGTGTAACGAAAGAACCGTTACATGGTAGGTGTATCTAATTATACAGCATAACGATATAATCGTAGACAACCCAGATACAATGATTGTTCAATCTATCCATTCAACCTTATGTTCGATTCGGTTGCTCGTATGTGTAACAGAAGAACTGTTACCTGGTTAGACATACTATATGATAATCATCACGATATAATCGAATACTACCCAGATACATTGATTGTTCAGTCTATCCATTCAACTTTCTGTTCAGTTCAGTCGCTCTTATGTATTACTGGAGAAAAGTTTCCTGGTGAGTATAACTATATGAACATCATCAAGATATAATCGAAAACAACCCCAGATACGATTATTGTTTAGTCTATCCATTCAACCTTCTGTTCAATTCAGTCGCTCGTATGTATAACGGAAGAACAGGTACCTGGTGAGTATAACTATATAAACATAATCAAATACAACCCAGATACGATGATTGTTCAATCTATACATTTAACCTTCTGCTCGATTCGGTCGCTTGTATGTGAAACGGAAGAATAGTTACCTGGTTATTATTGCTATATAAACATCATCACGATATCATCGGATACAACTCAGATACAATTATCGTTTCGTCTAACCATTCAACCTTCTGTTCGATTCAGTCGCTAGTATGTGTAACGGAAGTACCGTCACCTGGTAAGTATCACTATATATACAGTATTGCGATATAATCGGATACCACCCAGATACATTGATTGTTCAGTCTATCCATTCATTTTTCTGTTCTTTTCGGTCGCTCGTATGTAAAACGGGAATACCGTCATCAAATGTGTATAACTATATACACAGCATAAGATCATAATCGAATACAACCCAGATACTATCCATTCAACCTTCTGTTCGATTCGGTTGCTCGTATGTATAACGAAAGAACAGTAACCTGGTGAGTATTTCTATATAAACTTCATCACGATATAATCGAATACAACTGGGATACAATGATCATTCCGTCTATCCATCCAACCTTCTGTTTGATTGGGTCGCTCGTATGTATAACGCAAGAACAGTCACCTGGTGAGTATTACTATATAAACATCACCACGATTAAATAGAATACAACTCAGTTACAATTATCGTTCCGTCTAATCATCCAACCTTATGTTCGATGCATACGCTCGTATGTGTAACTAAAGAACCGTTACATGGTAGGTGTAACTAAATATACAGCATAACGATATAATCGGAGACAACCCAGATACAATGATTGTTCAATCTATCCATTCAACCTTATGTTCGATTCGGTTGCTCGTATGTGTAACAGAAGAACTGTTACATGGTAAGACATACTATATGATAATCATCACGATATAATCGAATACAACCCAGATACAATGATTGTTCAGTCTATCCATTCAACCTTCTGTTTAGTTCAGTCGCTCTCATGTATAACTGGAGAACAGTTACCTGGTGAGTATAACTATATAAACATCATCACGATATCATCGAATACAACCCCAGATACGATCATTGTTTAGTCTATCCATTCAACCTTTTGTTCAATTCAGTCGCTCGTATGTATAACGGAAGAACAGTTACCTGGTGAGTATAACTATATAAACATAATCGAATACAACCCAGATACGATGATTGTTCAATCTATCTATTTAACCTTCTGCTCGATGCGGTCGCTTGTATGTAAAACGTAAGAACAGTTACCTGGTGAGTATTGCTATAAACATCATCACGATATCATCGAATACAACTCAGATACAATTATCGCTTCGTCTAACCATTTAACCTTCTGTTCGATTCAGTCGCTAGTATGTGTAATGGAAGTACCGTCACCTGGTAAGTATCACTATATATACAGTATTGTGATATAATCGGATACCAACCAGATACATTGATTGTTCAGTCTATCCATTCAACTTTCTGTTCGTTTCGGTCGCTCGTATGTAAAACGGGAATACCGTCACCTAGTGTGTATAACTATATACACAGCATAACATCATAATCGAATACAACCCAGATACCATCCATTCAACCTTCTGTTCGATTCGGTTGCTCGTATGTATAACGAAAGAACAGTAACCTGGTGAGTATTTCTATATGAACTTCATCACGATATAATCGAATAAAACTCAGATACAATGATCATTCCGTCTATCCATCTAACCTTCTGTTCGATTGGGTCGCTCGTACGTATAACGCAAGAACAGTCACCTGGTGTGTATTACTATATAAACATTACCACGATATAATCGAATACAACTCAGTTACAATTATCGTTCCGTCTAACCAATCCAACTTTATGTTCGATTCAGACGCTCGTATGTGTAACGAAAGAACCGTTACATGGTAGGTGTATCTAATTATACAGCATAACGATATAATCGTAGACAACCCAGATACAATGATTGTTCAATCTATCCATTCAACCTCATGTTCGATTCGGTTGCTCGTATGTAAAACGGAAGAACAGTTACCTGGTTAGACATAATATATAATAATCATCACGAAATAATCGAATACAACCCAGAAACGATGATTGTTCAGTCTATCTATACAACTTTCTGTTCAGTTCAGTCGCTCTTATGTATAACTGGAGAACAGTTACCTGGTGAGTATAACTATATAAACATCATCACGATATAATCGAATACAACCCCAGATACGGTCATTGTTTAGTCTATCCATTCAACCTTCTGTTCAATTCAGTCGCTCGTATGTATAAAGGAAGAACAGTTACTTGGTGAGTATAACTATATAAACATAATCGAATACAACTCAGATACGATGATTTTTCAATCTATCCATTCAACCTTATGTTCGATTCGGTTGCTCGTATGTATAACGAAAGAACAGGTACCTGGTGAGTATAACTATATGAACATAATCGAATACAACTCAGATACGATGATTGTTCAATCTATCCATTTAACCTTCTGCTCGATTCGGTCACTTGTATGTAAAACTGAAGGACAGTTACCTGGTGAGTATTGCTATATAAACATCATCACGATATCATCGAATACATCTCAGATACAATTATCGTTTCGTCTAACCATTCAACATTCTGTTCGATTCAGTCGCTAGTATGTATAACGGAAGAACAGTTACCTGGTGTGTATAACTATATAAACATAATCGAATACAACCCAGATACGATGATTGTTCAATCCATACTAAATTCAACCTTCTGCTCGATTCGGTCGCTTGTATGTAAAACGGAAGAACAGTTACCTGGTGAGTATTGCTATATAAACATCATCACGATATCATCGAATACAACTCAGATACAATTATCGTTTCGTCTTACCATTTAACCTTAAGTTTGATTCAGTCGCTAGTATGTGCAACGGAAGTACCGTCACCTGGTAAGTATCACTATATATACAGAATTGCGATATAATCGGATACCACCCAGATACATTGATTGTTCAGTCTATCCATTCAACTTTCTGTTCGTTTCGGTCGCTCGTATGTAAAACGGGAATACCGTCATCTAATGTGTATAACTATATACACAGCATAACATCATAATCGAATACAACCCAGATACTATCCATTCAACCTTCTGTTCGATTCGGTTGCTCGTATGTATAAAGAAAAAACAGTAACCTGGTGAGTATTTCTATATGAACGTCATCACGATATAATCGAATACAACTCAGATACAATTATCGTTCCGTCTAACCATCCAACCTTATGTTCGATTCAGACGCTCGTATGTGTAACGAAAGAACAGTTACATGGTAGGTGTATCTAAATATACAGCATAAAGATATAATCGGAGACAACCCAGATACAATGATTGTTCAATCTATCCATTCAACCTTATGTTCGATTCAGTTGCTCGTATGTGTAACAGAAGAACTGTAACCTGGTTAGACATACTATATGATAATCATCACGATATAATCGAATACAACCCAGATACAATGATTGTTCAGTCTATCCATTCAACCTTCTGCTCCATTCGGTCGCTTTTATGTAAAACGGAAGAACAGTTACCTGGTGAGTATTGCTATATATACATCATCACGATATCATCGAATACAACTCAGATACAATTATCGCTTCGTCTAACCATTTAACCTTCTGTTCGATTCAGTCGCTAGTATGTGTAACGGAAGTACCGTCACCTGGTAAGTATCACTATATATACAGTATTGCGATATAATCGGATACCAACCAGATACATTGATTGTTCAGTCTATTCATTCAACTTTCTGTTCGTTTCGGTCGCTCGTATGTAAAACGGGAATACCGTCACCTAGTATGTATAACTATATACACAGCATAACATCATAATCGAATACAACTCAGATACTATCCATTCAACCTTCTGTTCGATTCGGTTGCTCGTATGTATAACGAAAGAACAGTAACCTGGTGAGTATTCCTATATAAACTTCATCACGATATAATCGAATACAACTCAGATACAATGATCATTCCGTCTATCCATCTAACCTTCTGTTCGATTGGGTCGCTCGTACGTATAACGCAAGAACAGTCACCTGGTGAGTATTACTATATGAACATTCCCACGATATAATCGAATACAACTCAGTTACAATTATCGTTCCGTCTAACCATTCAACCTTATGTTCGATTCAGACGCTCGTATGTGTAACGAAAGAACCGTTACATGGTAGGTGTATCTAAATATACAACATAACGATATAATCGGAGACAACCCAGATACAATGATTGTTCAATCTATCCATTCAACCTTATGTTCGATTCGGTTGCTCGTATGTATAACGGAAGAACAGTTACCTGGTTAGACATAATATATAATAATCATTACGAAATAATCGAATACAACCCAGATACGATGATTGTTCAGTCTATCTATACAACCTTCTGTTCAGTTCAGTCGCTCTTATGTATAACTGGAGAACAGTTACCTGGTGAGTATAACTGTATGAACATCATCACGATATAATCGAATACAACCCCAGATACGATCATTGTTTAGTATATCCATTCAACCTTCTGTTCAATTCAGTCGCTCGTATGTATAACGGAAGAACAGTTACTTGGTGAGTATAACTATATAAACATAATCGAATACAACTCAGATACGATGATTGTTCAATCTATCCATTCAACCTTATGTTCGATTCGGTTGCTCGTATGTATATCGGAAGAACAGGTACCTGGTGAGTATAACTATATAAACATAATCGAATACAACTCAGATACGATGATTGTTCAATCTATCCATTTAACCTTCTGCTCGATTCGGTCGCTTGTATGTAAAACGGAAGAACAGTTACCTGGTGAGTATTGCTATACAAACATCATCACGATATCATCGAATACAACTCAGAGATACAATTATCGTTTCGTCTAACCATTTAACCTTCTGTTCGATTCAGTCGCTAGTATGTGTAACGGAAGTACCGTCACCTGGTAAGTATCACTATATATACAGTATTGCGATATAATCGGATACCACCCAGATACATTGATTGTTCAGTCTATCCATTCAACTTTCTGTTCGTTTCGGTCGCTCGTAAGTAAAACGGGAATACCGTCACCTCATGTGTATAACTATATACACAGCATAACATCATAATCGAATACAGCCCAGATACTATCCATTCAACCTTCTGTTCGATTCGGTTGATCGTATGTATAACGAAAGAACAGTAACCTGGTGAGTATTCCTTTATGAACGTCATCACGATATAATCAAATACAACTCAGATACAATGATCATTCCGTCTATCCATCCAACCTTCTGTTCGATTGGGTCGCTCGTATGTATAACGCAAGAACAGTCACCTGGTGAGTATTACTATATAAACATCACCACGATATAATCGAATACAACTCAGTTACAATTATAGTTTCGTCTAACCATCCAACTTTATGTTCGATTCAGATGCTCGTATGTGTAACGAAAGAACCGTTACATGGTAATTGTAACTAAATATACAGCATAACGATATAATCGGAGATAACCCAGATACAATGATTGTTCAATCAATATCCATCCAACCTTATGTTCGATTCGGTTGCTCGTATGTATAACGAAAGAACTGTTATCTGGTTAGACATACTATATGATAATAATCACGATATAATCAAATACAACCCCAGATACGATTATTGTTTAGTCTATCCATTCAACTTTCTGTTCAATTCAGTCGTTCTTATGAAAAACGAAAGAACAGTTACCTGGTGAGTATAACTATATAAACCTAATCCAATACAACCCAGATACGATGAATTTTCAATCTATTCATTTAACCTTCTTCTCGATTCGGTCGCTTTTATGTAAAACGGAAGAACAGTTACCTGGTGAGTATCGCTATATAAACATCATCACGATATCATCGAATACAACTCAGAGATACAATTATCGTTTCGTCTAACCATTCAACCTGCTGTTCGATTCAGTCTCTAGTATGTGTAACGGAAGTACCGTCACCTGGTAAGTATCACTGAATATACAGTATTGCGATATAATCGGATACCACCCAGATACATTGATTGTTCAGTCTATCCATCCAACTTTCTGTTCAGTTTAGTCGCTCTTATGTATAACTGGAGAACAGTTTCCTGGTGAGTATAGGTATATGAACATCATCAAGATATAATCGAATACAACCCCAGATACGATTATTGTTTAGTCTATCCATTCAACCTTCTGTTCAATTCAGTCGCTCGTATGTATAACGAAAGAACAGTTACCTGCTGAGTATAACTATATAAACATAATCGAATACAACCCAGATACGATGATTGTTCAATCTCTACTGAATTTAAGCTTCTGCTCGATTCGGTCGCTTGTATGTAAAACGGAAGAACAGTTACCTGGTGAGTATCGCTATATAAACATCATCACGATATCATCGAAAACAACTCAGAGATACAATTATCGTTTCGTCTAACCATTTAACCTTCTGTTCGATTCAGTCTCTAGTATGTGTAACGGAAGTACCGTCACCTGGTAAGTATCACTGTATATACAGTATTGCGATATAATCGGATACCACCCAGATACATTGATTGTTCAGTCTATCCATTCAACTTTCTGTTCGTTTCGGTCGCTCGTATGTAAAACGGGAATATTGTCACCTAATGTGTATAACTATATACACAGCATAACATCATAATCGAATACAACCCAGATACTATCCATTCAACCTTCTGTTCGATTCGGTTGCTCGTATGTATAACGAAAGAACAGTAACCTGGTGAGTATTTCTATATGAACGTCATCACGATATAATCGAATACAACTCAGATACAATGATTATTCCGTCTATCCATCCAACCTTCTGTTCGATTGGGTCGCTCGTATGTATAACGCAAGAACAGTCACCTGGTGAGTATTACTATATAAACATTCCCACGATATAATCGAATACAACTCAGTTACAATTATCGTTCCGTCTAACCATCCAACCTTATGTTCGATTCAGACGCTCGTATGTGTAACGAAAGAACCGTTACATGGTAGGTGTATCTAAATATACAGCAAAACGATATAATCGGAGACAACCCAGATACAATGATTGTTCTATCTATCCATTCAACCTTATGTTCGATTCGGTTGCTCGTATGTATAACGGAAGAACAGTTACCTGGTTAGACATAATATATAATAATCATCACGAAATAATCGAATACAACCCAGATACGATGATTGTTCAGTCTATCTAAACAACCTTCTGTTCAGTTCAGTCGCTCTTATGTATAACTGGAGAACAGCTACCTGGTGAGTATAACTATATAAACATCATCACGATATAATCGAATACAACCCCAGATACGATCATTCAACCTTCTGTTCAATTCAGTCGCTCGTATGTATAACGGAAGAACAGTTACTTGGTGAGTATAACTATATAAACATAATCGAATACAACTCAGATACGATGATTGTTCAATCTATCCATTCAACCTTATGTTCGATTCGGTTGCTCGTATGTATAACGAAAGAACAGGTACCTGGTGAGTATAACTATATAATCATAATCGAATACAACTCAGATACGATGATTGTTCAATCTATCCATTTAACCTTCTGCTCGATTCGGTCACTTGTATGTAAAACTGAAGGACAGTTACCTGGTGAGTATTGCTATATAAATATCATCACGATATCATCGAATACAACTCAGATACAATTATCGTTTCGTCTAACCATTCAACATTCTGTTCGATTCAGTCGCTAGTATGTATAACGGAAGAACAGTTACCTGGTGAGTATAACTATATAAACATAATCGAATACAACCCAGATACGATGATTGTTCAATCCATACTAAATTCAACCTTCTGCTCGATTTGGCCGCTTGTATGTAAAACGGAAGAACAGTTACCTGGTGAGTATTGCTATATAAACGTCATCACGATATCATCGAATACAACTCAAATACAATTATCGTTTCGTCTCACCATTTAACCTTAAGTTCGATTCAGTCGCTAGTATGTGCAACGGAAGTACCGTCACCTGGTTAGTATCACTATATATACAGAATTGCGATATAATCGGATACCACCCAGATACATTGATTGTTCAGTCTATCCATTCAACTTTCTGTTCGTTTCGGTCGCTCGTATGTAAAACGGGAATACCGTCACCTAATGTGTATAACTATATACACAGCATAACATCATAATCGAATACAACCCATATACTATCCATTCAACCTTTCGTTCGATTCGGTTGCTCGTATGTATAAAGAAAAAACAGTAACCTGGTGAGTATTTCTATATGAACGTCATCACGATATAATCGAATACAACTCAGATACAATGATCATTCCGTCTATCCATCCAAACTTCTGTTCGATTGGGTCGCTCGTATGTATAACGCAAGAACAGTCACCTGGTGAGTATTACTATATAAACATCACCACGATATAATCGAATACAACTCAGTTACAATTATTGTTCCGTCTAATCATCCAACCTTATGTTCGATTCAGTTGCTCGTATGTGTAACAAAGAACTGTTACCTGGTTAGACATACGATATGATAATCATCACGATATAATCGAATACAACCCAGATACAATGATTGTCCAGTCTATCCATTCAACCTTCTGTTCAGTTCAGTCGCTCTCATGTATAACTGGAGAACAGTTACCTGGTGAGTATAACTATATAAACATCATCACGATATAATCGAATACAACCCCAGATACGATTATTGTTTAGTCTATCCATTCAACCTTCTGTTCAATTCAGTCGTTCTTATGTATAACGGAAAAACAGTTACCTGGTGAGTATAACTATATAAACCTAATCGAATACAACCCAGATACGATGAATTTTCAATCTATCTATTTAACCTTCTGCTCGATTTGGTCGCTTTTATGTAAAACGGAAGAACAGTTACCTGGTGAGTATTGCTATATAAACATCATCACGATATCATCGAATACAACTCAGATACAATTATCGCTTCGTCTAACCATTTAACCTTCTGTTCGATTCAGTCGCTAGTATGTGTAACGGAAGTACCGTCACCTGGTAAGTATCACTATATATACAGTATTGCGATATAATCGGATACCAACCAGATACATTGATTGTTCAGTCTATCCATTCAACTTTCTGTTCGTTTCGGTCGCTCGTATGTAAAACGAAAATACCGTCACCTAGTGTGTATAACTATATACACAGCATAACATCATAATCGAATACAACTCAGATACTATCCATTCAACCTTCTGTTCGATTCAGTTGCTCGTATGTGTAACAGAAGAACTGTTATCTGGTGAGTATTTCTATATAAACTTCATCACGATATAATCGAATAGAACTCAGATACAATGATCATTTCGTTTATCCATCTAACCTTCTGTTCGATTGGGTCGCTCGTACGTATAACGAAAGAACAGTCACCTGGTGAGTATTACTATATAAACATTCCCACGATATAATCGAATACAACTCAGTTACAATTATCGTTCCGTCTAACCATCCAACCTTATGTTCGATTCAGACGCTCGTATGTGTAACGAAAGAACCGTTACATGGTAGGTGTATCTAAATATACAGCAAAACGATATAATCGGAGACAACCCAGATACAATGATTGTTCTATCTATCCATTCAACCTTATGTTCGATTCGGTTGCTCGTATGTATAACGGAAGAACAGTTACCTGGTTAGACATAATATATAATAATCATCACGAAATAATCGAATACAACCCAGATACGATGATTGTTCAGTCTATCTAAACAACCTTCTGTTCAGTTCAGTCGCTCTTATGTATAACTGGAGAACAGCTACCTGGTGAGTATAACTATATAAACATCATCACGATATAATCGAATACAACCCCAGATACGATCATTCAACCTTCTGTTCAATTCAGTCGCTCGTATGTATAACGGAAGAACAGTTACTTGGTGAGTATAACTATATAAACATAATCGAATACAACTCAGATACGATGATTGTTCAATCTATCCATTCAACCTTATGTTCGATTCGGTTGCTCGTATGTATAACGAAAGAACAGGTACCTGGTGAGTATAACTATATAATCATAATCGAATACAACTCAGATACGATGATTGTTCAATCTATCCATTTAACCTTCTGCTCGATTCGGTCACTTGTATGTAAAACTGAAGGACAGTTACCTGGTGAGTATTGCTATATAAATATCATCACGATATCATCGAATACAACTCAGATACAATTATCGTTTCGTCTAACCATTCAACATTCTGTTCGATTCAGTCGCTAGTATGTATAACGGAAGAACAGTTACCTGGTGAGTATAACTATATAAACATAATCGAATACAACCCAGATACGATGATTGTTCAATCCATACTAAATTCAACCTTCTGCTCGATTTGGCCGCTTGTATGTAAAACGGAAGAACAGTTACCTGGTGAGTATTGCTATATAAACGTCATCACGATATCATCGAATACAACTCAAATACAATTATCGTTTCGTCTCACCATTTAACCTTAAGTTCGATTCAGTCGCTAGTATGTGCAACGGAAGTACCGTCACCTGGTTAGTATCACTATATATACAGAATTGCGATATAATCGGATACCACCCAGATACATTGATTGTTCAGTCTATCCATTCAACTTTCTGTTCGTTTCGGTCGCTCGTATGTAAAACGGGAATACCGTCACCTAATGTGTATAACTATATACACAGCATAACATCATAATCGAATACAACCCATATACTATCCATTCAACCTTTCGTTCGATTCGGTTGCTCGTATGTATAAAGAAAAAACAGTAACCTGGTGAGTATTTCTATATGAACGTCATCACGATATAATCGAATACAACTCAGATACAATGATCATTCCGTCTATCCATCCAAACTTCTGTTCGATTGGGTCGCTCGTATGTATAACGCAAGAACAGTCACCTGGTGAGTATTACTATATAAACATCACCACGATATAATCGAATACAACTCAGTTACAATTATTGTTCCGTCTAATCATCCAACCTTATGTTCGATTCAGTTGCTCGTATGTGTAACAAAGAACTGTTACCTGGTTAGACATACGATATGATAATCATCACGATATAATCGAATACAACCCAGATACAATGATTGTCCAGTCTATCCATTCAACCTTCTGTTCAGTTCAGTCGCTCTCATGTATAACTGGAGAACAGTTACCTGGTGAGTATAACTATATAAACATCATCACGATATAATCGAATACAACCCCAGATACGATTATTGTTTAGTCTATCCATTCAACCTTCTGTTCAATTCAGTCGTTCTTATGTATAACGGAAAAACAGTTACCTGGTGAGTATAACTATATAAACCTAATCGAATACAACCCAGATACGATGAATTTTCAATCTATCTATTTAACCTTCTGCTCGATTTGGTCGCTTTTATGTAAAACGGAAGAACAGTTACCTGGTGAGTATTGCTATATAAACATCATCACGATATCATCGAATACAACTCAGATACAATTATCGCTTCGTCTAACCATTTAACCTTCTGTTCGATTCAGTCGCTAGTATGTGTAACGGAAGTACCGTCACCTGGTAAGTATCACTATATATACAGTATTGCGATATAATCGGATACCAACCAGATACATTGATTGTTCAGTCTATCCATTCAACTTTCTGTTCGTTTCGGTCGCTCGTATGTAAAACGAAAATACCGTCACCTAGTGTGTATAACTATATACACAGCATAACATCATAATCGAATACAACTCAGATACTATCCATTCAACCTTCTGTTCGATTCAGTTGCTCGTATGTGTAACAGAAGAACTGTTATCTGGTGAGTATTTCTATATAAACTTCATCACGATATAATCGAATAGAACTCAGATACAATGATCATTTCGTTTATCCATCTAACCTTCTGTTCGATTGGGTCGCTCGTACGTATAACGAAAGAACAGTCACCTGGTGAGTATTACTATATAAACATTCCCACGATATAATCGAATACAACTCAGTTACAATTATCGTTCCGTCTAACCATCCAACCTTATGTTCGATTCAGACGCTCGTATGTGTAACGAAAGAACCGTTACATGGTAGGTGTATCTAAATATACAGCAAAACGATATAATCGGAGACAACCCAGATACAATGATTGTTCTATCTATCCATTCAACCTTATGTTCGATTCGGTTGCTCGTATGTATAACGGAAGAACAGTTACCTGGTTAGACATAATATATAATAATCATCACGAAATAATCGAATACAACCCAGATACGATGATTGTTCAGTCTATCTAAACAACCTTCTGTTCAGTTCAGTCGCTCTTATGTATAACTGGAGAACAGTTACCTGGTGAGAATAACTATATAAACATCATCACGATATAATAGAATACAACCCCAGATACGATCATTCAACCTTCTGTTCAATTCAGTCGCTCGTATGTATAACGGAAGAACAGTTACTTGGTGAGTATAACTATATAAACATAATCGAATACAACTCAGATACGATGATTGTTCAATCTATCCAGTCAACCTTATGTTTGATTCGGTTGCTCGTATGTATAACGAAAGAACAGGTACCTGGTGAGTATAACTATATAATCATAATCGAATACAACTCAGATACGATGATTGTTCAATCTATCCATTTAACCTTCTGCTCGATTCGGTCACTTGTATGTAAAACTGAAGGACAGTTACCTGGTGAGTATTGCTATATAAATATCATCACGATATCATCGAATACAACTCAGATACAATCATCGTTTCGTCTAACCATTCAACATTCTGTTCGATTCAGTCACTAGTATGTATAACGGAAGAACAGTTACCTGGTGAGTATAACTATATAAACATAATCGAATACAACCCAGATACGATGATTGTTCAATCCATACTAAATTCAACCTTCTGCTCGATTTGGCTGCTTGTATGTAAAACGGAAGAACAGTTACCTGGTGAGTATTGCTATATAAACGTCATCACGATATCATCGAATACAACTCAAATACAATTATCGTTTCGTCTCACCATTTAACCTTAAGTTCGATTCAGTCGCTAGTATGTGCAACGGAAGTACCGTCACCTGGTTAGTATCACTATATATACAGAATTGCGATATAATCGGATACCACCCAGATACATTGATTGTTCAGTCTATCCATTCAACTTTCTGTTCGTTTCGGTCGCTCGTATGTAAAACGGGAATACCGTCACCTAATGTGTATAACTATATACACAGCATAACATCATAATCGAATACAACCCATATACTATCCATTCAACCTTTCGTTCGATTCGGTTGCTCGTATGTATAAAGAAAAAACAGTAACCTGGTGAGTATTTCTATATGAACGTCATCACGATATAATCGAATACAACTCAGATACAATGATCATTCCGTCTATCCATCCAAACTTCTGTTCGATTGGGTCGCTCGTATGTATAACGCAAGAACAGTCACCTGGTGAGTATTACTATATAAACATTACCACGATATAATCGAATACAACTCAGTTACAATTATTGTTCCGTCTAATCATCCAACCTTATGTTCGATTCAGATGCTCGTATGTGTAACAAAGAACTGTTACCTGGTTAGACATACGATATGATAATCATCACGATATAATCGAATACAACCCAGATACAATGATTGTCCAGTCTATCCATTCAACCTTCTGTTCAGTTCAGTCGCTCTCATGTATAACTGGAGAACAGTTACCTGGTGAGTATAACTATATAAACATCATCACGATATAATCGAATACAACCCCAGATACGATCATTGTTTAGTCTATCAATTCAACCTTCTGTTCAATTCAGTCGCTCGTATGTATAACGGAAGAACAGGTACCTGGTGAGTATAACTATATAAACATAATCAAATACAACCCAGATACGATGATTGTTCAATCTATAAATTTAACCTTCTGCTCGATTCGGTCGCTTGTATGTAAAACGGAAGAACAGTTACCTGGTGATTATTGCTATATAAACATCATCACGATATCATCGAATACAACTCAGATACAATTATCGTTTCGTCTAACCATTCAACCCTCTGTTCGATTCAGTCGCTAGTATGTGTAACGGAAGTACCGTCACCTGGTATGTATCACTATATATACAGTATTGCGAATTAATCGCATACCACCCAGATACATTGATTGTTCAGTATATCCATTCAATTTTCTGTTCGTTTCGGTCGCTCGTATGTAAAACGGGAAAACCGTCATCAAATGTGTATAACCATATACACAGCATAACATCATAATCGAATACAAACTAGATACTATCCATTCAACCTTCTGTTCGATTCGGTTGCTCGTATCTATAACGAAAGAACAGTAACCTGGTGAGTATTTCTATATGAACGTCATCACGATATAATAGAATACAACTAAGATACAATGATCATTCCGTCTATCCATCCAACCTTCTGTTCGATTGGGTCGCTCGTATGTATAACGCAAGAACCTTAACATGGTAGGTGTAACTAAATATACAGCATAACGATATAATCGGAGACAACCCAGATACATTCAACCTTATGTTCGATTCGGTTGCTCGTATGTATAATGGAAGAACTGTTACCTGGTTAGACATACTATATTATAATCAATCACGATATAATCAAATACAACCCAGATACGATGATTGTTCAGTCTATCCATTCAACCTTCTGTTCAGTTCAGTCGCTCTTATGTATAACTGGAGAACAGTTTCCTGGTGAGTATAACTATATAAACATCATCAAGATATAATCGAATACAACCCCAGATACGATTATTGTTTAGTCTATCCATTCAACCTTCTGTTCAATTCAGTCGCTCCTATGTATAACGGAAGAACAGTTACCTGGTGAGTATAACTATATGAACATAATCGAATACAACCCAGATACGATGATTGTTCAATCTATACTAAATTCAACCTTCTGCTCGATTCGGTCGCTTGTATGTAAAACGAAAGAACAGTTACCTGGTGAATATTTCTATATAAACGTCACCACGATATAATCGAATACAACTCAGATACAATGATCATTCCGTCTATCCATTCAACTTTCTGTTCGATTGGGTCGCTCGTATGTATAACGCAAGAACAGTCACCTGGTGAGTATTACTATATAAACATCACCACGATATAATCGAATACAACTCAGATACAATGATCATTCCGTCTATCCATTCAACTTTCTGTTCGATTGGGTCGCTCGTATGTATAACGCAAGAACAGTCACCTGGTGAGTATTACTATATAAACATCACCACGATATAATCGAATACAACCTCAGATACGATCATTGTTTAGTCTATCCATTCAACCTTCGGTTCAATTCAGTCGCTCGTATGTATAACGGAAGAACAGTTACCTGGTGAGTATAACTATATAAACCTAATCGAATACAACCCAGATACGATGAATTTTCAATCTATACATTTAACCTTCTGCTCCATTCGGTCGCTTTTATGTAAAACGGAAGAACAGTTACCTGGTGAATATTGCTATATAAACATCATCACGATATCATCGAATACAACTCAGATACAATTATCGCTTCGTCTAATTATTCAACCTTCTGTTCGATTCAGTCGCTAGTATGTGTAACGAAAGTACCGTCACCTGGTAAGTATCACTATATATACAGCATTGCGATATAATCGGATACTAAATTTAACCTTCTGCTCGATTCGGTCGCTTGTATGTAAAACGGAAGAACAGTTACCTGGTGAGTATTTCTATATAAACATCATCACGATATCATCGAATACAACTCAGATAGAATTATCGTTTCGTCTAACCATTCAACCTTCTGTTCGATTCAGTCGCTAGTATGTGTAACGGAAGTACCGTCACCTGGTAAGTAATATATACAGTTCTGCGATATAATCGGATACCAACCAGATACATTGATTGTTCAGTCTATCCATTCAACTTTCTCTTCGTTTCGGTCGCTCGCATGTAAAACGGGGATACCGTCACCTAGTGTGTAAACACAGCATAACATCAAAATCGAATACAACCCAGATACCATCTATTCAACCTTCTGTTCGATTCGGTTGCTCGTATGTATTACGAAAGAACAGTAATCTGGTGAGTATTTCTATATGAACTTCATCACGATATAATCGAATACAACTCAGATACAATGATCATTCCGTCTATCCATCCAACCTTCTTTTCGATTCAGACGCTCGTATGTGTAACGGAAGAACAGTTACCTGGTGAGTAAAACTATATAAACATAATCGAATACAACCCAGATACGATGATTGTTCAATCTATCTATTTAACCTTCTGCTCGATTCGGTCGCTTGTATGTAAAACGGAAGAACAGTTACCTGGTGAATATTTCTATATAAACATCATCACGATATCATCGAATACAACTCAGATACAATTATCGCTTCGTCTAACCATTTAACCTTCTGTTCGATTCAGTCGCTAGTATGTGTAACGGACGTACCGTCACCTGGTAAGTATCACTTTATATACAGTATTGCGATATAATCGGATACCAACCAGATACATTGATTGTTCAGTCTATCCATTCAACTTTCTGTTCGTTTCGGTCGCTCGTATGTAAAACGAGAATACCGCCACCTAGTGTGTATAACTATATACACAGCATAACATCATAATCGAATACAACCCAGATACGATTATTGTTAAATCAATACTGAATTCAACCTTCTGCTCGATTCAGTCGCTCTTATGTATAACTGGAGAACAGTTACCTGTTGAGTATAACTATATAAACATCATCACGATATAATCGAATACAACCTCAGATACGATCATTGTTTAGTCTATCCATTCAACCTTCTGTTCAATTCAGTCGCTCGTATGTATAACGGAAGAACAGGTACCTGGTGAGTATAACTATATAAACCTAATCGAATACAACCCAGATACGATGAATTTTCAATCTATCCATTTAACCTTCTGCTCGATTCGGTCGCTTTTATGTAAAACGAAAGAACAGTTACCTGGTGAATATTGCTATATAAACATCATCACTATATCATCGAATACAACTCAGATACAATTATCGCTTCGTCTAACCATTTAACCTTCTGTTCGATTCAGTCGCTAGTATGTGTAACGGACGTACCGTCACCTGGTAAGTATCACTATATATACAGTATTGCGATATAATCGAATACCAACCAGATACATTGATTGTTCAGTCTATCCATTCAACTTTCTGTTCGTTTCGGTCGCTCGTATGTAAAACGAGAATACCGCCACCTAGTGTGTATAACTATATACACAGCATAACATCATAATCGAATACAACCCAGATACTATCCATTCAACCTTCTGTTCGATTCGAATGCTCGTATGTATAACGAAAGAACAGTAACCTGGTGAGTATTTCTATATGAACTTCATCACGATATCATCGAATACAACTCAGAGATACAATTATCATTTCGTCTAACCATTTAACCTTCTGTTCGATTCAGTCGCTAGTATGTGTAACGGAAGTACCGTCACCTGGTAAGTATCACTATATATACAGTATTGCGATATAATCGGATACCACCCAGATACATTGATTGTTCAGTCTATCCATTCAACTTTCTGTTCAGTACAGTCGCTCTTATGTATAACTGGAGAACAGTTTCCTGGTGAGTATAACTATATGAACATCATCAAGATATAATTGATTACAACCCCAGATACGATTATTGTTTAGTCTATCCATTCAACCTTCTGTTCAATTCAGTCGCTCGTATGTATAACGGAAGAACAGTTACCTGGTGAGTATAACTATATAAACATAATCGAATACAACCCAGATACGATGATTGTTCAATCTATACTAAATTTAACCTTCTGCTCGATTCGGTCGCTTGTATGTAAAACGGAAGAACAGTTACCTGGTGAGTATTGCTATATAAACATCATCACGATATCATCGAATACATTTCAGATACAATTATCGTTTCGTCTAATCATTTAACCTTCTGTTCGGTTCAGTCGCTAGTATGTGTAACGGAAGTACCGTCACCTGGTAAGTATCACTATATATACAGTATTGCGATATAATCGGATACCACCCAGATACATTGATTGTTCAGTCTATCCATTCAACTTTCTGTTCGTTTCGGTCGCTCGTATGTGAAACTGGAATACCGTCACCTAATGTGTATAACTATATACACAGCATAACATCATAATCGAATACAACCCAGATACTATCCATTCAACCTTCTGTTCGATTCGATTGCTCGTATGTAAAACGGAAGAACAGTTACCTGGTGAGTATAACTATATAAACATAATCGAATACAACCCAGATACGATTATTGTTAAATCAATACTGAATTCAACCTTCTGCTCGATTCAGTCGCTCTTATGTATAACTGGAGAACAGTTACCTGTTGAGTATAACTATATAAACATCATCACGATATAATCGAATACAACCTCAGATACGATCATTGTTTAGTCTATCCATTCAACCTTCTGTTCAATTCAGTCGCTCGTATGTATAACGGAGAACAGGTACCTGGTGAGTATAACTATATAAACCTAATCGAATACAACCCAGATACGATGAATTTTCAATCTATCCATTTAACCTTCTGCTCGATTCGGTCGCTTTTATGTAAAACGGAAGAACAGTTACCTGGTGAATATTGCTATATAAACATCATCACTATATCATCGAATACAACTCAGATACAATTATCGCTCCGTCTAACCATTTAACCTTTTGTTCGATTCAGTCGCTAGTATGTGTAACGGAAGTACCGTCACCTGGTAAGTTTCACTATATATACAGTATTGCGATATAATCGGATACCAACCAGATACATTGATTGATCAGTCTATCCATTCAATTTTCTGTTCGTTTCGGTCGCTCGTATGTAAAACGGGTATACCGTCACCTAGTGTGTATAACTATATACACAGCATAACATGATAATCGAATACTACTCAGATACTATCTATTCAACCTTCTGTTCGATTCGGTCGCTTGTATGTAAAACGGAAGAACAGTCACCTGGTGAGTATTGCTATATAAACATCACCCAATATAATCGAATACAACTCAGTTACATTTATCGTTCCGTCTAACCATCCAACTTTATGTTCGATTCAGACGCTCGTATGTGTAACGAAAGAACCGTTACATGGTAGGTGTAACTAAATATACAGCATAACGATATAATCGGAGACAACCCAGATACAATGATTGTTCAATCTATCCATCCAACCTTATGTTCGATTCGGTTGCTCGTATGTATAACGGAAGAACTGTTACCTGGTTAGACATACTATATGATAATAATCACGATATAATCAAATACAACCCAGATACGATGAATGTTCAGTCTATCCATTCAACCTTCTGTTCAGTTCAGTCGCTCTTATTTATAACTGGAAAACAGTTTCCTGGTGAGTATAACTATATGAACATCGTCAAGATATAATCGAATACAACCCCAGATACGATTATTGTTTAGTCTATCCATTCAACCTTCTGTTCAATTCAGTCGCTCGTATGTATAACGGAAGAACAGTTACCTGGTGAGTATAACTATATAAACATAATCGAATACAACCCAGATACGATGATTGTTCAATTTATACTAAATTTAAGCTTCCGCTCGATTCGGTCGCTTGTATGTAAAACGGAAGAACAGTAACCTGGTGAGTATTGCTATATAAACATCATCACGATATCATCGAATACAACTCAGAGATACAATTATCATTTCGTCTAACCATTTAACCTTCTGTTCGATTCAGTCGCTAGTATGTGTAACGGAAGTACCGTCACCTGGTAAGTATCACTATATATACAGTATTGCGATATAATCGGATACCACCCAGATACATTGATTGTTCAGTCTATCCATTCAACTTTCTGTTCGTTTCGGTCGCTCGTATGTGAAACGGGAATACCGTCACCTTATGTGCATAACTATATACACAGCATAACATCATAATCGAAAACAACCCAGATACTATCCATTCAACCTTCTGTTCGATTCGTCTGCTCGTATGTATAACGAAAGAAAAGTAACCTGGTGAGTATTTCTATATAAACGTCATCACGATATAATCGAATACAACTCAGATACAATGATCATTCCGTCTATCCATCCAACCTTCTGTTCGATTGAGTCGTTCGTATGTATAACGCAAGAACAGTCACCTGGTGAGTATTACTATATGAACATCGCCACGATATAATCGAATACAACTCAGTTACAATTATCGTTCCGTCTAACCATCCAACCTTATGTTCGATTCAGACGCTCGTATGTGTAACGAAAGAACCGTTACCTGGTAGGTGTAACTAAATATACAGCATAACGATATAATCGGAGACAACCCAGATACAATGATTGTTCGATTCATCCATCCAACCTTATGTTCGATTCGGTTGCTCGTATGTATAACGGAAGAACTGTGACCTGGTTAGACATACTATATGATAATAATCACGATATAATCAAATACAACCCAGATACGATGAATGTTCAGTCTATCCATTCAACCTTCTGTTCAGTTCAGTCGCTCGTATGTATAACTGGAGAACATTTTTCTGGTGAGTATAACTATATGAACATCATCAAGATATAATTGAATACAACCCCAGATACGATTATTGTTTAGTCTATCCATTCAACCTTCTGTTCAATTCAGTCGCTCGTATGTATAACGGAAGAACAGTAACCTGGTGAGTATAACTATATAAACATTATCGAATACAACCCAGATACGATGATTGTTCAATCTATACCAAATTCGAGCTTCTGCTCGATTCGGTCGCTTGTATGTAAAACGGAAGAACAGTTACCTGGTGAGTATTGCTATATAAACATCATCACGATATCATCGAATACAACTCAGAGATACAATTATCGTTTCGTATAACCATTTAATCTTCTGTTCGATTCAGTCGCTAGTATGTGTAACGGAAGTACCGTCACCTGGTAAGTATCACTATATATACAGTATTGCGATATAATCGGATACCACCCAGATACATTGATTGTTCAGTCTATCCATTCAACTTTCTGTTCGTTTCGATCGCTCGTATGTATAACGAAAGAACAGTAACCTGGTGAGTATTTCTATATGAACGTCATCACGATATAAACGAATACAACTCAGATACAACGATCATTCCGTCTGTCCATCCAACCTTCTGTTCGATTGGGTTGCTCGTACGTATAAAGCAAGAACAGTCACCTGGTGAGTATTACTATATAAACATTCCCACGATATAATCGAATACAACTCAGTTACAATTATCGTTCCGTCTAACCATCCAACCTTATGTTCGATTCAGACGCTCGTATGTGTAACGAAAGAACCGTTACATGGTAGGTGTAACTAAATATACAGCATAACGATATGATCGGAGACAACCCAGATACAATGATTGTTCAATCTATCCATCCAACCTTATGTTCGATTCGGTTTCTCGTATGTATAACGGAAGAACTGTTACCTGGTTAGACATAATATATAATAATCATCACGAAATAATCGAATACAACCCAGATACGATGATTGTTCAGTCTATCCATACAACCTTCTGTTCAGTTCAGTCGCTCTTATGTATAACTGGAGAACAGTTACCTGGTGAGTATAACAATATAAACATCATCACGATATAATCGAATACAACCCCAGATACGATCATTGTTTAGTCTATCCATTCAACCTTCTGTTCAATTCAGTCGCTCGTATGTATAACGGAAGAACATTTACTTGGTGAGTATAACTATATAAACATAATCGAATACAACTCAGATACGATGATTGTTCAATCTATCCATTTAACCTTATGTTCGATTCGGTTGCTTGTATGTATAACGGAAGAACAGGTACCTGGTGAGTATAACTATATAAACATAATCGAATACAACTCAGATACGATGATTGTTCAATCTATCCATTTAACCTTATGCTCGATTCGGTTACTTGTATGTAAAACTGAAGGACAGTTACCTGGTGAGTATTGCTATATAAACATCATCACGATATCATCGAATACAACTCAGATACAATTATCGTTTCGTCTAACCATTCAACATTCTGTTCGATTCAGTCGCTAGTATGTATAACGGAAGAACAGTTACCTGGTGAGTATAACTATATAAACATAATCGAATACAACCCAGATACGATGATTGTTCAATCCATACTAAATTTAACCTTCTGCTCGATTCGGTCGCTTGTATGTAAAACGGAAGAACAGTTACCTGGTGAGTATTGCTATATAAACATCATCACGATATCATCGAATACAACTCAGATACAATTATCGTTTCGTCTTACCATTTAACCTTAAGTTCGATTCAGTCGCTAGTATGTGCAACGGAAGTACCGTCACCTGGTAAGTATTACTATATATACAGTATTGCGATATAATCGGATACCACCCAGATACATTGATTGTTCAGTCTATCCATTCAACTTTCTGTTTGTTTCGGTCGCTCGTATTTAAAACGGGAATACCGTCACCTAATGTGTATAACTATATACACAGCATAACATCATAATCGAATACAACCCAGATACTATCCATTCAACCTTCTGTTCGATTCGGTTGCTCGTATGTATAAAGAAAAAACAGTAACCTGGTGAGTATTTCTATATGAACGTCATCACGATATAATCGAATACAACTCAGATACAATGATCATTCCGTCTATTTATCCAAACTTCTGTTCGATTGGGTCGCTCGTATGTATAACGCAAGAACAGTCACCTGGTGAGTATAACTATATAAACATCACCACGATATGATCGAATACAACTCAGTTACAATTATTGTTCCGTCTAATCATACAACCTTATGTTCGATTCAGACGATCGTATGTGTAACGAAAGAACCGTTACATGGTAGGTGTAACTAGATATACAGCATAACGATATAATCGGAGACAACCCAGTTACAATGATTGTTCAATCTATCCATTCAACCTTATGTTCGATTCGGTTGCTCGTATGTGTAACAGAAGAACTGTTACCTGGTTAGACATACTATATAATAATCATCACGATATAATCGAATACAACCCAGATACAATGATTGATCAGTCTATCCATTCAACCTCCTGTTCAGTTCAGTCGCTCTTATGTATAACTGGAGAACAGTTACCTGGTGAGTATAACTATATAAACATAATCAAATACAACCCAGATACGATGATTGTTCAATCTATACATTTCACCTTCTGCTTGATTCGGTCGCTTGTATGTAAAACGGAAGAACAGTTACCTGGTGAATATTGCTATATTAACATCATCACGATATCATCGAATACAACTCAGATACAATTATCGCTTCGTCTAACCATTTAACCTTCTGTTCGATTCAGTCGCTAGTATGTGTAACGGAAGTACCGTCACCTGGTAAGTATCACTATATATACAGTATTGCGATATAATCGGATACCAACCAGATACATTGATTGTTCAGTCTATCCATTCAACTTTCTGTTCGTTTCGGTCGCTCGTATGTAAAACGGGAATACCGTCACCTAGTGTGTATAATTATATACACAGCATAACATCATAATCGAAAACAACCCAGATACTATCCATTCAACCTTCTGTTCGATTCGTCTGCTCGTATGTATAACGAAAGAAAAGTAACCTGGTGAGTATTTCTATATAAACGTCATCACGATATAATCGAATACAACTCAGATACAATGATCATTCCGTCTATCCATCCAACCTTCTGTTCGATTGAGTCGTTCGTATGTATAACGCAAGAACAGTCACCTGGTGAGTATTACTATATGAACATCGCCACGATATAATCGAATACAACTCAGTTACAATTATCGTTCCGTCTAACCATTCAACCTTATGTTCGATTCAGACGCTCGTATGTGTAACGAAAGAACCGTTACCTGGTAGGTGTAACTAAATATACAGCATAACGATATAATCGGAGACAACCCAGATACAATGATTGTTCGATTCATCCATCCAACCTTATGTTCGATTCGGTTGCTCGTATGTATAACGGAAGAACTGTGACCTGGTTAGACATACTATATGATAATAATCACGATATAATCAAATACAACCCAGATACGATGAATGTTCAGTCTATCCATTCAACCTTCTGTTCAGTTCAGTCGCTCGTATGTATAACTGGAGAACATTTTTCTGGTGAGTATAACTATATGAACATCATCAAGATATAATTGAATACAACCCCAGATACGATTATTGTTTAGTCTATCCATTCAACCTTCTGTTCAATTCAGTCGCTCGTATGTATAACGGAAGAACAGTAACCTGGTGAGTATAACTATATAAACATTATCGAATACAACCCAGATACGATGATTGTTCAATCTATACCAAATTCGAGCTTCTGCTCGATTCGGTCGCTTGTATGTAAAACGGAAGAACAGTTACCTGGTGAGTATTGCTATATAAACATCATCACGATATCATCGAATACAACTCAGAGATACAATTATCGTTTCGTATAACCATTTAATCTTCTGTTCGATTCAGTCGCTAGTATGTGTAACGGAAGTACCGTCACCTGGTAAGTATCACTATATATACAGTATTGCGATATAATCGGATACCACCCAGATACATTGATTGTTCAGTCTATCCATTCAACTTTCTGTTCGTTTCGATCGCTCGTATGTATAACGAAAGAACAGTAACCTGGTGAGTATTTCTATATGAACGTCATCACGATATAAACGAATACAACTCAGATACAACGATCATTCCGTCTGTCCATCCAACCTTCTGTTCGATTGGGTTGCTCGTACGTATAAAGCAAGAACAGTCACCTGGTGAGTATTACTATATAAACATTCCCACGATATAATCGAATACAACTCAGTTACAATTATCGTTCCGTCTAACCATCCAACCTTATGTTCGATTCAGACGCTCGTATGTGTAACGAAAGAACCGTTACATGGTAGGTGTAACTAAATATACAGCATAACGATATAATCGGAGACAACCCAGATACAATGATTGTTCAATCTATCCATCCAACCTTATGTTCGATTCGGTTTCTCGTATGTATAACGGAAGAACTGTTACCTGGTTAGACATAATATATAATAATCATCACGAAATAATCGAATACAACCCAGATACGATGATTGTTCAGTCTATCCATACAACCTTCTGTTCAGTTCAGTCGCTCTTATGTATAACTGGAGAACAGTTACCTGGTGAGTATAACAATATAAACATCATCACGATATAATCGAATACAACCCCAGATACGATCATTGTTTAGTCTATCCATTCAACCTTCTGTTCAATTCAGTCGCTCGTATGTATAACGGAAGAACATTTACTTGGTGAGTATAACTATATAAACATAATCGAATACAACTCAGATACGATGATTGTTCAATCTATCCATTTAACCTTATGTTCGATTCGGTTGCTTGTATGTATAACGGAAGAACAGGTACCTGGTGAGTATAACTATATAAACATAATCGAATACAACTCAGATACGATGATTGTTCAATCTATCCATTTAACCTTCTGCTCGATTCGGTTACTTGTATGTAAAACTGAAGGACAGTTACCTGGTGAGTATTGCTATATAAACATCATCACGATATCATCGAATACAACTCAGATACAATTATCGTTTCGTCTAACCATTCAACATTCTGTTCGATTCAGTCGCTAGTATGTATAACGGAAGAACAGTTACCTGGTGAGTATAACTATATAAACATAATCGAATACAACCCAGATACGATGATTGTTCAATCCATACTAAATTTAACCTTCTGCTCGATTCGGTCGCTTGTATGTAAAACGGAAGAACAGTTACCTGGTGAGTATTGCTATATAAACATCATCACGATATCATCGAATACAACTCAGATACAATTATCGTTTCGTCTTACCATTTAACCTTAAGTTCGATTCAGTCGCTAGTATGTGCAACGGAAGTACCGTCACCTGGTAAGTATTACTATATATACAGTATTGCGATATAATCGGATACCACCCAGATACATTGATTGTTCAGTCTATCCATTCAACTTTCTGTTTGTTTCGGTCGCTCGTATTTAAAACGGGAATACCGTCACCTAATGTGTATAACTATATACACAGCATAACATCATAATCGAATACAACCCAGATACTATCCATTCAACCTTCTGTTCGATTCGGTTGCTCGTATGTATAAAGAAAAAACAGTAACCTGGTGAGTATTTCTATATGAACGTCATCACGATATAATCGAATACAACTCAGATACAATGATCATTCCGTCTATTTATCCAAACTTCTGTTCGATTGGGTCGCTCGTATGTATAACGCAAGAACAGTCACCTGGTGAGTATTACTATATAAACATCACCACGATATGATCGAATACAACTCAGTTACAATTATTGTTCCGTCTAATCATACAACCTTATGTTCGATTCAGACGATCGTATGTGTAACGAAAGAACCGTTACATGGTAGGTGTAACTAGATATACAGCATAACGATATAATCGGAGACAACCCAGTTACAATGATTGTTCAATCTATCCATTCAACCTTATGTTCGATTCGGTTGCTCGTATGTGTAACAGAAGAACTGTTACCTGGTTAGACATACTATATAATAATCATCACGATATAATCGAATACAACCCAGATACAATGATTGATCAGTCTATCCATTCAACCTCCTGTTCAGTTCAGTCGCTCTTATGTATAACTGGAGAACAGTTACCTGGTGAGTATAACTATATAAATATAATCAAATACAACCCAGATACGATGATTGTTCAATCTATACATTTCACCTTCTGCTCGATTCGGTCGCTTGTATGTAAAACGGAAGAACAGTTACCTGGTGAATATTGCTATATTAACATCATCACGATATCATCGAATACAACTCAGATACAATTATCGCTTCGTCTAACCATTTAACCTTCTGTTCGATTCAGTCGCTAGTATGTGTAACGGAAGTACCGTCACCTGGTAAGTATCACTATATATACAGTATTGCGATATAATCGGATACCAACCAGATACATTGATTGTTCAGTCTATCCATTCAACTTTCTGTTCGTTTCGGTCGCTCGTATGTAAAACGGGAATACCGTCACCTAGTGTGTATAACTATATACACAGCATAACATCATAATCGAATACAACCCAGATACTATCCATTCAACCTTCTGTTCGATTCGAATGCTCGTATGTATAACGAAAGAACAGTAACCTGGTGAGTATTTCTATATGAACTTTATCACGATATCATCGAATACAACTCAGAGATACAATTATCATTTCGTCTAACCATTTAACCTTCTGTTCGATTCAGTCGCTAGTATGTGTAACGGAAGTACCGTCACCTGGTGAGTATCACTATATATACATTATTGCGATATAATCGGATACCACCCAGATGCATTGATTGTTCAGTCTATCCATTCAACTTTCTGTTCAGTTCAGTCGCTCTTATGTATAACTGGAGAAAAGTTTCCTGGTGAGTATTACTATATGAACATCATCAAGATATAATCGAAAACCACCCCAGATACGATTATTGTTTAGTCTATCCATTCAACCTTCTGTTCAATTCAGTCGCTCGTATGTATAACGGAAGAACAGGTACCTGGTGAGTATAACTATATAAACATAATCAAATACAACCCAGATACGATGATTGTTCAATCTATACATTTAACCTCCTGCTCGATTCGGTCGCTTGTATGTGAAACGGAAGAATAGTTACTTGGTTATTATTGCTATATAAACATCATCACGATATCATCGGATACAACTCAGATACAATTACCGTTTCGTCTGACCATTCAACCTTCTGTTCGATTCAGTCGCTAGTATGTGTAACGGAAGTACCGTCACCTGGTGAGTATCACTATATATACAGTATTGCGATATAATCGGATACCACCCAGATACATTGATTGTTCAGTCTATCCATTCAACTTTCTGTTCGTTTCGGTCGCTCGTATGTAAAACGGGAATACCGTCATCAAATGTGTATAACTATATACACAGCATAAGATCATAATCGAATACAACCCAGATACTATCCATTCAACCTTCTGTTCGATTCGGTTGCTCGTATGTATAACGAAAGAACAGTAACCTGGTGAGTATTTCTATATGAACGTCATCACGATATAATCGAATACAACTGAGATACAAAGATCATTCCGTCTATCCATCCAACCTTCTGTTCGATTCAGACGCTCGTATGTGTAACGAAAGAACCTTTACATGGTAGGTGTAACTAAATATACAGCATAACGATATAATCGAAGACAACCCAGATACAATGATTGTTCAATCTATCCATTCAACCTTATGTTCGATTCGGTTGCTCGTATGTATAACGGAAGAGCTGTTACCTGGTTAGACATACTATATAATAATCATCACGATATAATCAAATACAACCCAGATGCGATGATTTTTCAGTCTATCCATTCAACCTCCTGTTCAGTTCAGTCGCTCTTATGTGTAACTGGAGAACAGTTTCCTGGTGAGTATAACTATATAAACATCATCAAGATATAATCGAATACAACCCCAGATACGATTATTGTTTAGTCTATCCATTCAACCATCTGTTCAATTCAGTCGCTCGTATGTATAACGGAAGAACAGTTACCTGGTGAGTAAAACTATATAAACATTATCGAATACAACCCAGATAAGATGATTGTTCAATCTATACTAAATTTAAGCTTCTGCTCGATACGGTCGCTTGTATGTAAAACGGAAGAACAGTTACCTGGTGAGTATTGCTATATAAACATCATCACGATATCATCGAATACAAATCAGAGATACAATTATCGTTTCGTCTAACCATTTAACCTTCTGTTCGATTCAGTCGCTAGTATGTGTAACGGAAGTACCGTCACCTGGTGAGTATTACTATATATACAGTATTGCGATATAATCGGATACCACCCAGATACATCGATTGTTCAGTCTATCCATTCAACTTTCTGTTCGTTTCGGTCGCTCGTATGTAAAACGGGAATACCGTCACCTTATGTGTATAACTATATACACAGCATAACATCATAATCGAATACAACCCAGATACTATCCATTCAACCTTCTGTTCGATTCGTTTGCTCGTATGTATAACGAAAGAACAGTAACCTGGTGAGTATTTCTATATGAACGTCATCACGATATAATCGAATACAACTCAGATACAATGATTATTCCGTCTATCCATCCAACCTTCTGTTCGATTGAGTCGTTCGTATGTATAACGCAAGAACAGTCACCTGGTGAGTATTACTATATGAACATCACCACGATATAATCGAATACAACTCAGTTACAATTATCGTTCCGTCTAACCATCCAACCTTATGTTCGATTCAGACGCTCGTATGTGTAACGAAAGAACCGTTACATGGTAGGTGTAACTAAATATACAGCATAACGATATAATCGGAGACAACCCAGATACAATGATTGTTCAATCTATCCATCCAACCTTATGTTCGATTCGGTTGCTCGTATGTATAACGGAAGAACTGTTACCTGGTTAGACATACTATATGATAATAATCACGATATAATCAAATACAACCCAGATACGATGAATGTTCAGTCTATCCATTCAACCTTCTGTTCAGTTCAGTCGCTCTTATGTATAACTGGAGAACATTTTTCTGGTGAGTATAACTATATGAACAACATCAAGATATAATTGAATACAACCCCAGATACGATTATTGTTTAGTCTATCCATTCAACCTTCTGTTCAATTCAGTCACTCGTATGTATAACGGAAGAACAGTTACCTGGTGAGTATAACTATATAAACATTATCGAATACAACCCAGATACGATGATTGTTCAATCTATACTAAATTTAAGCTTCTGCTCGATTCGGACGCTTGTATGTAAAACGGAAGAACAGTTACCTGGTGAGTATTGCTATATAAACATCATCACGATATCATCGAATACAACTCAGAGATACAATTATCATTTCGTCTAACCATTTAACTTTCTGTTCGATTCAGTCGCTAGTATGTGTATCGGTAGTACCGTCACCTGGTAAGTATCACTATATATACAGTATTGCGATATAATCGGATACCACCCAGATACATTGATTGTTCAGTCTATCCATTCAACTTTCTGTTCAGTTCAGTCGCTCTTATGTATAACTGGAGAACAGTTTCCTGGTGAGTATAACTATATGAACATCATCAAGATATAATCGAATACAACCCCAGATACGATTATTGTTTAGTCTATCCATTCAACCTTCTGTTCAATTCAGTCGCTCGTATGTATAACGGAAGAACATTTACCTGGTGAGTATAACTATATAAACCTTATCGAATACAACCCAGATACGATGAATTTTCAATCTATCCATTTAACCTTCTGCTCGATTCGGTCGCTTTTATGTAAAACGGAAGAACAGGCGATCGGAAGAAGGCGATCTGAAGAATTCGTTACACCTACGTGCGTATGCATCGAACATAAGGTTGGATGATTAGACGGAACGATAATTGTAATTTTTTTCATTGAATCCATTTCTCCAATCGTAAAAAACGAAATCGAAAAAAAATGCATCGAAGGGGGCCCCCTTGGAACTTGTTCGAATTCTTCAGATCGCCTTAACTTCCGAACGGATGGACCGATTTTCAACTTCGCGCATACCAATTTGCTTGTTTTTTACATAGAATCCATTTTTTCAATCGAAAAAACCGAAATCGAAATAAAAATCGCATCAAAGGGGGTCCCCTTGAAACTTTTTCGAATTCTTCAGATCTCCTTAACTTCCGAACGGATGGACCGATTTTCAACTTCGATCATACCAATCTTCTTTTTTTTTTCATAGAATCCTTTTCTCCAATCGAAAAAACCGAAATCGAAAAAAATATTGCATCAAAGGGGGTCCCCTTGGAACTTTTTCGAATTCTTCAGATCGCCTTAACTTCCGAACGGATGGACCGATTTCCAACTTCGATCATACCAATCTGCTTGTATTTTTTAATAGAATCCATTTCTCTAATCGAAAAAACCGGAATCGAAAAAAAAAATGCACCAAAGGGGGCCCCCTTGGAACTTTTTCGAATTCTTCAGATCGACTTAACTTCCGAACGGATGGACCGATTTTCAACTTCGATCATACCAAACTGCTTGTTTTTTTTTCATAGAATCCATTTCCCCAATCGAAAAAACCGGAATCGAAAAAAAGAAAGCATCAAAGGGGGCCCCTTGGAACTTTTTCGAATTCTTCAGATCGCCTTAACTTTCGAACGTATGGACCGATTTTCAACTTCGATCATACCAAACTGTTTTTTTTTTTCATAGAATCCATTTCTCCAATCGAAAAAACCGAAATCGAAAAAAAAAATGCATCAAAGGGGGCCCCCTTGGAACTTTTTCGAATTCTTCAGATCGCCTAACTTCCGAACGGATGGACCGATTTTCAACTTCGATCATACCAAACTGCTTGTTTTTTTTCATAGAATCAATTTTTTTAATCGAAAAAAACGAAATCTGGAAAAAATTGCATCTATGGGGGTCCCCTTGGAACTTTTTCGAATTCTTCAAATCGCCTTAACTTCCGAACGGATGGACCGATTTTCAACTTCGATCGTACCAATCTGCTTGTTTTTTTTCATAGAATCCATTTCTCCAATCGAAAAAACCAAAATCGGAAAAAAAAATTCATCAAAGGGGGTCCCCTTGGAACTTTTCTGAATTCTTCAGATCGCCTTAACTTCCGAACGGATTGACCGATTTTCAACTTCGATCATACCAATCTGCTTGTTTTTTTCATAGAATCCATTTCTCCAATCGAAAAAACCGAAATCGAAAAAATAAAAAGCATCAAAGGGAGCCCCCTTGGAATTTTTCGAATTCTTCAGATCGCCTTAACTTCCGAACGGATGGACCGATTTTCAACTTCGATCATACCAATCTGCTTGTTTTTTTATAAAATCCATTTCTCCAATCGAAAAAACCAAAATCGAAAAAAAAATTGCATCAAAGGGGGTCCCCTTGGAACTTTTCTGAATTCTTCAGATCGCCTTAACTTCCGAACGGATGGACCAATTTTCAACTTCGATCATACCAATCTGCTTGTTTTTTTATAAAATCCATTTCTCCAATCGAAAAAACCGAAATCGAAAAAAAAAATGCATCAAAGGGGGCCCCCTTGAAACTTTTTCGAATTCTTCAGATCGCCTTAACTTCCGAACGGATGAACCGATTTTCAACTTCGATCATACCAATCTGCTTGTTTTTTTTCATAGAATCCATTTCTCCAATCGAAAAAACCGAAATCGAAAAAAAAAATGCATCAAAGGGGGCCCCCTTGGAACTTTTTCGAATTCTTCAGATCGCCTTAACTTCCGAACGGATGGACCGATTTTCAACTTCGATCATACCAATTCGCTTGTTTTTTTCATAGAATCCATTTCTCCAATCGAAAAAACCGATATCGAAAAAAAAATGCATCAAAGGGGGTCCCCTTGGAACTTTTTCGAATTCTTCATATCGCCTTAACTTCCGAACGGATGGACCGATTTTCAACTTCGATCATACCAATCTGCTTGTTTTTTTTTCATGGAATCCATTTCTCCAATCGAAAAAACCAAAATCGAAAAAAAAATTGCATCAAAGGGGGTCCCCTTGGAACTTTTCTGAATTCTTCAGATCGCCTTAACTTCCGAACGGATGGACCGATTTTCAACTTCGATCATACCAATCTGCTTGTTTTTTTTATAGAATCCATTTCTCCAATCGAAAAAACCGAAATCGAAAAAAAAAATGCATCAAAGGGGGTCCCCTTGGAACTTTTTCGAATTCTTCAGATCGCCATAACTTCCGAACGGATGGACCGATTTTCAACTTCGATCATACCAATCTGCTTGTTTTTTTTTCATAGAATCCATTTCTCCAATCAAAAAAACCGAAATCAAAAAAATAAAAAGCATCAAAGGGAGCCCCCTTGGAACTTTTTCGAATTCTTCAGATCGCCTTAACTTCCGAACGGATGGACCGATTTTCAACTTCGATCATACGAATCTGCTTGTTTTTTTTTCATAGAATCCATTTCTCCAATCGAAAAAACCGAAATCGTAAAAAAAATGCATCAAAGGGGGCCCCCTTGGAACTTTTTCGAATTCTTCAGATCGACTTAACTTCCGAACAGATGGACCGATTTTCAACTTCGATCATACCAATCTGCTTTTTTTTTCATAGAATCCATTTCTCCGATCAAAAAATCCGAAATCGAAAAAAAAATTGATCAAAGGGGGCCCCCTTGGAACTTTTTCGAATTCTTCAGATCGACTTAACTTCCGAACGGATGGACCGATTTTCAACTTCGATCATACCTGTTTTTTTTTCATAGAATCCATTTCTCCGATCGAAAAAACCGAAATCGAAAAAAAAATGCATCGAAGGGGGCCCCCTTGGAACTTTTTCGAATTCTTCAGGTTGCCTTAACTTCCGAACGGATGGACCGATTTTCTACTTCGATCATACCAATTCGCTTGTTTTTTTCATAGAATCCATTTCTCCAATCGAAAAAACCGAAATCGAAAAAAAAATGCATCAAAGGGGGTCCCCTTGGAACTTTTTCGAATTCTTCAAATCGCCTTAACTTCCGAACGGATGGACCGATTTTCAACTTCGATCATACCAATCTGCTTGTTTTTTTTTCATGGAATCCATTTCTCCAATCGAAAAAACCAAAATCGAAAAAAAAATTGCATCAAAAGGGGTCCCCTTGGAACTTTTCTGAATTCTTCAGATCGCCTTAACTTCCGAACGGATGGACCGATTTTCAACTTCGATCATACCAATCTGCTTGTTTTTTTGTTTTTATAGAATCCATTTCTCCAATCGAAAAAACCGAAATCGAAAAAAAAAAAAATGCATCAAAGGGGGTCCCCTTGGAACTTTTTCGAATTCTTCAGATCGCCATAACTTCCGAACGGATGGACCGATTTTCAACTTCGATCATACCAATCTGCTTGTTTTTTTTTCATGGAATCCATTTCTCCAATCGAAAAAACCAAAATCGAAAAAAAAATTGCATCAAAGGGGGTCCCCTTGGAACTTTTCTGAATTCTTCAGATCGCCTTAACTTCCGAACGGATGGACCGATTTTCAACTTCGATCATACCAATCTGCTTGTTTTTTTTATAGAATCCATTTCTCCAATCGAAAAAACCGAAATCGAAAAAAAAAATGCATCAAAGGGGGTCCCCTTGGAACTTTTTCGAATTCTTCAGATCGCCATAACTTCCGAACGGATGGACCGATTTTCAACTTCGATCATACCAATCTGCTTGTTTTTTTTTCATAGAATCCATTTCTCCAATCAAAAAAACCGAAATCAAAAAAATAAAAAGCATCAAAGGGAGCCCCCTTGGAACTTTTTCGAATTCTTCAGATCGCCTTAACTTCCGAACGGATGGACCGATTTTCAACTTCGATCATACGAATCTGCTTGTTTTTTTTTCATAGAATCCATTTCTCCAATCGAAAAAACCGAAATCGTAAAAAAAATGCATCAAAGGGGGCCCCCTTGGAACTTTTTCGAATTCTTCAGATCGACTTAACTTCCGAACAGATGGACCGATTTTCAACTTCGATCATACCAATCTGCTTTTTTTTTCATAGAATCCATTTCTCCGATCAAAAAATCCGAAATCGAAAAAAAAATTGATCAAAGGGGGCCCCCTTGGAACTTTTTCGAATTCTTCAGATCGACTTAACTTCCGAACGGATGGACCGATTTTCAACTTCGATCATACCTGTTTTTTTTTCATAGAATCCATTTCTCCGATCGAAAAAACCGAAATCGAAAAAAAAATGCATCGAAGGGGGCCCCCTTGGAACTTTTTCGAATTCTTCAGGTTGCCTTAACTTCCGAACGGATGGACCGATTTTCTACTTCGATCATACCAATTCGCTTGTTTTTTTCATAGAATCCATTTCTCCAATCGAAAAAACCGAAATCGAAAAAAAAATGCATCAAAGGGGGTCCCCTTGGAACTTTTTCGAATTCTTCAAATCGCCTTAACTTCCGAACGGATGGACCGATTTTCAACTTCGATCATACCAATCTGCTTGTTTTTTTTTCATGGAATCCATTTCTCCAATCGAAAAAACCAAAATCGAAAAAAAAATTGCATCAAAAGGGGTCCCCTTGGAACTTTTCTGAATTCTTCAGATCGCCTTAACTTCCGAACGGATGGACCGATTTTCAACTTCGATCATACCAATCTGCTTGTTTTTTTGTTTTTATAGAATCCATTTCTCCAATCGAAAAAACCGAAATCGAAAAAAAAAAAATGCATCAAAGGGGGTCCCCTTGGAACTTTTTCGAATTCTTCAGATCGCCATAACTTCCGAACGGATGGACCGATTTTCAACTTCGATCATACCAATCTGCTTGTTTTTTTTTCATAGAATCCATTTCTCCAATCAAAAAAACCGAAATCGAAAAAATAAAAAGCATCAAAGGGAGCCCCCTTGGAACTTTTTCGAATTCTTCAGATCGCCTTAACTTCCGAACGGATGGACCGATTTTCAACTTCGATCATACGAATCTGCTTGTTTTTTTTTTCATAGAATCCATTTCTCCAATCGAAAAAACCGAAATTGTAAAAAAAATGCATCAAAGGGGGCCCCCTTGGAACTTTTTCGAATTCTTCAGATCGACTTAACTTCCGAACGGATGGACCGATTTTCAACTTCGATCATACCAATCTGCTTTTTTTTTTCATAGAATCCATTTCTCCGATCAAAAAATCCGAAATCGAAAAAAAAAATGGATCAAAGGGGGCCCCCTTGGAACTTTTTCGAATTCTTCAGATCGACTTAACTTCCGAACGGATGGACCGATTTTCAACTTCAATCATACCTGCTTTTTTTTCATAGAATCCATTTCTCCGATCAAAAAAACCGAAATCGAAAAAAAAAATGCATCGAAGGGGGCCCCCTTGGAACTTTTTCGAATTCTTCAGGTTGCCTTAACTTTCGAACGTATGGACCGATTTTCAACTTCGATCATACGAATCTGCTTGTTTTTTTTCATAGAATCCATTTCTCCAATCGAAAAAACCGAAATCGAAGAAAAAATGCATCAAAGGGGGCCCCCTTGGAACTTTTTCGAATTCTTCAGATCGACTTAACTTCCGAACGGATGGACCGATTTTCAACTTCGATCATACCTCCTTTTTTTTCATAGAATCCATTTCTCCGATCAAAAACACCGAAATCGAAAAAAAAATGCATCGAAGGGGGCCCCCTTGGAACTTTTTCGAATTCTTCAGATTGCCTTAACTTTCGAACGTATGGACCGATTTTCAACTTCGATCATACCAATCTGCTTGTTTTTTTCATAGAATCCATTTCTCCAATCAAAAAAACCGAAATCGAAAAAAAAATGCATCAAAGGGGGCCTCCTTGGAACTTTTTCGAATTCTTCAGATTGCCTTAACTTTCGAACGTATGGACCGATTTTCAACTTCGATCATACCAATCTGCTTGTTTTTTTCATAGAATCCATTTCTCCAATCGAAAAAACCGAAATCGAAAAAAAAATGCATCAAAGGGGGCCCCCTTGGAACTTTTTCGAATTCTTCAGATCGCCTTAACATCCGAACGGATGGACCGATTTTCAACTTCGATCATACCAATCTGCTTGTTTTTTTTTTCATAGAATCCATTTCTCCGATCGAAAAAACCGAAATCGAAAAAAAAATGCATCAAAGGGGGCCACCTTGGAACTTTTTCGAATTCTTCAGACCGCCTCAACTTCCGAACGGATCGACCGATTTTCAATTTCGCGCATACCAATTTGCTTGTTTTTTCATAGAATCCATTTCTTCAATAGAAAAAACCGAAATCGAAAAAAAAATTGCATCAAAGGGTGTCCCCTTGGAACCTCTTCGAATTCTTCAGATCGCCTTAACTTCCGAACGGATAGACCGATTTTCAACTTCGATCATACCAAACTGCTTGTTTTTTTTCATAGAATTCATTTCTCCAATCGAAAAAACCGAAATCTGAAAAAATTGCATCAAAGGGGGTCCCCTTGGAACTTTTCTGAATTCTTCAGATCGCCTTAACTTCCGAACGGATGGACCGATTTTCAACTTCGATCATACCAATCTGCTTGTTTTTTTTTTCATAGAATCCATTTCTCCGATCGAAAAAACCGAAATCGAAAAAAAAATGCATCAAAGGGGGCCACCTTGGAACTTTTTCGAATTCTTCAGACCGCCTCAACTTCCGAACGGATCGACCGATTTTCAATTTCGCGCATACCAATTTGCTTGTTTTTTCATAGAATCCATTTCTTCAATAGAAAAAACCGAAATCGAAAAAAAAATTGCATCAAAGGGTGTCCCCTTGGAACCTCTTCGAATTCTTCAGATCGCCTTAACTTCCGAACGGATAGACCGATTTTCAACTTCGATCATACCAAACTGCTTGTTTTTTTTCATAGAATTCATTTCTCCAATCGAAAAAACCGAAATCTGAAAAAATTGCATCAAAGGGGGTCCCCTTGGAACTTTTCTGAATTCTTCAGATCGCCTTAACTTCCGAACGGATGGACCGATTTTCAACTTCGATCATACCAATCTGCTTGTTTTTTTTCATAGAATCCATTTCTCCTATCGGAAAAACCGAAATCGAAAAAAAAAATTGCATCAAAGGGGATCCCCTTGGAACTTTTTCGAATTCTTCAGATCGCCTTAACTTCCGAACGGATGGACCGATTTTCAACTTCGATTATACGAATCTGCTTTTTTTTTCATAGAATCCATTTCTGCAATCAAAAAAACCAAAATCTGAAAAAAAATTGCATCAAAGGGGGTCCCCTTGGAACTTTTTCGAATTCTTCAAATCGCCTTAACTTCCGAACGGATGGACCGATTTTCAACTACGATCATACCAATCTGCTTGTTTTTTTTTCATAGAATCCATTTCTCTAATCAAAAAAACCGAAATCGAAAAAAAAATTGCATCAAAGGGGGCCCCCTTGGAACTTTTTCGAATTCTTCAGATCGCCTTAACTTCCGAACGGATGGACCGATTTTCAACTTCGATCATACCAAACTGCTTGTTTTTTTTTCATAGAATCCATTTCTCCAATCGAAAAAACCAAAATCGAAAGAAAAATGCATCAAAGGGGGCCCCCTTGGAACTTTTTCGAATTCTTCAGATCGCCTTAACTTCCGAACGGATGGACCGATTTTCAACTTCGATCATACCAATCTGCTTGTTTTTTCTTCATAGGATCCATTTCTCCAATCGAAAAAACTGAAATCGAAAAAAAAAATGCATTAATGGGGGCCCCCTTGGAACTTTCTCGAATTCTTCAGATCGCCTTAACTTCCGAACGGATGGACCGATTTTCAACTTCGATCATACCAATCTGCTTGTTTTCTCTCATAGAATCCATTTTTCCAATCGAAAAAACCGAAATCGAAAAAAAAATGCATCAAAGGGGGCCCCCTTGGAACTTTTTCGAATTCTTCAGATCGCCTTAACTTCCGAACGGATGGACCGATTTTCAACTTCGATTATACCAATCTGCTTGTTTTTTTTCATAGAATCCATTTCTCCAATCGAAAAAACCGAAATCTAAAAAAAAATTGCATCAAAGGGGGCCCCCTTGGAACTTTTTCGAATTCTTCAGATCGCCTTAACTTCCGAACGGATTGACCGATTTTCAACTTCGATCATACCAATCTGCTTGTTTTTTTCATAGAATCCATTTCTCCAATCGAAAAAACCGAAATCGAAAAAAACATGCATCAAAGGGGGCCCCCTTGGAACTTTTTCGAATTCTTCAGATCGCCTTAACTTCCGAACGGATGGACCGATTTTCAACTTCGATCATACCAATCTGCTTGTTTTTTTTCATAGAATCCATTTCTCCAATCGGAAAAACCGAAATCGATAAAAAAATGCATCAAAGGGGGCCACCTTGGAACTTTTTCGAATGCTTCAGACCGCCTCAACTTCCGAACGGATCGACCGATTTTCAATTTCGCGCATACCAATTTGCTTGTTTTTTCATAGAATCCATTTCTTCAATAGAAAAAACCGAAATCGAAAAAAAAATTGCATCAAAGGGGGTCCCCTTGGAACTTTTTCGAATTCTTCAGCTCGCCTTAACTTCCGAACGGATGGACCGATTTTCAACTTCGATCATACCAATCTGCTTGTTTTTTTTTTCATAGAATCCATTTCTCCGATCGAAAAAACCGAAATCGAAAAAAAAATGCATCAAAGGGGGCCACCTTGGAACTTTTTCGAATTCTTCAGACCGCCTCAACTTCCGAACGGATCGACCGATTTTCAATTTCGCGCATACCAATTTGCTTGTTTTTTCATAGAATCCATTTCTTCAATAGAAAAAACCGAAATCGAAAAAAAAATTGCATCAAAGGGTGTCCCCTTGGAACCTCTTCGAATTCTTCAGATCGCCTTAACTTCCGAACGGATAGACCGATTTTCAACTTCGATCATACCAAACTGCTTGTTTTTTTTCATAGAATTCATTTCTCCAATCGAAAAAACCGAAATCTGAAAAAATTGCATCAAAGGGGGTCCCCTTGGAACTTTTCTGAATTCTTCAGATCGCCTTAACTTCCGAACGGATGGACCGATTTTCAACTTCGATCATACCAATCTGCTTGTTTTTTTTTTCATAGAATCCATTTCTCCGATCGAAAAAACCGAAATCGAAAAAAAAATGCATCAAAGGGGGCCACCTTGGAACTTTTTCGAATTCTTCAGACCGCCTCAACTTCCGAACGGATCGACCGATTTTCAATTTCGCGCATACCAATTTGCTTGTTTTTTCATAGAATCCATTTCTTCAATAGAAAAAACCGAAATCGAAAAAAAAATTGCATCAAAGGGTGTCCCCTTGGAACCTCTTCGAATTCTTCAGATCGCCTTAACTTCCGAACGGATAGACCGATTTTCAACTTCGATCATACCAAACTGCTTGTTTTTTTTCATAGAATTCATTTCTCCAATCGAAAAAACCGAAATCTGAAAAAATTGCATCAAAGGGGGTCCCCTTGGAACTTTTCTGAATTCTTCAGATCGCCTTAACTTCCGAACGGATGGACCGATTTTCAACTTCGATCATACCAATCTGCTTGTTTTTTTTCATAGAATCCATTTCTCCTATCGGAAAAACCGAAATCGAAAAAAAAAATTGCATCAAAGGGGATCCCCTTGGAACTTTTTCGAATTCTTCAGATCGCCTTAACTTCCGAACGGATGGACCGATTTTCAACTTCGATTATACGAATCTGCTTTTTTTTTCATAGAATCCATTTCTGCAATCAAAAAAACCAAAATCTGAAAAAAAATTGCATCAAAGGGGGTCCCCTTGGAACTTTTTCGAATTCTTCAAATCGCCTTAACTTCCGAACGGATGGACCGATTTTCAACTACGATCATACCAATCTGCTTGTTTTTTTTTCATAGAATCCATTTCTCTAATCAAAAAAACCGAAATCGAAAAAAAAATTGCATCAAAGGGGGCCCCCTTGGAACTTTTTCGAATTCTTCAGATCGCCTTAACTTCCGAACGGATGGACCGATTTTCAACTTCGATCATACCAAACTGCTTGTTTTTTTTTCATAGAATCCATTTCTCCAATCGAAAAAACCAAAATCGAAAGAAAAATGCATCAAAGGGGGCCCCCTTGGAACTTTTTCGAATTCTTCAGATCGCCTTAACTTCCGAACGGATGGACCGATTTTCAACTTCGATCATACCAATCTGCTTGTTTTTTCTTCATAGGATCCATTTCTCCAATCGAAAAAACTGAAATCGAAAAAAAAAATGCATCAATGGGGGCCCCCTTGGAACTTTCTCGAATTCTTCAGATCGCCTTAACTTCCGAACGGATGGACCGATTTTCAACTTCGATCATACCAATCTGCTTGTTTTCTCTCATAGAATCCATTTTTCCAATCGAAAAAACCGAAATCGAAAAAAAAATGCATCAAAGGGGGCCCCCTTGGAACTTTTTCGAATTCTTCAGATCGCCTTAACTTCCGAACGGATGGACCGATTTTCAACTTCGATTATACCAATCTGCTTGTTTTTTTTCATAGAATCCATTTCTCCAATCGAAAAAACCGAAATCTAAAAAAAAATTGCATCAAAGGGGGCCCCCTTGGAACTTTTTCGAATTCTTCAGATCGCCTTAACTTCCGAACGGATTGACCGATTTTCAACTTCGATCATACCAATCTGCTTGTTTTTTTCATAGAATCCATTTCTCCAATCGAAAAAACCGAAATCGAAAAAAACATGCATCAAAGGGGGCCCCCTTGGAACTTTTTCGAATTCTTCAGATCGCCTTAACTTCCGAACGGATGGACCGATTTTCAACTTCGATCATACCAATCTGCTTGTTTTTTTTCATAGAATCCATTTCTCCAATCGGAAAAACCGAAATCGATAAAAAAATGCATCAAAGGGGGCCACCTTGGAACTTTTTCGAATGCTTCAGACCGCCTCAACTTCCGAACGGATCGACCGATTTTCAATTTCGCGCATACCAATTTGCTTGTTTTTTCATAGAATCCATTTCTTCAATAGAAAAAACCGAAATCGAAAAAAAAATTGCATCAAAGGGGGTCCCCTTGGAACTTTTTCGAATTCTTCAGCTCGCCTTAACTTCCGAACGGATGGACCGATTTTCAACTTCGATCATACCAAACTAATTGTTTTTTTTCATAGAATCCATTTCTTTAATCGAAAATAACGAAATCTGAAAAAAATTGCATCTATGGGGGTCCCCTTGGAACTTTTTCGAATTCTTCAAATCGCCTTAACTTCCGAACGGATGGACCGATTTTCAACTTCGATCGTACCAATCTGCTTGTTTTTTTTTCATAGAATCCATTTCTCCAATCGAGAAAACCAAAATCGGAAAAAAAAATTCATCAAAGGGGGTCCCCTTGGAACTTTTCTGAATTCTTCAGATCGCCTTAACTTCCGAACGGATGGACCGATTTTCAACTTCGATCATACCAATCTGCTTGTTTTTTTCATAGAATCCATTTCTCCAATCGAAAAAACCGAAATCGAAAAAATAAAAAGCATCAAAGGGAGCCCCCTTGGAACTTTTTCGAATTCTTCAGATTGCCATAACTTTCGAACGTATGGACCAATTTTCAACTTCGATCATACCAATCTGCTTGTTTTTTTTTTCATAGAATCCATTTCTCCAATCAAAAAAACCGAAATCGAAAAAATAAAAAACATCAAAGGGAGCCCCCTTGGAACTTTTTCGAATTCTTCAGATCGCCTTAACTTCCGAACGGATGGACCGATTTTCAACTTCGATCATACGAATCTGCTTTTTTTTCTCATAGAATCCATTTCTGCAATCGAAAAAACCGAAATCGAAAAAAAAATGCATCAAAGGGGGCCCCCTTGGAACTTTTTCGAATTCTTCAGATCGACTTAACTTCCGAACGGATGGACCGATTTCCAACTTCGATCATACCAATCTGCTTGTTTTTTTTTTTTCATAGAATCCATTTCTCCAATCAAAAAAACCGAAATCGAATAAATAAAAAGCATCAAAGGGAGCCCCCTTGGAACTTTTTCGAATTCTTCAGATCGCCTTAACTTCCGAACGGATGGACCGATTTTCAATTTCGATCATACGAATCTGCTTGTTTTTTTTCATAGAATCCATTTCTGCAATCGAAAGAACCGTAATCGAAAAAAAAAAATGCATCAAAGGGGGCCCCCTTGGAACTTTTTCGAATTCTTCAGATCGACTTAACTTCCGAACGGATGGACCGATTTTCAACTTCGATCATACTAATCTGCTTTTTTATTTTCATAGAATCCATTTTTCCGATCAAAAAAACCGAAATCGAAAATAAAAAATGCATCAATGGGGGCCCCCTTGGAACTTTTTCGAATTCTTCAGATCGCCTTAACTTCCGAACGGATGGACCGATTTTCAACTTCGATCATACCAATCTGCTTGTTTTCTTTCATAGAATCCATTTCTCCAATCGAAAAAACCGAAATAAAAAAAAAATGCATCAAAGGGGGCCTTCTTGGAATTTTTTCGAATTCTTCAGATCGCCTTAACTTCCGAACGGATGGACCGATTTTCAACTTCGATCATACCAAACTGCTTGTTTTTTCTCATAGAATCCATTTCTCCAATCGAAAAAACCCAAATCTGAAAAAAAATTGCATCAAAGGGGGCCCCCTTGGAACTTTTTCGAATTCTTCAGATCGCCTTAACTTCCGAACGGATGGACCGATTTTCAACTTCGATCATACCAAACTGCTTGTTTTTTCTCATAGAATCCATTTCTCCAATCGAAAAAACCGAAATCTGAAAAAAAATTGCATCAAAGGGGGTCCCCTTGGAACTTTTTCGAATTCTTCAAATCGCCTCAACTTCCGAACGGATGGACCGATTTTCAACTTCGATCATACCAATCTGCTTGTTTTTTCATAGAATCCATTTCTCCAATCGAAAAAACCAAAATCGAAAAAAAAATCGCATCAAAGGGGGTCCCCTTGGAACTTTTCTGAATTCTTCAGATCGCCTTAACTTCCGAACGGATGGACCGATTTTCAACTTCGATCATACCAATCTGCTTGTTTTTTTTCATAGAATCCATTTCTCCAATCGAAAAATTCGAAATCGAAAAGAAAAATTGCATCAGAGGGGGTCCCCTTGGAACTTTTTCGAATTCTTCAGATCGCCTTAACTTCCGAACGGATGGACCGATTTTCAACTTCGATCATACCAATCTGCTTGTTTTTTTTTCATAGAATCCATTTCTCCAATCAAAAAAAACGAAATCGAAAAAATAAATAGCATCAAAGGGAGCCCCCTTGGAACTTCTTCGAATTCTTCAGATCGCCTTAACTTCCGAACGGATGGACCGATTTTCAACTTCGATTATACGAATCTGCTTGTTTTTTTTCATAGAATCCATTTCTGCAATCGAAAAGACCGAAATCGAAAAAAAAATGCATCAAAGGGGGCCCCCTTGGAACTTTTTCGAATTCTTCAGATCGACTTAACTTCCGAACGGATGGACCGATTTTCAACTTCGATCATACCAATCTGCTTTTTTTTTTCATAGAATCCATTTCTCCGATCAAAAAAACCGAAATCGAAAATAAAAAATGCATCAATGGGGGCCCCCTTGGAACTTTTTCGAATTCTTCAGATCGCCTTAACTTCCGAACGGATGGACCGATTTTCAACTTCGATCATACCAATCTGCTTGTTTCTTTCATAGAATCCATTTCTCCAATCGAAAAAACCGAAATCAAAAAAAAAATGCATCAAAGGGGGCCCCCTTGGAACTTTTTCGAATTCTTCAGATCGCCTTAACGGACGGAACGATAATTGTAACTGAGTTGTATTCGATTATATCGTGGTGATGTTTATATAGTAATACTCACCAGGTGACTGTTCTTGCGTTATACATACGAGCGACCCAATCGAACAGAAGGTTGGATGGATAGACGGTATGATTATTGTATCTGAGTTGTATTCGATTATATCTTGATGATGTTCATATAGTTATACTCACCAGGAAACTGTTCTCCAGTTATACATAAGAGCGACTGAACTGAACAGAAAGTCGAATGGATAGACTGAACAATCAATATATCTGGGTGGTATCCGATTATATCGCAATACTGTATATATAGTGATACTTACCAGGTGACGGTACTTCCGTTACACATACTAGCGACTGAATCGAACAGAAGGTTAAATGGTTAGACGAAATGATAATTGTATCTCTGAGTTGTATTCGATGATATCGTGATGATGTTCATATAGCAATACTCACCAGGTAACTGTTCTTCCGTTTTACATACAAGCGACCGAATCGAGCAGAAGCTTAAATTTAGTATAGATTGAACAATCATCGTATCTGGGTTGTATTCGATTATGTTTATATAGTTATACTCACCAGGTAACTGTTCTTCCGTTATACATACGAGCGACTGAATTGAACAGAAGGTTGAATGGATAGACTAAACAATAATCGTATCTGGGGTTGTATTCGATTATATCTTGATGATGTTCATATAGTTATACTCACCAGAAAACTGTTCTCCAGTAATACATAAGAGCGACTGAACTGAACAGAAGGTTGAATGGATAGACTGAACATTCATCGTATCTGGGTTGTATTTGATTATATCGTGATTATTATCATATAGTATGACTCACCAGGTAACAGTTCTTCCGTTATACATACGAGCAACCGAATCGAACATAAGGTTGGATGGATAGATTGAACAATCATTGTATCTGGGTTGTCTCCGATTATATCGTTATGCTGTATATTTAGTTACACCTACCATGTAACGGTTCTTTCGTTACACATACGAGCGTCTGAATCGAACATAAGCTTGGATGGTTAGACGGAACGATAATTGTAACTGAGTTGTATTCGATTATATCGTGGTGATGTTTATATAGTAATACTCACCAGGTGACTGTTCTTGGGTTATACATAGGAGCGACCCAATCGAACAGAAGGTTGGATGGATAGACGGTATGATTATTGTATCTGAGTTGTATTCGATTATATCGTGATGACGTTCATATAGAAATACTCACCAGGTTACTGTTCTTTCGTTATTCATACGAGCAACCGAATCGAACAGAAGGTTGAATGGATAGTATCTGGGTTGTATTCGATTATGATGTTATGCTGTGTATATAGTTATACACATAAGGTGACGGTATTCCCGTTTTACATACAAGCGACCGAAACGAACAGAAAGTTGAATGGATAGACTGAACAATCAATGTATCTGGGTGGTATCCGATTATATCGCAATACTGTATATATAGTGATACTCACCAGGTGACGGTACTTCCGTTACACATACTAGCGACTGAATCGAACAGAAAGTTGAATGGTTAGACGAAACGATAATTGTATCTGAGTTGTATTCGATGATATCGTGATGATTTTCATATAGTTATACTCACCAGGTAACTGTTCTTCCGTTATACATACGAGCGACTGAATTGAACAGAAGGTTGAATGGATAGTATATGGGTTGTATGCGATTATGATGTTATGCTGTGTATATAGTTATACACACTAGGTGACGGTATTCCCGTTTTACATACGAGCGACCGAAACGAAAAGAAAGTTGAATGGATAGACTGAACAATCAATGTTTCTGGGTTTCTGGTTAGATTATATATGAGAACTGTTACCGGGTTAGACATACTATATGATAATCATCACGATATACTCGAATACAACCCCAGATACGATTATTGTTTAGTCTATCCATTCAACCTTCTGTTCAATTCAGTCGTTCTTATGTATAATGGAAGAACAGTTACCTGGTGAGTATAACTATATAAACATAATCGAATACAACCCAAATACGATGAATTTTCAATCTATCCATTCAACCTTCTGCTCGATTCGGTCGCTTTTATGTGAAACGAAGGAACAGTCACCTGGTGAGTATTACTATATAAACATTACCACGATATAATCGAATACAACTCAGTTACAATTATCGTTCCGTCTAACCATCCAACCTTATGTTCGATTCAGACGCTCGTATGTGTTACGAAAGAACCGTTACATGGTAGGTTTATCTAAATATACAGCATAACGATATAATCGGAAACAACCCAGATACAATGATTGTTCAATCTATCCATTCAACCTTATGTTCGATTCGTTTGCTGGTATGTATAACGGAAAAACAGTTACCTGGTTAAACATAATATATAATAATCATCACGAAATAATCGAATACAACCCAGATACGATGATTGTTCAGTCTATCCATTCAACCTTCTGTTCAGTTCAGTCGCTCTTATGTATAACTGGAGAACAGTTACCTGGTGAGTATAACTATATAAACATCATCACGATATAATCGAATACAACCCCAGATACGATCATTGTTTAGTCTATCCATTCAACCTTCTGTTCAATTCAGTCGCTCGTATGTATAACGGAAGAACAGTTACCTGGTGAGTATAAATATATAAACATAATCGAATACAACCCAGATACGATGATTGTTCAATCTATACTGAATTCAACCTTCTGCTCGATTCGGTCGCTTGTATGTAAAACGGAAGAACAGTTACCTGGTGAGTATTGCTATATAAACATCATCATGATGTCATCGAATACAACTCAGATACAATTATCGTTACGTCTAACCATTTAACCTTCTGTTCGATTCAGTCGCCAGTATGTATAACTGGAGTACCGTCACCTGGTAAGTATCACTATATATACAGTATTGCGATATAATCGGATACCACCCAGGTACATTGATTGTTCAGTCTATCCATTCAACTTTCTGTTCGTTTCGGTCGCTCGTATGTAAAACGGGAATACCGTCACCTTATGTGTATAACTATATACACAGCATAACATCATAATCGAATACAACCCAGATACTATCCATTAAATTTTCTGTTCGATTCGGTTTCTCGTATGTATAACGAAAGAACAGTAACCTGGTTAGTATTTCCATATGAACGTAATCACGATATAATCGAATACAACTCAGATACAATGATCATTCCGTCTATCCATCCAACCTTTTGTTCGATTGGGTCGCTCGTATGTATAACGCAAGAACAGTCACCTGGTGAGTATTACTATATAAACATCACCACGATATAATCGAATACAACTTAGTTACAATTATCGTTCCGTCTAACCATCCAACCTTATGTTCGTTTCAGACGCTCGTAGGTGTAACGAAAGAACCGTTACATGGTAGGTGTATCCAAATATACAGCATAACGATATAATCGGAGACAACCCAGATACAATGATTGTTCAATCTATCCATTCAACCTTATGTTCGATTCGGTTGCCCGTATGTTTAACGGAAGAACTGTTACCTGGTTAGACATACTTTATGATAATCATCACGATATACTCGAATACAACCCCAGATACGATTATTGTTTAGTCTATCCATTCAACCTTCTGTTCAATTCAGTCGTTCTTATGTATAACGGAAGAACAGTTACCTGGTGAGTATAACTATGTAAACATAATCGAATACAACCCAGATACGATGAATTTTCGATCTATCCATTCAACCTACTGCTCGATTCGGTCGCTATTATGTAAAACGAAAGAACAGTTACCTGGTGAGTATTGCTATATAAACATCATCACGATATCATCGAATACAACTCAGATACAATTATCGCTTCGTCTAACCATTCAACATTCTGTTCGATTCAGTCGCTAGTATGTGTAAAGGAAGTACCGTCACCTGGTAAGTATCACTATATATACAGTATTGCGATATAATCGGATACCACCCAGATACATTGATTGTTCAGTCTATCCATTCAACTTTCTGTTCGTTTCGGTCGGTCGTATGTAAAACGAGAATACCGTCACCTAATGTGTATAATTATATACACAGCATAACATCATAATCGAATACAACCCACATACTATCCATTCAACCTTCTGTTCGATTCGGTTGCTCGTATGTATAACGAAAGAACAGTAACCTGGTGAGTATTTCTATATGAACGTCATCACGATATAATCGAATACAACTCAAATACAATGATCATTCCGTCTATCCATCCAACCTTCTGTTCGATTGGGTCGCTCGTATGTATAACGCAAGAACAGTCACCTGGTGAGTATTACTATATAAACATCACCACGATATAATCGAATACAACTCAGTTACAATTATCGTTCCGTCTAACCATCCAACCTTATGTTTGATTTAGACGCTCGTATGTGTAACGAAAGAACCGTTACATGGTAGGTGTAACTAAATATACAGCATAACGATATAATCGGAGACAACCCAGATACAATGATTGTTCAATCTATCCATCCAACCTTATGTTCGATTCGGTTGCTCGTATGTTTAACGGAAGAACTGTTACCTGGTTAGACATACTATATGATAATCATCACGATATACTCGAATACAACCCCAGATACGATTATTGTTTAGCCTATCCATTCAACTTTCTGTTCAATTCAGTCGTTCTTATGAAAAACGGAAGAACAGTTACCTGGTGAGTATAACTATATAAACCTAATCGAATACAACCCAGATACGATGGATTTTCAATCTATTAATTTAACCTTCTGCTCGATTTGGTCACTTTTATGAAAAACGGAAGAACAGTTACCTGTTGAATATTGCTATATAAACATCATCACGATATAATCGAATACAACTCAGATACAATTATCGCTTCGTCTAACCATTCAACCTTCTGTTCGATTCAGTCGCTAGTATGTGTAACGGAAGTACCGTCACCTGGTAAGTATCACTATATATACAGTATTGCGATATAATCGGATATCAACCAGATACATTGATTGTTCAGTCTATCCATTCAACTTTCCGTTCGTTTCGGTCGCTCGTATGTAAAACGGGAATACCGTCACCTAGTGTGTATAACTATATACACAGCATAACATCATAATCGAATACAACCCAGATACTATCCATTCAACCTTCTGTTCGATTCGGTTTCTCGTATGTATAACGAAAGAACAGTAACCTGGTGAGTATTTCTATATGAACGTCATCACGATATAATCGAATACAACTTAGTTAAAATTATCGTTCCGTCTAACCATCCAACCTTATGTTCGATTCAGTCGCTAGTATGTGTAACGGAAGTACCGTCACCTGGTAAGTATCACTATATATACAGTATTGCGATATAATCGGATACCACCCAGATACAATGATTGTTCAGTCTATCCATTCAACTTTCTGTTCGTTTCGGTCGCTCGTATGTGAAACGGGAAAACCGTCACCTTATGTGTATAACTATATACACAGCATAACATCATTATCGAATACAACCCAGATACTATCCATTCAACCTTTTGTTCGATTCGGTTGCTCGTATGTATAACGAAAGAACAGTAACCTGGTGAGTATTTCTATATGAACGTCATCACGATATAATCGAATACAACTTAGTTACAATTATCGTTCCGTCTAACCATCCAACCTTATGTTCGATTCAGACGCTCGTATGTGTACTGAAAGAACCGTTACATGGTAGGTGTAGTTAAATATACAACATAACGATATAATCGGAGACAACCCAGATACAATGATTGTTCAATCTATCCATTCAACCTTAGGTTCGATTCGGTTGCTAGTATGTATAACGAAAGAACAGTTACCTGGTTAGACATAATATATAATAATCATCACGAAATAATCGAATACAACCCAGATACGATGATTTTTCAGTCTATCCATTCAACCTTCTGTTCAGTTCAGTCGCTCTTATGTATAACTGGAGAACAGTTACCTGGTGAGTATAACTATATGAACATCATCACGATATAATCGAATAAAACCCCAGATACGATCATTGTTTAGTCTATCCATTCAACCTTCAGTTCAATTCAGTCGCTCGTATGTATAACGGAAGAACAGTTACCTGGTGAGTATAACTATATAAACATAATCGAATACAACTCAGATACGATGATTGTTCAATCTATCCATTCAACCTTATGTTCGATTCGGTTGCTCGTATGTATATCGGAAGAACAGGTACCTGGTGAGTATATCTATATAAACATAATCGAATACAACTCAGATACGATGATTGTTCAATCTATCCATTTAACCTTCTGCTCGATTCGGTCGCTTGTATGTAAAACGGAAGGACAGTTACCTGGTGAGTATTGCTATATAAACATCATCACGATATCATCGAATACAACTCAGATACAATTATCGTTTCGTCTAACCATTCAACATTCTGTTCGATTCAGTCGCTAGTATGTGTAACGGAAGTATCGTCACCTGGTAAGTATCACTATATATACAGTATTGCGATATAATCGGATATCAACCAGATAAATTGATTGTTCAGTCTATCCATTCAACTTTCTTTTCGTTTCGGTCGCTCGTATGTAAAACGGAAATACCGTCTCCTAGTGTGTATAACTATATACACAGCATAACATCATAATCGAATACAACCCATATACTATCCATTCAACCTTCTGTTCAATTCAGTCGCTCGTATGTATAACGGAAGAACAGTTACCTGGTGAGTATAACTATATAAACATAATCGAATACAACCCAGATACGATGATTGTTCAATTTATACTGAATTCAACCTTCTGCTCCATTCGGTCGCTTGTGTGTATAACGGAAGAACAGTTACCTGGTGAGTATTGCTATATATACATCATCACGATATCATCGAATACAACTCAGATACAATTATCGTTTTGTCAAACCATTCAACATTCTGTTCGATTCAGTCGCTAGTATGTGTAACGGAAGTATCGTCACCTGGTAAGTATCACTATATATACAGTATTGCGATATAATCGGATACCACCCAGATACATTGATTGTTCAGTCTATCCATTCAACTTTCTTTTCGTTTCGGTCGCTCGTATGTAAAACGGGAATACCGTCTCCTAGTGTGTATAACTATATACACAGCATAACATTATAATCGAATACAACCCATATACTATCCATTCAACCTTCTGTTCAATTCAGTCGCTCGTATGTATAACGGATGAACAGTTACCTGGTGAGTATAACTATATAAACATAATCGAATACAACCCAGATACGATGATTGTTCAATCTATACTGAATTCAACCTTCTGCTCGATTCGGTCGCTTGTATGTAAAACGGAAGAACAGTTACCTGGTGAGTATTGCTATATAAACATCATCACGATATCATCGAATACAACTCAGATACAATTATCGTTTCGTCTAACCATTCAACCTTCTGTTCGATTCAGTCGCTAGTATGTGTAACGGAAGTACCGTCACCTGGTAAGTATCACTATATATACAGTATTGCGATATAATCGGATACCACCCAGATACATTGATTGTTCAGTCTATCATTTCAACTTTCTGTTCGTTTCGGTCGCTCGTATGTGAAACGGGAATACCGTCACCTTATGTGTATAACTATATACACAGCATAACATCATAATCGAATACAACCCAGATACTATCCATTCAACCTTCTGTTCGATTCGGTTGCTCGTATGTATAACGAAAGAACAGTAACCTGGTGAGTATTTCTATATGAACGTCATCACGATATAATCGAATACAACTTAGTTACAATTATCGTTCCGTCTAACCATCCAACCTTATGTTCGATTCAGACGCTCGTATGTGTAACGAAAGAACCGTTACATGGTAGGTGTAGTTAAATATACAACATAACGATATAATCGGAGACAACCCAGATACAATGATTGTTCAATCTATCCATTCAACCTTATGTTCGATTCGGTTGCTAGTATGTATAACGAAAGAACAGTTACCTGGTTAGACATAATATATAATAATCATCACGAAATAATCGAATACAACCCAGATACGATGATTGTTCAGTCTATCCATTCAACCTTCTGTTCAGTTCAGTCGCTCTTATGTATAACTGGAGAACAGTTACCTGGTGAGTATAACTATATGAACATCATCACGATATAATCGAATACAATCCCAGATACGATCATTGTTTAGTCTATCCATTCAACCTTCAGTTCAATTCAGTCGCTCGTATGTATAACGGAAGAACAGTTACCTGGTGAGTATAACTATATAAACATAATCGAATACAACTCAGATACGATGATTGTTCAATCTATCCATTCAACCTTATGTTCGATTCGGTTGCTCGTATGTATATCGGAAGAACAGGTACCTGGTGAGTATATCTATATAAACATAATCGAATACAACCCAGATACGATGATTGTTCAACTCATACTGAATTCAACCTTCTGCTCGATTCGGTCGCTTGTATGTAAAACGGAAGAACAGAAACCTGGTGAGTATTGCTATATTAACATCATCACGATATCATCGAATACAACTCAGATACAATTATCGTTTCGTCTAACCATTCGACATTCTGTTCGATTCAGTCGCTAGTATGTGTAACGGAAGTATCGTCACCTGGTAAGTATCACTATATATACAGTATTGCGATATAATCGGATACCACCCAGATACATTGATTGTTCAGTCTATCCATTCAACTTTCTTTTTGTTTTGGTCGCTCGTATGTAAAACGGGAATACCGTCTCCTAGTGTGTATAACTATATACACAGCATAGCATCATAATCGAATACAACCCAGATACGATGATTGTTCAATCTATACTGAATTCAACCTTCTGCTCGATTCGGTCGCTCGTATGTAAAACGGAAGAACAGTTACCTGGTGAGTATTGCTATATAAACATCATCACGATATCATCGAATACAACTCAGATACAATTATCGTTTCGTCTAACCTTTTAACCTTCTGTTCGATTCAGTCGCTAGTATGTGTAACGGAAGTACCGTCACCTGGTAAGTATCACTATATATACAGTATTGCGATATAATCGGATACCACCCAGATACATTGATTGTTCAGTATATCATATCAACTTTCTGTTCGTTTCGGTCGCTCGTATGTGAAACGGGAATACCGTCACCTTATGTGTATAACTATATACACAGCATAACATCATAATTGAATACAACCCAGATACTATCCATTCAACCTTCTGTTCGATTCGGTTGCTCGTATGTATAACGAAAGAACAGTAACCTGGTGAGTATTTCTATATGAACGTCATCACGATATAATCGAATACAACTCAGTTACAATTATCGTTCCGTCTAACCATCCAACCTTATGTTCGATTCAGACGCTCGTATGTGTAACGAAAGAACCGTTACATGGTAGGTGTAGTTAAATATACAACATAACGATATAATCGGAGACAACCCAGATACAATGATTGTTCAATCTATCCATTCAACCTTATGTGCGATTCGGTTGCTAGTATGTATAACGAAAGAACAGTTACCTGGTTAGACATAATATATAATAATCATCACGAATTAATCAAATACAACCGAGATACGATGATTGTTCAGTCTATCCATTCAACCTTCTGTTCAGTTCAGTCGCTCTTATGTATAACGGAAGAACAGTTACCTGGTGAGTATAACTATATAAACATAATCGAATACAACTCAGATACGATGATTGTTCAATCTATCCATTCAACCTTATGTTCGATTCGGTTGCTCGTATGTATATCGGAAGAACAGGTACCTGGTGAGTATATCTATATAAACATAATCGAATACAACTCAGATACGATGATTGTTCAATCTATCCATTTAACCTTCTGCTCGATTCGGTCGCTTGTATGTAAAACGGAAGGACAGTTACCTGGTGAGTATTGCTATATAAACATCACGATATCATCGAATACAACTCAGATACAATTATCGTTTCGTCTATCCATTCAACATTCTGTTCGATTCAGTCGCCAGTATGTGTAACGGAAGTACCGTCACCTGGTAAGTATCACTATATATACAGTATTGCGATATAATCGGATACCACCCAGATACATTGATTGTTCAGTCTATCCATTCAACTTTCTGTTCGTTTCGGTCGCTCGTATGTGAAACGGGAATACCGTCACCTTATGTGTTTAACTATATACACAGCATAACATCATAATCGAATACAACCCAGATACTATCCATTCAACCTTCTGTTCGATTCGGTTGCTCGTATGTATAACGAAAGAACAGTAACCTGGTGAGTATTTCTATATGAACGTCATCACGATATAATCGAATACAACAAAGTTACAATTATCGTTCCGTCTAACCATCCAACCTTATGTTCGATTCAGACGCTCGTATGTGTAACGAAAGAACCGTTACATGGTAGGTGTAGTTAAATATACAACATAACGATATAATCGGAGACAACCCAAATACAATAATTGTTCAATCTATCCATTCAACCTTATGTTCGATTCGGTTGCTAGTATGTATAACGAAAGAACAGTTACCTGGTTAGACATAATATATAATAATCATCACGAAATAATCGAATACAACCCAGATACGATGATTGTTCAGTCTATCCATTCAACCTTCTGTTCAGTTCAATCGCTCTTATGTATAACTGGAGAACAGTTACCTGGTGAGTATAACTATATGAACATCATCACGATATAATCGAATACAACCCCAGATACGATCATTGTTTAGTCTATCCATTCAACCTTCAGTTCAATTCAGTCGCTCGTATGTATAACGGAAGAACAGTTACCTGGTGAATATACCTATATAAACATAATTGAATACAACTCAGATACGATGATTGTTCAATCTATCCATTCAACCTTATGTTCGATTCGGTTGCTCGTATGTTTATCGGAAGAACAGGTACCTGGTGAGTATATCTATATAAACATAATCGAATACAACTCAGATACGATGATTGTTCAATCTATCCATTTAACCTTCTGCTCGATTCGGTCGCTTGTATGTAAAACGGAAGGACAGTTACCTGGTGAGTATTGCTATATAAACATCATCACGATATCATCGAATACAACTCAGATACAATTATCGTTTCGTCTAACCATTCAACATTCTGTTCGATTCAGTCGCTAGTATGTGTAACGGAAGTATCGTCACCTGGTAAGTATCACTATATATACAGTATTGCGATATAATCGGATTCCACCCAGATACATTGATTGTTCAGTCTATCCATTCAACTTTCTTTTCGTTTCAGTCGCTCGTATGTAAAACGGGAATACCGTCTCCTAGTGTGTATAACTATATACACAGCATAACATCATAATCGAATACAACCCATATACTATCCATTCAACCTTCTGTTCAATTCAGTCGCTCGTATGTATAACGGAAGAACAGTTACCTGGTGAGTATAACTATATAAACATAATCGAATACAACCCAGATACGATGATTGTTCAATGTATACTGAATTCAACCTTCTGCTCGATTCGGTCGCTTGTATGTGAAACGGAAGAACAGTTACCTGTTGAGTATTGCTATATAAACATCATCACGATATCATCGAATACAACTCAGATACATGTATCGTTTCGTCTAACCATTTAACCTTCTGTTCGATTCAGTCGCTACTATGTGTAACGGAAGTACCGTCACCTGGTAAGTATCACTATATATACAGTATTGCGATATAATCGGATACCACCCAGATACATTGATTGTTCAGTCTATCCATTCAACTTTCTGTTCGTTTCGGTCGCTCGTATGTGAAACGGGAATACCGTCACCTTATGTGTATAACTATATACACAGCATAACATCATAATCGAATACAACCCAGATACTATCCATTCAACCTTCTGTTCGATTCGGTTGCTCGTATGTATAACGAAAGAACAGTAACCTGGTGAGTATTTCTATATGAACGTCATCACGATATAATCGAATACAACTTAGTTACAATTATCGTTCCGTCTAACCATCCAACCTTATGTTCGATTCAGACGCTCGTATGTATAACGAAAGAACCGTTACATGGTAGGTGTAGTTAAAAATATACAACATAACGATATAATCGGAGACAACCCAGATACAATGATTGTTCAATCTATCCATTCAACCTTATGTTCGATTCGGTTGCTAGTATGTATAACGAAAGAACAGTTACCTGGTTAGACATAATATATAATAATCATCACGAAATAATCGAATACAACCCAGATACAATGATTGTTCAGTCTATCCATTCAACCTTCTGTTCAGTTCAGTCGCTCTGATGTATAACTGGAGAACAGTTACCTGGTGAGTTTAACTATATGAACATCATCACGATATAATCGAATACAACCCCAGATACGATCATTGTTTAGTCTATCCAATCAACCTTCAGTTCAATTCAGTCGCTCGTATGTATAACGGAAGAACAGTTACCTGGTGAGTATAACTATATAAACATAATCGAATACAACTCAGATACGATGATTGTTCAATCTATCCATTCAACCTTATGTTCGATTCGGTTGCTCGTATGTATATCGGAAGAACAGGTACCTGGTGAGTATATCTATATAAACATAATCGAATACAACTCAGATACGATGATTGTTCAATCTATCCATTTAACCTTCTGCTCGATTCGGTCGCTTGTATGTAAAACGGAAGGACAGTTACCTGGTGAGTATTGCTATATAGACATCATCACGATATCATCGAATACAACTCAGATACAGTTATCGTTTCGTCTAACCATTCAACATTCTGTTCGATTCAGTCGCTAGTATGTGTAACGGAAGTATCGTCACCTGGTAAGTATCACTATATATACAGTATTGCGATATAATCGGATACCACCCAGATACATTGATTGTTCAGTCTATCCATTCAACTTTCTTTTCATTTCGGTCGCTTGTATGTAAAACGGGAATACCGTCTCCTAGTGTGTATAACTATATACACAGCATAACATCATAATCGAATACAACCAATATACTATCCATTCAACCTTCTGTTCAATTCAGTCGCTCGTATGTATAACGGAAGAACAGTTACCTGGTGAGTATAACTATATAAACATAATCGAATACAACCCAGATACGATGATTGTTCAATCTATACTGAATTCAACCTTCTGCTCGATTCGGTCGCTTGTATGTAAACGGAAGAACAGTTACCTGGTGAGTATTGCTATATAAACATCATCACGATATCTTCGAATACAACTCAGATACAATTATCGTTTCGTCTAAATATTTAACCTTCTGTTCGATTCAGTCGCTAGTATGTGTAACGGAAGTACCGTCACCTGGTAAGTATCACTATATATACAGTATTGCGATATAATCGGATACCACCCAGATACATTGATTGTTTAGTCTATCCATTCAACTTTCTGTTCGTTTCGGTCGCTCGTATGTGAAACGGGAATACCGTCACCTTATGTGTATAACTATATACACAGCATGACATCATAATCGAATACAACCCAGATACTATCCATTCAACCTTCTGTTCGATTCGGTTGCTCGTATGTATAACGAAAAAACAGTAACCTGGTGAGTGTTTAGTCTATCCATTCAACCTTCTGTTCAATTCAGTCGCTCGTATGTATAACGAAAGAACAGTTACCTGGTGAGTATAACTATATAAACATAATCGAATACAACCCAGATACGATGATTGTTCAATCTCTACTAAATTTAAGCTTCTGCTCGATTCGGTCGCTTGTATGTAAAACGGAAGAACAGTTACCTGGTGAGTATCGCTATATAAACATCGTCACGATATCATCGAATACAACTCAGAGATACAATTATCGTTTCGTCTAACCATTTAACCATCTGTTCGATTCAGTCTCTAGTATGTGTAACGGAAGTACCGTCACCTGGTAAGTATCACTATATATACAGTATTGCGATATAATCGGATACCACCCTGATACATTGATTGTTCAGTCTATCCATTCAACTTTCTGTTCGTTTCGGTCGCTCGTATGTAAAACGGGAATACCGTCACCTAATGTGTATAACTATATACACAGCATAACATCATAATCGAATACAACCCAGATACTATATATTCAACCTTCTGTTCGATTCGGTTGCTCGTATGTATAACGAAAGAACAGTAACCTGGTGAGTATTTCTATATGAACGTCATCACGATATAATCGAATACAACTCAGATACAATGATCATTCCGTCTAACCATCCAACCTTCTGTTCGATTGGGTCGCTCGTATGTATAACGCAAGAACAGTCACCTGGTGAGTATTACTATATAAACATCACCACGATATAATCGAAAACAACTCAGTTACAATTATCGTTCCGTCTAACCATCCAACCTTATGTTCGATTCAGACGCTCGTATGTGTAACGAAATAACCGTTACATGGTAGGTGTAACTGAATATACAGCATAAAGATATATTCGGAGACAACCCAGATACAATGATTGTTCAATCTATCCATCCAACCTTATGTTCGATTCGGTTGCTCGTATGATTAACGGAAGAACTGTTACCTGGTTAGACAACCTATATGATAATCATCACGATATACTCGAATACAACCCCAGATACGATTATTGTTTAGTCTATCCATTCAACCTTCTGTTCAATTCAGTCGTTCTTATGTATAACGGAAAACAGTTACCTGGTGAGTATAACTATATAAACCTAATCGAATACAACCCAGATACGATGAATTTTCAATCTATCCATTTAACCTTCTGTTCGATTTGGTCGCTTTTATGTGAAACGCAAGAACCGTCACCTGGTGAGTATTACTATATAAACATTCCCACGATATAATCGAATACATCTCAGTTACAATTATCGTTCCGTCTAACCATCCAACCTTATGTTCGATTCAGACGCTCGTATGTGTAACGAAATAACCGTTACATGGTAGGTGTAACTGAATATACAGCATAAAGATATATTCGGAGACAACCCAGATACAATGATTGTTCAATCTATCCATTCAACCTTATGTTCGATTCGGTTGCTCGTATGTATAACGGAAGAACAGTTACCTGGTTAGACATAATATATAATAATCATCACGAAATAATCGAATACAACCCAGATACGATGATTGTTCAGTCTATCTATACAACCTTCTGTTCAGTTCAGTCGCTCTTATGTATAACTGGAGAACAGTTACCTGGTGAGTATAACTATATGAACATCATCACGATATAATCGAATACAACCCCAGATACAATCATTGTTCAGTCTATCCATTCAACCTTCTGTTCAATTCAGTTGCTCGTATGTATAACGAAAGAACAGGTACCTGGTGAGTATAACTATATAATCATAATCGAATACAACTCAGATACGATGATTGTTCAATCTATCCTTTAACCTTCTGCTCGATTCGGTCACTTGTATGTAAAACTGAAGGACAGTTACCTGGTGAGTATTGCTATATAAATATCATCACGATATCATCGAATTCAACTCAGATACAATTAACGTTTCGTCTAACCATTCAACATTCTGTTCGATTCAGTCGCTAGTATGTATAACGGAAGAACAGTTACCTGGTGAGTATAACTATATAAACATAATCGAATACAACCCAGATACGATGATTGTTCAATCCATACTAAATTCAACCTTCTGCTCGATTTGGTCGCTTGTATGTAAAACGGAAAAACAGTTACCTGGTGAGTATTGCTATATAAACGTCATCACGATATCATCGAATACAACTCAAATACAATTATCGTTTCGTCTCACTATTTAACCTTAAGTTCGATTCAGTCGCTAGTATGTGCAACGGAAGTACCGTCACCTGGTAAGTATCACTATATATACCGAATTGCGATATAATCGGATACCACCCAGATACATTGATTGTTCAGTCTATCCATTCAACTTTCTGTTCGTTTCGGTCGCTCGTATGTAAAACGGGAATACCGTCACCTAATGTGTATAACTAAATACACAGCATAACATCATAATCGAATACAACCCATATACTGTCCATTCAACCTTCTGTTCGATTCGGTTGCTCGTATGTATAAAAAAAACGCGAGAACAGTCACCTGGTGAGTATTACTATATAAACATCACCACGATATAATCGAAAACAACTCAGTTACAATTATTGTTCCGTCTAATCATCCAAGCTTATGTTCGATTCAGTTGCTCGTATGTGTAACAAAGAACTGTTACCTGGTTAGACATACGATATGATAATCATCACGATATAATCGAATACAACCCAGATACAATGATTGTTCAGTCTATCCATTCAACCTTCTGTTCAGTTCAGTCGCTCTTATGTATAACTGGAGAACAGTTACCTGGTGAGTATAACTATATAAACATCATCACGATATAATCAAATACAACCCCAGATACGATCATTGTTTAGTCTATCCATTCAACCTTCTGTTCAATTCAGTCGCTCGTATGTATAACGGAAGAACAGGTACCTGGTGAGTATAACTATATAAACATAATCAAATACAATCCAGATACGATGATTGTTCAATCTATAAATTTAACCTTCTGCTCGATTCGGTCGCTTGTATGTGAAACGGAAGAACAGTTACCTGGTGATTATTGCTATATAAATATCATCACGATATCATCGAATACAACTCAGATACAATTATCGTTTCGTCTAACCATTCAACCCTCTGTTCGATTCAGTCGCTAGTATGTGTAGCGGAAGTACCGTCACCTGGTAAGTATCACTATATATACAGTATTGCGATATAATCGCATACCACCCAGATACATTGATTGTTCAGTATATCCATTCAACTTTCTGTTCGTTTCGGTCGCTCGTATGTAAAACGGGAATACCGTCATCAAATGTGTATAACCATATACACAGCATAACATCATAATCGAATACAAACCAGATACTATCCATTCAACCTTCTGTTCGATTCGGTTGCTCGTATGTATAACGAAAGAACAGTAACCTGGTGAGTATTTCTATATGAACGTCATCACGATATAATAGAATACAACTAAGATACAATGATCATTCCGTATATCCATCCAACCTTCTGTCCGATTGGGTTGCTCGTATGTATAACGCAAGAACAGTCACCTGGTGAATATTACTATATAAACATTACCACGATATAATCGAATACAACTCAGTTACAATTATCGTTTCGTCTCACCATCCAACCTTATGTTCGATTCAGACGCTCGTATGTGTAACGAAAGAACCTTTACATGGTAGGTGTAACTAAATATACAGCATAACGATATAATCGGAGACAACCCAGATACATTCAACCTTATGTTCGATTCGGTTGCTCGTATGTATAACGGAAGAACTGTTACCTGGTTAGACATACTATATTATAATCATCACGATATAATCAAATACAACCCAGATACGATGATTGTTCAGTCTATCCATTCAACCATCTGTTCAGTTCAGTCGCTCTTATGTATAACTGGAGAACAATTACGTTGTGAGTATAAATATATAAACATCATCAAGATATAATCGAATACAACCCCAGATACGATTATTGTTTAGTCTATCCATTCAACCTTCTGTTCAATTCAGTCGCTCCTATGTATAACGGAAGAACAGTTACCTGGTGAGTATAACTATATGAACATAATCGAATACAACCCAGATACGATGATTGTTCAATCTATACTAAATTCAACCTTCTGCTCGATTCGGTCGCTTGTATGTGAAACGAAAGAACAGTTACCTGGTGAGTATTTCTATATTAACATCATCACGATATCATCGAATACAACTCAGATACAATTATCGTTTCGTCTAACCATTTAACCTTCTGTTCGATTCAGTCGCTAGTATGTGTAACAGAAGTACCGTCACCTGGTAAGTATCACTATATATTCAGTATTGCGATATAATCGGATACCATCCAGATACATTGATTGTTCAGACTATCCATTCAACTTTCTGTTCGTTTCGGTCGCTCGTATGTAAAACGGGAGTACCGTCACCTAATGTGTATAACTATTTACACAGCATAACATCATAATCGAATAAAACCCAGATACTATCCATTCAACCTCCTGTTCGATTCGGTTGCTCGTATGTATAACGAGAGAACAGTAACCTGGTGAGTATTTCTATATTAACGTCACCACGATATAATCGAATACAACTCAGATACAATGATCATTCCGTCTATCCATCCAACTTTCTGTTCGATTGGGTCGCTCGTATGTATAACGCAAGAACAGTCACCTGGTGAGTATTACTATATAAACATCACCACGATATAATCGAATACAACTCAGTTACAATTATCGTTCCGTCTAATCATCCAACCTTATGTTCGATGCAGACGCTCGTATGTGTAACGAGAAAACCGTTACATGGTAGGTGTAACTAAATATACAGCATAACGATATAATCGGAGACAACCCAGATACAATGATTGTTCAATCTATCCATTCAACTTATTGTTCGATTCGGTTGCTCTTATGTGTAACAGAAGAACTGTTACCTGGTTAGACATACTATATGAAAATCATCACGATATAATCGAATACAACCCAGATACAATGATTGTTCAGTCTATCTATTCAACCTTCTGTTCAGTTTAGTCGCTCTTATGTATAACTGGAGAACAGATACCTGTTGAGTATGACTATATAAACATCATCACGATATAATCGAATACAACCTCAGATACGATCATTGTTTAGTCTATCCATTCAACCTTCTGTTCAATTCAGTCGCTCGTATGTATAACGGAAGAACAGTTACCTGGTGAGTATAACTATATGAACCTAATTGAATACAACCCAGATACGATGAATTTTCAATCTATACATTTAACCTTCTGCTCCATTCGGTAGCTTTTATGTAAAACGGAAGAACAGTTACCTGGTGAATATTGCTATATAAACATCATCACGATATCATCGAATACAACTCAGATACAATTATCGCTTCGTCTAACCATTTAACCTTCTGTTCGATTCAGTCGCTAGTATGTGTAACGGAAGTACCGTCACCTGGTAAGTATCACTATATATACAGTATTGCGATATAATCGGATACTAAATTTAACCTTCTGCTCGATTCGGTCGCTTGTATGTGAAACGGAAGAACAGTTACCTGGTGAGTATTGCTATATAAACATCATCACGATATCATCGAATACAACTCAGATACAATTATCGTTTCGTCTAACCATTTAACCTTCTGTTCGATTCAGTCGCTAGTATGTGTAACGGAAGTACCGTCACCTGGTAAGTAATATATACAGTTCTGCGATATAATCGGATACCAACCAGATACATTGATTGTTCAGTCTATCCATTCAACTTTCTCTTCGTTTCGGTCGCTCGTATGTGAAACGGGGATACCGTCACCTAGTGTGTATAACTATAAACACAGCATAACATCATAATCGAATACAACCCAGATACCATCTATTCAACCTTCTGTTCAATTCAGTCGCTCGTATGTATAACGAAAGAACAGTAACCTGGTGAGTATTTCTATATGAACGTCATCACGATATAATCGAATACAACTCAGTTACAATTATCGTTCCGTCTAACCATCCAACCTTATGTTCGATTCAGACGCTCGTATGTGTAACGAAAGAACCGTTACATGGTAGGTGTATCTAATTATACAGCATAACGATATAATCGGAGACAACCCAGATACAATGATTTTTGAATCTATCCATTCAACCTTATGTTCGATGCGGTTGCTCGTATGTATAACGGAAGAACAGTTACCTGGTTACACATAATATATAATAATCATCACGAAATAATCGAATACAACCCAGATACGATGATTATTCAGTCTATCCATTCAACCTTCTGTTCAGTTCAGTCGCTCTTATGTATAACTAGAGAAGAGTTACCTGGTGAGTATAACTATATAAACATCATCACGATATCATCGAATACAACCCCAGATACGATCATTGTTTAGTCTATCCATTCAACCTTCTGTTCAATTCAGTCGCTCGTATGTATAACGGAAGAACAGTTACCTGGTGAGTATAACTATATAAACATAATCGAATACAACCCAGATACGATGATTGTTCAATCTATCTATTTAACCTTTTGCTCGATTCGGTCGCTTGTATGTAAAACGGAAGAACAGTTACCTGGTGAATATTGCTATATAAACATCATCACGATATCATCGAATACAACTCAGATACAATTATCGCTTCGTCTAACCATTTAACCTTCTGTTCGATTCAGTCGCTAGTATGTGTAACGGACGTACCGTCACCTGGTAAGTATCACTATATATACAGTATTGCGATATAATCGGATACCAACCAGATACATTGATTGTTCAGTCTATCCATTCAACTTTCTGTTCGTTTCGGTCGCTCGTATGTAAAACGAGAATACCGCCACCTAGTGTGTATAACTATATACACAGCATAACATCATAATCGAATACAACCCAGATACTATCCATTCAACCTTCTGTTCGATTCGATTGCTCGTATGTATAACGGAAGAACAGTTACCTGGTGAGTATAACTATATAAACATAATCGAATACAACCCAGATACGATTATTGTTAAATCAATACTGAATTCAACCTTCTGCTCGATTCAGACGCTCTTATGTATAACTGGAGAAAAGTTACCTGTTGAGTATAACTATATAAACATCATCACGATATAATCGAATACAACCTCAGATACGATCACTGTTTAGTCTATCCATTCAACCTTCTGTTCAATTCAGTCGCTCGTATGTATAACGGAAGAACAGGTACCTGGTGAGTTTAATTATATAAACCTAATCGAATACAACCCAGATACGATGAATTTTCAATCTATCCATTTAACCTTCTGCTCGATTCGGTCGCTTTTATGTAAAACGGAAAAACAGTTACCTGGTGAATATTGCTATATAAACATCATCACTATATCATCGAATACAACTCAGATACAATCATCGCTTCGTCTAACCATTTAACCTTCTGTTCGATTCAGTCGCTAGTATGTGTAACGGACGTACCGTCACCTGGTAAGTATCACTATATATACAGTATTGCGATATAATCGAATACCAACCAGATACATTGATTGTTCAGTCTATCCATTCAACTTTCTGTTCGTTTCGGTCGCTCGTATGTAAAACGAGAATACCGCCACCTAGTGTGTATAACTATATACACAGCATAACATCATAATCGAATACAACCCAGATACTATCCATTCAACCTTCTGTTCGATTCGAATGCTCGTATGTATAACGAAAGAACAGTAACCTGGTGAGTATTTCTATATGAACTTCATCACGATATCATCGAATACAACTCAGAGATACAATTATCATTTCGTCTAACCATTTAACCTTCTGTTCGATTCAGTCGCTAGTATGTGTAACGGAAGTACCGTCACCTGGTAAGTATCACTATATATACAGTATTGCGATATAATCGGATACCAACCAGATACATTGATTGTTCAGTCTATCCATTCAACTTTCTGTTCGTTTCGGTCGCTCGTATGTAAAACGGGAATACCGTCACCTAGTGTGTGACTACAACTCAGATACTATCCATTCAACCTTCTGTTCGATTCGGTTGCTCGTATGTATAACGAAAGAACAGTAACCTGGTGAGTATTTCTATATAAACTTCATCACGATATAATCGAATACAACTCAGATACAATGATCATTCCGTCTATCCATCTAACCTTCTGTTCGATTGGGTCGCTCGTACGTATAACGCAAGAACAGTCACCTGGTGAGTATTACTATATAAACATTCCCACGATATAATCGAATACAACTCAGTTACAATTATCGTTCTGTCTAACCATCCAACCTTATGTTCGATTCAGACGCTCGTATGTGTAACGGAAGAACCGTAACATGGTAGGTGTATCTAAATATACAGCATAACGATATAATCGGAGACAACCCAGATACAATGATTGTTCAATCTATCCATTCAACCTTATGTTCGATTCGGTTGCTCGTATGTATAACGGAAGAACAGTTACCTGGTTAGACATAATATATAATAATCATCACGAAATAATCGAATACAACCCAGATACGATGATTGTTCAGTCTATCTATACAACCTTCTGTTCAGTTCAGTCGCTCTTATGTATAACTGGAGAACAGTTACCTGGTGAGTATAACTATATGAACATCATCACGATATAATCGAATACAACCCCAGATACAATCATTGTTTAGTCTATCCATTCAACCTTCTGTTCAATTCAGTCGCTCGTATGTATAACGGAAGAACAGTTACTTGGTGAATATAACCATATAAACATAATCGAATACAACTCAGATACGATGATTGTTCAATCTATCCATTCAACCTTATGTTCGATTCGGTTGCTCGTATGTATAACGAAAGAACAGGTACCCGGTGAGTATAACTATATAATCATAATCGAATACAACTCAGATACGATGATTGTTCAATCTATCCATTTAACCTTCTGCTCGATTCGGTCACTTGTATGTAAAACTGAAGGACAGTTACCTGGTGAGTATTGCTATATAAATATCATCACGATATCATCGAATACAACTCAGATACAAGTATCGTTTCGTCTAACCATTCAACATTCTGTTCGATTCAGTCGCTAGTATGTATAACGGAAGAACAGTTACCTGGTGAGTATAACTATATAAACATAATCGAATACAACCCAGATACGATGATTGTTCAATCCATACTAAATTCAACCATCTGCTCGATTTGGTCGCTTGTATGTAAAACGGAAGAACAGTTACGTGGTGAGTATTGCTATATAAACGTCATCACGATATCATCGAATACAACTCAAATACAATTATCGTTTCGTCTCACCATTTAACCTTAAGTTCGATTCAGTCGCTAGTATGTGCAACGGAAGTACCGTCACCTGGTAAGTATCACTATATATACAGAATTGCGATATAATCGGATACCACCCAGATACATTGATTGTTCAGTCTATCCATTCAACTTTCTGTTCGTTTCGGTCGCTCGTATGTAAAACGGGAATACCGTCACCTAATGTGTATAACTATATACACAGCATAACATCATAATCGAATACAACCCATATACTGTCCATTCAACCTTCTGTTCGATTCGGTTGCTCGTATGTATAAAGAAAAAACAGTAACCTGGTGAGTATTTCTATATGAACGTCATCACGATATAATCGAATACAACTCAGATACAATGATCATTCCGACTATCCATCCAAACTTCTGTTCGATTGGGTCGCTCGTATGTATAACGCAAGAACAGTCACCTGGTGAGTATTACTATATAAACATCACCACGATATAATCGAATACAACTCAGTTACAATTATTGTTCCGTCTAATCATCCAAGCTTATGTTCGATTCAGTTGCTCGTATGTGTAACGAAGAACTGTTACCTGGTTAGACATACGATATGATAATCATCACGATATAATCGAATACAACCCAGATACAATGATTGTTCAGTCTATCCATTCAACCTTCTGTTCAGTTCAGTCGCTCTTATGTATAACTGGAGAACAGTTACCTGGTGAGTATAACTATATAAACATCATCACGATATAATCGAATACAACCCCAGATACGATCATTGTTTAGTCTATCCATTCAACCTTCTGTTTAATTCAGTCGCTCGTATGTATAACGGAAGAACAGGTACCTGGTGAGTATAACTATATAAACATAATCAAATACAACCCAGATACGATGATTGTTCAATCTATAAATTTAACCTTCTGCTCGATTCGGTCGCTCGTATTTATAACGGAAGAATTGTTACCTGGTTAGACATACTATATTATAATCATCACGATATAATCAAATACAATCCAGATACGATGATTGTTCAGTCTATCCATTCAACCTTCTGTTTAGTTCAGTCGCTCTTATGTATAACTGGAGAACAGTTTCCTGGTGAGTATAACTATATAAACATTATCAAGATTTAATCGAATACAACCCCAGATATGATTATTGTTTAGTCTATCCATTCAACCTTCTGTTCAATTCAGTCGCTCCTATGTATAACGGAAGAACAGTTACCTGGTGAGTATAACTATATGAACATAATCGAATACAACCCAGATACGATGATTGTTCAATCTATACTAAATTCAACCTTCTGCTCGATTCGGTCGCTTGTATGTAAAACGAAAGAACAGTTACCTGGTGAGAATTTCTATATAAACATCATCACGATATCATCGAATACAACTCAGATACAATTATCGTTTTGTCTAACCATTTAACCTTCTGTTCGATTCAGTCGCTAGTATCTGTTACGGAAGTACCGTCACCTGGTAAGTATCACTATATATTCAGTATTGCGATATAATCGGATACCATCCAGATACATTGATTGTTCAGACTATCCATTCAACTTTCTGTTCGTTTCGGTCGCTCGTATGTAAAACGGGAGTACCGTCACCTAATGTGTATAACTATTTACACAGCATAACATCATAATCGAATACAACCCAGATACTATCCATTCAACCTCCTGTTCGATTCGGTTGCTCGTATGTATAACGAGAGAACAGTAACCTGGTGAGTATTTCTATATGAACGTCACCACGATATAATCGAATACAACTCAGATACAATGATCATTCCGTCTATCCATCCAACTTTCTGTTCGATTTGGTCGCTCGTATGTATAACGCAAGAACAGTCACCTGGTGAGTATTACTATATAAACATCACCACGATATAATCGAATACAACTCAGTTACAATTATCGTTCCGTCTAATCATCCAACCTTATGTTCGATGCAGACGCTCGTATGTGTAACGAGAGAACCGTAACATGGTAGGTGTAACTAAATATACAGCATAACGATATAATCGGAGACAACCCAGATACAATGATTGTTTAATCTATCCATTCAACTTATTGTTCGATTCGGTTGCTCTTATGTGTAACAGAAGAACTGTTACCTGGTTAGACATACTATATGAAAATCATCACGATATAATCGAATACAACCCAGATACAATGATTGTTCAGTCTATCCATTCAACCTTCTGTTCAGTTTAGTCGCTCTTATGTATAACTGGAGAACAGTTACCTGTTGAGTATGACTATATAAACATCATCACGATATAATCGAATACAACCTCAGATACGATCATTGTTTAGTCTATCAATTCAACCTTCTGTTCAATTCAGTCGCTCGTATGTATAACGGAAGAACAGTTACCTGGTGAGTAACTATATGAACCTAATCGAATACAACCCAGATACGATAAATTTTCAATCTATACATTTAACCTTCTGCTCCATTCGGTCGTTTTTATGTAAAACGGAAGAACAGTTACCTGGTGAATATTGCTATATAAACATCATCACGATATCATCGAATACAACTCAGATACAATTATCGCTTCGTCTAACCATTTAACCTTCTGTTCGATTCAGTCGCTAGTATGTGTAACGGAAGTACCGTCACCTGGTAAGTATCACTATATATACAGTATTGCGATATAATCGGATGCTAAATTTAACCTTCTGCTCGATTCGGTCGCTTGTATGTGAAACGGAAGAACAGTTACCTGGTGAGTATTGCTATATAAACATCATCACGATATCATCGAATACAACTCAGATACAATGATCATTCCGTCTATCCACCCAATCTTCTGTTCGATTCAGACGCTCGTATGTGTAACGAAAGAACCGTTACATGGTAGGTGTATCTAATTATATAGCATAACGAAATAATCGAATACAACCCAGATACGATGATTATTCAGTCTATCCATTCAACCTTCTGTTCAGTTCAGTCGCTCTTATGTATAACTAGAGAACAGTTACCTGGTGAGTATAACTATATAAACATCATCACGATATCATCGAATACAACCCCAGATACGATCATTGTTTAGTCTATCCATTCAACCTTCTGTTCAATTCAGTCGCTCGTATGTATAACGGAAGAACAGTTACCTGGTGAGTATAACTATATAAACATAATCGAATACAACCCAGATACGATGATTGTTCAATCTATCTATTTAACCTTCTGCTCGATTCGGTCGCTTGTATGTAAAACGGAAGAACAGTTACCTGGTGAATATTGCTATATAAACATCATCACGATATCATCGAATACAACTCAGATACAATTATCGCTTCGTCTAACCATTAAACCTTCTGATCGATTCAGTCGCTAGTATGTGTAACGGACGTACCGTCACCTGGTAAGTATCACTATATATACAGTATTGCGATATAATCGGATACCAACCAGATACATTGATTGTTCAGTCTATCCATTCAACTTTCTGTTCGTTTCGGTCGCTCGTATGTAAAACGAGAATACCGCCACCTAGTGTGTATAACTATATACACAGCATAACATCATAATCGAATACAACCCAGATACTATCCATTCAACCTTCTGTTCGATTCGATTGCTCGTATGTACAGGGTGTCCCACTAAGGTCGGCGAGGTACGATATTATGGAAACCATAAACCTTAGGGCTCCTAGAAAAAAATTTTGAGGACTAAATCGGCCAAGAGAAATTGATGGAAAATATTTTCAAGTTCTTAAAATGACCGCTAGAGGGCACAACTACTATGACATAAATGAAAATTCGATTTTTCTCGGAAAATCACCATATCAAGGTACTGTATCAAGGACGGAAATGAAAAGTTCATCAAAATTTGCGTCAGTTTGTTCTTTTACTTTTTTTCATATCTCGAAAAATAATGGTGGAAGAAGCTGTTGAAAAAATAATTTTTTAAACCGCTGTATCTTCTGAACCCTTGCTCCAAATTTGATCAACTTGGGCTCGTTTGAAAGATAATTTCACAATCATTCGAACGCTCCATTCAATGTTGATCTCCAGTTCACACCACGTCTACTAGAGGGCGTTGTTCACCCAAGGTTCAGTTTTTTCTGATTTTCTCAAAAAATTCAAATGGAATGCTACGAATTTCTAACATTTATTTCGGAGAGAATAATATTAGCTACAGTTTGGTGAAAACCGCGATTCGATATCTTCATTCGTTTTTCAGTTATTCGCAAATAATTAATTTAACCTGAAAAAATCAAGTATTTTGTTGAAAAAAATATTCTATAATTTCCGTTATCTTCAGTTACTGTGCATTGCATGCAAAATATGAGGTAATTCAATCCTATTTGCCTGTGCTAGTGATTAAAACGGTTATTATTCAAATGTTCACCATTTTGGTGCATTTGTGCGTTGACCTAATATTTCGTACTATACGCAAAATAACAATTATTGCAAACAATTCCACTATTTTTATCGTGATATCTATGGAAATCGTTCTTCAATCATGCTAGTTGCATTGAAAATAATGGAATGCATTTTGAACATTTGTAGGGACATTTTTTTGTATCACGTCGATAAAGATGTGTGATAGAAATGTCTTCAGAATGTAGAGAGTATTTGATATTCTTCTATTTGTTATTATTAAAAGTCACTTTCCGTTATCGCAGTTTAGTTCTCGATTAGTAGGATCCACATTTTCATTCTCAGTAAGTGGCATTTGCATCAATTGTTATTTTGCGTATGGTATGGAATATTAGATCAACACACAAATGCACCAAAATGGTGAACATTTGAACAATAACTGTTTTAATCACTAGCACAGGCAAATAGGATTGAATTACCTCATATTTTGCATGCAATGCACAGTAACTGAAGATAACGGAAATTATAGAATATTTTTTTCAACAAAATACTTGATTTTTTCAGGTTAAATTAATTATTTGCGAATAACTGAAAAACGAATGAAGATATCGAATCGCGGTTTTCACCAAACTGTAGCTAATATTATTCTCTTCGAAAGAAATGTTAGAAATTCGTAGCATTCCATTTGAATTTTTTGAGAAAATCAGAAAAAACTGAACCTTGGGTGAACAACGCCCTCTAGTAGACGTGGTGTGAACTGGAGATCAACATTGAATGGAGCGTTCGAATGATTGTGAAATTATCTTTCAAACGAGCCCAAGTTGATCAAATTTGGAGCAAGGGTTCAGAAGATACAGCGGTTTAAAAAATTATTTTTTCAACAGCTTCTTCCACCATTATTTTTCGAGATATGAAAAAAAGTAAAAGAACAAACTGACGCAAATTTTGATGAACTTTTCTTTTCCGTCCTTGATACAGTACCTTGATATGGTGATTTTCCGAGAAAAATCGAATTTTCATTTATGTCATAGTAGTTGTGCCCTCTAGCGGTCATTTTAAGAACTTGAAAATATTTTCCATCAATTTCTCTTGGCCGATTTAGTCCTCAAAATTTTTTTCTAGGAGCCCTAAGGTTTATGGTTTCCATAATATCGTACCTCGCCGACCTTAGTGGGACACCCTGTATAACGGAAGAACAGTTACCTGGTGAGTATAACTATATAAACATAATCGAATACAACCCAGATACGATTATCGTTAAATCAATACTGAATTCAACCTTCTGCTCTATTCAGACGCTCTTATGTATAACTGGAGAACAGTAACCTGTTGAGTATAACTATATAAACATCATCACGATATAATCGAATTTAACCTCAGATACGATCATTGTTTAGTCTATCCATTCAACCTTCTGTTCAATTCAGTCGCTCGTATGTATAACGGAAGAACAGGTACCTGGTGAGTATAACTATATAAACCTAATCGAATACAACCCAGATACGATGAATTTTCAATCTATCCATTTAACCTTCTGCTCGATTCGGTCGCTTTTATGTAAAACGGAAAAACAGTTACCTGGTGAATATTGCTATATAAACATCATCACTATATCATCGAATACAACTCAGATACAATTATCGCTTCGTCTAACCATTTAACCTTCTGTTCGATTCAGTCGCTAGTATGTGTAACGGACGTACCGTCACCTGGTAAGTATCACTATATATACAGTATTGCGATATAATCGAATACCAACCAGATACATTGATTGTTCAGTCTATCCATTCAACTTTCTGTTCGTTTCGGTCGCTCGTATGTAAAACGAGAATACCGCCACCTAGTGTGTATAACTATATACACAGCATAACATCATAATCGAATACAACCCAGATACTATCCATTCAACCTTCTGTTCGATTCGAATGCTCGTATGTATAACGAAAAAACAGTAACCTGGTGAGTATTTCTATATGAACTTCATCACGATATCATCGAATACAACTCAGAGATACAATTATCATTTCGTCTAACCATTTAACCTTCTGTTCGATTCAGTCGCTAGTATGTGTAACGGAAGTACCGTCACCTGGTAAGTATCACTATATATACAGTATTGCGATATAATCGGATACCACCCAGATACATTGATTGTTCAGTCTATCCATTAATAATAATAATAATAATTAATTAATAATAATAATTTATTATTAACCATTTAGGTACAGTGTGTACATATGGTAAGTCATACAATACATAAATCACATGATACATTGGTCATTGAGTATGAATAAAATAAATAACAATCATATGTATAAATAAAATCAAAAAATATATGACGGCAGCACACACAAGAAACATAATTAAGAGTGACGATAAACAGTATAAATAGTATAAATAAAATAAAATCATAACCTAGGTACAAATAAACCACTACCATATATAAATAAAATCATTGAATCGAAGTTGTATTACAGAACAAGTGAGATGACTGCACACTACAAGTAACATATTAAAAGTAAAATAATTCACAATAATGGATCATCCAAATATTCTTGATAGGAATAGTAACTTTTCTCAGTCAGCAAACATTTTATTTTGTTAAAAAATACTCTGTCGCATTCAGAATTTTTGATTGCCGTCGGTAGTTTGTTGTAGAAACTCAATGCTTTGTAAAGAGGAGAATTTTGGAATTTCGTGGTTTTGTGTTTTGGTACGTTCAGGTGACCACCATGTCGTGTGTTATAAGCATGCGAAGAAGCATTGGTATCAAAGGATTCCAAGTTGCATCTAATGTATTTCAAACATTTCAAAATATAGATGGATGGAGCAGATAACAATTTTTCTCTAATAAATATCGGTTTGCAACTTTCACGATAGTCCATATCAAATATTAATCTCACGATACGTTTCTGCCCTATAAACACTCTACCAAAATCTTTACCACATCCCCATGACATTATGTTGAAAGAAATGTGTGAGTATACCATTGCATAATAAATGTTTAATAAACTCTCCTTGGCTACACATGTTTTCATCTGCTTTATTGCAAAGAATGCTGAATTCAGTTTCTTGCATACGTGATTGATATGTAAATCCCAGTCTAACTTCTCATCAAGAAATGTTCCCAAGAATTTTACATCTTGCGACAAAACTATTTCATCAATAGCTTTTATTTCACCTGTGATATCCTTCCTGTTATAGAATTTCATTGAAACTGACTTTGTTGCATTTAAAATGAGTTGATTTCTGTCGCACCATGACGTGAATGAATCAATGATTCTGCCGACATTTATTAATAATACTTCTGAATCAGGACTAGCAACTGTAATTGTTGTGTCATCAGCAAACATGGTGATATTACAATCAGTTACGTGTTCGGGCAAGTCGTTGACAAATAGCACGAATAGTAGGGGCCCTAAGACCGACCCTTGCGGTACTCCTAATTTAACATCACGCTCACTTGACGTAAACACGTTATTTCTCACAGTCATACTACGTCCATACATATATGATTTCAACCATGTCAATAAATTATTTGGAAAAGCGAGCATTTTCAACTTATTATTTAGAAATTCGGATGACACCGTGTCAAATGCCTTTGACAAATCGAAAAACAGGCTAATTACGCAATTGTTAGAATCTATTTCAGAGTAAACAAAATTGAGAAATTGGAATGATGCCGTTTCCACAGAATGATTTTTTCTAAAACCATGCTGGTTACCACATATCAAGTTGTTCATTTCTAAATAATTCATTATCCTAGCAGTAACTACTTTCTCATACAACTTCGAGAGTGAGCAGAGTAGGGAAATTTGTCTATAGTTGTCTAACTCTGTCTTATCTCCTTTTTTGAATAAGGGAACTACTAGTGCCTTTTTGAACTCAGTGGGAAAATATCCTTGGATAAAGGACTGGTTCATCAGGTAAGTAAGGGGATATATTATCAAATCTATTATATTCTTAATAGTAATTATAGAAAGTTCATCTATCCCAGATGATTTTTTATTTTTCATTACATTTAGTGAGTCAATTATTTCTTTTTCTGTAATAGGTCCATTCTGAAATGGGTGAATGAAGTCAACATACAAACTGGTGGTACAGGGCAAAGTAAGGTTTTGACCGAAGTGACCTGCCAATGTTGATTCAGCAGCCCTAGAAAAGTGATCTGCGAATAATTCCGCTACCTCATATGGATCTTCAACATTATTGGAGTTGTGCTTCAGAGTGATTGCATCCCCGACAAAAGACGACTTCTTTCTTCCTAACTCATAGTGGATTATGTTCCATGTCTCTTTTGTTTTATTTTGAGCGTTTTTTATTTTATTGGAAAAGTATTCGGTCTTTGCTTTACTGATTAAAGACTTGTGTTCCTTTAACCTATTTTTATATATTTCTCTATGTTGTGGATCGACTTCCCCAGAAGTTGTCATTAACTTGAAAAATTCTCTAAGATAATTGCCCTCTTGGATGATTTCTTCTGAAATCCAACCATTTTTAGGCTTTTTAGAAATAACAGGTTTCATCGGGCAGGATACGTCAAAACACCAATAAAGCGACTCTAGAAAATAAGAGAAGGCTTCGCTTATGCACATTTCGTACAAAGTCGGAAACCAATCGATATCACTTAATCTAGTTCTGAGTTCGTTAATATTACCCCGATTGACTTGTCGCTTTCTAGCTATAACATTTTGTTTATTGTTGGGTAAACCCATCTCTTCGCTGAAGGTTAATATATGGGATAGATGATCAGCAATATTTGGTTGGATCAATTGACAATCATAAGTTAGATTCGAGAAAGCAGTGACCATATAATCTATGCAGGTTCGACTTGTATGACCATTCACATTTGTGAAAATTCTAGTTGGGCCTTGCATATTGACATTCAATCGAAACGAACTGAAACAATCCATAAGAGATTTAGTGTTCAAATCATTTGATAAATAGTCGATATTGAAATCCCCACTCAAAATAATATTGTGGGACTTTGTCTCGGCAATACTAAGAGCCTGCAGTAAACAATCTAGAAATATATTGACATTTCCATTTGGAGGTCTATATGCAGTCATAATTACAATTTTAGAGGAATCTATTCTACAGCAAATCGCACATATTTCGATTTCACATTCACCCGTTGGACTAGGTTTAGTATTCGCATTTTGTTCCGCATCTTGTAGTTCTGACATTAATGATACATTCATTGATGGATTTGATTTTGTGTTCAATTTTGGCAAGTTATCAGGTGCCAAAGTATGAACCGACTGAAAATGATTATGGATGTGCCTTACCAACGCCTTGGACATAAGCCATTTCAACTTTCTGTTCAGTACAGTCGCTCTTATGTATAACTGGAGAACAGTTTCCTGGTGAGTATAACTATATGAACATCATCAAGATATAATTGAATACAACCCCAGATACGATTATTGTTTAGTCTATCCATTCAACCTTCTGTTCAATTCAGTCGCTCGTATGTATAACGGAAGAACAGTTACCTGGTGAGTATAACTATATAAACATAATCGAATACAACCCAGATACGATGATTGTTCAATCTATACTAAATTTAACCTTCTGCTCGATTCGGTCGCTTGTATGTAAAACGGAAGAACAGTTACCTGGTGAGTATTGCTATATAAACATCATCACGATATCATCGAATACATTTCAGATACAATTATCGTTTCGTCTAACCATTTAACCTTCTGTTCGATTCAGTCGCTAGTATGTGTAACGGAAGTACCGTCACCTGGTAAGTAACACTATATATACAGTATTGCGATATAATCGGATACCAACCAGATATATTGATTGTTCAGTCTATCCATTCAACTTTCTGTTCGTTTCGGTCGCTCGTATGTAAAACGGGAATACCGTCACCTAGTGTGTATAACTATATACACAGCATAACATCATAATCGAATACAACTCAGATACTATCCATTCAACCTTCTGTTCGATTCGGTTGCTCGTATGTATAACGAAAGAACAGTAACCTGGTGAGTATTTCTATATAAACTTCATCACGATATAATCGAATACAACCCCAGATACAATCATTGTTTAGTCTATCCATTCTACCTTCTGTTCAATTCAGTCGCTCGTATGTATAACGGAAGAACAGTTACTTGGTGAGTATAACTATATAAACATAATCGAATACAACTCAGATACGATGATTGTTCAATCTATCCATTCAACCTTATGTTCGATTCGGTTGCTCGTATGTATAACGAAAGAACAGGAACCTGGTGAGTATAACTATATAAACATAATCGAATACAACTCAGATACGATGATTGTTCAATATATCCATTTAACCTTCTGCTCGATTCGGTCACTTGTATGTAAAACTGAAGGACAGTTACCTGGTGAGTATTGCTATATAAACATCATCACGATATCATCGAATACAACTCAGATACAATTATCGTTTCGTCTAACCATTCAACATTCTGTTCGATTCAGTCGCTAGTATGTATAACGGAAGAACAGTTACCTGGTGAGTATAACTATATAAACATAATCGAATACAACCCAGATACGATGATTGTTCAATCCATACTAAATTTAACCTTCTGCTCGATTCGGTCGCTTGTATGTAAAACGGAAGAACAGTTACCTGGTGAGTATTGCTATATAAACATCATCACGATATCATCGAATACAACTCAGATACAATTATCGTTTCGTCTTACCATTTAACCCTAAGTTCGATTCAGTCGCTAGTATGTGCAACGGAAGTACCGTCACCTGGTAAGTATCACTATATATACAGAATTGCGATATAATCGGATACCACCCAGATACATTGATTGTTAAGTCTATCCATTCAACTTTCTGTTCGTTCCGGTCGCTCGTATGTAAAACGGGGATACCGTCACCTGTGTATAACTATATACACAGCATAACATCATAATCGAATACAACCCAGATACTATCCATTCAACCTTCTGTTCGATTCGGTTGCTCGTATGTATAAAGAAAAAACAGTAACCTGGTGAGTATTCCTATATGAACGTCATCACGATATAATCGAATACAACTCAGATACAATGATCATTCCGTCTATCCATCCAAACTTCTGTTCGATTGGGTCGCTCGTATGTATAACGCAAGAACAGTCACCTGGTGAGTATTACTATATAAACATCACCACGATATAATCGAATACAACTCAGTTACAATTATTGTTCCGTCTAATCATCCAAACTTATGTTCGATTCAGACGCTCGTATGTGTAACGAAAGAACCGTTACATGGTAGGTGTAACCAAATATACAGCATATCGATATAATCGGAGACAACCCAGATACAATGATTGTTCAATCTATCCATTCAACCTTATGTTCGATTCAGTTGCTCGTATGTGTAACAGAAGAACTGTTACCTGGTGAGTATTTCTATATAAACTTCACCACGATATAATCGAATAGAACTCAGATACAATGATTATTTCGTTTATCCATCTAACCTTCTGTTCGATTGGGTCGCTCGTACGTATAACGAAAGAACAGTCACCTGGTGAGTATTACTATATAAACATTCCCACGATATAATCGAACACAACTCAGTTACAATTATCGTTCCGTCTAACCATCCAACCTTATGTTCGATTCAGACGCTCGTATGTGTAACGAAAGAACCGTTACATGGTAGGTGTATCTAAATATACAGCAAAACGATATAATCGGAGACAACCCAGATACAATGATTGTTCTATCTATCCATTCAACCTTATGTTCGATTCGGTTGCTCGTATGTATAACGGAAGAACAGTTACCTGGTTAGACATAATATATAATAATCATCACGAAATAATCGAATACAACCCAGATACGATGATTGTTCAGTCTATCTAAACAATCTTCTGTTCAGTCCAGTCGCTCTTATGTATAACTGGAGAACAGTTACCTGTTGAGTATGACTATATAAACATCATCACGATATAATCGAATACAACCTCAGATACGATCATTGTTTAGTCTATCCATTCAACCTTCTGTTAAATTCAGTCGCTCGTATGTATAACGGAAGAACAGTTACCTGGTGAGTATAACTATATAAACCTAATCGAATGCAACCCAGATACGATGAATTTTCAATCTATACATTTAACCTTCTGCTCCATTCGGTCGCTTTTATGTAAAACGGAAGAACAGTTACCTGGTGAATATTGCTATATAAACATCATCACGATATCATCGAATACAACTCAGATACAATTATCGCTTCGTCTAACCATTTAACCTTCTGTTCGATTCAGTCGCTAGTATGTGTAACGGAAGTACCGTCACCTGGTAAGTATCACTATATATACAGTATTGCGATATAATCGGATACTAAATTTAACCTTCTGCTCGATTCGGTCGCTTGTATGTGAAACGGAAGAACAGTTACCTGGTGAGTATTGCTATATAAAAATCATCACAATATCATCGAATACAACTCAGATACGATTATCGTTTCGTCTAACCATTTAACCTTCTGTTCGATTCAGTCGCTAGTATGTGTAACGGAAGTACCGTCACCTGGTAAGTATCACTATATATACAGTATTGCGATATAATCGGATACCACCCAGATACATTGATTGTTCAGTCTATCCATTCAACTTTCTGTTCAGTACAGTCGCTCTTATGTATAACTGGAGAACAGTTTCCTGGTGAGTATAACTATATGAACATCATCAAGATATAATTGAATACAACCCCAGATACGATTATTGTTTAGTCTATCCATTCAACCTTCTGTTCAATTCAGTCGCTCGTATGTATAACGGAAGAACAGTTACCTGGTGAGTATAACTATATAAACATAATCGAATACAACCCAGATACGATGATTGTTCAATCTATACTAAATTTAACCTTCTGCTCGATTCGGTCGCTTGTATGTAAAACGGAAGAACAGTTACCTGGTGAGTATTGCTATATAAACATCATCACGATATCATCGAATACATTTCAGATACAATTATCGTTTCGTCTAACCATTTAACCTTCTGTTCGATTCAGTCGCTAGTATGTGTAACGGAAGTACCGTCACCTGGTAAGTATCACTATATATACAGTATTGCGATATAATCAGATACCACCCAGATACATTGATTGTTCAGTCTATCCATTCAACTTTCTGTTCGTTTCGGTCGCTCGTATGTAAAACGGGAATACCGTCACCTAATGTGTATAACTATATACACAGCATAACATCATAATCGAATACAACCCAGATACTATCCATTCAACCTTCTGTTCGATTCGATTGCTCGTATGTATAACGGAAGAACAGTTACATGGTGAGTATAACTATATAAACATAATCGAATACAACCCAGATACGATTATTGTTAAATCAATACTGAATTCAACCTTCTGCTCGATTCAGTCGCTCTTATGTATAACTGGAGAACAGTTACCTGTTGAGTATAACTATATAAACATCATCACGATATAATCGAATACAACCTCAGATACGATCATTGTTTAGTCTATCCATTCAACCTTCTGTTCAATTCAGTCGCTCGTATGTATAACGGAAGAACATATACCTGGTGAGTATAACTATATAAACCTAATCGAATACAACCCAGATACGATGAATTTTCAATCTATCCATTCAACCTTCTGCTTGATTCGGTCGCTTTTATGTAAAACGGAAGAACAGTTACCTGGTGAATATTGCTATATAAACATCATCACTATATCATCGAATACAACTCAGATACAATTATCGCTTCGTCTAACCATTTAACCTTCTGTTCGATTCAGTCGCTAGTATGTGTAACGGAAGTACCGTCACCTGGTAAGTATCACTAAATATACAGTATTGCGATATAATCGGATACCAACCAGATACATTGATTGTTCAGTCTATCCATTCAACTTTCTGTTCGTTTCGGTCGCTCGTATGTGAAACGGGAATACCCTCACCTTATGTGTTTAACTATATACACAGCATAACATCATAATCGAATACAACCCAGATACTATTCATTCAACCTTCTGTTCGATTCGGTTGTTCGTATGTATAACGAACGAACAGTAACCTGGTGAGTATTTCTATATAAACGTCATTACGATATAATCGAATACAACTCAGATACAATGATCATTCCGACTATCCATCCAACCTTCTGTTCGATTGAGTCGTTCGTATGTATAACGCAAGAACAGTCACCTGGTGAGTATTACTATATGAACATCACCACGATATAATCGAATACAACTCAGTTACAATTATCGTTCCGTCTAACCATCCAACCTTATGTTCGATTCAGACGCTCGTATGTGTAACGAAAGAACCGTTACCTGGTAGGTGTAACTAAATATACAGCATAACGATATAATCGGAGACAACCCAGATACAATGATTGTTCAATTTATCCATCCAACCTTATGTTCGATTCGGTTGCTCGTATGTATAACGGAAAAACTGTTACCTGGTTAGACATACTATATGAAAATAATCACGATATAATCAAATACAACCCAGATACGATGAATGTTCAGTCTATACATTCAACCTTCTGTTCAGTTCAGTCGCTATTATGTATAACTGGAGAACATTTTTCTGGTGAGTATAACTATATGAACATCATCAAGATATAATTGAATACAACCCCAGATACGATTATTGTTTAGTCTATCCATTCAACCTTCTGTTCAATTCAGTCGCTCGTATGTATAACGGAGAACAGTTACCTGGTGAGTATAACTATATAAACATTATCGAATACAACCCAGATACGATGATTGTTCAATCTATACTAAATTTAAGCTTCTGCTCGATTCGGTCGCTTGTATGTAAAACGGAAGAACAGTTACCTGGTGAGTATTGCTATATGAACATCATCACGATATCATCGAATACAACTCAGAGATATAATTATCGTTTCGTATAACCATTTAATCTTCTGTTCGATTCAGTCGCTAGTATGTGTAACGGAAGTACCGTCACCTGGTAAGTATCACTATATATACAGTATTGCGATATAATCGGATACCACCCAGATACATTGATTGTTCAGTCTATCCATTCAACTTTCTGTTCGTTTCGATCGCTCGTATGTAAAACGGGAATACCGTCACCTTATGTGCATAACTATATACACAGCATAACATCATAATCGAAAACAACCCAGATACTATCCATTCAACCTTCTGTTCGATTCGGTTGCTCGTATGTATAACGAAAGAACAGTAACCTGGTGAGTATTTCTATATGAACGTCATCACGATATAATCGAATACAACTCAGATACAATGATCATTCCGTCTGTCCATCCAACCTTCTGTTCGATTGGGTTGCTCGTACGTATAACGCAAGAACAGTCACCTGGTGAGTATTACTATATAAACATTCCCACGATATAATCGAATACAACTCAGTTACAATTATCGTTCCGTCTAACCATCCAACCTCATGTTCGATTCAGACGCTCGTATGTGTAACGAAAGAACCGTTACATGGTAGGTGTAACTAAATATACAGCATAACGATATAATCGGAGACAACCCAGATACAATGATTGTTCAATCTATCCATCCAACCTTATGTTCGATTCGGTTGCTCGTATGTATAACGGAAGAACTGTTACCTGGTTAGACATAATATATAATAATCATCACGAAATAATCGAATACAACCCAGATACGATGATTGTTCAGTCTATCCATACAACCTTCTGTTCAGTTCAGTCGCTCTTATGTATAACTGGAGAACAGTTACCTGGTGAGTATAACAATATAAACATCATCACGATATAATCGAATACAACCCCAGATACGATCATTGTTTAGTCTATCCATTCAACCTTCTGTTCAATTCAGTCGCTCGTATGTATTACGGAAGAACATTCACTTGGTGAGTATAACTATATAAACATAATCGAATACAACTCAGATACGATGATTGTTCAATCTATCCATTCAACCTTATGTTCGATTCGGTTGCTTGTATGTATAACGGAAGAACAGGTACCTGGTGAGTATAACTATATAAACATAATCGAATACAACTCAGATACGATGATTGTTCAATCTATCCATTTAACCTTCTGCTCGATTCGGTCACTTGTATGTAAAACTGAAGGACAGTTACCTGGTGAGTATTGCTATATAAACATCATCACGATATCATCGAATACAACTGAGATACAATTATCGTTTTGTCTAACCATTCAACATTCTGTTCGATTCAGTCGCTAGTATGTATAACGGAAGAACAGTTACCTGGTGAGTATAACTATATAAACATAATCGAATACAACCCAGATACGATGATTGTTCAATCCATACTAAATTTAACCATCTGCTCGATTCGGTCGCTTGTATGTAAAACGGAAGAACAGTTACCTGGTGAGTATTGCTATATAAACATCATCACGATATCATCGAATACAACTCAGATACAATTATCGTTTCGTCTAACCATTTAACCTTAAGTTCGATTCAGTCGCTAGTATGTGCAACGGAAGTACCGTCACCTGGTAAGTATCACTATATATACAGTATTGCGATATAATCGGATACCACCCAGATACATTGATTGTTCAGTCTATCCATTCAACTTTCTGTTCGTTTCGGTCGCTCGTATTTAAAACGGGAATACCGTCACCTAATGTGTATAACTATATACACAGCATAACATCATAATCGAATACAACCCAGATACTATCCATTCAACCTTCTGTTCGATTCGGTTGCTCGTATGTATAAAGAAAAAACAGTAACCTGGTGAGTATTTCTATATGAACGTCATCACGATATAATCGAATACAACTCAGATACAATGATCATTCCGTCTATTTATCCAAACTTCTGTTCGATTGGGTCGCTCGTATGTATAACGCAAGAACAGTCACCTGGTGAGTATTACTATATAAACATCACCACGATATGATCGAATACAAATCAGTTACAATTATTGTTCCGTCTAATCATCCAACCTTATGTTCGATTCAGACGCTCGTATGTGTAACGACAGAACCGTTACATGGTAGGTGTAACTAGATATACAGCATAACGATATAATCGGAGACAACCCAGATACAATGATTGTTCAATCTATCCATTCATCCTTATGTTCGATTCGGTTGCTCGTATGTGTTACAGAAGAACTTTTACCTGGTTAGACATACTATATGATAATCATCACGATATAATCGAATACAACCCAGATACAATAATTGATCAGTCTATCCATTCAACCTCCTGTTCAGTTCAGTCGCTCTTATGTATAACTGGAGAACAGTTACCTGGTGAGTATAACTATATAAACATCATCACGATATAATCGAATACAACCCCAGATACGATCATTGTTTAGTCTATCCATTCAACCTTCTGTTCAATTCAGTCGCTAGTATGTGTTACGGAAGTACCGTCACCTGGTAAGTATCACTATATATACAGTATTGCGATATAATCGGATACCACCCAGATACATTGATTGTTCAGTCTATCCATTCAACTTTTTGTTCAGTTCAGTCGCTCCTATGTATAACTGGAGAAAAGTTTCCTGTTGAGTATAACTATATGAACATCATCGATATATAATCGAAAACAACCCCAGATACGATGATTGTTCAATCTATACATTTAACCTTCTGCTCGATTCGGTCGCTTGTATGTAAAACGGAAGAACAGTTACCTGGTGAATATTGCTATATTAACATCATCACGATATCATCGAATACAACTCAGATACAATTATCGCTTCGTCTAACCATTTAACCTTCTGTTCGATTCAGTCAATAGTATGTGTAACGGAAGTACCGTCACCTGGTAAGTATCACTATATATACAGTATTGCGATATAATCGGGTACCAACCAGATACATTGATTGTTCAGTCCATCCATTCAACTTTCTGTTCGTATCGGTCGCTCGTATGTAAAACGGAAATACCGTCATCAAATGTGTATAACTATATACACAGCATAAGATCATAATCGAATACAACCCAGATACTATCCATTCAACCTTCTGTTCGATTCGGTTGCTCGTATATATAACGAAAGAACAGTAACCTGGTGAGTATTTCTATATGAACGTCATCACGATATAATCGAATACAACTGAGATACAATGATCATTCCGTCTATCCATCCAACCTTCTGTTCGATTCAGACGCTCGTATGTGTAACGAAAGAACCTTTACATGGTAGGTGTAACTAAATATACAGCATAACGATATAATCGAAGACAACCCAGATACAATGATTGTTCAATCTATCCATTCAACCTTATGTTCGATTTGGTTGCTCGTATGTATAACGGAAGAGCTGTTACCTGGTTAGACATACTATATGATAATCATCACGATATAATCAAATACAACCCAGATACGATGATTTTTCAGTCTATCCATTCAACCTCCTGTTCAGTTCAGTCGCTCTTATGTGTAACTGGAGAACAGTTTCCTGGTGAGTATATCATCAAGATATAATCGAATACAACCGCGGATACGATTATTGTTTTGTCTGTCCATTCAACCATCTGTTCAATTCAGTCGCTCGTATGTATAACGGAAGAACAGTTACCTGGTGAGTAAAACTATATAAACATTATCGAATACAACCCAGATAAGATGATTGTTCAATCTATACTAAATTTAAGCTTCTGCTCGATACGGTCGCTTGTATGTAAAACGGAAGAACAGTTACCTGGTGAGTATTGCTATATAAACATCATCACGATATCATCGAATACAAATCAGAGATACAATTATCGTTTCGTCTAACCATTTAACCTTCTGTTCGATTCAGTCGCTAGTATGTGTAACGGAAGTACCGTCACCTGGTAAGTATCACTATATATACAGTATTGCGATATAATCGGATACCACCCAGATACATCGATTGTTCAGTCTATCCATTCAACTTTCTGTTCGTTTCGGTCGCTCGTATGTAAAACGGGAATACCGTCACTTTATGTGTATAACTATATACACAGCATAACATCATAATCGAATACAACCCAGATACTATCCATTCAACCTTCTGTTCGATTCGTTTGCTCGTATGTATAACGAAAGAACAGTAACCTGGTGAGTATTTCTATATGAACGTCATCACGATATAATCGAATACAACTCAGATACAATGATTATTCCGTCTATCCATCCAACCTTCTGTTCGATTGAGTCGTTCGTATGTATAACGCAAGAACAGTCACCTGGTGAGTATTACTATATGAACATCACCACGATATAATCGAATACAACTCAGTTACAATTATCGTTCCGTCTAACCATCCAACCTCATGTTCGATTCAGACGCTCGTATGTGTAACGAAAGAACCGTTACATGGTAGGTGTAGTTAAAAATATACAACATAACGATATAATCGGAGACAACCCAGATACAATGATTGTTCAATCTATCCATCCAACCTTATGTTCGATTCGGTTGCTCGTATGTATAACGAAAGAACTGTTACCTGGTTAGACATACTATATGATAATAATCACGATATAATCAAATACAACCCAGATACGATGAATGTTCAGTCTATCCATTCAACCTTCTGTTCAGTTCAGTCGCTCTTATGTATAACTGGAGAACATTTTTCTGGTGAGTATAACTATATGAACAACATCAAGATATAATTGAATACAACCCCAGATACGATTATTGTTTAGTCTATCCATTCAACCTTCTGTTCAATTCAGTCACTCGTATGTATAACGGAAGAACAGTTACCTGGTGACTATAACTATATAAACATTATCGAATACAACCCAGATACGATGATTGTTCAATCTATACTAAATTTAAGCTTCTGCTCGATTCGGTCGCTTGTATGTAAAACGGAAGAACAGTTACCTGGTGAGTATTGCTATATAAACATCACCACGATATAATCGAATACAACTCAGTTACAATTATCGTTCCGTCTAACCATCCAACCTTATGTTCGATTCAGACGCTCGTATGTGTAACGAAAGAACCGTTACATGGTAGGTGTAACTAAATATACAGCATAACGATATAATCGGAGACAACCCAGATACAATGATTGTTCAATCTATCCATCCAACCTTATGTTCGATTCGGTTGATCGTATGTATTACGAAAGAACTGTTACCTGGTTAGACATACTATATGATAATAATCACGATATAATCAAATACAACCCAGATACGATGAATGTGCAGTCTATCCATTCAACCTTCTGTTCAGTTCAGTCGCTCTTATGTATAACTGGAGAACAGTTTCCTGGTGAGTATAGCTATATAAACATCATCAAGATATAATCGAATACAACCCCAGATACGATTATTGTTTAGTCTATCCATTCAACCTTCTGTTCAATTCAGTCGCTCGTATGTATAACGGAAGAGCAGTTACCTGGTGAGTATAACTATATAAACATAATCGATTACAACCCAGATACGATGATTGTTCAATCTATACTAAATTTAAGCTTCTGCTCGATTCGGACGCTTGTATGTAAAACGGAAGAACAGTTACCTGGTGAGTATTGCTATATAAACATCATCACGATATCATCGAATACAACTCAGAGATACAATTATCATTTCGTCTAACCATTTAACTTTCTGTTCGATTCAGTCGCTAGTATGTGAATCGGTAGTACCGTCACCTGGTAAGTATCACTATATATACAGTATTGCGATATAATCGGATACCACCCAGATACATTGATTGTTCAGTCTATCCATTCAACTTTCTGTTCAGTTCAGTCGCTCTTATGTATAACTGGAGAACAGTTTCCTGGTGAGTATAACTATATGAACATCATCAAGATATAATCGAATACAACCCCAGATACGATTATTGTTTAGTCTTTCCATTCAACCTTCTGTTCAATTCAGTCGCTCGTATGTATAACGGAAGAACATTTACCTGGTGAGTATAACTATATAAACCTTATCGAATACAACCCAGATTCGATGAATTTTCAATCTATCCATTTAACCTTCTGCTCGATTCGGTCGCTTTTATGTAAAACGGAAGAACAGGCGATCGGAAGAAGGCGATCTGAAGAATTCGTTACACATACGAGCGTATGCATCGAACATAAGGTTGGATGATTAGACGGAACGATAATTGTAATTTTTTTCATAGAATCCATTTCTCCAATCGTAAAAAACGAAATCGAAAAAAAAATGCATCGAAGGGGGCCCCCTTGGAACTTGTTCGAATTCTTCAGATCGCCTTAACTTCCGAACGGATGGACCGACTTTCAACTTCGCGCATACCGATTTGCTTGTTTTTTTTCATAGAATCCATTTTTCCAATCGAAAAAACCGAAATCGAAATAAAAATCGCATCAAAGGGGGTCCCCTTGAAACTTTTTCGAATTCTTCAGATCGCCTTAACTTCCGAACGGATGGACCGATTTTCAACTTCGATCATACCAATCTGCTTGTTTTTTTTCATAGAATCCTTTTCTCCAATCGAAAAAACCGGAATCGAAAAAAAAATTGCATCAAAGGGGGTCCCCTTGGAACTTTTTCGAATTCTTCAGATCGCCTTAACTTCCGAACGGATGGACCGATTTCCAACTTCGATCATACCAATCTGCTTGTATTTTTTCATAGAATCCATTTCTCCAATCGAAAACACCGAAATCAAAAAAAAAATGCACCAAAGGGGGCCCCCTTGGAACTTTTTCGAATTCTTCAGATCGACTTAACTTCCGAACGGATGGACCGATTTTCAACTTCGATCATACCAAACTGCTTGTTTTTTTCATAGAATCCATTTCTCCGATCAGAAAAACCGAAATCGAAAAAAAAATGCATCAAAGGGGGCCCCTTGGAACTTTTTCGAATTCTTCAGATCGCCTTAACTTCCGAACGGATGGACCGATTTTCAACTTCGATCATACCAATCTGCTTGTTTTCTTTCATAGAATTCATTTCTCCAATCGAAAAAACCGAAATCGAAAAAAAGAAAGCATCAAAGGGGGCCCCTTGGAACTTTATCGAATTCTTCAGATCGCCTTATCTTTCGAACGTATGGACCGATTTTCAACTTCTATCATACCAATCTGCTTGTTTTTTTCATAGAATCCATTTCTCCGATCAGAAAAACCGAAATCGAAAAAAAATGCATCAAAGGGGGCCCCCTTGGAACTTTTTCGAATTCTTCAGATCGACTTAACTTCCGAACGGATGGACCGATTTTCAACTTCGATCATACCAATCTGCTTGTTTTCTTTCATAGAATCCATTTCTCCAATCGGAAAAACCGAAATCGAAAAAAAAAAAAATGCACCAAAGGAGGCCCCCTTGGAACTTTTTCGAATTCTTCAGATCGCCTTAACTTCCGAACGGATGGACCGATTTTCAACTTCGATCATACCAATCTGCTTGTTTTTTTTCATAGAATCCATTTCTCCAATCAAAAAAACCGAAATCTAAAAAAAAAATCATCAAAGGGGGCCCCCTTGAAACTTTTTCGAATTCTTCAGATCGCCTCAACTTCCGAACGGATGGACCGATTTTCAACTTCGATCATACCAATCTGCTTGTTTTTTTTTCATAGAGTCCATTTCTCCAATCGAAAAAATCGAAATGAAGAAAAAATGCATCAAAGGGGGCCCCCTTGGAACTTTTTCGAATTCTTCAGATCGCCTTAACTTCCGAACGGATGGACCGATTTTCAACTTCGATCATACCAATCTGCTTGTTTTTTTTCATAGAATCCATATCTCCAATCGAAAAAACCGAAATCGAGAAGAAAAAATGCATCAAAGGGGGTCCACTTGGAACTTTTTCGAATTCTTCAGATCGCCATAACTTCCGAACGGATGGACCGATTTTCAACTTCGATCATACCAATCTGCTTGTTTTTTTTTTCATAGAATCCATTTCTCCAATCGAAAAAACCGAAATCTGAAAAAAAAATTCATCAAAGGGGGCCCCCTTGGAACTTTTTCGAATTCTTCAGATCGCCTCAACTTCCGAACGGATGGACCGATTTTCAACTTCGATCATACTAATCTGCTTGTTTTTCTTCATAGAGTCCATTTCTCCAATCGAAAAAACCGAAATGAAAAAAAAATGCATCAAAGGGGGCCCCCTTGGAACTTTTTCGAATTCTTCAGATCGCCTTAACTTCCGAACGGATGGACCGATTTTCAACTTCGATCATACCAATCTGCTTGTTTTTTTTCATAGAATCCATTTCTCCAATCGAAAAAACCGAAATCGAAAAAAAATGCATCAAAGGGGGCCCCCTTGGAACTTTTTCGAATTCTTCAGATCGCCTTAACTTCCGAACGGATGGACCGATTTTCAACTTCGATCATACCAATCTGCTTGTTTTCTTTCATAGAATCCATTCCTCCAATCAAAAAAACCGAAATCGAAAAAAAAAAATGCATCAAAGGGGGCCTTCTTGGAATTTTTTCGAATTCTTCAGATCGCCTTAACCTCCGAACGGATGGACCGATTTTCAATTTCGCGCATACCAATTCGCTTGTTTTTTTCATAGAATCCATTTCTCCAATCAAAAAAACCGAAATCGAAAAAAAAAAATGCATCAAAGGGGGTCCACTTGGAACTTTTTCGAATTCTTCAAATCGCCTTAACTTCCGAACGGATGGACCGATTTTCAACTTCGATCATACCAATCTGCTTGTTTTTTTTCATGGAATCCATTTCTCCAATCGAAAAAACCAAAATCGAAAAAAAAATTGCATCAAAGGGGGTCCCCTTGGAACTTTTCTGAATTCTTCAGATCGCCTTAACTTCCGAACGGATGGACCGATTTTCAACTTCGATCATACCAATCTGCTTGTTTTTTTTTTCATAGAATCCATTTCTCCAATCGAAAAAACCGAAATCGAGAAGAAAAAATGCATCAAAGGGGGTCCCCTTGGAACTTTTTCGAATTCTTCAGATCGCCATAACTTCCGAACGGATGGACCGATTTTCAACTTCGATCATACCAATCTGCTTGTTTTTTTTCATGGAATCCATTTCTCCAATCGAAAAAACCAAAATCGAAAAAAAAATTGCATCAAAGGGGGTCCCCTTGGAACTTTTCTGAATTCTTCAGATCGCCTTTACTTCCGAACGGATGGACCGATTTTCAACTTCGATCATACCAATCTGCTTGTTTATTTTTCATAGAATCCATTTCTCCAATCGAAAAAACCGAAATCGAGAAGAAAAAATGCATCAAAGGGGGTCCCCTTGGAACTTTTTCGAATTCTTCAGATCGCCATAACTTCCGAACGGATGGACCGATTTTCAACTTCGATCATACCAATCTGCTTGTTTTTTTTTCATATAATCCATTTCTCCAATCAAAAAAACCGAAATCGAAAATAAAAAATGCATCAAAGGGGGCCCCCTTGGAACTTTTTCGAATTCTTCAGATCGCCTTAACTTCCGAACGGATGGACCGATTTTCAATTTCGATCATACGAATCTGCTTGTTTTTTTTTTCATAGAATCCATTTGTCCAATCGAAAAAACCGAAATCGAAAAAAAAAATGCATTAAAGGGGGCCCCCTTGGAACTTTTTCGAATTCTTCAGATCGACTTATCTTCCGAACGGATGGACCGATTTTCAACTTCGATCATACCAATCTGCTTTTTTTTTTCATAGAATCCATTTCTCCGATCAAAAAATCCGAAATCTAAAAAAAAAATGGATCAAAGGGGGCCCCCTTGGAACTTTTTCGAATTCTTCAGATTGCCTCAACTTTCGAACGTATGGACCGATTTTCAACTTCGATCATACCAATCTGCTTGTTTTTTTTCATAGAATCCATTTCTCCAATCAAAAAAACCGAAATCGAAAAAATAAAAATCATCAAAGGGAGCCCCCTTGGAACTTTTTCGAATTCTTCAGATCGCCTTAACTTCCGAACGGATGGACCGATTTTCAACTTCGATCATACCAATCTGCTTGTTTTTTTTCATAGAATCCATTTCTCCAATCGAAAAAACCGAAATCGAAAAAAAAATGCATCAAAGGGGGCCCCCTTGGAACTTTTTCGAATTCTTCAGATCGCCTTAACTTCCGAACGGATGGACCGATTTTCAACTTCGATCATACCAATCTGCTTGTTTTTTTTCATAGAATCCATTTCTCCAATCGAAAAAACCGAAATCGAAAAAAAAATGCATCAAAGGGGGCCCCCTTGGAACTTTTTCGAATTCTTCAGATCGCCTTAACTTCCGAACGGATGGACCGATTTTCAACTTCGATCATACCAATCTGCTTGTTTTCTTTCATAGAATCCATTCCTCCAATCAAAAAAACCGAAATCGAAAAAAAAAATGCATCAAAGGGGGCCTTCTTGGAATTTTTTCGAATTCTTCAGATCGCCTTAACCTCCGAACGGATGGACCGATTTTCAACTTCGATCATACCAATCTGCTTGTTTTTTTTCATGGAATCCATTTCTCCAATCGAAAAAACCAAAATCGAAAAAAAAATTGCATCAAAGGGGGTCCCCTTGGAACTTTTCTGAATTCTTCAGATCGCCTTAACTTCCGAACGGATGGACCGATTTTCAACTTCGATCATACCAATCTGCTTATTTTTTTTTCATGGAATCCATTTCTCCAATCGAAAAAACCAAAATCGAAAAAAAAATTGCATCAAAGGGGGTCCCCTTGGAACTTTTCTGAATTCTTCAGATCGCCTTCACTTCCGAACGGATGGACCGATTTTCAACTTCGATCATACCAATCTGCTTGTTTATTTTTCATAGAATCCATTTCTCCAATCGAAAATACCGAAATCGAGAAGAAAAAATGCATCAAAGGGGGTCCCCTTGGAACTTTTTCGAATTCTTCAGATCGCCATAACTTCCGAACGGATGGACCGATTTTCAACTTCGATCATACCAATCTGCTTGTTTTTTTTTCATATAATCCATTTCTCCAATCAAAAAAACCGAAATCGAAAATAAAAAATGCATCAAAGGGGGCCCCCTTGGAACTTTTTCGAATTCTTCAGATCGCCTTAACTTCCGAACGGATGGACCGATTTTCAATTTCGATCATACGAATCTGCTTGTTTTTTTTTTCATAGAATCCATTTGTCCAATCGAAAAAACCGAAATCGAAAAAAAAAATGCATTAAAGGGGGCCTCCTTGGAACTTTTTCGAATTCTTCAGATCGACTTATCTTCCGAACGGATGGACCGATTTTCAACTTCGATCATACCAATCTGCTTTTTTTTTTCATAGAATCCATTTCTCCGATCAAAAAATCCGAAATCGAAAAAAAAAATGGATCAAAGGGGGCCCCCTTGGAACTTTTTCGAATTCTTCAGATTGCCTCAACTTTCGAACGTATGGACCGATTTTCAACTTCGATCATACCAATCTGCTTGTTTTTTTTCATAGAATCCATTTCTCCAATCAAAAAAACCGAAATCGAAAAAATAAAAATCATCAAAGGGAGCCCCCTTGGAACTTTTTCGAATTCTTCAGATCGCCATAACTTCCGAACGGATGGACCGATTTTCAACTTCGATCATACCAATCTGCTTGTTTTTTTTTTCATATAATCCATTTCTCCAATCAAAAAAACCGAAATCGAAAATAAAAAATGCATCAAAGGGGGCCCCCTTGGAACTTTTTCGAATTCTTCAGATCGCCTTAACTTCCGAACGGATGGACCGATTTTCAATTTCGATCATACGAATCTGCTTGTTTTTTTTTTCATAGAATCCATTTGTCCAATCGAAAAAACCGAAATCGAAAAAAAAAATGCATTAAAGGGGGCCCCCTTGGAACTTTTTCGAATTCTTCAGATCGACTTATCTTCCGAACGGATGGACCGATTTTCAACTTCGATCATACCAATCTGCTTTTTTTTTTCATAGAATCCATTTCTCCGATCAAAAAATCCGAAATCGAAAAAAAAAATGGATCAAAGGGGGCCCCCTTGGAACTTTTTCGAATTCTTCAGATTGCCTCAACTTTCGAACGTATGGACCGATTTTCAACTTCGATCATACCAATCTGCTTGTTTTTTTTCATAGAATCCATTTCTCCAATCAAAAAAACCGAAATCGAAAAAATAAAAATCATCAAAGGGAGCCCCCTTGGAACTTTTTCGAATTCTTCAGATCGCCTTAACTTCCGAACGGATGGACCGATTTTCAACTTCGATCATACCAATCTGCTTGTTTTTTTTCATAGAATCCATTTCTCCAATCGAAAAAACCGAAATCGAAAAAAAAATGCATCAAAGGGGGCCCCCTTGGAACTTTTTCGAATTCTTCAGATCGCCTTAACTTCCGAACGGATGGACCGATTTTCAACTTCGATCATACCAATCTGCTTGTTTTTTTTCATAGAATCCATTTCTCCAATCGAAAAAACCGAAATCGAAAAAAAAATGCATCAAAGGGGGCCCCCTTGGAACTTTTTCGAATTCTTCAGATCGCCTTAACTTCCGAACGGATGGACCGATTTTCAACTTCGATCATACCAATCTGCTTGTTTTCTTTCATAGAATCCATTCCTCCAATCAAAAAAACCAAAATCGAAAAAAAAAAATGCATCAAAGGGGGCCTTCTTGGAATTTTTTCGAATTCTTCAGATCGCCTTAACCTCCGAACGGATGGACCGATTTTCAACTTCGATCATACCAATCTGCTTGTTTTTTTTCATGGAATCCATTTCTCCAATCGAAAAAACCAAAATCGAAAAAAAAATTGCATCAAAGGGGGTCCCCTTGGAACTTTTCTGAATTCTTCAGATCGCCTTAACTTCCGAACGGATGGACCGATTTTCAACTTCGATCATACCAATCTGCTTGTTTTTTTTTTCATAGAATCCATTTCTCCAATCGAAAAAACCGAAATCGAGAAGAAAAAATGCATCAAAGGGGGTCCCCTTGGAACTTTTTCGAATTCTTCAGATCGCCATAACTTCCGAACGGATGGACCGATTTTCAACTTCGATCATACCAATCTGCTTGTTTTTTTTCATGGAATCCATTTCTCCAATCGAAAAAACCAAAATCGAAAAAAAAATTGCATCAAAGGGGGTCCCCTTGGAACTTTTCTGAATTCTTCAGATCGCCTTTACTTCCGAACGGATGGACCGATTTTCAACTTCGATCATACCAATCTGCTTGTTTATTTTTCATAGAATCCATTTCTCCAATCGAAAAAACCGAAATCGAGAAGAAAAAATGCATCAAAGGGGGTCCCCTTGGAACTTTTTCGAATTCTTCAGATCGCCATAACTTCCGAACGGATGGACCGATTTTCAACTTCGATCATACCAATCTGCTTGTTTTTTTTTCATATAATCCATTTCTCCAATCAAAAAAACCGAAATCGAAAATAAAAAATGCATCAAAGGGGGCCCCTTTGGAACTTTTTCGAATTCTTCAGATCGCCTTAACTTCCGAACGGATGGACCGATTTTCAATTTCGATCATACGAATCTGCTTGTTTTTTTTTTCATAGAATCCATTTGTCCAATCGAAAAAACCGAAATCGAAAAAAAAAATGCATTAAAGGGGGCCCCCTTGGAACTTTTTCGAATTCTTCAGATCGACTTATCTTCCGAACGGATGGACCGATTTTCAACTTCGATCATACCAATCTGCTTTTTTTTTTCATAGAATCCATTTCTCCGATCAAAAAATCCGAAATCGAAAAAAAAAATGGATCAAAGGGGGCCCCCTTGGAACTTTTTCGAATTCTTCAGATTGCCTCAACTTTCGAACGTATGGACCGATTTTCAACTTCGATCATACCAATCTGCTTGTTTTTTTTCATAGAATCCATTTCTCCAATCAAAAAAACCGAAATCGAAAAAATAAAAATCATCAAAGGGAGCCCCCTTGGAACTTTTTCGAATTCTTCAGATCGCCTTAACTTCCGAACGGATGGACCGATTTTCAACTTCGATCATACGAATCTGCTTGTTTTTTTTTTCATAGAATCCATTTCTCCAATCGAAAAAACCGAAATCGAAAAAAAAATGCATTAAAGGGGGCCCCCTTGGAACTTTTTCGAATTCTTCAGATCGACTTAACTTCCGAACGGATGGACCGATCTTCAACTTCGATCATACCTGCTTTTTTTTTCATAGAATCCATTTCTCCGATCAAAAAAACCGAAATCGAAAAAAAAAATGCATCAAAGGGGGGCCCCTTTAAATTTTTTTCGAATTCTTCAGATTGCCTTAACTTCCGAACGTATGGACCGATTTTCAACTTCGATCATACCAATCTGCTTGTTTTTTTCATAGAATCCATTTCTCCAATCGAAAAAACCGAAATCGAAAAAAAAATGCATCAAAGGGGGCCTCCTTGGAATTTTTTCGAATTCTTCAGATCGCCTAACTTCCGAACGGATGGACCGATTTTCAATTTCGCGCATATCGATTCGCTTGTTTCTTTCATAGAATCCATTTCTCCAATCGAAAAAACCGAAATCGAAAAAAAAAATGCATCAAAGGGGGCCCCCTTGGAACTTTTTCGAATTCTTCAGATCGCCTTAACTTCCGAACGGATGGACCGATTTTCAACTTCGATCATACCAATCTGCTTGTTTTTTTTTTCGTAGAATCCATTTCTCCAATCGGAAAAACGGAAATCTAAAAAAAAAATTGCATCAAAATTGGAACTTTTTCGAATTCTTCAGATCGCCTTAACTTCCGAACGGATTGACCGATTTTCAACTTCGATCATACCAATCTGCTTGTTTTTTTCATAGAATCCATTTCTCCAATCGAAAAAACCTAAATAAAAAAAAACATGCATCAAAGGGGGCCCCCTTGGAACTTTTTCGAATTCTTCAGATCGCCTTAACTTCCGAACGGATGGACCGATTTTCAACTTCGATCATACCAATCTGCTTGTTTTTTTTTTCGTAGAATCCATTTCTCCAATCGTAAAAACCGAAATCGAAAAAAAAAAATGCATCAAAGGGGGCCACCTTGGAACTTTTTTGAATTCTTCAGACCGCCTCAACTTCCGAATGGATCGACCGATTTTCAATTTCGCGCATACCAATTTGCTTGTTTTTTCATAGAATCCATTTCTTCAATAGAAAAAACCGAAATCGAAAAAAAAATTGCATCAAAAGGTGTCCCCTTGGAACTTTTTCGAATTCTTCAGATCGCCTTAACTTCCGAACGGATGGACCGATTTTCAACTTCGATCATACCAAACTGCTTGTTTTTTTTTCATAGAATTCATTTCTCCAATCGAAAAAACCGAAATCTGAAAAAAAATTGCATCAAAGGGGGTCCCCTTGGAACTTTTTCGAATTCTTCAAATCGCCTTAACTTCCGAACGGATGGACCGATTTTCAACTTCGATCATACCAATCTGCTTGTTTTTTTTTCATAGAATCCATTTCTCCAATCGAAAAAACCAAAATCGAAAAAAAAATTGCATCAAAGGGGGCCCCCTTGGAACTTTTTCGAATTCTTCAGATCGCCTTAACTTCCGAACGGATGGACCGATTTTCAACTTCGATCATACCAATCTGCTTGTTTTTTCTTCATAGAATCCATTTCTCCAATCAGAAAAACCGAAATCGAAAAGAAAAATTGCATCAAAGGGGATCCCCTTGGAACTTTTTCGAATTCTTCAGATCGCCTTAACTTCCGAACGGATGTACCGATTTTCAACTTCGATCATACCAATCTGCTTGTTTTTTTTTTCATAGAATCCATTTCTCCAATCAAAAAAACCGAAATCGAAAAAATAAAAAGCATCAAAGGGAGCCCCCTTGGAACTTTTTCGAATTCTTCAGATCGCCTTAACTTCCGAACGGATGGACCGATTTTCAACTTCGATCATACGAATCTGCTTTTTTTTGTCATAGAATCCATTTCTGCAATCGAAAAAACCAAAATCTGAAAAAAAATTGCATCAAAGGGGGTCCCCTTGGAACTTTTTCGAATTCTTCAAATCGCCTTAACTTCCGAACGGATGGACCGATTTTCAACTACGATCATACCAATCTGCTTGTTTTTTTTTCATAGAATCCATTTCTCCAATCGAAAAAACCGAAATCGAAAAAAAAATTGCATCAAAGGGGGCCCCCTTGGAACTTTTTCGAATTCTTCAGATCGCCTTAACTTCCGAACGGATGGACCGATTTTCAACTTCGATCATACCAATCTGCTTGTTTTTTCTTCATAGAATCCATTTCTCCAATCGAAAAAACTGAAATCGAAGAAAAAAAATGCATCAATGGGGGCCCCCTTGGAACTTTCTCGAATTCTTTTCAACTTCGATCATACCAATCTGCTCGTTTTTTTTTCATAGAATCCATTTCTCCAATCGAAAAAACCGAAATCGAAAAAAAAATGCATCAAAGGGGGCCCCCTTGGAACTTTTTCGAATTCTTTATATCGCCTTAACTTCCGAACGGATGGACCGATTTTCAACTTCGATCATACCAATCTGCTCGTTTTTTTTCATAGAATCCATTTCTCCAATCGAAAAAACCGAAATCTAAAAAAAAAATTGCATCAAAGGGGGCCCCCTTGGAACTTTTTCGAATTCTTCAGATCGCCTTAACTTCCGAACGGATTGACCGATTTTCAACTTCGATCATACCAATCTGCTTGTTTTTTTCATAGAATCCATTTCTCCAATCGAAAAAACCTAAATCAAAAAAAACATGCATCAAAGGGGGCCCCCTTGGAACTTTTTCGAATTCTTCAGATCGCCTTAACTTCCGAACGGATGGACCGATTTTCAACTTCGATCATACCAATCTGCTTGTTTTTTTTCATGGAATCCATTTCTCCAATCAGAAAAACCGAAACCGAAAAAAAAAATGCATCAAAGGGGGCCACCTTGGAACTTTTTCGAATTCTTCAGACCGCCTCAACTTCCGAACGGATCGACCGATTTTCAATTTCGCGCATACCAATTTGCTTGTTTTTTTCATAGAATCCATTTCTCCAATCGAAAAAACCTAAATCGAAAAAAACATGCATCAAAGGGGGCCCCCTTAGAACTTTTTCGAATTCTTCAGATCGCCTTAACTTCCGAACGGATGGACCGATTTTCAACTTCGATCATACCAATCTGCTTGTTTTTTTTCATAGAATCCATTTCTCCAATCAAAAAAACCGAAATTGAAAAAAAAATGCATCAAAGGGGGCCACCTTGGAACTTTTTCGAATTCTTCAGCTCGCCTTAACTTCCGAACGGATGGACCGATTTTCAACTTCGATCATACCAAACTGCTTGTTTTTTTTCATAGAATCCATTTCATCAATCGAAAAAAACGAAATCTGAAAAAAATTGCATCTAAGGATGTCCCCTTGGAACTTTTTCGAATTCTTCAAATCGCCTTAACTTCCGAACGGATGGACCGATTTTCAACTTCGATCATACCAATCTGCTTGTTTTTTTTTCATAGAATCCATTTCTCCAATCAAAAAAACCGGAATCGAAAAAATAAATAGCATCAAAGGGAGCCCCCTTGGAACTTCTTCGAATTCTTCAGATCGCCTTAACTTCCGAACGGATGGACCGATTTTCAACTTCGATCATACCAATCTGCTTGTTTTTTTTCATAGAATCCATTTCTCCAATCGAAAAAACCGGAATCGAAAGAATAAAAAGCATCAAAGGGAGCCCCCTTGGAACTTTTTCGAATTCTTCAGATCGCCTTAACTTCCGAACGGATGGACCGATTTTCAACTTCGATCATACGAATCTGCTTTTTTTTTCATAGAATCCATTTCTGCAATCGAAAAAACCGAAATCGAAGAAAAAAATGCATCAAAGGGAGCCCCCTTGGAACTTTTTCGAATTCTTCAGATCGCCTTAACTTCCGAACGGATGGACCGATTTTCAACTTACATCATACGAATCTGCTTGTTTTTTTCATAGAATCCATTTCTGCAATCGAAAGAACCGGAATCGAGAAAAAAATGCATCAAAGGGGGCCCCCTTGGAACTTTTTCGAATTCTTCAGATCGACTTAACTTCCGAACGGATGGACCGATTTTCAACTTCGATCATACTAATCTGCTTTTTTTTTCATAGAATCCATTTTTCCGATCAAAAAAACCGAAATCGAAACAAAAAAATGCATCAAAGGGGGCCCCCTTGGAACTTTATCGAATTCTTCAGATCGCCTTAACTTCCGAACGGATGGACCGATTTTCAACTTCGATCATACCAAACTGCTTGTTTTTTCTCATAGAATCCATTCCTCCAATCGAAAAAACCGAAATCTGAAAAAAAATTGCATCAAAGGGGGTCCCCTTGGAACTTTTTCGAATTCTTCAAATCGCCTCAACTTCCGAACGGATGGACCGATTTTCAACTTCGATCATACCAATCTGCTTGTTTTTTTCATAGAATCCATTTCTTCAATCGAAAAAACCAAAATCGAAAAAAAAATCGCATCAAAGGGGGTCCTCTTGGAACTTTTCTGAATTCTTCAGATCGCCTTAACTTCCGAACGGATGGACCGATTTTCAACTTCGATCATACCAATCTGCTTGTTTTTTTTATAGAGTCCATTTCTCCAATCGAAAAATTCGAAATCGAAAAGAAAAATTGCATTAGAGGGGGTCCCCTTGGAACTTTTTCGAATTCTTCAGATCGCCTTAACTTCCGAACGGATGGACCGATTTTCAACTTCGATCATACCAATCTGCTTGTTTTTTTTTTCATAGAATCCATTTCTCCAATCAAAAAAACCGAAATCGAAAAAATAAATAGCATCAAAGGGAGCCCCCTTGGAACTTCTTCGAATTCTTCAGATCGCCTCAACTTCCGAACGGATGGACCGATTTTCAACTTCGATTATACGAATCTGCTTGTTTTTTTTCATAGAATCCATTTCTGCAATCGAAAAGACCGAAATCGAAAAAAAAAATGCATCAAAGGGGGCCCCCTTGTAACTTTTTCGAATTCTTCAGATCGACTTAACTTCCGAACGGATGGACCGATTTCCAACTTCGATCATACCAATCTGCTTTTTTTTTCATAGAATCCATTTCTCCGATCAAAAAAACCGAAATCGAAAATAAAAAATGCATCAAAGGGGGCCCCCTTGGAACTTTTTCGAATTCTTCAGATTGCCTTAACTTTCGAACGTATGGACCGATTTTCAACTTCGATCATACCAATCTGCTTGTTTTTTTTTCATAGAATCCATTTCTCCAATCAAAAAAACCGAAATCGAAAAAATAAAAAGCAACAAAGGGAGCCCCCTTGGAACTTTTTCGAATTCTTCAGATCGCCTTAACTTCCGAACGGATGGACCGATTTTCAACTTCGATCATACGAATCTGCTTGTTTTTTTTTCATAGAATCCATTTCTCCAATCGAAAAAACCGAAATCGAAAAAAAAAATGCATCAAAGGGGGCCCCCTTGGAACTTTTTCGAATTCTTCAGATCGCCTTAACTTCCGAACGGATGGACCGATTTTCAACTTCGATCATACCAATCTGCTTGTTTTCTTTCATAGAATCTATTTCTTCAATCGAAAAAACCGAAATCGAAAAAAAAATGCATCAAAGGGGGCCCCCTTGGAACTTTTTCGAATTCTTCAGATCGCCTTAACGGACGGAACGATAATTGTAACTGAGTTGTATTCGATTATATCGTGGTGATGTTTATATAGTAATACTCACCAGGTGACTGTTCTTGCGTTATGCATACGAGCGACCCAATCGAACAGAAGGTTGGATGGATAGACGGTATGATTATTGTATCTGAGTTGTATTCGATTATATCTTGATGATGTTCATATAGTTATACTCACCAGGAAACTGTTCTCCAGTTATACATAAGAGCGACTGAACTGAACAGAAAGTCGAATGGATAGACTGAACAATCAATGTATCTGGGTGGTATCCGATTATATCGCAATACTGTATATATAGTGATACTTACCAGGTGACGGTACTTCCGTTACACATACTAGCGACTGAATCGAACAGAAGGTTAAATGGTTAGACGAAATGATAATTGTATCTCTGAGTTGTATTCGATGATATCGTGATGATGTTCATATAGCAATACTCACCAGGTAACTGTTCTTCCGTTTTACATACAAGCGACCGAATCGAGCAGAAGCTTAAATTTATTATAGATTGAACAATAATCGTATCTGGGTTGTATTCGATTATGTTTATATAGTTATACTCACCAGGTAACTGTTCTTCCGTTATACATACGAGCGACTGAATTGAACAGAAGGTTGAATGGATAGACTAAACAATAATCGTATCTGGGGTTGTATTCGATTATATCTTGATGATGTTCATATAGTTATACTCACCAGGAAACTGTTCTCCAGTAATACATAAGAGCGACTGAACTGAACAGAAGGTTGAATGGATAGACTGAACATTCATCGTATCTGGGTTGTATTTGATTATATCGTGATTATTATCATATAGTATGACTCACCAGGTAACAGTTCTTCCGTTATACATACGAGCAACCGAATCGAACATAAGGTTGGATGGATAGATTGAACAATCATTGTATCTGGGTTGTCTCCGATTATATCGTTATGCCGTATATTTAGTTACACCTACCATGTAACGGTTCTTTCGTTACACATACGAGCGTCTGAATCGAACATAAGCTTGGATGGTTAGACGGAACGATAATTGTAACTGAGTTGTATTCGATTATATCGTGGTGATGTTTATATAGTAATACTCACCAGGTGACTGTTCTTGCGTTATACATACGAGCGACCCTATCGAACAGAAGGTTGGATGGATAGACGGTATGATTATTGTATCTGAGTTGTATTCGATTATATCGTGATGACGTTCATATATAAATACTCACCAGGTTACTGTTCTCTCGTTATACATACGAGCAACCGAATCGAACAGAAGGTTGAATGGATAGTATCTGGGTTGTATTCGATTATGATGTTATGCTGTGTATATAGTTATACACATAAGGTGACGGTATTCCCGTTCAATTCAGTCGCTCGTATGTATAACGGAAGAACAGTTACCTGGTGAGTATAAGTATATGAACATCATCACGATATCATCGAATACAACTCAGATACAATTATCGTTTCGTCTAACCATTCAACTTTCTGTTCGATTCAGTCGCTAGTATGTGTAACGGAAGTACCGTCACCTGGTGAGTATCACTATATATACAGTATTGCGATATAATCGGATACCACCCAGATACATTGATTGTTCAGTCTATCCATTCAACTTTCTGTTCGTTTCGATCGCTCGTATGTAAAACGGGAATACCGTCACCTAGTGTGTAAAACTATATACACAGCATAACATCATAATCGAATACAACCAAGATACTATCCATTCAACCTTCTGTTCGATTCGGTTGCTCGTATATATAACGAAAGAACAGTAACCTGGTGAGTATCCTAACCTAACCTAACCTAACCTAACCTAACCTAACCTGGTGAGTATTTCCGTATGAACTTCATCACGATATAATCGAATACAACTCAGATACAATGATCATTCCGTCTATCCATCCAACCTTATGTTCGATTGGGTCGCTCGTATGTATAACGCAAGATTAGTCACCTGGTGAGTATTACTATATAAACATCACCACGATATAATCGAATACAACTTAGTTACAATTATCGTTCCGTCTAACCATCCAACCTTATGTTCGATTCAGACGCTCGTATGTGTAACGAAAGAACCGTTACATGGTAGGTGTAACTAAATATACAGCATAACGATATAATCGGAGACAACCCAGATACAATGATTGTTCAATCTATCCATTCGACCTTATGTTCGATTCGGTTGCCCGTATGTTTAACGGAAGAACTGTTACCTGGTTAGACATACTATATGATAATCATCACGATATACTCGAATACAACCCCAGATACGATTATTGTTTAGTCTATCCATTCAACCTTCTGTTCAATTCAGTCGTTCTCATGTATAACGGAAGAACAGTTACCTGGTGAGTATAACTATATAAACATAATCGAATACAACCCAGATACGATGATTGTTCAATCTATACTGAATTCAACCTTCTGCTCGATTCGGTCGCTTGTATGTAAAACGGAAGAACAGTTACCTGGTGAGTATTGCTATATAAACATCATCACGATATCATCGAATACAACTCAGATACAATTATCGTTTCGTCTAACCAGTCAACATTCTGTTCGATTCAGTCGCTAGTATGTGTAACGGAAGTATCATCACCTGGTAAGTATTACTATATATACAGTATTGCGATATAATCGGATACCACCCAGATACATTGATTGTTCAGTCTATCCATTCAACTTTCTTTTCGTTTCGGTCGCTCGTATGTAAAACGGGAATACCGTCTCCTAGTGTGTACAACTATATACACAGCATAACATCATAATCGAATACAACCCATATACTATCCATTCAACCTTCTGTTCAATTCAGTCGCTCGTATGTATAACGGAAGAACAGTTACCTGGTGAGTATAACTATATAAACATAATCGAATACAACCCAGATACGATGATTGTTCAATCTATACTGAATTCAACCTTCTGCTCGATTCGGTCGCTTGTATGTAAAACGGAAGAACAGTTACCTGGTGAGTATTGCTATATAAACATCATCACGATATCATCGAATACAACTCAGATACAATTATCGTTTCGTCTAACCATTTAACCTTCTGTTCGATTCAGTCGCTAGTATGTGTAACGGAAGTACCGTCACCTGGTAAGTATCACTATATATACAGTATTGCGATATAATCGGATACCACCCAGATACATTGATTGTTCAGTCTATCCATTCAACTTTCTGTTCGTTTCGGTCGCTCGTATGTGAAACGGAAATACCGTCACCTTATGTGTATAACTATATACACAGCATAACATCATAATCGAATACAACCCAGATACTATCCATTCAACCTTCTGTTCGATTCGGTTGCTCGTATGTATAACGAAAGAACAGTAACCTGGTGAGTATTTCTATATGAACGTCATCACGATATAATCGAATACAACTTAGTTACAATTATCGTTCCGTCTAACCATCCAACCTTATGTTCGATTCAGACGCTCGTATGTGTAACGAAAGAACCGTTACATGGTAGGTGTAGTTAAATATACAACATAACGATATAATCGGAGACAACCCAGATACAATGATTGTTCAATCTATCCATTCAACCTTATGTTCGATTCGGTTGCTAGTATGTATAACGAAAGAACAGTTACCTGGTTAGACATAATATATAATAATCATCACGAGATAATCGAATACAACCCAGATACGATGATTGTTCAGTCTATCCATTCAACCTTCTGTTCAGTTCAGTCGCTATTATGTATAACTGGAGAACAGTTACCTGGTGAGTATAACTATATGAACATCATCACGATATAATCGAATACAACCCCAGATACGATCATTGTTTTGTCTATCCATTCAACCTTCAGTTCAATTCAGTCGCTCGTATGTATAACGGAAGAACAGTCACCTGGTGAGTATAACTATATAAACATAATCGAATACAACTCAGATACGATGATTGTTCAATCTATCCATCCAACCTTATGTTCGATTCGGTTGCTCGTATGTATATCGGAAGAACAGGTACCTGGTGAGTATATCTATATAAACATAATCGAATACAACTCAGATACGATGATTGTTCAATCTATCCATTCAACCTTCTGCTCGATTCGGTCGCTTGTATGTGAAACGGAAGGACAGTTACCTGTTGAGTATTGCTATATAAACATCATCACGATATCATCGAATACAACTCAGATACAATTATCGTTTCGTCTAACCATTCAACATTCTGTTCGATTCAGTCGCTAGTATGTGTAACGGAAGTATCGTCACCTGGTAAGTATCACTATATATACAGTATTGCGATATAATCGGATACCACCCAGATACATTGATTGTTCAGTCTATCCATTCAACTTTCTTTTCGTTTCGGTCGCTCGTATGTAAAACGGGAATACCCTCTCCTAGTGTGTATAACTATATACACAGCATAACATCATAATCGAATACAACCCATATACTATCCATTCAACCTTCTGTTCAATTCAGTCGCTCGTATGTATAACGGAAGAACAGTTACCTGGTGAGTATAACTATATAAACATAATCGAATACAACGCAGATACGATGATTGTTCAATCTATACTGAATTCAACCTTCTGCTCGATGCGGTCGCTTGTATGTAAAAAGGAAAAACAGTTACCTGGTGAGTATTGCTATATAAACATCATCACGATATCATCGAATACAACTAAGATACAATTATCGTTTCGTCTAACCATTCAACATTCTGTTCGATTCAGTCGCTAGTATGTGTAACGGAAGTATCGTCACCTGGTAAGTATCACTATATATACAGTATTGCGATATAATCGGATACCACCCAGATACATTGATTGTTCAGTCTATCCATTCAACTTTCTTTTTGTTTCGGTCGCTCGTATGTAAAACATGAATACCGTCTCCTAGTGTGTATAACTATGTACACAGCATAACATCATAATCGAATACAACCTATATACTATCCATTCAACCTTCTGTTCAATTCAGCCGCTCGTATGTATAACGGAAGAACAGTTACCTGGTGAGTATAACTATATAAACATAATCGAATACAACCCAGATACGATGATTGTTCAATCTATACTGAATTCAACCTTCTGCTCGATTCGGTCGCTTGTATGTAAAACGGAAGAACAGTTACCTGGTGAGTATTGCTATATAAACATCATCACGATATCATCGAATAAAACTCAGATACAATTATCGTTTCTTCGAACCATTTAACCTTCTGTTCGATTCAGTCGCTAGTATGTGTAACGGAAGTACCGTCACCTGGTAAATATCACTATATATACAGTATTGCGATATAATCGGATACTACCCAGATACATTGATTGTTCAGTCTATCCATTCAACTTTCTGTTCGTTTCGGTCGCTCGTATGTGAAACGGGAATACCGTCACCTTATGTGTATAACTATATACACAGCATAACATCATAATCGAATACAACCCAGATACTATCCATTCAACCTTCTGTTCGATTCGGTTGCTCGTATGTATAACGAAAGAACAGTAACCTGGTGAGTATTTCTATATGAACGTCATCACGATATAATATAATAATAATAATAATAATACCTTTATTGCTTCTTAAAACAGTGTTTTACAGCAAGAGTTGTGTAGTGCAAGAACTGAATGTATATTATGTATAAGAGAAAAACAAAAAAATAAAATAAAATACCTGTGTGAGAGAAAGTGGATATAGAATATTTTGAGTCTATTCGTTTAAAATGAAAGACCTAAGTTTCAGAATATTCCATATATAACTGGAAATAGACCTAACGTCATCTATTGTGGGTCTCTCCAGAGAAAAGAGAAAAGAGTCCCATGACTCCAAAGGATAACATTGTGGTTTCATTACCACGTATATGGGACAGTCAAACAATAAATGACGAATGGTTTCATTTTCATTGCGATTACAAACTGAGCACAACGCTTTCGGGTCTATGAGGTGGGACATTCCATTCAATGTGAGCTTGATTTTGAAATTATTGCATAACCGCAATTGAGCTATCGTGCGGGTGACCTGTATGGGTAGTTGATAGAGCAAGTAATATTTGGGTTCTTTAGAGATGAATGAATTATTGTTGTACAGTGGCAAATAGGTAGTTCGTTGTAACAAGGAAACATCAGCTTCAAATAGCTTATTGTAGTATTTTGATAAAACATAATTTTTCCTGATTCTTCCATGCAAAACAACATCGTTCCAGCTATCCTCAGCCCCGGCAAAAACAAAGAATGTCTTCAATTGTCTAGCCCAATTGAATTTTTCATCAATGGTGTTGAGTGAATTTATTTGCTGTCTAAAGAAGAGTTTTGGTAATCGGTTGTCATCCATCGAAAGGAGTTTTTGTAACCAGTTCAATGACATTTTTAAGGCATTATAATCATATTTCACTCTGCCCGTTTCCAATCGCATTATGTAATCTGGAGAGTTATTATGGACAAGCAAAATTCTTTTCAGAAATAGTATTTGAATCCTCTCCAAGATATCACAGTACCTCAAACCCCAGACGGGTAGACAATTTGACATAGTACTTAGTGCGAGAGATTCGAATAATTTGATTCGCGGGAACCACGTATCTATCCTGGCTTTACACATAATGGGCAAAATTGCACCTACGGCTTGCTTTGCTTTGTCTGTTGTAACCGTTGCCATTTCACGAAAAAAACCAGAAGGTGTAAATGTTACACCTAAGTAGACATATTTGTTCACTACAGAAACAGGATCATTTTTGTGAAAAAACTTGTGGTTAGTTAGTTGAAAACCTCCTCTAGAAAAAGACATTATTTTTGTTTTCGCAATATTAACAGAAAGGTCAAGTTGGGCTGTATACAACTCTAAGATCTTGAGTTTTTTTGCCACGTCAATCTCAGAGTGCGCAAGAATATAATCGAATACAACTCAGTTACAATTATCGTTCCGTCTAACCATCCAACCTTATGTTCGATTCAGACGCTCGTATGTGTAACGAAAGAACCGTTACATGGTAGGTGTAGTTAAATATACAACATAACGATATAATCGGAGACAACCCAGATACAATGATTGTTCAATCTATCCATTCAACCTTATGTTCGATTCGGTTGCTAGTATGTATAACGAAAGAACAGTTACCTGGTTAGACATAATATATAATAATCATCACGAAATAATCGAATACAACCCAGATACGATGATTGTTCAGTCTATCCATTTAACCTTCTGTTCAGTTCAGTCGCTCTTATGTATAACTGGAGAACAGTTACCTGGTGAGTATAACTATATGAACATCATCACGATATAATCGAATACAACCCCAGATACGATCATTGTTTAGTCTATACATTCAACCTTCAGTTCAATTCAGTCGCTCGTATGTATAACGGAAGAACAGTAACCTGGTGAGTATAACTATATAAACATAATCGAATACAACTCAGATACGATGATTGTTCTATCTATCCATTCAACCTTATGTTCGATTCGGTTGCTCGTATGTATATCGGAAGAACAGGTACCTGGTGAGTATATCTATATAAACATAATCGAATACAACTCAGATACGATGATTGTTCAATCATTCCATTTAACCTTCTGCTCGATTCGGTCGCATGTATGTAAAACGGAAGGACAGTTACCTGGTGAGTATTGCTATATAAACATCATCACGATATCATCGAATACAACTCAGATACAATTATCGTTTCGTCTAACCATTCAACATTCTGTTCGATTCAGTCGCTAGTATGTGTAACGGAAGTATCGTCACCTGGTAAGTATCACTATATATACAGTATTGCGATATAATCGGATACCACTCAGATACATTGATTGTTCAGTCTATCCATTCAACTTTCTTTTCGTTTCGGTCGCTCGTATGTAAATCGGGAATACCGTCTCCTAGTGTGTATAACTATATACACAGCATAAATTCATAATCGAATACAACCCATATACTATCCATTCAACCTCTGTTCAATTCAGTCGCTCGTATGTATAACGGAAGAACAGTTACCTGGTGAGTATAACTATATAAACATAATCGAATACAACCCAGATACGATGATTGTTCAATCTATACTGAATTCAACCTTCTGCTCGATTCGGTCGCATGTATGTAAAACGGAAGAACAGTTACCTGGTGAGTATTGCTATATTAACATCATCACGATATCATCGAATACAACTCAGATACAATTATCGTTTCGTCTAACCATTTAACATTCTGTTCGATTCAGTCGCTAGTATGTGTAACGGAAGTACCGTCACCTGGTAAGTATCACTATATATACAGTATTGCGATATAATCGGATACCACCCAGATACATTGATTGTTCAGTCTATCCATTCAACTTTCTGTTCGTTTCGGTCGCTCGTATGTGAAACGGGAATACCGTCACCTTATGTGTATAACTATATACACAGCATAACATCATTATCGAATACAACCCAGATACTATCCATTCAACCTTTTGTTCGATTCGGTTGCTCGTATGTATAACGAAAGAACAGTAACCTGATGAGTATTTCTATATGAACGTCATCACGATATAATCGAATACAACTTAGTTACAATTATCGTTCCGTCTAACCATCCAACCTTATGTTCGATTCAGATGCTCGTTTGTGTAACGAAAGAACCGTTACATGGTAGGTGTAGTTAAATATACAACATAACGATATAATCGGAGACAACCCAGATACAATGATTGTTCAATCTATCCATTCAACCTTAGGTTCGATTCGGTTGCTAGTATGTATAACGAAAGAACAGTTAGCTGGTTAGACATAATATATAATAATCATCACGAAATAATCGAATACAACCCAGATACGATGATTGTTCAGTCTATCCATTCAACCTTCTGTTCAGTTCAGTCGCTCTTATGTATAACTGGAAAACAGTTACCTGGTGAGTATAACTATATGAACATCATCACGATATAATCGAATACAACCCCAGATACGATCATTGTTTAGTCTATCCATTCAACCTTCAGTTCAATTCAGTCGCTCGTATGTATAACGGAAGAACAGTTACCTGGTGAGTATAACTATATAAACATAATCGAATACAACTCAGAGACGATGATTGTTCAATCTATCCATTCAACCTTATGTTCGATTCGGTTGCTCGTATGTATATCGGAAGAACAGGTACCTGGTGAGTATATCTATATAAACATAATCGAATACAACTCAGATACGATGATTGTTCAATCTATCCATTTAACCTTCTGCTCGATTCGGTCGCTTGTATGTAAAACGGAAGGACAGTTACCTGGTGAGTATTGCTATATAAACATCATCACGATATCATCGAATACAACTCAGATACAATTATCGTTTCGTCTAACCATTCAACATTCTGTTCGATTCAGTCGCTAGTATGTGTAACGGAAGTATCGTCACCTGGTAAGTATCACTATATATACAGTATTGCGATATAATCGGATACCAACCAGATAAATTGATTGTTCAGTCTATCCATTCAACTTTCTTTTCGTTTCGGTCGCTCGTATGTAAAACGGGAATACCGTCTCCTAGTGTGTATAACTATATACACAGCATAACATCATAATCGAATACAACCCATATACTATCCATTCAACCTTCTGTTCAATTCAGTCGCTCGTATGTATAACGGAAGAACAGTTACCTGGTGAGTATAACTATATAAACATAATCGAATACAACCCAGATACGATGATTGTTCAATTCATACTGAATTCAACCTTCTGCTCGATTCGGTCGCTTGTATGTAAAACGGAAGAACAGTTACCTGGTGAGTATTGCTATATAAATATCATCACGATATCATCGAATACAACTCAGATACAATTATCGTTTCGTCTAACCATTCAACATTCTGTTCGATTCAGTCGCTAGTATGTGTAACGGAAGTATCGTCACCTGGTAAGTATCACTATATATACAGTATTGCGATATAATCGGATACCACCCAGATACATTGATTGTTCAGTCTATCATTTCAACTTTCTGTTCGTTTCGGTCGCTCGTATGTGAAACGGGAATACCGTCACCTTATGTGTATAACTATATACACAGCATAACATCATAATCGAATACAACCCAGATACTATCCATTCAACCTTCTGTTCGATTCGGTTGCTAGTATGTATAACGAAAGAACAGTTACCTGGTTAGACATAATATATAATAATCATCACGAAATAATCGAATACAACCCAGATACGATGATTGTTCAGTCTATCCATTCAACCTTCTATTCAGTTCAGTCGCTCTTATGTATAACTGGAGAACAGTTACCTGGTGAGTATAACTATATGAACATCATCACGATATAATCGAATACAACCCCAGATACGATCATTGTTTAGTCTATACATTCAACCTTCAGTTCAATTCAGTCGCTCGTATGTATAACGGAAGAACAGTAACCTGGTGAGTATAACTATATAAACATAATCGAATACAACTCAGATACGATGATTGTTCTATCTATCCATTCAACCTTATGTTCGATTCGGTTGCTCGTATGTATATCGGAAGAACAGGTACCTGGTGAGTATATCTATATAAACATAATCGAATACAACTCAGATACGATGATTGTTCAATCATTCCATTTAACCTTCTGCTCGATTCGGTCGCATGTATGTAAAACGGAAGGACAGTTACCTGGTGAGTATTGCTATATAAACATCATCACGATATCATCGAATACAACTCAGATACAATTATCGTTTCGTCTAACCATTCAACATTCTGTTCGATTCAGTCGCTAGTATGTGTAACGGAAGTATCGTCACCTGGTAAGTATCACTATATATACAGTATTGCGATATAATCGGATACCACTCAGATACATTGATTGTTCAGTCTATCCATTCAACTTTCTTTTCGTTTCGGTCGCTCGTATGTAAATCGGGAATACCGTCTCCTAGTGTGTATAACTATATACACAGCATAAATTCATAATCGAATACAACCCATATACTATCCATTCAACCTCTGTTCAATTCAGTCGCTCGTATGTATAACGGAAGAACAGTTACCTGGTGAGTATAACTATATAAACATAATCGAATACAACCCAGATACGATGATTGTTCAATCTATACTGAATTCAACCTTCTGCTCGATTCGGTCGCATGTATGTAAAACGGAAGAACAGTTACCTGGTGAGTATTGCTATATTAACATCATCACGATATCATCGAATACAACTCAGATACAATTATCGTTTCGTCTAACCATTTAACATTCTGTTCGATTCAGTCGCTAGTATGTGTAACGGAAGTACCGTCACCTGGTAAGTATCACTATATATACAGTATTGCGATATAATCGGATACCACCCAGATACATTGATTGTTCAGTCTATCCATTCAACTTTCTGTTCGTTTCGGTCGCTCGTATGTGAAACGGGAATACCGTCACCTTATGTGTATAACTATATACACAGCATAACATCATTATCGAATACAACCCAGATACTATCCATTCAACCTTTTGTTCGATTCGGTTGCTCGTATGTATAACGAAAGAACAGTAACCTGATGAGTATTTCTATATGAACGTCATCACGATATAATCGAATACAACTTAGTTACAATTATCGTTCCGTCTAACCATCCAACCTTATGTTCGATTCAGATGCTCGTTTGTGTAACGAAAGAACCGTTACATGGTAGGTGTAGTTAAATATACAACATAACGATATAATCGGAGACAACCCAGATACAATGATTGTTCAATCTATCCATTCAACCTTAGGTTCGATTCGGTTGCTAGTATGTATAACGAAAGAACAGTTAGCTGGTTAGACATAATATATAATAATCATCACGAAATAATCGAATACAACCCAGATACGATGATTGTTCAGTCTATCCATTCAACCTTCTGTTCAGTTCAGTCGCTCTTATGTATAACTGGAAAACAGTTACCTGGTGAGTATAACTATATGAACATCATCACGATATAATCGAATACAACCCCAGATACGATCATTGTTTAGTCTATCCATTCAACCTTCAGTTCAATTCAGTCGCTCGTATGTATAACGGAAGAACAGTTACCTGGTGAGTATAACTATATAAACATAATCGAATACAACTCAGAGACGATGATTGTTCAATCTATCCATTCAACCTTATGTTCGATTCGGTTGCTCGTATGTATATCGGAAGAACAGGTACCTGGTGAGTATATCTATATAAACATAATCGAATACAACTCAGATACGATGATTGTTCAATCTATCCATTTAACCTTCTGCTCGATTCGGTCGCTTGTATGTAAAACGGAAGGACAGTTACCTGGTGAGTATTGCTATATAAACATCATCACGATATCATCGAATACAACTCAGATACAATTATCGTTTCGTCTAACCATTCAACATTCTGTTCGATTCAGTCGCTAGTATGTGTAACGGAAGTATCGTCACCTGGTAAGTATCACTATATATACAGTATTGCGATATAATCGGATACCAACCAGATAAATTGATTGTTCAGTCTATCCATTCAACTTTCTTTTCGTTTCGGTCGCTCGTATGTAAAACGGGAATACCGTCTCCTAGTGTGTATAACTATATACACAGCATAACATCATAATCGAATACAACCCATATACTATCCATTCAACCTTCTGTTCAATTCAGTCGCTCGTATGTATAACGGAAGAACAGTTACCTGGTGAGTATAACTATATAAACATAATCGAATACAACCCAGATACGATGATTGTTCAATTCATACTGAATTCAACCTTCTGCTCGATTCGGTCGCTTGTATGTAAAACGGAAGAACAGTTACCTGGTGAGTATTGCTATATAAATATCATCACGATATCATCGAATACAACTCAGATACAATTATCGTTTCGTCTAACCATTCAACATTCTGTTCGATTCAGTCGCTAGTATGTGTAACGGAAGTATCGTCACCTGGTAAGTATCACTATATATACAGTATTGCGATATAATCGGATACCACCCAGATACATTGATTGTTCAGTCTATCATTTCAACTTTCTGTTCGTTTCGGTCGCTCGTATGTGAAACGGGAATACCGTCACCTTATGTGTATAACTATATACACAGCATAACATCATAATCGAATACAACCCAGATACTATCCATTCAACCTTCTGTTCGATTCGGTTGCTAGTATGTATAACGAAAGAACAGTTACCTGGTTAGACATAATATATAATAATCATCACGAAATAATCGAATACAACCCAGATACGATGATTGTTCAGTCTATCCATTCAACCTTCTATTCAGTTCAGTCGCTCTTATGTATAACTGGAGAACAGTTACCTGGTGAGTATAACTATATGAACATCATCACGATATAATCGAATACAACCCCAGATACGATCATTGTTTAGTCTATCCATTCAACCTTCAGTTCAATTCAGTCGCTCGTATGTATAACGGAAGAACAGTTACCTGGTGAGTATAACTATATATACATAATCGAATACAACTCAGATACGATGATTCTTCAATCTATCCATTCAACCTTATGTTCGATTCGGTTGCTCGTATGTATATCGGAAGAACAGGTACCTGGTGAGTATATCCATATAAACATAATCGAATACAACTCAGATACGATGATTGTTCAATCTATCCATTTAACCTTCTGCTCGATTCGGTCGCTTGTATGTAAAACGGAAGGACAGTTACCTGGTGAGTATTGCTATATAAACATCATCACGATATCATCGAATTCAACTCAGATACAATTATCGTTTCGTCTAACCATTCAACATTCTGTTCGATTCAGTCGCTAGTATGTGTAACGGAAGTATCGTCACCTGGTAAGTATCACTATATATACAGTATTGCGATATAATCAGATACCACCCAGATACATTGATTGTTCAGTCTATCCATTCAACTTTCTTTTCGTTTCGGTCGCTCGTATGTAAAACGGGAATACCGTCTCCTAGTGTGTATAACTATATACACAGCATAACATCATAATCGAATACAACCCATATACTATCCATTCAACCTTCTGTTCAATTCAGTCGCTCGTATGTATAACGGAAGAACAGTTACCTGGTGAGTATAACTATATAAACATAATCGAATACAACCCAGATACGATGATTGTTCAATCTATTCTGAATTCAACCTTCTGCTCGATTCGGTCGCTTGTATGTAAAACGGAAGAACAGTTACCTGGTGAGTATTGCTATATAAACATCATCACGATATCATCGAATACAACTCAGATACAATTATTGTTTCGTCTAACCATTTAACCTTCTGTTCGATTCAGTCGCTAGTATGTGTAACGGAAGTACCGTCACCTGGTAAGTATCACTATATATACAGTATTGCGATATAATCTGATACCACCCAGATACATCGATTGTTCAGTCTATCCATTCAACTTTCTGTTCGTTTCGGTCGCTCGTATGTGAAACGGAAATACCGTCACCTTATGTGTATAACTATATCACAGCATAACATCATAATCGAATACAACCCAGATACTATCCATTCAACCTTCTGTTCGATTCGGTTGCTCGTATGTATAACGAAAGAACAGTAACCTGGTGAGTATTTCTATATGAACGTCATCACGATATAATCGAATACAACTTAGTTACAATTATCGTTCCGTCTAACCATTCAACCTTATGTTCGATTCAGACGCTCGTATGTGTAACGAAAGAACCGTTACATGGTAGGTGTAGTTGAATATACAACATAACGATATAATCGGAGACAACCCAGATACAATGATTGTTCAATCTATCCATTCAACCTTATGTTCGATTCGGTTGCTAGTATGTATAACGAAAGAACAGTTACCTGGTTAGACATAATATATAATAATCATCACGAAATAATCGAATACAACCCAGATACGATGATTGTTCAGTCTATCCATTCAACCTTTTGTTCAGTTCAGACGCTCTTATGTATAACTGGAGAACAGTTACCTGGTGAGTATAACTATATGAACATCATCACGATATAATCGAATACAACCCCAGATACGATCATTGTTTAGTCTATCCATTCAACCTTCAGTTCAATTCAGTCGCTCGTATGTATAACGGAAGAACAGTTACCTGGTGAGTATAACTATATAAACATAATCTAATACAACTCAGATACGATGATTGTTCAATCTATCCATTCAACCTTATGTTCGATTCGGTTGCTCGTATGTATATCGGAAGAACAGGTACCTGGTGAGAATATCTATATAAACATAATTGAATACAACCCAGATACGATGATTGTTCAATTTATACTGAATTCAACCTTCTGCTCGATTCGGTCGCTTGTATGTAAAACGGAAGAACAGTTACCTGGTGAGTATTGCTATATAAACATCATCACGATATCATCGAATACAACTCAGATACAATTATCGTTTCGTCTAACCATTTAACCTTCTGTTCGATTCAGTCGCTAGTATGTGTAACGGAAGTACCGTCACCTGGTAAGTATCACTATATATACAGTATTGCGATATAATCGGATACCACCCAGATACATTGATTGTTCAGTCTATCATTTCAACTTTCTGTTCGTTTCGGTCGCTCGTATGTGAAACGGAAATACGGTCACCTTATGTATATAACTATTGTAAGAAGGATGATCCCACGTCGTTATCTCTTTCAATGAGATAACCATTATTCTGATTCTATTTATCTCGGGCAACCTTCTTAATGAACAATTCAATCGTTTATCAATTGATTCTCTATAACGGGTGCATAAGGCTCACCAGATTCGATAAAATACGCACAAACCCGTTAAACATACTCAAATACAATATCCATGATCGTACTTACTTTGTGAAGGCTCAGTAGAAATAGTGATCAGCTTATCACTACCTGCGGGATCTCTCAGGAGTCCTTGTCAGGTATTCTCAGAGTAATGATGCCTGATTCTAAGCACACACCCGCTTCTTTGATAATTTCTCTCAATGACTATTGATTACTGGCAAAAGATATTCAAGAGGCCTCTCTTTAAAATTGTAAACTTCCCAGATTTTTAAATGAACTGATTGATATTGATTAAAGTTTCACTTCCTGAAATACAAACGGACTTGTCGGATAATAAAAAGAGTTATGTTTTAAATCACCTATTTAATTATTATAATTTAGGCTAGACTTGATGATGAGTTGAATACAGTGAGAGTTGAAATGGTTTGAATTTTTAACAATAATAACTAAAATTGGGAGACGAAAACTCTCAAGTTATTTTATGAGGAAACTTATAAACTTTTGTCGAAAACTAGTCAAAAGAACTTCGGAACTGAGTTCTCTCAAAATAAAATGATAGCTGAAATTTGAATGTTCTGTGCCATAAAGGCCAAATCTTCGAACTGAGAAAAGAGATGAAAGTCAAATTATTATAACAGTCAGAGAATTTGCCAAAGGGATGAATTCACGCACTAGACACGAGGCAAGCTAAATGAGAATCAAAAACGAACTGACGAAAATAATCTTGAACAAAACTTCGTGAACTCAACAACTAACCACATGAGGATGTTGGCTATAATTTTGGGTGTCTTTCTTGACTTTTCTCGTCCAATCAGAACAGTGTTAGACCAAACGGACGAATAAGGTTCCGTCTCCTTCCCTTTTGACTAATTTATAGACTTCTACAAACCTACGCCATATTCCAATCAAAAATAATTAATCTATTCCCCGAATTTTGGGTTATTGCCTAGGCATGTGTTCTTAAGCGCTAATCTCCACTCATACCAGAGCACATTTGTGTTATAGTTATAATACACTAATGAACTTTGAAACCTAATGCAGTCCTGGTACTAGAGTTCGTCGTCTTCATTGAGGTGATTGCCTTTCATCTACTGTTTGTCCGAACAGTTGAGATTGTTACAGGGCATCAAGGTCGGATAGGTAGTACTCGATTGCACCGGGGCGCTCGGGGGAGAATCGCGGTTCACTCACGAGAGCTCTCGGCACGTCAGCGTCGTTCACATGAACTTGTAGAAGTTCCACATTGTCTATCGCGTATTGTTCTTCCGGATCACTACTATTTCGGTGGAGTCTATGAAATGTAACGCGTCAGATTGGCAAATCCCGTTTCGTTGAAGAGTTTAGGCATGATTATTGTTATTGTCAGTGTCCATAACTCTTCTTGTGATGAAATGCGCGAATTCGTTCGTGGCGGCCCTCCGTTCGTCTGAGAACATCAGCGTTTCCTGGAATTTCTCCACGTCATCTAGCAAGTAGATTCCGTCCGATGTGATGTGTGATATTCTGATGATTTCATCCTCCGTAATAGCATCTTGTTCAATTACTGGGTCTGCTTTCCTCAATGCTAGTGTTAATTCAATCCATTTTCCTTCGATATTAAACTGGATGACAGGAGCAGTTGAATGTCAATTTCAGTTCCGTGTTTTGCTACGATATGCGTGATAGGTAGTCGGAATAAAGATTTATTCTGCTGCAATACAGGTGTATCTTGATGAGAGGTATTCGTTCTTCTACATTCGACAATGATTGGTTTACATTTGACCATATATAGTACTTCGCTCTCGCTCATCACTCGTCCTATACAACCTGTAGTCTTCTTCACCAAATTACATTCTAGGTCGAGTGATTGTACAGCAATAGTGATTTGGTTTTGTAGAATATTTTCTCGCTGCTGGCATCTTTTCATGCTTGCGTCGTGAATTATATCGGCTATCTGTCGTTTGACTATGATTTCTTATTACAGCAGTTGGTCAATGTATTGTCTCATATTCGTCTTCTGCGGTAGCCTTGCTGCTTTACGGTCAAAAATCTCAAAGAATCTTCCAGAAATACTAGCGGACGATTCTGTTTTATTAAATATGTACTTGTTATTATAAGGGCATACAGTTCCCGAACGAAGGTTCACGAAATTCCGGTTCACATTTGCGGTAGTGAAATAGTCTGATAACTTTATCGTAATCGCGGCGGACACGACGACATTCCCGTACGACACATCTCCGACGGTGAATTTGGTGCCTTCGCACCTATCGCTGACATCAAGGTGTCCTTGGAGGGTTGTTGATACCTCCGTGGTCCCGTTGAGGCTGATCTTGCTGATGATTCCACCACCCATTCCTCGGAGGTCCTAATGGCGGAATCGATGCGCCTTGATGCAGGTCTCAGCTGAGACGTAGTGGGCATACTTTCACAGACCTGATGCTACGCTGCTCGTATGAATGTGAGTGCACCCCACAGTGCTGAATGGACTGTAAGACTACGACGAGGCACGTGTAGACCTGGACCCTCAATGAAGATGTTTCAGTCAGTTCTACTGACCTATCTCGACGGTCTCAGGCGACGATGTTGCCACACGCAATACCAAATAGTCTAATGAATATCAGGCTAAAATATGTCAACATAATTCTGTAACACACACGCTTAAATTTATTTGTCTGCCAAATCACTATTGTAAATATTGGAATGATTTCAGTGTCTATTCAGTGAAGGCAATCCTATATAGTTATCTCCTATACAAACAATTTCATTTACTGAGAATGATACCTGCAATATATTCATAATTAAAATCACTATTGATTGAGGCCCTTAGTATCCAATAGGTTAACCAAATTCATCGCAATCGCTGTTGTTCCTTCTTCAAAATTCAACTCATCTAGCCTAGCTAACTCCCTTAGGAATATTATTTAAACTGCTTACTTCCGAAAAATGTTACAAAATTTTCGGACTCACCTACTAGCATCACAATGTATTCATTTTGGAAATCATTGAAACGTACTATATTTTTTTTTTCATGTGTCTGGGATATTATATATCGGCAAATTAACTACAGAACCAGAATTAACTTTTTGAATGTACACTCCTTTTCAGTCATTTCTTGAGAAACTTAACATTATCCCGTGACTCCACACTATATAAAATATAAAACGTTTCAATATACCTACATAATATACATAATTGAAAAACACTGTGCAACCTAAGAAACATTCATATTCATTCACTCAATTATAAATTCAACTTGTTCTACATAAGAATTCTTACCATTTTTATTTCACATCATTGTCATGAACTTATTCGCTTCGAAAGATTCCACTTTTCTTCAATTCAAATAAATATCTTTCTAAAAGTATTTATATATATTTTTTTTTAATTTCTTCTCAAGAATTTATGCTTGTATTGTATATATATATATATATTTTGTATCATCATTGAAATGATTCGAACAAGTTCTGACACTAAATTTCTAACCCATGCAGCATATCTCAATATTACTGCCAATTCATCAAAAAAAAACTGATATCTGATCAATCTGAGATCTTTTTTTTTTTTCGATATAATATACATAATATAGGTGATGGATTTGATACAATTTTTTTTTCCATACTCTGTTCAACAAATATTCGATTTTTTTGTTTCTTTGATCCGTTCTCTATATCCAGGACTATCACAAATATTATTATTTATAATTCAATTTCTCAATAGTTGGTTTATTTTGGGAATTTCCTTATTTTTTTACTGTCATGTCGTATTGGTGAGGTGCTTTCTATTTCCAATCTCCATTGAAATGCGAGGCTGCTTCCTGCTTCTCAAATGCATTTCTTTCCGCCACTCGATGCGGGCTTTCCCGTAAACCTCCTCATGCATCTATTCTAGCCTAGTCATTCCGATATTCTGAGATCTTCTTAATCCATTCACTCGTCCGTTAATCTTATCAATCAGACCAATTCCGAACCCTAATTTACTATCTGATGTTAGATATTATACGATCATTGTATGTTCAGTGGTTCACAAACCTTTGTACCGTCAGTGCTGGCCAGTCACTAAGGTATGTTGGGTCGTGCTCCGTTGAAAAATAATTAAGAAGCAAACTAGGATCAAAAAATGTCCTCAAACTCAATTAACGAATTTTCATGGCGTCCACTGAAATCCTCAATGAAATAGGTACCTCTTCCTCGCGTTCTACTTGTCAGAGCATTGCTTACGACTCCCTCTGACAAAGGGACTCGTGAATACTGGCGTACTTTAATTCTTCAAGCCTTGACCTCCTTTCGGCTCTCTCCTGGGCCTGCGGGTTTCCATTTTTTTCTTTCTTCACTTTTTCTTCGATTTCTTTTCGACTTTCATATTCGGAGGCGATTCCGAATTTTCCCCGTACAGTTTATGTAACATAGATTGCTCGGAAATTCATCTTGTTTCAAGGAGCTGAAGATTGTTCAGAAACCTCATATGACGTCTAGACGGCTGAATTTTTATTTTTTTTTCTTAATGAAAATTTGCATCCTTTCAATGTGTTTTTTTTTTTAAACCAAGAATGTGTTAGACTACTTTTGAAGTCTAATCTTATACCATCGAGTTTTCTTTATACATCAACCTCCTATAGGTATGATGTTATTCCGAAATAAACCAATCTATTATCTGACAATATTCAACCTATACAAACATAGTTTATATTCGACAACTGAAACATTTCAATTCTCAACTTCATACATATGATTTCAGTCCTGAATATTTTACTCTTTCGAAATACCTTCATGAGTGTTCATTTAAATTTGTTCACAAAGTGCGGTTGCTTCATAACTTTTTTTTGCGTTATATTTTTTTTTCCATAGAAATTACTTTGATACTTCGTGTTTTGGAATCCAGCTTGGATTCATTGAGCAATCTCATTTTGTAAGTGAAAATTTCAACAATCTGGACATTCAACATGTTAGTAAAAGAAAATCCCTTATAACTGCAATTCAACTAAATAAGTATTTTTGTTATCTCTTTCTGAGAACCCCTCGTGAACCTAATCCCTGTGAATATATTATATGGAAAAGTAATGATAATGGATGAAGATGTAGTGTAGAAGATCAAAATAATAAACTGTCTCTCTCTTTCAACATAGGTTAATGAATCCAAATTTCTCGGAAAATAATAATACGAACTGTTCTGAATGTTGATATTTTGAAAACAACCTAAATCTTGAAGAAATAAAACTTTTGGTATGATTTTCCTCGACAATAAATTCTCTGCTGCTCAAAAATTGGATTCCTTTCTGCAAAGTCTGAAGTTCGTGACATGTGGTGAATCTTGTATAGTGTATAGTACTTACTCTCAAAAATTAGTTTAATGAGTGTATACCATTGTTTGAACGCATCTCTAACTTGAATCGCAGAATTGTAGTCATAGTGGAATGAGAACTGATGGAACATAGAAATGTTAACAGAAAACAAATTTGAACGAAACACATAATCTGAAAAGTAAAATCATCATTAAAGCATAATTAGTAATTTTCCACAACTAGCAAATCCTCTATACCTAATTGAAAGTAACCCTTTTTTTCCATTTTCATAAACCGTAGGCAACAAAAGCAATCAAAATAATTTATTCATATTTACTTATTTTTATAAATTTTTTATTTATTCATTTTCATGAAGCAACTTTCAACTTTATATCAATTTATTCTTTCTTTTATTGTCTATTGTTTTGCACGATTGAAGGACTCATATTGTCAGTGTCTTCATTTTATCATCCAGATATATTTTTCTTAACGATGGGAATCAGATTCATTCATGTTTGTCTATGCTTAGGTAATTCATATTCAACTTATGATTAGGACTTCAGAATATATTTCATAATAGGTACATGACATTGACGTGTTTATTTTTTTTTTTTTTATGATTTCGAATTTGATTCCAATTTTTTTTTCGTCTTGAATCATTTTTTTTTGAACACCTGCTCCTTCCTAATGGTTTCAATTCATTTCCGATTGTGATTCATTTTCCATGACATATTTCAAAACCAACTATATTATTGTCATCATTAACTCTTCATTTGCTAATTGAACTTTTCAATTACTTTATAATTCACAATCACCTATCTAACATTTATATCTGACCAAGAAACAGAAGAACAATAATTATTAGTACATAGTATTCGTGCCTTGTATATGTTATACGAATATGTCACCATAATTATAATTATTCATGTTATTCCATCATGATGAAGTAAGTTAAACTATACACATTTGCTTGTTACATAAACGAATTATTTGAACCCGCGATATTGATTATTTCTTGTGAAGGAGCAGATGTCATCTTGAATACGTTCTTTTCAATTCCTTATTTCATCTATTTACTATTTATCTTCTTATCGAAACTAATAATTGAAAACTACAAATTATTGAAAACAATGGATTTATACTATTTACGACGTTAAGCGTCGGAGTTCGTTTTGATCTCATCGCCTTTGAATTATCCTCAGCTTTCCCAACTCGAATAAGAGTACCTAAATACTAATTACTATACTTCTATCACTTTGAATAGATACCTGAACTAAATCATTTCTTATTCACTGAGGAGAATTCATTCTAGCGTTGACTATGTTTTCATCATCTTAGCGTATTTTCTTTTATTACCATAATTATATTATCATTAATAACAAAATCCCAAAATTGAAAACACAATTCTGTGTGTTATCAAGGAATTATGTTCGAAATAATCTTTGAAATAATCCTGTCCGCAGCGCCAATTTGTAAGAAGGATGGTCCCACGTCGTTATCTCTTTCAATGAGATAACCATTATTCTGATTCTATTTATCTCGGGCAACCTTCTTAATGAACAATTCAATCGTTTATCAATTGATTCTCTATAACGGGTGCATAAGGCACACCAGATTCGATAAAATACGCACAAACCCGTTAAACATACTCAAATACAATATCCATGATCGTACTTACTTTGTGAAGGCTCAGTAGAAATAGTGATCAGCTTATCACTACCTGCGGGATCTCTCAGGCGTCCTTGTCAGGTATTCCCAGAGTAATGATGCCTGATTCTAAGCACACACCCGCTTCTTTGATAATTCCTCTCAATGACTATTGATTACTGGCAAAAGATATTCAAGAGGCCTCTCTTTAAAATTGTAAACTTCCCAGATTTTTAAATGAACTGATTGATATTGATTAAAGTTTCACTTCCTGAAATACAAACGGACTTGTCGGAAAATAAAAAGAGTTATGTTTTAAATCACTTATTTAATTATTATAATTTAGGCTAGACTTGATGATGAGTTGAATACAGTGAGAGTTGAAATGGTTTGAATTATTAACAATAATAATTAAAATTGGGAGACGAAAACTCTCAAGTTATTTTATGAGGAAACTTATAAACTTTTGTCGGAAACTAGTCAAAAGAACTTCGGAACTGAGTTCTCTCAAAATAAAATGATAGCTGAAATTTGAATGTTCTGTGCCATAAAGGCCAAATCTTCGAACTGAGAAAAGAGATGAAAGTCAAATTATTATAACAGTCAGAGAATTTACCAAAGGGATGAATTCACGCACTAGACACGAGGCAAGCTAAATGAGAATCAAAAACGAACTGACGAAAATAATCTTGAACAAAACTTCGTGAACTCAACAACTAACCACATGAGGGTGTTGGCTATAATTTTGGGTGTCTTTCTTGACTTTTCTCGTCCAATCAGAACAGTGTTCGACCAAACGGACGAATAAGGTTCCGTCTCCTTCCCTTTTGACTAATTTATAGACTTCTACAAACCTACGCCATATTCCAATCAAAAATAATTAATCTATTTCCCGAATTTTGGGTTATTGCCTAGGCATGTGTTCTTAAGCGCTAATCTCCACTCATACCAGAGCACATTTGTTTCGAATTATTGACATATTAACGACGTTCCTATTCAGCAAAATAAACACTTGATTTCTTATCCTAGAAAGATATCTATTTCGTCTCCCATAAATGTCGTTCGGTTATATAATATATTGGACGATATGGGGAAAAAAATCCAACTAAAACCATCGACATATCAATTTACTAAAATTAAAATAAATGTTATCTTTAACATATCCTGGAGTATCTGTATCTGAGATGACGTTGACCGATGGAGATTGTGCGGTTTACTACGAATTATGAGGGTGGTTTAAAGTTTTACGACTTTTCCACTTATTTCCAAAGATTATATTTTCTATTCAGAACAAGTGTGTCTGTTTATTTATGACCGAGGCGATAATAAATGTTGATGGTTTACAGCTTTTATATTTTTGGTCAACGAACAGAATTTTTTTATGCTGCAATGAAAATGAAGTCCACGTACACCGTTGCTCGAATAATCCGCTTTCTTACATCTCTCCCTCCTTTAAGAGTAACGTTTTATTTCTATTCTTGTAAAGAGAGGTAATAAATAGTTACTCCAGAATAGTTATAATACACTAATGAACTTTGAAACCTAATGCAGTCCTGGTACTAGAGTTCGTCGTCTTCATTGAGGTGATTGCCTTTCATCTACTGTTTGTCCGAACAGTCGAGATTGTTACAGGGCATCAAGGTCGGATAGGTAGTACTCGATTGCACCGGGGCGCTCGGGGGAGAATCGCGGTTCACTCACGAGAGCTCTCGGCACGTCAGAAGTTCCACATTGTCTATCGCGTATTGTTCTTCCGGATCACTACTATTTCGGTGGAGTCTATGAAATGTAACGCGTCAGATTGGCAAATCCCGTTTCGTTGAAGAGTTTAGGCATGATTATTGTTATTGTCAGTGTCCATAACTCTTCCTGTGATGAAATGCGCGAATTCGTTCGTGGCGGCCCTCCGTTCGTCTGAGAGCATCAGCGTTTCCTGGAATTTCTCCACGTCATCTAGCAAGTAGATTCCGTCCGATGTGATGTGTGATATTCTGATGATTTCATCCTCCGTAATAGCATCTTGTTCAATTACTGGGTCTGCTTTCCTCAATGCTAGTGTTAACTCAATCCATTTTCCTTCGATATTAAACTGGATGACAGGAGCAGTTGAATGTCAATTTCAGTACCGTGTTTTGCTACGATATGCGTGATAGGTAGTCGGAATAAAGATTTATTCTGCTGCAATACAGGTGTATCTTGATGAGAGGTATTCGTTCTTCTACATTCGACAATGATTGGTTTACATTTGACCATATATAGTACTTCGCTCTCGCTCATCACTCGTCCTATACAACCTGTAGTCTTCTTCACCAAATTACATTCTAGGTCGAGTGATTGTACAGCAATAGTGATTTGGTTTTGTAGAATATTTTCTCGCTGCTGGCATCTTTTCATGCTTGCGTCGTAAACTATATCGGCTATCTGTCGTTTGACTATGATTTCTTATTACAGCAGTTGGTCAATGTATTGTCTCATATTCGTCTTCTGCGGTAGCCTTGCTGCTTTACGGTCAAAAATCTTAAAGAATCTTCCAGAAATACTAGCAGACGATTCTGTTTTATTAAATATGTACTTGTTATTATAAGGGCATACAGTTCCCGAACGAAGGTTCACGAAATTCCGGTTCACATTTGCGGTAGTGAAATAGTCTGATAACTTTATCGTAATCGCGGCGGACACGACGACATTCCCGTACGACACATCTCCGACGGTGAATTTGGTGCCTTCGCACCTATCGCTGACATCAAGGTGTCCTTGGAGGGTTGTTGATACCTCCGTGGTCCCGTTGAGGCTGATCTTGCTGATGATTCCACCACCCATTCCTCGGAGGTCCTAATGGCGGAATCGATGCGCCTTGATGCAGGTCTCAGCTGAGACGTAGTGGGCATACTTTCACAGACCTGATGCTACGCTGCTCGTATGAATGTGAGTGCACCCCACAGTGCTGGATGGACTGTAAGACTACGACGAGGCACGTGTAGACCTGGACCCTCAATGAAGATGTTTCAGTCAGTTCTACTGACCTATCTCGACGGTCTCAGGCGACGATGTTGCCACACGCAATACCAAATAGTCTAATGAATATCAGGCTAAAATATGTCAACATAATTCTGTAACACACACGCTAAAATTTATTTGTCTGCCAAATCACTATTGTAAATATTGAAATGATTTTAGTGTCTATTCAGTGAAGGCAATCCTATATAGTTATCTCCTATACAAACAATTTCATTTACTGAGAATGATACCTGCTATATATTCATAATTAAAATCACTATTGATTGAGGCCCTTAGTATCCAATAGGTTAACCAAATTCATCGCAATCGCTGTTGTTCCTTCTTCAAAATTCAACTCATCTAGCCTAGCTAACTCCCTTAGGAATATTATTCAAACTGCTTACTTCCGAAAAATGTTACAAAATTTTCGGACTCACCTACTAGCATCATAATGTATTCATTTTGGAAATCATTGAAACGTACTATATTTTTTTTTCATGTGTCTGGGATATTATATATCGGCAAATTAACTACAGAACCAGAATTAACTTTTTGAATGTACACTCCTTTTCAGTCATTTCTTGAGAAACTTAACATTATCCCGTGACTCCACACTATATAAAATATCAAACGTTTCAATATACCTACATAATATACATAATTGAAAAACACTGTGCAACCTAAGAAACATTCATATTCATTCACTCAATTATAAATTCAACTTGTTCTACATAAGAATTCTTACCATTTTTATTTCACATCATTGTCATGAACTTATTCGCTTCGAAAGATTCCACTTTTCTTTAATTCAAATGAATATATTTCTAAAAGTATTTATATATATTTTTTTTAATTTCTTCTCAAGAATTTATGCTTGTATTGTATATATATATATTTTGTATCATCATTGAAATGATTCGAACAAGTTCTGACACTTAATTTCTAACCCATGCAGCATATCTCAATATTACTGCCAATTCATCAAAAAAAAAACTGATATCTGATCAATCTGAGATCTTTTTTTTTTTTCGATATAATATACATAATATAGGTAATGGATTTGATACAATTTTTTTTTCCATACTCTGTTCAACAAATATTCGATTTTTTTGTTTCTTTGATCCGTTCTCTATATCCAGGACTATCACAAATATTATCATTTATAATTCAATTTCTCAATAGTTGGTTTATTTTGGGAATTTCCTTTTTTTTTACTGTCATGTCGTATTGGTGAGGTGCTTTCTATTTCCAATCTCCATTGAAATGCGAGGCTGCTTCCTGCCTCTCAAATGCATTTCTTTCCGCCACTCGATGCGGGCTTTCCCGTAAACCTCCTCATGCATCTATTCTAGCCTAGTCATTCCGATATTCTGAGATCTTCTTAATCCATTCACTCGTCCGTTAATCTTATCAATCAGACCAATTCCGAACCCTAATTTACTATCTGATGTTAGATATTATACGATCATTGTATGTTCAGTGGTTCACAAACCTTTGTACCGTCAGTGCTGGCCAGTCACTAAGGTATGTTGGGTCGTGCTCCGTTGAAAAATAATTTAGAAGCAAACTAGGATCGAAAAATGTCCTCAAACTCAATTAACGAATTTTCATGGCGTCCACTGAAATCCTCAATGAAATAGGTACCTCTTCCTCGCGTTCTACTTGTCAGAGCAGTGCTTACGACTCCCTCTGACAAAGGGACTCGTGAATACTGGCGTACTTTTATTCTTCAAGCCTTGACCTCCTTTCGGCTCTCTCCTGGGCCTGCGGGTTTCCATTTTTTTCTTTCTTCACTTTTTCTTCGATTTCTTTTCGACTTTCATATTCGGAGGCGATTCCGAATTTTCCCCGTACAGTTTATGTAACATAGATTGCTCGGAAATTCATCTTGTTTCAAGGAGCTGAAGATTGTTCAGAAACCTCATATGACGTCTAGACGGCTGAATTTTTTTTTTTTTTTTCTTAATGAAAATTTGCATCCTTTCAATGTGTTTTTTTTTCTTAAACCAAGAATGTGTTAGACTACTTTTGAAGTCTAATCTTATACCATTCGAGTTTTCTTTATACATCAACCTCCTATAGGTATGATGTTATTCCGAAATAAACCAATCTATTATCTGACAATATTCAACCTATACAAACATAGTTTATATTCGACAACTGAAACATTTCAATTCTCAACTTCATACATATGATTTCAGTCCTGAATATTTTACTCTTTCGAAATACCTTCATGAGTGTTTATTTAAATTTGTTCACAAAGTGCGGTTGCTTCATAACTTTTTTTTGCGTTATATTTTTTTTTTCCATAGAAATTACTTTGATACTTCGTGTTTTGGAATCCAGCTTGGATTCATTGGGCAATCTTATTTTGTAAGTGAAAATTTCAACAATCTGGACATTCAACATGTTAGTAAAAGAAAATCCCTTATAACTGCAATTCAACTAAATAAGTATTTTTGTTATCTCTTTCTGAGAACCCCTCGTGAACCTAATCCCTGTGAATATATTATATGGAAAAGTTATGATAATGGATGAAGATGTAGTGTAGAAGATCAAAATAATAAACTGTCTCTCTCTTTCAACATAGGTTAATGAATCCAAATTTCTCGGAAAATAATAATACGAACTGTTCTGAATGTTGATATTTTGAAAACAACCTAAATCTTGAAGAAATAAAACTTTTGGTATGATTTTCCTCGACAATAAATTCTCTGCTGCTCAAAAATTGGATTCCTTTCTGCAAAGTCTGAAGTTCGTGACATGTGGTGAATCTTGTATAGTGTATAGTACTCACTCTCAAAAATTAGTTTAATGAGTGTATACCATTGTTTGAACGCATCTCTAACTTGAATCGCAGAATTGTAGTCATAGTGGAATAAGAACTGATGAAACATAGAAATGTTAACAGAAAACAAATTTGAACGAAACACATAATCTGAAAAGTAAAATCATCATTAAAGCATAATTAGTAATTTTCCACAACTAGCAAATCCTCTATACCTAATTGAAAGTAACCCTTTTTTTTTCCATTTTCCAAAACCGTAGGCAACAAAAGCAATCAAAATAATTTATTCATATTTACTTATTTTTATAAATTTTTTATTTATTCATTTTCATGAAGCAACTTTCAACTTTATATCAATTTATTCTTTCTTTTATTGTCTATTGTTTTACACGATTGAAGGACTCATATTGTCAGTGTCTTCATTTTATCATCCAGATATATTTTTCTTATCGATGGGAATCAGATTCATTCATGTTTGTCTATGCTTAGGTAATTCATATTCAACTTATGATTAGGACTTCAGAATATATTTCATAATAGGTACATGACATTGACTCGTTTTTTTTTTATGAATTTTTTTATGATTTCGAATTTGATTCCCATTTTTTTTTTCGTCTTGAATCATTTTTTTTTGAACACCTGCTTCTTCCTAATGGTTTCAATTCATTTCCGATTGTGATTCATTTTCCATGACATATTTCAAAACCAACTATATTATTGTCAACATTAACTCTTCATTTGCTAATTGAACTTTTTAATTACTTTATAATTCACAATCACCTATCTAACATTTATATCTGACCAAGAAACAGAAGAACAATAATTATTAGTACATAGTATTCGTGCCTTGTATATGTTATACGAATATGTCACCATAATTATAATTATTCATGTTATTCCATCATGATGAAGTAAGTTAAACTATACACATTTGCTTGTTACATAAACGAATTATTTGAACCCGCGATATTGATTATTTCTTGTGAAGGAGCAGATGTCATCTTGAATACGTTCTTTTCAATTCCTTATTTCATCTATTTACTATTTATCTTCTTATCGAAACTAATAATTGAAAACTACAAATTATTGAAAACAATGGATTTATACTATTTACGACGTTAAGCGTCGGAGTTCGTTTTGATCTCATCGCCTTTGAATTATCCTCAGCTTTCCCAACTCGAATAAGAGTACCTAAATACTAATTACTATACTTCTATCACTTTGAATAGATACCTGAACTAAATCATTTCTTATTCACTGAGGAGAATTCATTCTAGCGTTGACTATGTTTACATCATCTTAGCGTATTTTCTTTTATTACCATAATTATATTATCATTAATAACAAAATCCCAAAATTGAAAACACAATTCTGTGTGTTATCAAGGAATTATGTTCGAAATAATCTTTGAAATAATCCTGTCCGCAGCGCCAATTTGTAAGAAGGATGGTCCCACGTCGTTATCTCTTTCAATGAGATAACCATTATTCTGATTCTATTTATCTCGGGCAACCTTCTTAATGAACAATTCAATCGTTTATCAATTGATTCTCTATAACGGGTGCATAAGGCACACCAGATTCGATAAAATACGCACAAACCCGTTAAACATACTCAAATACAATATCCATGATCGTACTTACTTTGTGAAGGCTCAGTAGAAATAGTGATCAGCTTATCACTACCTGCGGGATCTCTCAGGCGTCCTTGTCAGGTATTCCCAGAGTAATGATGCCTGATTCTAAGCACACACCCGCTTCTTTGATAATTTCTCTCAATGACTATTGATTACTGGCAAAAGATATTCAAGAGGCCTCTCTTTAAAATTGTAAACTTCCCAGATTTTCAAATGAACTGATTGATATTGATTAAAGTTTCACTTCCTGAAATACAAACGGACTTGTCGGATAATAAAAAGAGTTATGTTTTAAATCACTTATTTAATTATTATAATTTAGGCTAGACTTGATGATGAGTTGAATACAGTGAGAGTTGAAATGGTTTGAATTATTAACAATAATAATTAAAATTGGGAGACGAAAACTCTCAAGTTATTTTATGAGGAAACTTATAAACTTTTGTCGGAAACTAGTCAAAAGAACTTCGGAACTGAGTTCTCTCAAAATAAAATGATAGCTGAAATTTGAATGTTCTGTGCCATAAAGGCCAAATCTTCGAACTGAGAAAAGAGATGAAAGTCAAATTATTATAACAGTCAGAGAATTTACCAAAGGGATGAATTCACGCACTAGACACGAGGCAAGCTAAATGAGAATCAAAAACGAACTGACGAAAATAATCTTTAACAAAACTTCGTGAACTCAACAACTAACCACATGAGGGTGTTGGCTATAATTTTGGGTGTCTTTCTTGACTTTTCTCGTCCAATCAGAACAGTGTTCGACCAAACGGACGAATAAGGTTCCGTCTCCTTCCCTTTTGACTAATTTATAGACTTCTACAAACCTACGCCATATTCCAATCAAAAATAATTAATCTATTCCCCGAATTTTGGGTTATTGCCTAGGCATGTGTTCTTAAGCGCTAATCTCCACTCATACCAGAGCACATTTGTTTCGAATTATTGACATATTAACGACGTTAATATTCAGCAAAATAAACACTTGATTTCTTATCCTAGAAAGATATCTATTTCGCCTCCCATAAATGTCGTTCGGTTATATAATATATTGGACGATATGGGGAAAAAAATCCAACTAAAACCATCAACATATCAATTTACTAAAATTAAAATAAATGTTATCTTTAACATATCCTGGAGTATCTGTATCTGAGATGACGTTGACCGATGGAGATTGTGCGGTTTACTACGAATTATGAGGGTGGTTTAAAGTTTTACGACTTTTCCACTTATTTCCAAAGATTATATCTTCTATTCAGAACAAGTGTGTCTGTTTATTTATGACCGAGGCGATAATAAATGTTGATGGTTAACAGCTTTTATATTTTTGGTCAACGAACAGAATTTTTTTATGCTGCAGTGAAAATAAAATCCACGTACACCGTTGCTCGAATAATCCGCTTTCTTACACTATATACACAGCATAACATCATAATCGAATACAACCCAGATACTATCCATTCAACCTTCTGTTCGATTCGGTTGCTCGTATGTATAACGAAAGAACAGTAACCTGGTGAGTATTTCTATATGAACGTCATCACGATATAATCGAATACAACTTAGTTACAATTATCGTTCCGTCTAACCATCCAACCTTATGTTCGATTCAGACGCTCGTATGTGAAACGAAAGAACCGTTACATGGTAGGTGTAGTTAAATATACAACATAACGATATAATCGGAGACAACCCAGATACAATGATTGTTCAATCTATCCATTCAACCTTATGTTCGATTCGGTTGCTAGTATGTATAACGAAAGAACAGTTACCTGGTTAGACATAATATATAATAATCATCACGAAATAATCGAATACAACCGAGATACGATGATTGTTCAGTCTATCCATTCAACCTTCTGTTCAGTTCAGTCGCTCTTATGTATAACTGGAAAACAGTTACCTGGTGAGTATAACTATATGAACATCATCACGATATAATCGAATACAACCCCAGATACGATCATTGTTTAGTCTATCCATTCAACCTTCAGTTCAATTCAGTCGCTCGTATGTATAACGGAAGAACAGTTACCTGGTGAGTATAACTATATAAACATAATCGAATACAACTCAGATACGATGATTGTTCGATCTATCCATTCAACCTTATGTTCGATTCAGTCGCTCGTATGTATAACGGAAGAACAGTTACCTGGTGAGTATAACTATATAAACATAATCGAATACAACTCAGATACGATGATTGTTCAATCTATCCATTCAACCTTATGTTCGATTCGGTTGCTCGTATGTATATCGGAAGAACAGGTACCTGGTGAGTATATCTATATAAACATAATCGAGAACAACTCAGATACGATGATTGTCCAATCTATCCATTTAACCTTCTGCTCGATTCGGTCGCTTGTATGTAAAACGGAAGGACAGTTACCTGGTGAGTATTGCTATATAAACATCATCACGATATCATCGAATACAACTCAGATACAATTATCGTTTCGTCTATCCATTCAACATTCTGTTCGATTCAGTCGCTAGTATGTGTAACGGAAGTATCGTCACCTGGTAAGTATCACTATATATACAGTATTGCGATATAATCGGATACCACCCAGATACATTAATTGTTCAGTCTATCCATTCAACTTTCTTTTCGTTTCGGTCGCTCGTATGTAAAACGGGAAAACCGTCTCCTAGTGTGTATAACTATATACACAGCATAACATCATAATCGAATACAACCCATATACTATCCATTCAACCTTCTGTTCAATTCAGTCGCTCGTATGTATAACGGAAGAACAGTTACCTGGTGAGTATAACTATATAAACATAATCGAATACAACCCAGATACAATGATTGTTCAATCTATACTGAATTCAACCTTCTGCTCGATTCGGTCGCTTGTATGTAAAACGGAAGAACAGTTACCTGGTGAGTATTGCTATATAAACATCATCACGATATCATCGAATACAACTCAGATACAATTATCGTTTCGTCTAACCATTTAACCTTCTGTTCGATTCAGTCGCTAGTATGTGTAACATAAGTACCGTCACCTGGTAAGTATCACTATATATACAGTATTGCGATATAATCGGATACCACCCAGATACATTGATTGTTCAGTCTATCCATTCAACTTTCTGTTCGTTTCAGTCGCTCGTATGTGAAACGGGAATACCGTCACCTTATGTGTATAACTATATCACAGCATAACATCATAATCGAATACAACCCAGATACTATCCATTCAACCTTCTATTCGATTCGGTTGCTCGTATGTATAACGAAAGAACAGTAACCTGGTGAGTACTTCTATATAAACGTCATCACGATATAATCGAATACAACTTAGTTACAATTATCGTTCCGTCTAACCATCCAACCTTATGTTCTATTCAGACGCTCGTATGTGTAACGAAAGAACCGTTACATGGTAGGTGTAGTTAAATATACAACATAACGATATAATCGGAGACAACCCAGATACAATGATTGTTCAATCTATCCATTCAACCTTATGTTCGATTCGGTTGCTAGTATGTATAACGAAAGAACAGTTACCTGGTTAGACATAATATATAATAATCATCACGAAATAATCGAATACAACCCAGATACGATGATTGTTCAGTCTATCCATTCAACCTTCTGTTCAGTTCAGTCGCTCTTATGTATAACTGGAGAACAGTTACCTGGTGAGTATAAATATATGAACATCATCACGATATAATCGAATACAACCCCAGATACGATCATTGTTTAGTCTATCCATTCGACCTTCAGTTCAATTCGGTCGCTCGTATGTATAACGGAAGAACAGTTACCTGGTGAGTATAACTATATAAACATAATCGAATACAACTCAGATACGATGATTGTTCAATCTATCCATTTAACCTTCTGCTCGATTCGGTCGCTTGTATGTAAAACGGAAGGACAGTTACCTGGTGAGTATTGCTATATAAACATCATCACGATATCATCGAATACAACTCAGATACAATTATCGTTTCGTCTAACCATTCAACATTCTGTTCGATTCAGTCGCTAGTATGTGTAACGGAAGTATCGTCACCTGGTAAGTATCACTATATATACAGTATTGCGATATAATCGGATACCACCCAGATACATTGATTGTTCAGTCTATCCATTCAACTTTCTTTTCGTTTCGGTCGCTCGTATGTAAAACGGGAATACCGTCTCCTAGTGTGTATAACTATATACACAGCATAACATCATAATCGAATACAACCCATATACCATCCATTCAACCTTCTGTTCAATTCAGTCGCTCGTATGTATAACGGAAGAACAGTTACCTGGTGAGTATAACTATATAAACATAATCGAATTTAACCCAGATACGATGATTGTTCAATCTATACTGAATTCAACCTTCTGCTTGATTCGGTCGCTTGTATGTAAAACGGAAGAACAGTTACCTGGTGAGTATTGTTATATAAACATCATCACGATATCATCGAATACAACTCAGATACAATTATCGTTTCGTCTAACCATTTAACCTTCTGTTCGATGCAGTCGCTAGTATGTGTAACGGAAGTACCGTCACCTGGTAAGTACCACTATATTATACAGTATTGCGATATAATCGGATACCACCCAGATACATTGATTGTTCAGTCTATCCATTCAACTTTCTGTTCGTTTCGGTCGCTCGTATGTGAAACGGGAATACCGTCACCTTATGTGTATAACTATATACACAGCATAACATCATAATCGAATACAACCCAGATACTATCCATTCAACCTTCTGTTCAATTCAGTCACTCGTATGTATAACGAAAGAACAGTTACCTGGTGAGTATAACTATTTAAACATAATCGAATACAACCCAGATACGATGATTGTTCAATCTATACTGAATTCAACCTTCTGCTCGATTCGGTCGCTTGTATGTAAAACGGAAGAACAGTTACCTGGTGAGTATTGCTATATAAACATCATCACGATATCATCGAATACAACTCAGATACAATTATCGTTTCGTCTAACCATTCAACCTTCTGTTCGATTCAGTCGCTAGTATGTGTAACGGAAGTACCGTCACCTGGTAAGTATCACTATATATACAGTATTGCGATATAATCGGATACCACCCAGATACATTGATTGTTCAGTCTATCCATTCAACTTTCTGTTCGTTTCGGTCGCTCGTATGTGAAACGGGAATACCGTCACCTTATGTGTATAACTATAGACACAGCATAACATCATAATCGAATACAACCCAGATACTATCCATTCAACCTTCTGTTCGATTCGGTTGCTCGTATGTATAACGAAAGAACAGTAACCTGGTGAGTATTTCTATATGAACGTCATCACGATATAATCGAATACAACTTAGTTACAATTATCGTTCCGTCTAACCATCCAACCTTATGTTCGATTCAGACGCTCGTATGTGTAACGAAAGAACCGTTACATGGTAGGTGTAGTTAAATATACAACATAACGATATAATCGGAGACAACCCAGATACAATGATTGTTCAATCTATCCATTCAACCTTATGTTCGATTCGGTTGCTAGTATGTATAACGAAAGAACAGTTACCTGGTTAGACATAATATATAATAATCATCAAGAAATAATCGAATACAACCCAGATACGATGATTGTTCAGTCTATCCATTCAACCTTCTGTTCAGTTCAGTCGCTCTTATGTATAACTGGAGAACAGTTACCTGGTGAGTATAACTATATGAACATCATCACGATATAATCGAATACAACCCCAGATACGATCATTGTTTAGTCTATCCATTCAACCTTCAGTTCAATTCAGTCGCTCGTATGTATAACGGAAGAACAGTTACCTGGTGAGTATAACTATATAAACATAATCGAATACAACTCAGATACGATGATTGTTCAATCTATCCATTCAACCTTATGTTCGATTCGGTTGCTCGTATGTATATCGGAAGAACAGGTACCTGGTGAGTATATCTATATAAACATAATCGAATACAACTCAGATACGATGATTGTTCAATCTATCCATTCAACCTTCTGCTCGATTCGGTCGCTTGTACGTAAAACGGAAGGACAGTTACCTGGTGAGTATTGCTATATAAACATCATCACGATATCATCGAATACAACTCAGATACAATTATCGTTTCGTCTAACCATTCAACATTCTGTTCGATTCAGTCGCTAGTATGTGTAACGGAAGTATCGTCACTTGGTAAATATCACTATATATACAGTATTGCGATATAATCGGATACCACCCAGATACATTGATTGTTCAGTCTATCCAGTCAACTTTCTTTTCGTTTCGGTCGCTCGTATGTAAAACGAGAATACCGTCTCCTAGTGTGTATAACTATATACACAGCATAACATCATAATCGAATACAACCCATATACTATCCATTCAACCTTCTGTTCAATTCAGTCGCTCGTATGTATAACGGAAGAACAGTTACCTGGTGAGTATAACTATATAAACATAATCGAATACAACCCAGATACGATGATTGTTCAATCTATACTTAATTCAACCTTCTGCTCGATTCGGTCGCTTGTATGTAAAACGGAAGAACAGTTACCTGGTGAGTATTGCTATATAAACATCATCACGATATCATCGAATACAACTCAGATACAATTATCGTTTCGTCTAACCATTTAACCTTCTGTTCGATTCAGTCGCTAGTATGTGTGACGGAAGTACCGTCACCTGGTAAGTATCACTATATATACAGTATTGCGATATAATCGGATACCACCCAGATACATTGATTGTTCAGTCTATCCATTCAACTTTCTGTTCGTTTCGGTCGCTCGTATGTGAAACGAAAATACCGTCACCTTATGTGTATAACTATATACACAGCATAACATCATAATCGAATACAACCCAGATACTATCCATTCAACCTTCTGTTCAATTCAGTCACTCGTATGTATAACGGAAGAACAATTACCTGGTGAGTATAACTATATAAACATAATCGAATACAACCCAGATACGATGATTGTTCAATCTACACTGAATTCAACCTTCTGCTCGATTCGGTCGCTTGTATGTAAAACGGAAGAACAGTTACCTGGTGAGTATTGCTATATAAACATCATCACGATATCATCGAATACAACTCAGATACAAGTATCGTTTCGTCTAACCATTTAACCTTCTGTTCGATTCAGTCGCTAGTATATCTAACGGAAGTACCGTCACCTGGTAAGTATCACTATATATACAGTATTGCGATATAATCGGATACCACCCAGATACATTGATTGTTCAGTCTATCCATTCAACTTTCTGTTCGTTTCGGTCGTTCGTATGTGAAACGGGAATACCGTCACCTTATGTGTATAACTATATACAAAGCATAACATCATAATCGAATACAACCCAGTTACTATCCATTCAACCTTCTGTTCGATTCGGTTGCTCGTATGTATAACGAAAGAACAGTTACCTGGTGAGTATTGCTATATAAACATCATCACGATATCATCGAATACAACTCAGATACAATTATCGTTTCGTCTAACCATTCAACATTCTGTTCGATTCAGTCGCTAGTATGTGTAACGGAAGTATCGTCACCTGGTAAGTATCACTATATATACAGTATTGCGATATAATCGGATACCACCCAGATACATTGATTGTTCAGTCTATCCATTCAACTTTCTTTTCGTTTCGGTCGCTCGTATGTAAAACGGGAACACCGTCTCCTAGTGTGTATAACTATATACACAGCATAACATCATAATCGAATACAACCCATATACTATCCATTCAACCTTCTATTCAATTCAGTCGCTCGTATGTATAACGGAAGAACAGTTACCTGGTGAGTATAACTATATAAACATAATCGAATACAACCCAGATACGATGATTTTTCAATCTATACTGAATTCAAATTTCTGCTCGATTCGGTCGCTTGTATGTAAAACGGAAGAACAGTTACCTGTTGAGTATTGCTATATAAACATCATCACGATATCATCGAATACAACTCAGATACATGTATCGTTTCGTCTAACCATTTAACCTTCTGTTCGATTCAGTCGCTAGTATGTGTAACGGAAGTACCGTCACCTGGTAAGTATCACTATATATACAGTATTGTGATATAATCGGATACCACCCAGATACATTGATTGTTCAGTCTATCCATTCAACTTTCTGTTCGTTTCAGTCGCTCGTATGTAAAACGGGAATACCGTCTCCTAGTGTGTATAACTATATACACAGCATAACATCATAATCGAATACAACCCATTCAACCTTCTGTTCAATTCAGTCGCTCGTATGTATAACGGAAGAACAGTTACCTGGTGAGTATAACTATATAAACATAATCGAATACAACCCAGATACGATGATTGTTCAATCTATACTGAATTCAACCTTCTGCTCGATTCGGTCGCTTGTATGTAAAACGGAAGAACAGTTACCTGTTGAGTATTGCTATATAAACATCATCACGATATCATCGAATACAACTCAGATACATGTATCGTTTCGTCTAACCATTTAACCTTCTGTTCGATTCAGTCGCTAGTATGTGTAACGGAAGTACCGTCACCTGGTAAGTATCACTATATATACAGTATTGCGATATAATCGGATACCACCCAGATACATTGATTGTTCAGTCTATCCATTCAACTTTCTGTTCGTTTCGGTCGCTCGTATGTGAAACGGGAATACCGTCACCTTATGTGTATAACTATATACACAGCATAACATCATAATTGAATACAACCCAGATACTATCCATTCAACCTTCTGTTCGATTGTGTTGCTCGTATGTATAACGAAAGAACAGTAACCTGGTGAGTATTTCTATATGAACGTCATCACGATATAATCGAATACAACTTAGTTACAATTATCGTTCCGTCTAACCATCCAACCTTATGTTCGATAGAACCGTTACATGGTAGGTGTAGTTAAATATACAACATAACGATATAATCGGAGACAACCCAGATACAATGATTGTTCAATCTATCCATTCAACCTTATGTTCGATTCGGTTGCTAGTATGTATAACGAAAGAACAGTTACCTGGTTGGAAATAATATATAATAATCATCACGAAATAATCGAATACAACCCAGATACGATGATTGTTCAGTCTATCCATTCAACCTTCTGTTCAGTTCAGTCGCTCTTATGTATAACTGGAGAACAGTTACCTGGTGAGTATAACTATATGAACATCATCACGATATAATCGAATACAACCCCAGATACGATCATTGTTTAGTCTATCCATTCAACCTTCTGTTCAATTCAGTCACTCGTATGTATAACGAAAGAACAGTTACCTGGTGAGTATAACTATATAAACATAATCGAATACAACCCAGATACGATGATTGTTCAATCTATACTGAATTCAACCGTCTGCTCGATTCGGTCGCTTGTATGTAAAACGGAAGAACAGTTACCTGGTGAGTATTGCTATATAAAAATCATCACGATATCATCGAATACAACTCAGATACAATTATCGTCTCGTCTAACCATTCAACCTTCTGTTCGATTCAGTCGCTAGTATGTGTAACGGAAGTACCGTCACCTGGTAAGTATCACTATATATACAGTATTGCGATATAATCGGATACCATCCAGATACATTGATTGTTCAGTCTATCCATTCAACTTTCTGTTCGTTTCGGTCGCTCGTATGTGAAACGGGAATACCGTCACCTTATGTGTATAACTATAGACACAGCATAACATCATAATCGAATACAACCCAGATACTATCCATTCAACCTTCTGTTCGATTCGGTTGCTCGTATGTATAACGAAAGAACAGTAACCTGGTGAGTATTTCTATATGAACGTCATCACGATATAATCGAATACAACTTAGTTACAATTATCGTTCCGTCTAACCATCCAACCTTATGTTCGATTCAGACGCTCGTATGTGTAACTAAAGAACCGTTACATGGTAGGTGTAGTTAAATATACAACATAACGATATAATCGGAGACAACCCAGATACAATGATTGTTCAATCTATCCATTCAACCTTATGTTCGATTTGGTTGCTAGTATGTATAACGAAAGAACAGTTACCTGGTTAGACATAATATATAATAATCATCACGAAATAATCGAATACAACCCAGATACGATGATTGTTCAGTCTATCCATTCAACCTTCTGTTCAGTTCAGTCGCTCTTATGTATAACTGGAGAACAGTTACCTGGTGAGTATAACTATATGAACATCATCACGATATAATCGAATACAACCCCAGATACGATCATTGTTTAGTCTATCCATTCAACCTTCAGTTCAATTCAGTCGCTCGTATGTATAACGGAAGAACAGTTACCTGGTGAGTATAACTATATAAACATAATCGAATACAACTCAGATACGATGATTGTTCAATCTATCCATTCAACCTTATGTTCGATTCGGTTGCTCGTATGTATATCGGAAGAACAGGTACCTGGTGAGTATATCTATATAAACATAATCGAATACAACTCAGATACGATGATTGTTCAATCTATCCATTCAACCTTCTGCTCGATTCGGTCGCTTGTACGTAAAACGGAAGGACAGTTACCTGGTGAGTATTGCTATATAAACATCATCACGATATCATCGAATACAACTCAGATACAATTATCGTTTCGTCTAACCATTCAACATTCTGTTCGATTCAGTCGCTAGTATGTGTAACGGAAGTATCGTCACTTGGTAAATATCACTATATATACAGTATTGCGATATAATCGGATACCACCCAGATACATTGATTGTTCAGTCTATCCAGTCAACTTTCTTTTCGTTTCGGTCGCTCGTATGTAAAACGAGAATACCGTCTCCTAGTGTGTATACCCTAATAGCACACATTGTTCCCGGAACGTCCAATTTATGTTCCATATAAGTCGCAATGTCCCGGCCTTCAATGGGATATGCACGGAATGTTCTACATAGGATGTTCCCGGAACATACACGCAGAATCATTCCCGGAACATATTATTTTGATAATAGATCGTATATAAAATGATTAATTGTTGAATTATTACTGGTTTTTTATTTTATGTTAAGAGAAGTGAATGAAAGATACTCTAGATTGCTTTTTCATCATATATATGTATTGATAAATAAACAATATATTAACCCAATAAATTTATAGAATATGGGATATAGCCATATTCGAAAGGGGTAAAATAATACAAATTATAAATAAACTTTAATCAGCTCGAAGGATCGTCGGATTCGCCCAAATCATAAAATAGGCTGGGCTGGGATCAACGGCTGGGTTGTGTCGTGTTGTGTGACAGACAGAGACAGATAATAGAATTATCCTCGTTCATCTCATGCATAAACACTGAGAGGGCAACGCGATGACGTCAGTTGACAGGATAGCATTGGACTAAGGGAACTGGCCATCTTCTACAAATAGTGTTTTAGTTGGTTTTAGTTCATGCCTGTTTTATACATCGAACTGAAGAGCCGTGATAAACCCATAATAAACCCAGATCTGCCCAGATTGTGTTTTTTAATATCAATTCCTGATGGAGCAACTTTCAATGGTTCACGTCATAATTGTCACTTGTCATTTGTTATGTTTGATGTTTGTTTCAATTATTGTTTCTTGTTTGAGTCATTGTGGTAGTGATAGTGAAGAAGTAGCGAGAAATTTTTACTTGATTAAAGAGAAATTATTGCATTTCACCTGGTTTGTTAAAATCTGTTTTCTATGATTGGATGTGCGGTTATTTCTGTACGGGTAGGTATTGATTGAGTCAAAAATGTGTGATTATTTTTGAAAAACTTGTTTTTCTTTGTTTTCACGTGGCACGTGGGTATGTAATGTTGGTATATTTCTTGTGAGATGCTTTGTCCATAATTAGTTGTTTTTGTTTAGACAAAAGCCCAATTTGCTTTGAACTTTTTGATCAGATTCTCCTGGAATAATGTCAAATTCAAGTGAAAATATGATCAAAAGAAAGTTGATCAAAAAATATTCTCAAAGGTTCAAACGCAGAAAAACATATACTTTTCAAGAAGCACCAATATCTTCTAGCATTGTTGGAGAAACTTCATCTAATATTTTTCAAGATCAAGAAGCTTCAACATTAGCTATCATTACTTCTCAAGAAGCATCAACATCTGCTTTCATTGCTACTTCTCAAGAAGATTCACCTACTCTTCACACTGATGACAGTGAATCAGACATTGAAATATTGGAAAATCATGTCAATAGGGTATCAAATATTGCCATTGATATCCATAGAGAATCTCAATCAACCCTTTCTGAACAACTGTCAAGTTGGGCTATAACCCATAACATATCTCATGTGGCTGTTTCTCAACTATTAGGTATACTTCAAGGACAAAATTTGAATGTGCCAAAGGATGCACGAACTCTTTTGAAAACCCCTAAAAAAACTGGTTATGATTTAGAAATAGTAGAACCTGGAGTCTATTACCATTTTGGATTTCTTTCTTCCCTAAAACTGCTAATTGATAAATTGCAAAATAATTTGAAAACAAATATATTAGAAGTTTGTATTAATATAGATGGTTTACCATTGGCAAAAAGTTCAGGAAGTAGTTTATGGCCAATTATGTTGAATCTAATTACAAATAAGAATGTGGTGGAAATTTTGGGAATTTACCATGGGAATGAAAAGCCAAATAACTCTAATGAATATTTGAGCAGGTTTGTTGATGAAGCCATACCTCTAATAAATGATGGTTTTGTATATAGTGGAAAAGAATATACCATGAAGATTGTTGCATTTATTTGTGATGTACCTGCAAAGTCTTTCATAAAATGCATACGTGGTCATAGTGGTTATATGTCATGCACGAAGTGTAATACAAAAGGGGATTACAAAAATGGGAGGGTATGTTTTCCAGATTCAGATACTTGTTTTGAGTTAAGAACAGATCACAGTTTCAGAAATAAAGCTCAAGAGGAACATCACAGTGGTACATCAATATTAGAACAACTTCCTGAAATAAATATGATTGATAGTTTTCCATTAGACTATATGCACCTTGCATGTCTTGGTGTAATGAAAAAATTATTAGTTAATTTGTGGCTCAATGGTAAACCCCCCTATAAATTTTCAGTTTTCCAAATTGATTGCATTTCTTCACAATATTTAGAGTTCAAAAATCAAGTGCCTGAAGAGTTTTGTAGAAAGCCAAGATCTCTTTTAGAATCGAAACGTTGGAAAGCTACGGAATTTAGGCTATTTTTATTTTATACTGGTGCTGTAGCATTGAAAGGAAATGTGGATGAAAATATTTATCAGAATTTTGTATGTTTGCAAGTTGCTTTTATTTTACTCTCTTTAAATAAAAATGTTGACTATGCTCATGAATTGTTGAAATATTTTGTAAAAACTTTCATTATTATATATGGTCCAGAACATGTATCACATAATGTCCACAGTTTATTACATATTGCTGATGATTCAAAAATATATGGAAGTATTGAAAATGTCAGTGCTTTTCCATTTGAAAACAATATGCTTTTCTTGAAAAAATTACTTCGAAAAGGTGACCAACCAGTTCAACAAATAGTTAATCGCATACATGAAAGAAAAAATGTAATAAGAGCTGAACAGCCAACATTACAGTTTCCCCAGTTAAAAGCCCAACATTGTCAAGGCCCAGTTCTTTCAAAACTAATAGGTAAATCAATAAAGCAGTTTAAGAAAATTGTTTTTGAGGCATTTGTATTATCCATTGAAGATGCAAATAATTGTTGTAAATTGAAAGACAATAGCATTGTTAATGTAAAAAATATAGTTCAAATAAATGATGATATTCAAATAATAGGAACCAAGTATAATGTGTTGAATGATTTTTTTCAAGTGCCCTGTAATTCTTCAGAATTAAATATTTTCAAAGTGAGTAAGGAAAGTTCACTACAGATTTGGAGCATATTAGATATTGTTCAAAAATGTGTTAGATTTAATTTTCAAAATGAATTTGTAATATATCCCCTTTTGCATACCAACAGCTAAGTTATTGCACCTGATATGGTAAATGTCAAAAACTTTTTTAGTGTCACAATTAGATAACAATGTATTTATGTTTTATATGTTAAGTAACTGGAATAACAGAAGCACTATACTGAAATGCCAAATTGTGACACTAGGAATATGAATCTCTGACTTTTACCATCATTTTATATTGTGCTTGTCATGTTAAACTTGTTAAAGTCTTTCTGAAATGTATAAATTTATAGATATTTATAAGTTATGTAAGTTCATACCAGATTGCATTAAAAATGTTATAAATAAAAGTGCAATCATGTCCACATTAAATTTTCAGTTCATCATTTTCCCATGTGTGTCTTCAGTATATGTGAAGAGAAATACATTATAGTTTTTTGAGTGGTTGTTTTTGGTATGACTTCACCACGGTCTTGGACGGTGGTTGTTTTTGAAGAAGACCAAACCGTACAAGCTGTTCCTACCAAATGGATTGTTGGGGACCAATGTCTCTGGCCAACCTTGCCACAAGATAAACTAAATTTGGCATTAAAGAATTGTGACTATAATACTTGCTGGCCATCTCACAATGTGAGAATTCTGAGGAATAGCACTTTTGGTAAGCACACTAAATTGTTTGATATGTTTTTAAATTTTCTACTAATTTTTTCATGTTCATAATATTGAAAATTTCAAATGCTTATGCATTGATTTCACATCATAATCTGAGCCATTTTGTCAAAACTGCTCAATTCAATATTTCAGTTAGGTAGTTGGGAAATAATGAATTCTCAGATTTACTGAATTTTATGGTGTTCACAACTTATATTTTCAAGTTTTAATCAAGAGTGGAGAGCATTAACAGCTGTTAAAAGTTGTCAGTAATTCAAGTAATTATTAATTCAATCCTTCCTACAAGTAATAAATTCAACAGTGCAAATAATCCACTAAGTTGTTTATATAATTTTCAATCACAACATGTTTTTTGTTATCCAGTAAACTGCCTGTAGTAGGAATGGATCTGGAAATATTTGAATTCATTTGAAAATAAGTTTTGCTTATTTTGTAGGGGACTACACCCTAGCTAGAAGTAAAGCTAGGAAAGCTGAGTTCACCAGTGACCTAAGTACAGATACAGAGGGTCATAGGAAGAGAAAGAAGAAACTATTCTCTTCATCTGATTCAGATGAAGACACCATTAATATAAAAAAAAATAAAAAAATGCCATCTCTTCCACCACCTCCTCAAATGTCTTCCAATGTGCAGTGCTCTTCAGATAAGTTTCATGAAGAAGAAATTTGTATAGGTAATAGCTATAATTTTATTTTACTGCATAATGAAAACCAAGACACTTCATTGTCAAACCTATGAAATGTTTTTAATTTTATTATAATGAATTGAAGTATTAAAAGTACAGGTGATTTATTGGGTTTATGTATGGAATGACCACTGTTTTTTTTCTAGATACTACTACAGAGACTATTCATAGATCTCCACTCAACAGGACTATCTTGAAAGGTGAGTTTATTTAGGGATTTTTTAAGTCACATCTGTTCAGATTTTGATCCACAACTTTCATGTACATAATGGGAATAATGTAAACTGAATAATTTGTTTTAGTTGTGGAAAATACTCCCAAACAAATACCAATGACAAGCTCTCCTAGTACTTCAGGAATAATCTCAAACATGAGGGAACGTAAGTATTTCCGAATTTATCTTATGTAAATTCAACCTCAAATCATAGGAAAGTTCCTAGCCGTTCTTGTTAGGTTTGAGGAGCTGCGTTTAGCTTGAGATGTTTGCTTGTCTTAGTCCTAAATTTTTCCAGTAAGGCAGCAATTCAATGTCTATTTGTATTACAGGCTCTACTACGTCATGCAGAAAACTCTGCGACGTTTGTTGCATAAAACAAGATCAAGAATCGAGTTCCCTCTATGTGGTGAGTTCCTTACTAGTAGAACTCAATGGAAAAATGGATAAATTGATAAGCAGGGATGTGACTATTAATGCAGTTGAAGATACGAGCATACTGCTAAAAGCGAATATAGAACTTCCTATTGCCAGTGTGCCAAACCTAGAAAATTTCAACCTGTTTCTTGAAGAACAGAAGAATTACTCTGGGCTGGTAATCTTTGTTTAATCTCTAGTTTCTCCCTTGGAATGTTAAAGTTATAGTAAAATCTAAAATCATATGAATATGAATTACAAAAACTCTTGTATTTTGCGAGAACTATCCAATTATTGTCCCACATCACTAATTGATCCTTTTTCATAGGTTAACTATTTTTCAAGAATTGGTGGACACAACCTGACAGAATTCGTTAAGAGATGTTTGGCGCCATTGGTGAAAGACGAGTTAGCGATTCAATATACCTATTTGGGAAGAAGAGGAAAACATAAATTTTGTGGTTCAAAATTGGCTGAGGCAATTGTCGGTAAGATTATGTTGTTTTCGAATTTAGTAACATTATGTGTACATGTTTTCTTTCAAGATACTATTTTTGAAACAATTTAGTGATGTTGAGTTAAATCAAGTGATGTTGTATGAATCCACTTTATAGGAACATTCATATTATTATTATAAAAAAACACTACTCCTTATCTGGAATTTGTGAAGTTTACATATTCATTCCACAAAGTTGATTTGATGATGAAAATAATAAATAGGCTTGTTTAATAAGATATTCAATTTTTTTAGATGCATCAATGAATTCCAATTTAATATCTAATAGGAAGGAAACCGAACTATCCATCGGAGCTTGGTTTAGAAGAGCGCCAGAGAGAATGAGAAGGTCTAATACCGTACCCATTTGAATTTATTAATGTAATATGTGTTTTAAATGTGTATACATTTGTTTATTATATATATATTACATATATATATATATATGTATAGATAAATTTGGAATATATGTTTTGATTTATTCATGATTTTATTCTAAAATTATTATTATCCAGGAATGTCCATTGAATAGCTAAACAGTGTTCCCTCAAGATGTTCCCTGAACTTCCCCGGAACGGTCGTATGCACTGCCAAGGGGATGCCCCTGCGCTAGTACAGGAACATTCGGGGACGTTCCGACAATGTCCCAGAGGGACATTCCTGGAGCGTACAATTTGTCCACAACGGCTTTACCGGGAATGTCCCCGGGATGTTTTGCGACTTTACGCGACATTCCCGGAACATATCTATTGTCGCATGGGGACATCCCTGGAATATTTTGGGAATACATTTGTGCTATTAGGGTAACTATATACACAGCATAACATCATAATCGAATACAACCCATATACTATCCATTCAACCTTCTGTTCAATTCAGTCGCTCGTATGTATAACGGAAGAACAGTTACCTGGTGAGTATAACTATATAAACATAATCGAATACAACCCAGATACGATGATTGTTCAATCTATACTTAATTCAACCTTCTGCTCGATTCGGTCGCTTGTATGTAAAACGGAAGAACAGTTACCTGGTGAGTATTGCTATATAAACATCATCACGATATCATCGAATACAACTCAGATACAATTATCGTTTCGTCTAACCATTTAACCTTCTGTTCGATTCAGTCGCTAGTATGTGTGACGGAAGTACCGTCACCTGGTAAGTATCACTATATATACAGTATTGCGATATAATCGGATACCACCCAGATACATTGATTGTTCAGTCTATCCATTCAACTTTCTGTTCGTTTCGGTCGCTCGTATGTGAAACGGAAATACCGTCACCTTATGTGTATAACTATATACACAGCATAACATCATAATCGAATACAACCCAGATACTATCCATTCAACCTTCTGTTCAATTCAGTCACTCGTATGTATAACGGAAGAACAATTACCTGGTGAGTATAACTATATAAACATAATCGAATACAACCCAGATACGATGATTGTTCAATCTACACTGAATTCAACCTTCTGCTCGATTCGGTCGCTTGTATGTAAAACGGAAGAACAGTTACCTGGTGAGTATTGCTATATAAACATCATCACGATATCATCGAATACAACTCAGATACAATTATCGTTTCGTCTAATCATTTAACCTTCTGTTCGATTCAGTCGCTAGTATATCTAACGGAAGTACCGTCACCTGGTAAGTATCACTATATATACAGTATTGCGATATAATCGGATACCACCCAGATACATTGATTGTTTAGTCTATCCATTCAACTTTCTGTTCGTTTCGGTCGTTCGTATGTGAAACGGGAATACCGTCACCTTATGTGTATAACTATATACACAGCATAACATCATAATCGAATACAACCCAGTTACTATCCATTCAACCTTCTGTTCGATTCGGTTGCTCGTATGTATATTGAAAGAACAGTAACCTGGTGAGTATTTCTATATGAACGTCATCACGATATAATCGAATACAACTTAGTTACAATTATCGTTCCGTCTAACCATCCAACCTTATGTTCGATTCAGACGCTCGTATATGTAACGAAAGAACCGTTACATGGTAGGTGTAGTTAAATATACAACATAACGATATAATCAGAGACAACCCAGATACAATGATTGTTCAATCTATCCATTCAACCTTATGTTCGATTCGGTTGCTAGTATGTATAACGAAAGAACACTCACCTGGTTAGACATAATATATAATAATCATCACGAAATAATCGAATACAACCCACATACGATGATTGTTCAGTCTATCCATTCAACCTTCTGTTCAGTTCAGTCGCTCTTATATATAACTGAAGAACAGTTACCTGGTGAGTATAACTATATGAACATCATCACGATATAATCGAATACAACCCCAGATACGATCATTGTTTAGTCTATCCATTCAACCTTCAGTTCAATTCAGTCGCTTGTATGTATAACGGAAGAACAGTTACCTGGTGAGTATAACTATATAAACATAATCGAATACAACCCAGATACGATGATTGTTCAATCTATACTGAATTCAACCTTCTGCTCGATTCGGTCGCTTGTATGTAAAACTGAAGGACAGTTACCTGGTGAGTATTGCTATATAAACATCATCACGATATCATCGAATACAACTCAGATACAATTATCGTTTCGTCTAACCATTCAACATTCTGTTCGATTCAGTCGCTAGTATGTGTAACGGAAGTATCGTCACCTGGTAAGTATCACTATATATACAGTATTGCGATATAATCGGATACCACCCAGATACATTGATTGTTCAGTCTATCCATTCAACTTTCTTTTCGTTTCGGTCGCTCGTATGTAAAACGGGAACACCGTCTCCTAGTGTGTATAACTATATACACAGCATAACATCATAATCGAATACAACCCATATACTATCCATTCAACCTTCTGTTCAATTCAGTCGCTCGTATGTATAACGGAAGAACAGTTACCTGGTGAGTATAACTATATAAACATAATCGAATACAACCCAGATACGATGATTTTTCAATCTATACTGAATTCAACCTTCTGCTCGATTCGGTCGCTTGTATGTAAAACGGAAGAACAGTTACCTGTTGAGTATTGCTATATAAACATCATCACGATATCATCGAATACAACTCAGATACATGTATCGTTTCGTCTAACCATTTAACCTTCTGTTCGATTCAGTCGCTAGTATGTGTAACGGAAGTACCGTCACCTGGTAAGTATCACTATATATACAGTATTGCGATATAATCGGATACCACCCAGATACATTGATTGTTCAGTCTATCCATTCAACTTTCTGTTCGTTTCAGTCGCTCGTATGTAAAACGGGAATACCGTCTCCTAGTGTGTATAACTATATACACAGCATAACATCATAATCGAATACAACCCATTCAACCTTCTGTTCAATTCAGTCGCTCGTATGTATAACGGAAGAACAGTTACCTGGTGAGTATAACTATATAAACATAATCGAATACAACCCAGATACGATGATTGTTCAATCTATACTGAATTCAACCTTCTGCTCGATTCGGTCGCTTGTATGTAAAACGGAAGAACAGTTACCTGTTGAGTATTGCTATATAAACATCATCACGATATCATCGAATACAACTCAGATACATTTATCGTTTCGTCTAACCATTTAACCTTCTGTTCGATTCAGTCGCTAGTATGTGTAACGGAAGTACCGTCACCTGGTAAGTATCACTATATATACAGTATTGCGATATAATCGGATACCACCCAGATACATTGATTGTTCAGTCTATCCATTCAACTTTCTGTTCGTTTGGGTCGCTCGTATGTGAAACGGGAATACCGTCACCTCATGTGTATAACTATATACACAGCATAACATCATAATCGAATACAACCCAGATACTATCCATTCAACCTTCTGTTCGATTCGGTTGCTCGTATGTATAACGAAAGAACAGTAACCTGGTGAGTATTTCTATATGAACGTCATCACGATATAATCGAATACAACTTAGTTACAATTATCGTTCCGTCTAACCATCCAACCTTATGTTCGATTCAGACGCTCGTATATGTAACGAAAGAACCGTTACATGGTAGGTGTAGTTAAATATACAACATAACGATATAATCAGAGACAACCCAGATACAATGATTGTTCAATCTATCCATTCAACCTTATGTTCGATTCGGTTGCTAGTATGTATAACGAAAGAACACTCACCTGGTTAGACATAATATATAATAATCATCACGAAATAATCGAATACAACCCAGATACGATGATTGTTCAGTCTATCCATTCAACCTTCTGTTCAGTTCAGTCGCTCTTATGTATAACTGAAGAACAGTTACCTGGTGAGTATAACTATATGAACATCATCACGATATAATCGAATACAACCCCAGATACGATCATTGTTTAGTCTATCCATTCAACCTTCAGTTCAATTCAGTCGCTTGTATGTATAACGGAAGAACAGTTACCTGGTGAGTATAACTATATAAACATAATCGAATACAACCCAGATACGATGATTGTTCAATCTATACTGAATTCAACCTTCTGCTCGATTCGGTCGCTTGTATGTAAAACTGAAGGACAGTTACCTGGTGAGTATTGCTATATAAACATCATCACGATATCATCGAATACAACTCAGATACAATTATCGTTTCGTCTAACCATTCAACATTCTGTTCGATTCAGTCGCTAGTATGTGTAACGGAAGTATCGTCACCTGGTAAGTATCACTATATATACAGTATTGCGATATAATCGGATACCACCCAGATACATTGATTGTTCAGTCTATCCATTCAACTTTCTTTTCGTTTCGGTCGCTCGTATGTAAAACGGGAACACCGTCTCCTAGTGTGTATAACTATATACACAGCATAACATCATAATCGAATACAACCCATATACTATCCATTCAACCTTCTGTTCAATTCAGTCGCTCGTATGTATAACGGAAGAACAGTTACCTGGTGAGTATAACTATATAAACATAATCGAATACAACCCAGATACGATGATTTTTCAATCTATACTGAATTCAACCTTCTGCTCGATTCGGTCGCTTGTATGTAAAACGGAAGAACAGTTACCTGTTGAGTATTGCTATATAAACATCATCACGATATCATCGAATACAACTCAGATACATGTATCGTTTCGTCTAACCATTCAACCTTCTGTTCGATTCAGTCGCTAGTATGTGTAACGGAAGTACCGTCACCTGGTAAGTATCACTATATATACAGTATTGCGATATAATCGGATACCACCCAGATACATTGATTGTTCAGTCTATCCATTCAACTTTCTGTTCGTTTCAGTCGCTCGTATGTAAAACGGGAATACCGTCTCCTAGTGTGTATAACTATATACACAGCATAACATCATAATCGAATACAACCCATTCAACCTTCTGTTCAATTCAGTCGCTCGTATGTATAACGGAAGAACAGTTACCTGGTGAGTATAACTATATAAACATAATCGAATACAACCCAGATACGATGATTGTTCAATCTATACTGAATTCAACCTTCTGCTCGATTCGGTCGCTTGTATGTAAAACGGAAGAACAGTTACCTGTTGAGTATTGCTATATAAACATCATCACGATATCATCGAATACAACTCAGATACATGTATCGTTTCGTCTAACCATTTAACCTTCTGTTCGATTCAGTCGCTAGTATGTGTAACGGAAGTACCGTCACCTGGTAAGTATCACTATATATTCAGTATTGCGATATAATCGGATACCACCCAGATACATTGATTGTTCAGTCTATCCATTCAACTTTCTGTTCGTTTCGGTCGCTCGTATGTGAAACGGGAATACCGTCACCTCATGTGTATAACTATATACACAGCATAACATCATAATCGAATACAACCCAGATACTATCCATTCAACCTTCTGTTCGATTGTGTTGCTCGTATGTATAACGAAAGAACAGTAACCTGGTGAGTATTTCTATATGAACGTCATCACGATATAATCGAATACAACTTAGTTACAATTATCGTTCCGTCTAACCATTCAACCTTATGTTCGAAAGAACCGTTACATGGTAGGTGTAGTTAAATATACAACATAACGATATAATCGGAGACAACCCAGATACAATGATTGTTCAATCTATCCATTCAACCTTATGTTCGATTCGGTTGCTAGTATGTATAACGAAAGAACAGTTACCTGGTTGGACATAATATATAATAATCATCACGAAATAATCGAATACAACCCAGATACGATGATTGTTCAGTCTATCCATTCAACCTTCTGTTCAGTTCAGTCGCTCTTATGTATAACTGGAGAACAGTTACCTGGTGAGTATAACTATATGAACATCATCACGATATAATCGAATACAACCCCAGATACGATCATTGTTTAGTCTATCCATTCAACCTTCAGTTCAATTCAGTCGCTCGTATGTATAACGGAAGAACAGTTACCTGGTGAGTATAACTATATAAACATAATCGAATACAACTCAGATACGATGATTGTTCAATCTATCCATTCAACCTTATGTTCGATTCGGTTGCTCGTATGTATATCGGAAGAACAGGTACCTGGTGAGTATATCTATATAAACATAATCGAATACAACTCAGATACGATGATTGTTCAATCTATCCATTTAACCTTCTGCTCGATTCGGTCGCTTGTATGTAAAACGGAAGGACAGTTACCTGGTGAGTATTGCTATATAGACATCATCACGAAATCATCGAATACAACTCAGATACAATTATCGTTTCGTCTAACCATTCAACATTCTGTTCGATTCAGTCGCTAGTATGTGTAACGGAAGTATCGTCACCTGGTAAGTATCACTATATATACAGTATTGCGATATAATCGGATACCACCCAGATACATTGATTGTTCAGTCTATCCATTCAACTTTCTTTTCGTTTCGGTCGCTCGTATGTAAAACGAGAATACCGTCTCCTAGTGTGTATAACTATATACACAGCATAACATCATAATCGAATACAACCCATATACTATCCATTCAACCTTCTGTTCAATTCAGTCGCACGTATGTATAACGGAAGAACAGTTACCTGGTGAGTATAACTATATAAACATAATCGAATACAACCCAGATACGATGATTGTTCAATCTATACTGAATTCAACCTTCTGCTCGATTCGGTCGCTTGTATGTAAACGGAAGAACAGTTACCTGGTGAGTATTGCTATATAAACATCATCACGATATCTTCGAATACAACTCAGATACAATTATCGTTTCGTCTAACCATTTAACCTTCTGTTCGATTCAGTCGCTAGTATGTGTAACGGAAGTACCGTCACCTGGTAAGTATCACTATATATACAGTATTGCGATATAATCGGATACCTTCCAGATACATTGATTGTTCAGTCTATCCATTCAACTTTCTGTTCGTTTCGGTCGCTCGTATGTGAAACGGGAATACCGTCACCTTATGTGTATAACTATATACACAGCATAACATCATAATCGAATACAACCCAGATACTATCCATTCAAACTTCTGTTCGATTCGGTTGCTCGTATGTATAACGAAAGAACAGTAACCTGGTGAGTATTTCTATATGAACGTCATCACGATATAATCGAATACAACTAAGTTACAATTATCGTTCTGTCTAACCATCCAACCTTATGTTCGATTCAGACGCTCGTATGTGTAACGAAAGAACCGTTACATGGTAGGTGTAGTTGAATATACAACATAACGATATAATCGGAGACAACCCAGATACAATGATTGTTCAATCTATCCATTCAACCTTATGTTCGATTCGGTTGCTAGTATGTATAACGAAAGAACAGTTACCTGGTTAGACATAATATATAATAATCATCACGAAATAATCGAATACAACCCAGATACGATGATTGTTCAGTCTATCCATTCAACCTTCTGATCAGTTCAGTCGCTCTTATGTATAACAGGAGAACAGTTACCTGGTGAGTATAACTATATGAACATCATCACGATATAATCGAATACAACCCCAGATACGATCATTGTTTAGTCTATCCATTCAACCTTCAGTTCAATCCAGTCGCTCGTATGTATAACGGAAGAACAGTTACCTGGTGAGTATAACTATATAAACATAATCGAATACAACTCAGATACGATGATTGTTCAATCTATCCATTCAACCTTATGTTCGATTCGGTTGCTCGTATGTATATCGGAAGAACAGGTAAATGGTGAGTATATCTATATAAACATAATCGAATACAACTCATATACGATGATTGTTCAATCTATCCATTTAACCTTCTGCTCGATTCGGTCGCTTGTATGTAAAACGGAAGGACAGTTACCTAGTGAGTATTGCTATATAAACATCATCACGATATCATCGAATACAACTCAGATACAATTATCGTTTCGTCTAACCATTCAACATTCTGTTCGATTCAGTCGCTAGTATGTGTAACGGAAGTATCGTCACCTGGTAAGTATCACTATATATACATTATTGCGATTTAATCGGATACCACCCAGATACATTGATTGTTCAGTCTATCCATTCAACTTTCTTTTCGTTTCGGTCGCTCGTATGTAAAACGGGAATACCGTCTCCTAGTGTGTATAACTATATACACAGCATAACATCATAATCGAATACAACCCATATACTATCCATTCAACCTTCTGTTCAATTCAGTCGCTCGTATGTATAACGGAAGAACAGTTACCTGGTGAGTATAACTATATAAACATAATCGAATACAACCCAGATACGATGATTGTTCAATCTATCCATTTAACCTTCTGCTCGATTCGGTCGCTTGTATGTAAAACGGAAGGACAGTTACCTGGTGAGTATTGCTATATAAACATCATCACGATATCATCGAATACAACTCAGATACAATTATCGTTTCGTCTAACCATTCAACATTCTGTTCGATTCAGTCGCTAGTATGTGTAACGGAAGTATCGTCACCTGGTAAGTATCACTATATATACAGTATTGCGATATAATCGGATACCACCCAGATACATTGATTGTTCAGTCTATCCATTCAACTTTCTTTTCGTTTCGGTCGCTCGTATGTAAAACGGGAATACCGTCTCCTAGTGTGTATAACTATATACACAGCATAACATCATAATCGAATACAACCCATATACTATCCATTCAACCTTCTGTTCAATTCAGTCGCTCGTATGTATAACGGAGGAACAGTTACCTGGTGAGTATAACTATATAAACATAATCGAATACAACCTAGATACGATGATTGTTCAATCTATACTGAATTCAACCTTCTGCTCGATTCGGTCGCTTGTATATAAAACGGAAGAACAGTTACCTGGTGAGTATTGCTATATAAACATCATCACGATATCATCGAATACAACTCAGATACAATTATCGTTTCGTCTATTTAACCTTCTGTTCGATTCAGTCGCCAGTATGTGTAACGGAAGTACCGTCAACTGGTAAGTATCACTATATATACAGTATTGCGATATAATCGGATACCACCCAGATACATTGATTGTTCAGTCTATCCATTCAACTTACTGTTCGTTTCGGTCGCTCGTATGTGAAACGGGAATACCGTCACCTTATGTGTTTAACTATATACACAGCATAACATCATAATCGAATACAACCCAGATACTATCCATTCAACCTTCTGTTCGATTCGGTTGCTCGTATGTATAACGAAAGAACAGTAACCTGGTGAGTATTTCTATATGAACGTCATCACGATATAATCGAATACAACATAGTTACAATTATCGTTCCGTCTAACCATCCAACCTTATGTTCGATTCAGACGCTCGTATGTGTAACGAAAGAACCGTTACATGGTAGGTGTAGTTAAATATACAACATAACGATATAATCGGAGACAACCCAGATACAATGATTGTTCAATCTATCCATTCAACCTTATGTTCGATTCGGTTGCTAGTATGTATAACGAAAGAACAGTTACCTGGTTAGACATAATATATAATAATCATCACGAAATAATCGAATACAACCCAGATACGATGATTGTTCAGTCTATCCATTCAACCTTCTGCTCGATTCGGTCGCTTGTATGTAAAACGGAAGGACAGTTACCTGGTGAGTATTGCTATATAAACATCATCACGATATCATCGAATACAACTCAGATACAATTATCGTTTCGTCTAACCATTCAACATTCTGTTCGATTCAGTCGCTAGTATGTGTAACGGAAGTATCGTCACCTGGTAAGTATCACTATATATACAGTATTGCGATATAATCGGATACCACCCAGATACATTGATTGTTCAGTCTATCCATTCAACTTTCTTTTCGTTTCAGTCGCTCGTATGTAAAACGGGAATACCGTCTCCTAGTGTGTATAACTATATACACAGCATAACATCATAATCGAATACAACCCATATACTATCCATTCAACCTTCTGTTCAATTCAGTCGCTCGTATGTATAACGGAAGAACAGTTACCTGGTGAGTATAACTATATAAACATAATCGAATACAACCCAGATACGATGATTGTTCAATCTATACTGAATTCAACCTTCTGCTCGATTCGGTCGCTTGTATGTGAAACGGAAGAACAGGGACCTGTTGAGTATTGCTACATAAACATCATCACGATATCATCGAATACAACTCAGATACATGTATCGTTTCGTCTAACCATTTAACCTTCTGTTCGATTCAGTCGCTAGTATGTGTAACGGAATTACCGTCACCTGGTAAGTATCACTGTATATACAGTATTGCGATATAATCGGATACCACCCAGATACATTGATTGTTCAGTCTATCCATTCAACTTTCTGTTCGTTTCGGTCGCTCGTATGTGAAACGGGAATACCGTCACCTCATGTGTTCAACTATATACACAGCATAACATCATAATCGAATACAACCCAGATACTATCCATTCAACCTTCTGTTCGATTCGGTTGCTCGTATGTATAACGAAAGAACAGTAACCTGGTGAGTATTTCTATATGAACGTCATCACGATATAATCGAATACAACTTAGTTACAATTATCGTTCCGTCTAACCATCCAACCTTATGTTCGAATCAGACGCTCGTATGTGTAACGAAAGAACCGTTACATGGTAGGTGTAGTTGAATATACAACATAACGATATAATCGGAGACAACCCAGATACAATGATTGTTCAATCTATCCATTCAACCTTATGTTCGATTCGGTTGCTAGTATGTATAACGAAAGAACAGTTACCTGGTTAGACATAATATATGATAATCATCACGAAATAATCGAATACAACCCAGATACGATGATTGTTCAGTCTATCCATTCAACCTTCTGTTCAGTTCAGTCGCTCTTATGTATAACTGGAGAACAGTTACCTGGTGAGTATAACTATATGAACATCATCACGATATAATCGAATACAACCCCAGATACGATCATTGTTTAGTCTATCCATTCAACCTTCAGTTCAATTCAGTCGCTCGTATGTATAACGGAAGAACAGTTACCTGGTGAGTATAACTATATAAACATAATCGAATACAACTCAGATACGATGATTGTTCAATCTATCCATTCAACCTTATGTTCGATTCGGTTGCTCGTATGTATATCGGAAGAACAGGTACCTGGTGAGTATATCTATATAAACATAATCGAATACAACTCAGATACGATGATTGTTCAATCTATCCATTTAACCTTCTGCTCGATTCGGTCGCTTGTATGTAAAACGGAAGGACAGTTACCTGGTGAGTATTGCTATATAAACATCATCACGATATCATCGAATACAACTCAGATACAATTATCGTTTCTTCTAACCATTTAACCTTCTGTTCGATTCAGTCGCTAGTATGTGTAACGGAAGTACCGTCACCTGGTAAGTATCACTATATATACAGTATTGCGATATAATCGGATACCACCCAGATACATTGATTGTTCAGTCTATCCATTCAACTTTCTGTTCGTTTCGGTCGCTCGTATGTGAAACGGGAATACCGTCACCTTATGTGTATAACTATATACACAGCATAACATCATAATCGAATACAACCCAGATACTATCCATTCAAACTTCTGTTCGATTCGGTTGCTCGTATGTATAACGAAAGAACAGTAACCTGGTGAGTATTTCTATATAAACGTCATCACGATATAATCGAATACAACTTAGTTACAATTATCGTTTCGTCTAACCATCCAACCTTATGTTCGATTCAGACGCTCGTATGTGTAACGAAAGAACCGTTACATGGTAGGTGTAGTTAAATATACAACATAACGATATAATCGGAGACAACCCAGATACAATGATTGTTCAATCTATCCATTCAACCTTATGTTCGATTCGGTTGCTAGTATGTATAACGAAAGAACAGTTACCTGGTTAGACATAATATATAATAATCATCACGAAATAATCGAATACAACCCAGATACGATGATTGTTCAGTATATCCATTCAACCTTCTGTTCAGTTCAGTCGCTCTTGTGTATAACTGGAGAACAGTTACGTGGTGAGTATAACTATATGAACATCATCACGATATGATCGAATAAAACTCCAGATACGATCATTGTTTAGTCTATCCATTCAACCTTCAGTTCAATTCAGTCGCTCGTATGTATAACGGAAGAACAGTTACCTGGTGAGTATAACTATATAAACATAATCGAATACAACTCAGATACGATGATTGTTCAATCTATCCATTCAACCTTATGTTCGATTCGATTGCTCGTATGTATATCGGAAGAACAGGTACCTGGTGAGTATATCTATATAAACATAATCGAATACAACTCATATACGATGATTGTTCAATCTATCCATTTAACCTTCTGCTCGATTCGGTCGCTTGTATGTAAAACGGAAGAACAGTTACCTGGTTGTGTAATAAAGCTCGATTCATCATAAACTGATTTATTGTTGTTTCTTCAGGTTCGACAATTTCAGATACATCAGGTATTATAAAAACCTCGATAAGAACATTAGTCGGTCACCAGTGCCGTACTAACATATTTACCTGACATTCCCCTTGTTAAGTGAACATAATTATTTTGAAGAATATGAAATAACTTATAAAATACCCACAACCATTGTATGCATGAAACATCAATTTACCAGAAATATTCACACAGATACACATAGTGAAATATATTTTTTTTCCTTGCATATACATTTTATAGACTATCATAATGCAGTATTTGAGGAATTTTAACTTCTCTACCACTTCTTGTGGTATGAGGAACAAAAATTAAATCTTCTTCTGAATCCCGTGAACTGTGACTAAACTCATCATTGCTATCAAAATCTATTGACTTGCTTTTTTCGTCTGCATTATCATAGGTGATAGGATATCTATTCACGAATTGACTATTCCTAGACAAAACATTACCATTATTGAATTTAATATTATAGGATCGAGGCCGGACTTCTGATTTTGACATAATAACACCCTTATCCCATTTTTTATCATTTAATTTTCGCTTAACTAGTACAGTCTCATTATTATCAAAAGTTTGCTCATCATACCTGGCATTTTTATCATAATATTGTTTTTGCATTTTTTGTCTCATTTCAAGTCTATTTTTTATTTCCGAGAAGTTATTTTTTTTTTGGTTTCAAGATATTGTTTGTAACGGGCAAAACATCCCTGAGTTGCCTAGACATCAGAATTTTAGCAGGTGACTCCAAATTACTGCATATTGGTGTATTTCGATAGCTCAGTAAGGCCAAATATAAATCTTTATTATCAAATTTTGCTTTACGAAGCATGTTTTTCAGAATACCCACATGTCTCTCCACTAGTCCGTTCGACTGCAGATAGAGGGGGCTAGATGTAGTGTGCGTGAACTGCCATGTTTTTGAAAAATTTTTGAAAAATATACTACTAAATTGTGGTCCCCCGTCACTGATTACTATTTGCGGAATCCCATGACGAGCAAATATAGATTTTAAATGAGTTATTATTTCAGCGGATGATGTTGAGTCCGCTAAATTTGCAAGTTCGATATATTTTGAGAAGTAATCCACCACTAATAAATAAACTTCATTATCCAGATAGAAAAGGTCGCATCCAATTTTCTGCCATGGCAAGTCAGGCACACTATGACATAGCATTGGTTGTTTCAATTTGTTCCGCTGAAAAGATCTACACGTGATACAGTTTGATACCAAATCTTCTATTTCTTTAGACATGTTTGGCCAATAAAAACATTCTCTAGCTCTATTTTTGCATTTTACAATACCCATGTGGCTATTATGTATTCTACCCAAAATATCTTTTTGCATTTCATTCGGTATTATTAATTTTTTACCTTTATACAAAAGACCATCTGCTTCCGTTATTTCATCTCTGAACTTGAAATAGATTTTCACCAAGTGGTCTGTCTCTTTGATTGATTTTGGCCAACCATCTCTAATATATTTCAGTAATATCCTCATTTCCGGATCAATTATCGTTTTTCTTCTGATCTCCTCGAGTTTTTCATCAGAAGCATTAATATTTGCTCTCAATAGACAAATTTGGTAATTAATCTCATCATCAATCTCTAGTTTTTGAGTATCATGAATATAAGCTCTTGATAAAGTATCTGCTATGAAAAGATCTTTGCCTGGTTTATATTTCAAATTGATATCATATCTCTGAAGCCTCATGAACATTCTCTGAAGACGGGGAGGGCAATTGTGTAAGGGTTTATTAAATATTTGTACTAGTGCCTTATGATCCGTTTCCATTGTTATAGTTTTTCCAAAAATATATTGATGAAATCGTTCACAAGCGAAAAGTAATGCATACATCTCTTTTTCAATTTGGGCGTAGTTTTTCTGAGCTTCTGTCAACGATTTCGAAGCATACATACAAGGCAACTCGTTTTGCATCAATACTGCACCAACTCCGTCCTTACAAGAATCCGCCGAGATGGTTATAGGTTTTTCAGAATCATAAAACTGCAAAATAGGTTGAATTTCTATGGCGTTTTCGTGAATTTTCTCCCACGACCAGGCAATATCTTTTCTTAACAGTTGTCTTAATGGAGCTGTTAAACTTGACAAATTTTTTATGAATTTTCCTACATAAGTAATCATACCTAAAAATCTCTGAAGATCGACTTTATTCTTAGGATGTGGCATCTCTGATATTGCCTTAATTTTGGAATCATCAGGTCCATAACAAAACTGAGATATTCTGTGACCCATATAAACAATATCGGTAAGACCTATTTTGCATTTGCTTTTATTAAACTTCACATTGTTTTCATCGGCAATGGATAATACTTTTTCTAATCGCTCATCGTGTTCTTCTTTAGTTGCGCCCCATATCAGAATGTCATCAATATATATCTCAACTCCTGGAATATTGAAAATTTCCCTGAATCTTTTGTGAAAAACCTCAGGAGCGCAGTTAATCCCGAAGGGTAATCTAAGGAAACGATATCTCCCGAAAGGAGTTGCAAAAGTACATAAGTCCGAACTTTCATTATCTAGGACAATCTGCCAAAATCCTGACATAGCATCCAGGGTACTGAAATATTTTGCATTTTTCAATTTGACACTGATTTCTTCAAAAGTTGGCAACGGAAAATGTTCTCTACGTATATTTTTATTGAGCTCACCAGGATCGAGGCAGATTCTCAAAGAACCATCTTTTTTTGCAACTAACACTATCGGGTTTACCCATTCAGTAGGATAGTCTACTTTACTAATAATTCCTTGATTTTCCATATCTCGGAGGCATATCTTAAACTTTTGTTCTAATGGAAATGGTATTTTTCTTGCAGGATAAATTTTAGGCTTTGCGTCTTCTTTCAACTGAATATGGAATGGCTTAGCGAGACAGCCAATTCCTTCAAAAACGTGTTTATATTTATCAGTGAGACTACTTAAAGAATCGACCCTTTTCATAATATTTAATTCAATGCAGCTATCTAGGCCTAAGATCGGAGGCGAATCAACATCAACTACAACAAAATTCAAATTATAAGACCTATTTTTATAATAACAATGTAGATTGCATTCTCCAACAACAGGAATCACATCATTTGAATAGTTTGTAAGGGTTACATCCGAATTTCTTAAATTTTCTATAGCTTTCAAATCCTGTAGTGTTCTCACATTTATAACATTTGTCATAGCCCCAGTATACAATTTGAATACAATATTTTTCATTTTATTAACAAAAATTTCAACACGCCACTCCTTTCTACCACTATTATAAAGATTATCATTTACTATTCCTATAAATACATAATTAGTGTTATCCAGTTCCCTCCTTGGTTCCCCCATGGAGACAGATTCTGTTTCATTTTGTACATGAACAGTATGGATGCTTTTTTTCCACACATTTTTTGAAAATGATTGAAAATACCACATGCATCACATCGCTTACCAAATGCTGGACATTTTCTTATAGGGTGTGTTAGCCCACATTTGTAGCAATTCACCTGTTGTGTAGTTTGCCGTTGGTTTTGACCAAACCTGTTTCTATCATAATTCCTCTGATATGACGACGGACGTCTTGTGAATTCCGCACTCATGCTTGGTTGAACTCGACCACCTTGTACACTTTGATTAGCACGGACTAAACACAAATCTCTCACTTCACTGGCCATCTCCTACCCCTGCTTCTTCGACTCCTGTACTGCCAAACAAACATTTTCTGCTTTTTTCAAATTCATATCGGTATCCTCTAGAAGTCTCTCTCTGAGTTGATCACTGATTAGACCAATTATGAGAACACTACATACTAGCGAGTCTTCCAAATCGCCGAATTCGCAATTGTTTGCTTTATTTTTTAAATCAGTTAAAAACTGCTGCAAACTTTCTCCTTCCAGCTGCTTTCTCGTGAAAAACTTGTGCCTTTCGTACACTAAATTGGTTTTGGGATGGAAAATTTTTTCAAATTCTCTAATTAGAGGGTTGATTTTGTTCTGTTCCTCCCTTTTGAATTTGAAAGTGTTGAATATGCGAATTCCATCATCGCCAATGAACTGTAATAATTGCGCACACTGTACATCTTCATCTCTCTTATCTCCCTCTGTTGCTTTCAAATAATTTCTAAATTTCTGAATCCAAAATTTCCATTTTTCGGCAATATTCCCACTTGTTATGTCCAATGGTGCAATCCATTTTAATTCGGACATCTCACTTATTGATTTTATCTGCAATCTACTAATTTCATACGTTATAAAATTACTCTACAATAACTGCCGCAGCGCCATGTGTAATAAAGCTCGATTCATCATAAACTGATTTATTGTTGTTTCTTCAGGTTCGACAATTTCAGATACATCAGGTATTATAAAAACCTCGATAAGAACATTAGTCGGTCACCAGTGCCGTACTAACATATTCACCTGACACTGGTGAGTATTGTTATATAAACATCATCACGATATCATCGAATACAACTCAGATACAATTATCGTTTCGTATTACCATTCAACATTCTGTTCGATTCAGTCGCTAGTATGTGTAACGGAAGTATCGTCACCTGGTAAGTATCACTATATATACAGTATTGCGATATAATCGGATACCACCCAGATACATTGATTGTTCAGTCTATCCATTCAATTTTCTTTTTGTTTCGGTCGCTCGTATGTAAAACGGGAATACCGTCTCCTAGTGTGTATAACTATATACACAGCATAACATCATAATCGAATACAACCCATATACTATCCATTCAACCTTCTGTTCAATTCAGTCGCTCGTATGTATAACGGAAGAACAGTTACCTGGTGAGTATAACTATATAAACATAATCGAATACAACCCAGATACGATGATTGTTCAATCTATACTGAATTCAACCTTCTGCTTGATTCGGTCGTTTGTATGTAAAACGGAAGAACAGTTACCTGGTGAGTATTGCTATATAAACATCATCACGATATCATCGAATACAAATCAGATACAATTATCGTTCCGTCTAACCATTTAACCTTCTGTTCGATTCAGTCGCTAGTATGTGTAACGGAAGTACCGTCACCTGGTGAGTATCACTATATATATAGTACTGCGATATAAACGGATACCACCCAGATACATTGATTGTTCAGTCTATCCATTCAACTTTCTGTTCGTTTCGGTCGCTCGTATGTGAAACGGGAATACCGTCACCTTATGTGTATAACTATATATACAGCATAACATCATAATCGAATACAACCCAGATACTATCCATTCAACCTTCTGTTCGATTCGGTTGCTCGTATGTATAACGAAAGAACAGTAACCTGGTGAGTATTTCTATATGAACGTCATCACGATATAATCGAATACAACTTAGTTACAATTATCGTTCCGTCTAACCATCCAACCTTATGTTCGATTCAGACGCTCGTATGTGTAACGAAAGAACCGTTACATGGTAGGTGTAGTTAAATATACAACATAACGATATAATCGGAGACAACCCAGATACAATGATTTTTCAATCTATCCATTCAACCTTATGTTCGATTCGGTTGCTAGTATGTATAACGAAAGAACAGTTACCTGGTAAGACATAATATATAATAATCATCACGAAATAATCGAATACAACCCAGATACGATGATTGTTCAGTCTATCCATTCAACCTTCTGTTCAGTTCAGTCGCTCTTATGTATAACTGGAGAACAGTTTCCTGGTGAGTATAACTATATGAACATCATCACGATATAATCGAATACAACCCCAGATACGATCATTGTTTAGTCTATCCATTCAACCTTCAGTTCAATTCAGTCGCTCGTATGTATAACGGAAGAACAGTTACCTGGTGAGTATAACTATATAAAAATAATCGAATACAACTCAGATACGATGATTGTTCAATCTATCCATTCAACCTTATGTTCGATTCGGTTGCTCGTATGTATATCGGAAGAACAGGTACCTGGTGAGTATATCTATATAAACATAATCGAATACAACTCAGATACGATGATTGTTCAATCTATCCATTTAACCTTCTGCTCGATTCGGTCGCTTGTATGTAAAACGGAAGGACAGTTACCTGGTGAGTATTGCTATATAAACATCATCACGATATCATCGAATACAACTCAGATACAATTATCGTTTCGTCTAACCATTTAACCTTCTGTTCGATTTAGTCGCTAGTATGTGTAACGGAAGTACCGTCACCTGGTAAGTATCACTATATATACAGTATTGCGATATAATCGGATACCACCCAGATACATTGATTGTTCAGTCTATCCATTCAACTTTCTGTTCGTTTCGGTCACTCGTATGTGAAACGGGAATACCGTCACCTTATGTGTATAACTATATACACAGCAAAACATCATAATCGAATACAACCCAGATACTATCCATTCAACCTTCTGTTCGATTCGATTGCTCGTATGTATAACGAAAGAACAGTAACCTGGTGAGTATTGCTATATAAACATCATCACGATATCATCGAATACAACTCAGATACAATTATCGTTTCGTCTAACCATTCAACATTCTGTTCGATTCAGTCGCTAGTATGTGTAACGGAAGTATCGTCACCTGGTAAGTATCACTATATATACAGTATTGCGATATAATCGGATACCACCCAGATACATTGATTGTTCAGTCTATCCATTCAACTTTCTTTTTGTTTCGGTCGCTCGTATGTAAAACGGGAATACCGTCTCCTAGTGTGTATAACTATATACACAGCATAACATCATAATCGAATACAACCCATATACTATCCATTTAACCTTCTGTTCAATTCAGTCGCTCGTATGTATAACGGAAGAACAGTTACCTGGTGAGTATAACTATATAAACATAATCGAATACAACCCAGATACGATGATTGTTCAATCTATACTGAATTCAACCTTCTGCTCGATTCGGTCGCTTGTATGTAAAACGGAAGAACAGTTACCTGGTGAGTATTGCTATATAAACATCATCACGATATCATCGAATACAACTCAGATACAATTATCGTTTCGTCTAACCATTTAACCTTCTGTTCGATTCAGTCGCTAGTATGTGTAACGGAAGTACCGTCACCTGGTAAGTATCACTATATATACAGTATCGCGATATAATCGGATACCACCCAGATACATTGATTGTTCAGTCTATCCATTCAACTTTCTGTTCGTTTCGGTCGCTCGTATGTGAACCGAGAATACCGTCACCTTATGTGTATAACTATATACACAGCATAACATCATAATCGAATACAACCCAGATACTATCCATTCAACCTTCTGTTCGATTCGGTTGCTCGTATGTATAACGAAAGAACAGTAACCTGGTGAGTATTTCTATATGAACGTCATCACGATATAATCGAATACAACTTAGTTACAATTATCGTTCCGTCTAACCATCCAACCTTATGTTCGATTCAGACGCTTGTATGTGTAACGAAAGAACCGTTACATGGTAGGTGTAGTTAAATATACAACATAACGATATAATCGGAGACAACCCAGATACAATGATTGTTCAATCTATCCATTCAACCTTATGTTCGATTCGGTTGCTAGTATGTATAACGAAAGAACAGTTACCTGGTAAGACATAATATATAATAATCATCACGATATAATCGAATACAACCCCAGATACGATCATTGTTTAGTCTATCCATCCAACCTTCAGTTCAATTCAGTCGCTCGTATGTATAACGGAAGAACAGTTACCTGGTGAGTATAACTATATAAACATAATCGAATACAACTCAGATACGATGATTGTTCAATCTATCCATTCAACCTTATGTTCGATTCGGTTGCTCGTATGTATATCGGAAGAACAGGTACCTGGTGAGTATATCTATATAAACATAATCGAATACAACTCAGATACGATGATTGTTCAATCTATCCATTTAACCTTCTGCTCGATTCGGTCGCTTGTATGTAAAACGGAAGGACAGTTACCTGGTGAGTACTGCTATATAAACATCATCACGATATCATCGAATACAACTCAGATACAATTATCGTTTCGTCTAACCATTTAACCTTCTTTTCGATTCAGTCGCTAGTATGTGTAACGGATGTACCGTCACCTGGTAAGTATCACTATATATACAGTATTGCGATATAATCGGATACCACCCAGATACATTGATTGTTCAGTCTATCCATTCAACTTTCTGTTCGTTTCGGTCGCTCGTATGTGAAACGGGAATACCGTCACCTTATGTGTATAACTATATACACAGCATAACATCATAATCGAATACAACCCATATACTATCCATTCATCCTTCTGTTCAATTCAGTCGCTCGTATGTATAACGGAAGAACAGTTACCTGGTGAGTATAACTATATAAACATAATCGAATACAACCCAGATACGATGATTGTTCAATCTATACTGAATTCAACCTTCTGCTCGATTCGGTCGCTTGTATGTAAAATGGAAGAACAGTTACCTGGTGAGTATTGCTATATAAACATCATCACGATATCATCGAATACAACTCAGATACAATTATCGTTTCGTCTTACCATTCAACATTCTGTTCGATTCAGTCGCTAGTATGTGTAACGGAAGTATCGTCACCTGGTAAGTATCACTATATATACAGTATTGCGATATAATCGGATACCACCCAGATACATTGATTGTTCAGTCTATCCATTCAACTTTCTTTTTGTTTCGGTCGCTCGTATGTAAAACGGGAATACCGTCTCCTAGTGTGTATAACTATATACACAGCATAACATCATAATCGAATACAACCCATATACTATCCATTCAACCTTCTGTTCAATTCAGTTGCTCGTATGTATAACGGAAGAACAGTTACCTGGTGAGTATAACTATATGAACATAATCGAATACAACCCAGATACGATGATTGTTCAATCTATACTGAATTCAACCTTCTGCTCGATTCGGTCGCTTGTATGTAAAACGGAAAAACAGTTACCTGGTGAGTATTGCTATATAAACATCATCACGATATCATCGAATACAACTCAGATACAATTATCGTTTCGTCTAACCATTTAACCTTCTGTTCGATTCAGTCGCTAGTATGTGTAACGGAAGTACCGTCACCTGGTGAGTATCACTATATATATAGTATTGCGATATAAACGGATACCACCCAGATACATTGATTGTTCAGTCTATCCATTCAACTTTCTGTTCGTTTCGGTCGCTCGTATGTGAAACGGGAATACCGTCACCTTATGTGTATAACTATATATACAGCATAACATCATAATCGAATACAACCCAGATACTATACATTCAACCTTCTGTTCGATTCGGTTGCTCGTATGTATAACGAAAGAACAGTAACCTGGTGAGTATTTGTATATGAACGTCATCACGATATAATCGAATACAACTTAGTTACAATTATCGTTCCGTCTAACCATCCAACCTTATGTTCGATTCAGACGCTCGTATGTGTAACGAAGAACCGTTACATGGTAGGTGTAGTTAAATATACAACATAACGATATAATCGGAGACAACCCAGATACAATGATTGTTCAATCTATCCATTCAACCTTATGTTCGATTCGGTTGCTAGTATGTATAACGAAAGAACAGTTACCTGGTAAGACATAATATATAATAATCATCACGATATAATCGAATACAACCCCAGATTCGATCATTGTTTAGTCTATCCATTCAACCTTCAGTTCAATTCAGTCGCTCGTATGTATAACGGAAGAACAGTTACCTGGTGAGTATAACTATATAAACATAATCGAATACAACTCAGATACGATGATTGTTCAATCTATCCATTCAACCTTATGTTCGATTCGGTTGCTCGTATGTATATCGGAAGAACAGGTACCTGGTGAGTATATCTATATAAACATAATCGAATACAACTCAGATACGATGATTGTTCAATCTATCCATTCAACCTTCTGCTCGATTCGGTCGCTTGTATGTAAAACGGAAGGACAGTTACCTGGTGAGTATTGCTATATAAACATCATCACGATATCATCGAATACAACTCAGATACAATTATCGTTTCGTCTAACCATTTAACCTTCTTCTCGATTCAGTCGCTAGTATGTGTAACGGAAGTACCGTCACCTGGTAAGTATCACTATATATACAGTATTGCGATATAATCGGATACCACCCAGATACATTGATTGTTCAGTCTATCCATTCAACTTTCTGTTCGTTTCGGTCGCTCGTATGTGAAACGGGAATACCGTCACCTTATGTGTATAACTATATACACAGCATAACATCATAATCGAATACAACCCATATACTATCCATTCAACCTTCTGTTCAATTCAGTCGCTCGTATGTATAACGGAAGAACAGTTACCTGGTGAGTATAACTATATAAACATAATCGAATACAACCCAGATACGATGATTGTTCAATCTATACTGAATTCAACCTTCTGCTCGATTCGGTCGCTTGTATGTAAAACGGAAGAACAGTTACCTGGTGAGTATTGCTATATAAACATCATCACGAAATCATCGAATACAACTCAGATACAATTATCGTTTCGTCTTACCATTCAACATTCTGTTCGATTCAGTCGCTAGTATGTGTAACGGAAGTATCGTCACCTGGTAAGTATCACTATATATACAGTATTGCGATATAATCGGATACCACCCAGATACATTGATTGTTCAGTCTATGTTTGGGCCAAATCTGCAAATTCCCAATATTAATGTTTTACTTCAAATCTGGCAACACTGCTCAGTATCCTAACTTGCGAGCTTGTAGCGAAGCCAGCGCCATGAAAAGAAAAGAAACAATTCTGAGACCTGATTTCAATCTGGGTAGAATTTAAGTAGTTTATAGAGACGGAGTGATTTTCCTGTTGAATCAATATTATAGTTCTTTTTTTTTTTTTAATCAACAATCAGTGTGTGAATTCAATACAATAATTATTCTCTATCAAATCGGTGATAGTGAGACTCAGATAATATCAACAATTTCACGGCAATCCTTATTTTACTTCCTTTACACCTAACCTTCCTTCAAAAAAACCTACATGTTGTGCCAACAAGATCTTCGGACGATTTGATACGAACATCTTTGGGTAAGTCATATCACATAATAATTATTATACTTTCTATTCAATTTCGAACATAATTTGGTCCTATTCGAGTCGGAAGTGATTTTGAGTTATTCAGAAGATGGTATCTACTGTTAAAAAGAGTTGAGTTTTTTATGATAATTCTGGTTCGAGTAAATAAAAAGATTTCATTTTATTACTTTTTCTAACGACTGAAAACAAGAATTTGAATCGGTCAAATTTTTGTTCAGTGTTGTCATTGTTGCAGCTGATTGTTGGTTAGTTGTCATTTAATAAATATTAGATAACAAGTTATAAAATATTCGCAACTACGCGGGCATTGTTGCACTTGCAATAATTGGGTATTTTCGGATAATAATTTTGAATATCTTCGATTTGGATACTTGAAAACCTAATTTTTGAAGTTTCGTTTTAATATTTTCCTTCCATGTAAAATTCCATTTGATAGAAAAGTAACTTATTCAGTGATAATGGGTGGTTCGAGAGCTGTTACAACAGTTGAACGAAATTTGAGAATTTTGACGGCAAAAAAGGAATCTTTATTTGGTATTTTGCAGACGTTGTTAGATTTGTCAAAAAATCTTAAAGACGACACCTCACGAAATAAATTCCATACATTGCATGGCTCAGTAGATAAAACTCGCGAAGAATTGCAAAGAGTGATAGATGAAATTGCAGTAGCAAGTTTTGAGATAGATGAAGATTATAAACCAAATTTTGCAGTACTTCAAACAATTGATGAAATGTGTTGTCATATTCAGGCGGCGGCAACCAAATTAAAATCGGATAATGCTAATACTATACCCAATTCCAATACTTCAAATACAATACCGAATTTGCAGGGTGGAGTTACTCGGAGCTTGCCTAGCTTACCGAAAATCGAATTGCCAGAGTTTTCGGGAGATATCAGGGAGTGGGAAACGTTTCATTCGGTTTTCAATAGTTTGATACATGAAAATGTTAACCTCACGGATATGGATAAAGTGCATTATTTAGTAGGTCGTCTTAAAGGTGCAGCTTTGACAGTATGTTCGGGTTTAGCTCCCACGGGAGATAATTACGATATCATTTGGAAATCACTGTTGGATAAATATCAGGATGAAAGGGCCCTGGCTAACAGTTATTTTAATCAAATAATGGAATTCAGACCAATTTATAATGAATCATCGAAAGGTCTCAATTCATTTTTAGATAGATTTGATTCGGCGGTCAAGGCTTTGAAAAAACTAAATATAAAGGATTTGGCTGATTACATGATAGCATTTCATGCTCTGTCTAAATTGGATTCTGATACTGTAAAAGCTTTTGAAACGTCGAGAAAACACTCCGAAATTCCGACTTATGATGAAGTTAGTAAATTTGTGAGAGAGCGAAGTAAAATACTGAATTTGAATAGACCTACAGGCAATAGTAAGTCCGAGAGTAAATCTAACTACAATAATGATTCAAATAAATGGCGGACTCCTAAGTCCTTCGTAGTTAATCACAAGTCCATCGAAACTCCTGGAAAATCTAATTCTTGTCAATATTGCCAAACAGGGTGGCATTATTTGGGTCGCTGTGAGAAATTCAAAAGATTGATTCCCTCTAAGCGATATGAGGTAGTTAGAGATAACAATTGGTGTTTCAACTGTCTGTCTCCAAAACATGGCGTACGTTCTTGTCCATCTGAGCGGTCATGTACTGAGTGTGCAAAAAGACATCATTTTTTACTGCATACTGGGAGATCAAATGTGATGACGCTCATTGATCAGACAGTTTCAGGAAAAGAAATGAATAATACTTCTGCGGTTACCACGGAATCGGCTGGAAACGAGCAAGTCATATTGAATTCTACTATTAGACATAATCGAAAAAATGATAATCTGATATTATTATCTACGGCGGTTGTTAATGTTATTAATAGTCCAGTCAAAGCGAACACAGCTAGATTTTTGTTGGACACCGGTAGTCAAACACATTTGATCACGGAAAATTGTTGTAAACGGTTAGGAATAAAAATATCGAAAATGTATTCCTCGGTTCAGGGACTTGGTAAAAAATCTCAGGTAGTTAGAGGTACGGCACGGTTAATGATAGCTTCTCGGCATTATACTACTGAGCAATATGAGTTGCAGTCACTGGTAGTGGAAACAATTTCGGAAAAATTACCTCGAGTTAAAGTTGAACCTAGTAGTAACTTTTCTGATTTTAGAGGAGTAGAATGGGCAGATGATAAATATTTTGAGCCAGGAGAAATAGATGGAATCATCGGCGCGGAATTATTTCTTTCAATTTTAGGAAATAATCAAATCCTAGGTAAAGATGGTACGCCACTGGCGGTGCAAACGACATTAGGTTACGTGGTGATGGGAAAAATGTCTACTGAAAATTTGGATGCGGATCCATATGTAGGTTTAACCTTGACTAATGAATTAGCTCTTGAACAATTGTTAAATAAGTTTTGGGAAATTGAACAAGTGCCAAAGCGTGCACTTTCGTGTCCAGAAGAATCGGAATGTGAAGCCATATTCACGAATACTGTAAAACGGGATAAATACGGGCGGTTTACGGTTGCATTACCATTCAAGGGTTCGCCAAAAAACTTAGGAGAATCCAAACGAGCGGCTCTTAGTAGATTAATGTCTTTAGAGAAAAAATTGGCTAAAATTTCGGATTTACGCAACGCCTATAATGATATTATGAAAGATTTCATCGAACAAAAACATATGAAATTACGATCAGATGAAAATTCAGATGGGCCTTCCTATTACATACCACATCATGCTGTATTCAAATTGGAAAGTGTAAGTACCCCGGTTCGCGTGGTCTTAGACGCTAGTGCACTTACAGATAGCGGGGTTTCTTTGAATGATTTATTGTACGGGGGTCCGAAGTTGCAAACAAATATTTTTACTCTACTAATAAATTTTAGATTATTCCAAATAGCGTTAACATCAGATATTCGTCAAATGTATAGACAGATTAATGTAATTGAGGAACATCATCGATTTCAACGTGTTTTATGGCGATTCAACACTGATGATGAAGTTAAAACCTATGAAATGGGGGTTGTAGCGTTTGGAGTAAGATCTTCACCATATTTAGCTCTGCGAACAATAAAGCAACTTATTCGTGAAAACGGTTTCGAATTTGCTCTAGCAGCTAAAACGATTTCGCGAGATCTTTATATGGATGATTTAGTAACGAGTATACATTCGGAAGTAGATGCTTGGCAATTATATCAAGAATCGATAGCTTTTTTTCTGAAGGGACAATTTGATCTCACCAAATGGTCCACCAATTCGAAGAGTTTGCTGGACAAAATACCTACAGAAAAGCGGTTATCTAAAACAGTTGTATTTAAGTCGGATACAAAAATTCTCGGTATGCAATGGAATCCAGAAACGGATATTTTGAGTTTCAATTTACCAATTCCTGAAAATAGATGCACAAAAAGAATTATATTATCATCAGTAGCTCGGTGTTACGATCCTATTGGCTTAATAGCACCTTTTGTTTTATATTTAAAACTTTTAGTCAAGGAATTATGGCAATTGAACATTGGTTGGGACGAAGAACCACCATCAAATATATCGGATATTTGGTATAAATTGAGAAATGAGTGGTCATGTATTACGGATCTTGAAATTCCCCGTTTTGTTGAGGCGGTCCCTGAAAACCCAGTAATGCTTTTAGCATTTGCCGACGCTAGTAAAGATGGTTATGGTGCTGTGATATATCTACGGACTAGAACAAAAGTTGGTGAGATGGCTATTAGTATGGTTTGCGCAAAATCTAAGGTAGCTCCTTCTAAAATTGTTTCCATACCTAGGTTAGAGTTATGTGCGGCAGTTCTTCTGACAAATTTATTAAAATATGTTTCAGAGGTTTATAGTGGCAGAGTAACTATATCAAAAATGATAGCATTTTCGGACTCGACGACGGTTATTCAATGGTTGAATTCGGCACATGTTAAGGATGTTTTTGTATCACATAGAATTGCACATATCAGAGAAACTTTACCCAATTTACAGTGGCGGCACATTGAAGGAATAACTAATCCAGCTGACTGTCTATCGAGGGGTTTGACCCCTTCCCAGTTAGTAGGGCATGTTTTATGGGCATCGGGGCCCACTTGGATACAAACTGCGGAAGAGAAATGGCCAGTTACCATAGTTGAATCTATCGGTGAACCATCTTGTGACCATTCAGCTTTCGTTGCAATTTCGGATAATCCTTCCATTAAAGAAGATCACCCCTTGTATGAACTCATCAAGCGACGATCTTCCTGGATCTTTATTTTGCATACTACGGTTCGAGTACTTCAGTTTTCGAAAATTGTGCCAAAATCAGATATTATTTCATCAAATGACTTGAGGAAAGCGGAGTTAATTCTGATCAAAATTATACAAAATAAACATTTCTCTCACGATATAAAGTGTATCGAGATGAATGATCATTGTTCTTCTAGATTACGTAAACTACGGCCGTTCGTTCAGGACGGATTGCTGAGGGTGGGGGGTAGATTATCTAGAGCGTTACTAAATGATGATCAACAACATCCATTTATTTTACCGTCGAAGGATCCGTTAATCGATAGACTAATAGATTTTTATCATAATAAGAATTTGCACGCAGGGCCACATTTATTAGAAGCAATCCTCCGGCAAAGGTATTGGATACTGGCTGGGCGAAACTCTATTCGGCGTAGAGTGCACGCATGTAATCGCTGTTTTAGACTGAAGCCGAAAGAATTAAATTCTATAATGGCAGATTTACCATCTCCTAGGGTTCAACAAGCGAAGGTATTCCTACATACCGGTGTAGATTATTTTGGTCCTATCAACATCACTCTTGGGAGGAAAAGAGGATCACAAGTGCACAAAGCTTATGTATGTTTATTCGTGTGCATGTGTGTTAAAGCTGTTCATTTGGAACTCGTGAGTTCCTTATCCACCGATCATTTTTTACAGGCATTTAAAAGATTTTTGTCTCGGCGGGGTCCCTGTAAGTTTCTTTATTCTGATCGTGGCAGTAATTTCGTAGGGGCAAAACGAATTTTGACCGATGTTAATTCACTTGTGAGTTCGGAAGATTTTCAGAGAACTTTGATAACAGAGATGGCCTTGGATGGTATCGAATGGAAATTTAATGTAGCAAATGCCCCACATCATGGTGGACTTTGGGAAAGTAACGTTAAATCTGCTAAAACTCATATTTATCGTGTTATTGGTGATCAATTGTTAACCTACGAGGAATTTTCTACCTTATTAGCTCAAGTAGAAGCATTATTGAATTCTCGACCTTTATGTCGTTTGTCAGCAGACCCTTCGGCACCGGAGGCATTAACTCCAGCCCATTTTCTAACTCTCACCCCATTATCGAGTTTACCTGCTGAAGATGTAACTCATATTCAATTGAATCGATTGGATAGATTTCAGTTGATTGATAACATGGTACAAGGGTTCTGGAAGCGCTGGCACTTGAAGTATCTGTCCACCTTGCAAATACGTGAAAAATGGAATGTAAACTGTCCGAATATAGAAGTCGGGACGGTGGTTGTTTTGAAAATGGGTCATGCACCACCCCTGCATTGGCCTTTAGCGGTAATTACTGCAGTACATCCTGGGAAAGATGGTGTCATCAGAACCGTTACATTAAAAACTGGTAAAAGTTCGTTTATGAGACCAATCGTGAAGGTTTGTCCCTTGCCTACACAATAAAATGGACTTTTCACATATATTATCTAGGGAATTGGGTATGTTTGTTTTTTTATTATTTTTTCCTTCACAAATTTATTTTAGTTGATCTGCTTAATCAGTGGATAGTTATTATTAATAAATAGTTTTGTTTCAACAATTCAAACTGAAAATCGGGTTTCAGGGTGGGGGGAATGTTTGGGCCAAATCTGCAAATTCCCAATATTAATGTTTTACTTTAAATCTGGCAACACTGCTCAGTATCCTAACTTGCGAGCTTGTAGCGAAGCCAGCGCCATGAAAAGAAAAGAAACAATTCTGAGACCTGATTTCAATCTGGGTAGAATTTAAGTAGTTTATAGAGACGGAGTGATTTTCCTGTTGAATCAATATTATAGTTCTTTTTTTTTTTTTAATCAACAATCAGTGTGTGAATTCAATACAATAATTATTCTCTATCAAATCGGTGATAGTGAGACTCAGATAATATCAACAATTTCACGGCAATCCTTATTTTACTTCCTTTACACCTAACCTTCCTTCAAAAAAACCTACATGTTGTGCCAACAAGATCTTCGGACGATTTGATACGAACATCTTTGGGTAAGTCATATCACATAATAATTATTATACTTTCTATTCAATTTCGAACAGTCTATCCATTCAACTTTCTTTTTGTTTCGGTCGCTCGTATGTAAAACGGGAATACCGTCTCCTAGTGTGTATAACTATATACACAGCATAACATCATAATCGAATACAACCCATATACTATCCATTCAACCTTCTGTTCAATTCAGTCGCTCGTATGTATAACGGAAGAACAGTTACCTGGTGAGTATAACTATATAAACATAATCGAATACAACCCAGATACGATGATTGTTCAATCTATACTGAATTCAACCATCTGCTCGATTCGGTCGCTTGTATGTAAAACGGAAAAACAGTTACCTGGTGAGTATTGCTATATAAACATCATCACGATATCATCGAATACAACTCAGATAAAATTATCGTTTCGTCTAACCATTTGACCTTCTGTTCGATTCAGTCGCTTGTATGTGTAACGGAAGTACCGTCACCTGGTAAGTATCACTATATATATAGTACTGCGATATAAACGGATACCACCCAGATACATTGATTGTTCAGTCTATCCATTCAACTTTCTGTTCGTTTTGGTCGCTCGTATGTGAAACGGGAATACCGTCACCTTATGTGTATAACTATATATACAGCATAACATCATAATCGAATACAACCCAGATACTATCCATTCAACCTTCTGTTCGATTCGGTTGCTCGTATGTATAACGAAAGAACAGTAACCTGGTGAGTATTTCTATATGAACGTCATCACGATATAATCGAATACAACTTAGTTACAATTATCGTTCCGTCTAACCATCCAACCTTATGTTCGATTCAGACGCTCGTATGTGTAACGAAAGAACCGTTACATGGTAGGTGTAGTTAAATATACAACATAACGATATAATCGGAGACAACCCAGATACAATGATTGTTCAATCTATCCATTCAACCTTATGTTCGATTCGGTTGCTAGTATGTATAACGAAAGAACAGTTACCTGGTAAGACATAATATATAATAATCATCACGAAATAATCGAATACAACCCAGATACGATGATTGTTCAGTCTATCCATTCAACCTTCTGTTCAGTTCAGTCGCTCTTATGTATAACTGGAGAACAGTTACCTGGTGAGTATAACTATATGAACATCATCACGTGTAACGAAGTTACTATTATTTTGTATATGAGACATACGGTATAGTATCGGTTTGAAAAGTAATTCGGTTTTGAGTTCATGTTTTCTTCTTGTTAATATCATGGTCAGCCAAATAGTGATGATATGGTCGTATGCAAGTGTTTATTTCGATAACCGGAAATAATGCGGAACGCACTGTATATGAGAGTTCTGGTCGACACATCGCTGCGATACACAGAGCGTGTCCGCGCACACGTTTTGTGCATGCGCGCCCCACTCTTTGAGAAGAGTGGTGGAACCGAGAATCGAGGTAGTCGAGAACAGCAGACTGAAAATTCAGTAGCTGCACAGCGAGGGACCAGCCAACCAGCAGGACCAGGAGGACCGGCAGAACCAGCAGACCAGCCAAGCAGAGGAGAGAGGAGAGGAAGTAGGACCGACCGTCAGCGATGCGGGCCGAGCCGTACGACCGGCAGCTACGCTGGGAAGCCGACCGACCGTAGAGGAGCAGAGGACGAGGGTGTAGGATAGTGTGATGAGGGTTTATTAATATATTTTTCAGGATTGTTCACGTTGATACTTAGCGTGAATAGTTGGTAAGAACCGTGAGAGCAAGTTATTGGTAGGCAATGCTCTCTGCATAATTTATTGCACTTGCTTTTGAGTCATTTAGTTCGAACCGAGATGATTACCGCGTAGCAACCGTATGTCTCAGAGAGGGTACTGATCTAGCGACTCGGAGAATAAGTACAGTCTAAATAGGGTATATATTATATATTTAATAAATTAGTTTGTTGTATATATTGTTTTATTTCTAAGTAGAGATTAGTTAAAGGCACTAGAGCAACGAAAACACCAGGGTAGCACCAACCGTCGTACACCTGTCACTTTGACAGTTCACTTTAGAGACCCCTGGAATTAACTTTCTCCACTGATAGTTGCCCGGTGCAAGTGGACCTACCACTATAAGATAGGTGGCGCCCGAGATTGTATATAGAAACCCCCGAGCTAAAGCGCCAAATTACGTCTTGTAAGCAAATAGCCTTACAAATTTGGCGCCCGAGCAGGGACCGTAAGTTACTTGTAAATATTTTGTAAATAATTCGATACCTGTCAAAAGTGACAGCTGGTTTAAGTTTTGTTGATATAGGCGAGTGACCCCTCTCTAAGTAGGTTTTGGAGGTTGGGGAATTCATTGCGCGTGTTCTCGAGTTGCTGCGATCACCCCTCTCTGAGTTTTGAGGTAATCCGTAGTATTTCGATAGCAGAAACCGTTTGGAAGTCGTTTAAGTGGCCGGCCACATCATTCTCCGTGTTTGAATTGAGATCTGTCATTTTGACAGCATCAGGTAAATTTGAGGATAGGGCCGTGTCGTATATCGTTTTCGAAGTTTCCGGGGTCAGGAAATCCGTTCAACAGACTCCCGAATCTCTCTGAGCACTCTGTTTTGGATTAGGTTGAAAGCACGCGACCGAAACGCTTGAAATACGTTCCCAGGATACCGCCTGAACCGATTTTCACTGAAATTGCATACCTGTCAAAATTTGACAGGTCCGTTGAAATATCGAGTGATAACTCGTGTAGCAGATTTGTGAGGTCAAGGAATCCGTTCCGATCAATTCCGAGACGAAACGACCCCCCCGCTCACTAGATATCCGAGCTAAACCGAGTTGAACCGAATATTTCCGGAATTTTCTAACAACGCTGGGCCGAGTTCATTGAGGAATATCGAGGAGTCTAGTTCGAGACATCGAAGAAGCCAGACGTGCTGATTTACCGAAATCGAGAGCTCTGAAAATGGTGAACGATGAATTTCCGAAAACCCAAGACCCTACCGATGGGCAGAATTCACCGTCAAAGTCGAAAGATCCGGTGGACGTACGAGTAAGCTGGGTGTACCAGCTGAAAAAAGCGGACATAGACGTGGAATTGTCCAAGTTTGGGCTAGATGTATCTGGTACAGTCGAGGATAAGAGAAAACGGCTGATACGTTTTCTCAGAGAAGGACGAGTGGTAACCGCACCATCCACACCGGTACCAGGACATATTCCTCCGACTACAGGGTGGACATTTCCAAACACTGTACCTCCAGTGAATGTGACTGCACCCGGAACCGTACCGCCTGCAACGAACACGTCTACTACTCAACCGACCGTCCCGATGACGACCACCCCGATAATGACCGCCCCAATGATGACGACCCAGGAACCATTGCGAACACGGGACTGGAAACTCTCGTTTGACGGAGTAGGAGACCCCGTGGCGTTCCTAGAAAGGCTTGACGAGATCCGAATATCTCTGAACATACCCGCCTATAGACTGATAGCCGTTTTACCAGATCTGTTTGAAGGAGAAGCGGCTCTCTGGTTCAGAAATAACCGATCGGCATGTGCTACGTGGGATGCATTCGTCGAGCTCTTCCGAATCTTATACTTCCCTGCCAACTACCAGGTTGACCTAGAGGTAGCGATTGGCAGACGGCTCCAGAGGCCAAATGAGCCTGTACAAGCATATGTAACCGATATGCAGACGCTTGTACGAAGGCATGGCAATATGACACCAGATCAGGAGCTTATGTGGCTGTACCGAAACCTGTTGCCCGAATACCGACAGCATATCAAGAGGAGTGACTTTGCCGATATTGTCACCTTCTTTCGTGCTGTGAAGGAGTTCGAGCTCCTTCGTGAAGAACTGCAAGAAAGGTACCAGATCTACGGACGGACAGCAGGACAGCAAGAAGTGTCGACTGCGCCTCCGTTAGCTCTTCCGTTAGCCCATCCGTTAGCCCCGCCGTCGGCCCCACCGTTGGCCCCACCGATATCAAGACCTGCCAGTACACGACCATCATCTCCTGCAGGAACCGAATCGAGAACACCTGTTCAGCTGCCGAGGATATCTCCACAATCCGTATGTTGGAGATGTGGACAGACAGGACATCTAAGGAACCAGTGCCGATCTGCCCCAAAGCTGTTCTGCTCTCGATGTGGCAGAGAAGGAGTGATGTCACGTGACTGCCCCTGTCCTAGGTCGGAAAACTAGGAAGGCATCGCCCTGCACCGAGACCCGTGCAGTGCCTTTCCACCAATGTCTCGGAAACGATCCGTAACATCCGACCTGAGGATGTCCGTCCATTCGTTTCAGTGCAGACCCTAGGTGGCCGTTTTGAGGCACTGTTAGATACGGGAGCATCCAAGACGTACCTGGGAGATAGCGTGGCTAAAAGATGTCAGGAAATGGGAGTCCTGAAGGAAACGACGTCTTCTTCCATGGCCAGAATGGCCAACGGGCTGCCCGCCAGAGTTTTCAACGTATATCACTTGGATTTAGTGATTGGAAACACAACTATACCCGCCATAGTTGGACATCTTCCTGGCCTGTCATCTGACTTCGTCATAGGAATGGATATTCTGGGACCGCAGAAATTCCAACTAGACCTTTCAGATGGAGGAATACGAATGGATGGAAAACCGATTACCGACCGAACACCAGAACCGATGGACCCGATTAACACCGTGGACCGTACCGAGAAACTTGTGTTGACACCAACCGAAGAAAGGAGACTTGAGGCATTCCTGGACCACGAATTAGCTCAATTTGAGAGCATCAAGGGAGTAACGCCGATTCTCAAGCATGAGATCCGTTTGATCAACCCGGAACCGATCAAACAGCGTTACCGCCCCCAGAATCCTAGGATGCGAGGAGTCATCCACACCGATGTCAACAAGATGCTGGAAGAAAGCATGATGGAACCGTCTAACAGCCCGTGGAGTTCACCATTGATGACACCCACAAAGCACAAGAGGATCGTCAATGTCGGCAGTGGTCGTATCCGAATAACCCCTGACTTGTGTTGGCGTTGTGGTCAGACAGGACATCATAGGAATACTTGCACCCTGACACCGGAACTGTTCTGTTCCCGCTGTGGTTTGATGGTAGATACGATCATTGTTTAGTCTATCCATTCAACCTTCAGTTAAATTCAGTCGCTCGTATGTATAACGGAAGAACAGTTACCTGGTGAGTATAACTATATAAACATAATCGAATACAACTCAGATACGATGATTGTTCAATCTATCCATTCAACCTTATGTTCGATTCGGTTGCTCGTATGTATATCGGAAGAACAGGTACCTGGTGAGTATATCTATATAAACATAATCGAATACAACTCAGATACGATGATTGTTCAATCTATCCATTTAACCTTCTGCTCGATTCGGTCGCTTGTATGTAAAACGGAAGGACAGTTACCTGGTGAGTATTGCTATATAAACATCATCACGATATCATCGAATACAACTCAGATACAATTATCGTTTCTTCTAACCATTTAACCTTCTGTTCGATTCAGTCGCTAGTATGTGTAACGGAAGTACCGTCACCTGGTAAGTATCACTATATATACAGTATTGCGATATAATCGGATACCACCCAGATACATTGATTGCTCAGTCTATCCATTCAACTTTCTGTTCGTTTCGGTCGCTCGTATGTGAAACGGGAATACCGTCACCTTATGTGTATAACTATATACACAGCATAACATCATAATCGAATACAACCCAGATACTATCCATTCAAACTTCTGTTCGATTCGGTTGCTCGTATGTATAACGAAAGAACAGTAACCTGGTGAGTATTTCTATATAAACGTCATCACGATATAATCGAATACAACTTAGTTACAATTATCGTTCCGTCTAACCATCCAACCTTATGTTCGATTCAGACGCTCGTATGTGTAAAGAAAGAACCGTTACATGGTAGGTGTAGTTGAATATACAACATAACGATATAATCGGAGACAACCCAGATACAATGATTGTTCAATCTATCCATTCAACCTTATGTTCGATTCGGTCGCTTGTATGTAAAACGGAAGGACAGTTACCTGGTGAGTATTGCTATATAAACATCATCACGATATCATCGAATACAACTCAGATACAATTATCGTTTCGTCTAACCATTCAACATTCTGTTCGATTCAGTCGCTAGTATGTGTAACGGAAGTATCGTCACCTGGTAAGTATCACTATATATACGGTATTGCGATATAATCGGATACCACCCAGATACATTGATTGTTCAGTCTATCCATTCAACTTTCTTTTCGTTTCGGTCGCTCGTATGTAAAACGAGAATACCGTCTCCTAGTGTGTATAACTATATACACAGCATAACATCATAATCGAATACAACCCATATACTATCCATTCAACCTTCTGTTCAATTCAGTAGCTCGTATGTATAACGGAAGAACAGTTACCTGGTGAGTATAACTATATAAACATAATCGAATACAACCCAGATACGATGATTGTTCAATCTATACTGAATTCAACCTTCTGCTCGATTCGGTCGCTTGTATGTAAAACGGAAGAACAGTTACCTGGTGAGTATTGCTATATAAACATCATCACGATATCATCGAATACAACTCAGATACAATTATCGTTTCGTCTTACCATTCAACATTCTGTTCGATTCAGTCGCTAGTATGTGTAACGGAAGTATCGTCACCTGGTAAGTATCACTATATATACAGTATTGCGATATAATCGGATACCACCCAGATACATTGATTGTTCAGTCTATCCATTCAACTTTCTTTTTGTTTCGGTCGCTCGTATGAAAAACGGGAATACCGTCCCCTAGTGTGTATAACTATATACACAGCATAACATCATAATCGAATACAACCCATATACTATCCATTCAACCTTCTGTTCAATTCAGTCGCTCGTATGTATAACGGAAGAACAGTGACCTGGTGAGTATAACTATATAAACATAATCGAATACAACCCAGATACGATGATTGTTCAATCTATACTGAATTCAACCTTCTGCTCGATTCGGTCGCTTGTATGTAAAACGGAAAAACAGTTACCTGGTGAGTATTGCTATATAAACATCACGATATCATCGAATACAACTCAGATACAATTATCGTTTCGTCTAACCATTTAACCTTCTGTTCGATTCAGTCGCTAGTATGTGTAACGGAATTACCGTCACCTGGTGAGTATCACTATATATATAGTATTGCGATATAAACGGATACCACCCAGATACATTGATTGTTCAGTCTATCCATTCAACTTTCTGTTCGTTTCGGTCGCTCGTATGTGAAACGGAAATACCGTCACCTTATGTGTATAACAATATATACAGCATAACATCATAATCGAATACAACCCAGATACTATCCATTCAACCTTCTGTTCGATTCGGTTGCTCGTATGTATAACGAAAGAACAGTAACCTGGTGAGTATTTCTATATGAACGTCATCACGATATAATCGAATACAACTTAGTTAAAATTATCGTTCCGTCTAACCATCCAACCTTATGTTCGATTCAGACGCTCGTTTGTGTAACGAAAGAACCGTTACATGGTAGGTGTAGTTAAATATACAACATAACGATATAATCGGAGACAACCCAGATACAATGATTGTTCAATCTATCCATTCAACCTTATGTTCGATTCGGTTGCTAGTATGTATAACGAAAGAACAGTTACCTGGTAAGACATAATATATAATAATCATCACGAAATAATCGAATACAACCCAGATACGATGATTGTTCAGTCTATCCATTCAACCTTCTGTTCAGTTCAGTCGCTCTTATGTATAACTGGAGAACAGTTTCCTGGTGGGTATAACTATATGAACATCATCACGATATAATCGAATACAACCCCAGTTACGATCATTGTATAGTCTATCCATTCAACCTTCAGTTCAATTCAGTCGCTCGTATGTATAACGGAAGAACAGTTACCTGGTGAGTATAACTATATAAACATAATCGAATACAACTCAGATTAGATGATTGTTCAATCTATCCATTCAACCTTATGTTCGATTCGGTTGCTCGTATGTATATCGGAAGAACAGGTACCTGGTGAGTATATCTATATAAACATAATCGAATACAACTCAGATACGATGATTGTTCAATCTATCCATTTAACCTTCTGCTCGATTCGGTCGCTTGTATGTAAAACGGAAGGACAGTTACCTGGTGAGTATTGCTATATAAACATCATCACGATATCATCGAATACAACTCAGATACAATTATCGTTTCGTCTAACCATTTAACCTTCTGTTCGATTCAGTCGCTAGTATGTGTAACGGAAGTACCGTCACCTGGTAAGTATCACTATATATACAGTATTGCGATATAATCGGATACCACCCAGATACATTGATTGTTCAGTCTATCCATTCAACTTTCTTTTCGTTTCGGTCGCTCGTATGTGAAACGGGAATACCGTCACCTTATGTGTATAACTATATACACAGCAAAATATCATAATCGAATACAACCCAGATACTATCCATTCAACCTTCTGTTCGATTCGGTTGCTCGTATGTATAACGAAAGAACAGTAACCTGGTGAGTATTGCTATATAAACATCGTCACGATATCATCGAATACAACTCAGATACAATTATCGTTTCGTCTAACCATTCAACATTCTGTTCGATTCAGTAGCTAGTATGTGTAACGGAAGTATCGTCACCTGGTAAGTATCACTATATATACAGTATTGCGATATAATCGGATACCACCCAGATACATTGATTGTTCAGTCTATCCATTCAACTTTCTTTTTGTTTCGGTCGCTCGTATGTAAAACGGGAATACCGTCTCCTAGTGTGTATAACTATATACACAGCATAACATCATAATCGAATACAACCCATATACTATCCATTCAACCTTCTGTTCAATTCAGTCGCTCGTATGTATAACGGAAGAACAGTTACCTGGTGAGTATAACTATATAAACATAATCGAATACAACTCAGATTAGATGATTGTTCAATCTATCCATTCAACCTTATGTTCGATTCGGTTGCTCGTATGTATATCGGAAGAACAGGTACCTGGTGAGTATATCTATATAAACATAATCGAATACAACTCAGATACGATGATTGTTCAATCTATCCATTTAACCTTCTGCTCGATTCGGTCGCTTGTATGTAAAACGGAAGGACAGTTACCTGGTGAGTATTGCTATATAAACATCATCACGATATCATCGAATACAACTCAGATACAATTATCGTTTCGTCTAACCATTTAACCTTCTGTTCGATTCAGTCGCTAGTATGTGTAACGGAAGTACCGTCACCTGGTAAGTATCACTATATATACAGTATTGCGATATAATCGGATACCACCCAGATACATTGATTGTTCAGTCTATCCATTCAACTTTCTTTTCGTTTCGGTCGCTCGTATGTGAAACGGGAATACCGTCACCTTATGTGTATAACTATATACACAGCAAAATATCATAATCGAATACAACCCAGATACTATCCATTCAACCTTCTGTTCGATTCGGTTGCTCGTATGTATAACGAAAGAACAGTAACCTGGTGAGTATTGCTATATAAACATCGTCACGATATCATCGAATACAACTCAGATACAATTATCGTTTCGTCTAACCATTCAACATTCTGTTCGATTCAGTAGCTAGTATGTGTAACGGAAGTATCGTCACCTGGTAAGTATCACTATATATACAGTATTGCGATATAATCGGATACCACCCAGATACATTGATTGTTCAGTCTATCCATTCAACTTTCTTTTTGTTTCGGTCGCTCGTATGTAAAACGGGAATACCGTCTCCTAGTGTGTATAACTATATACACAGCATAACATCATAATCGAATACAACCCATATACTATCCATTCAACCTTCTGTTCAATTCAGTCGCTCGTAGGTATAACGGAAGAACAGTTACCTGGTGAGTATAACTATATAAACATAATCGAATACAACCCAGATACGATGATTGTTCAATCTATACTGAATTCAACCTTCTGCTCGATTCGGTCGCTTGTATGTAAAACGGAAGAACAGTTACCTGGTGAGTATTGCTATATAAACATCATCACGATATCATCGAATACAACTCAGATACAATTATCGTTTCGTCTAACCATTTAACCTTCTGTTCGATTCAGACGCTAGTATGTGTAACGGAAGTACCGTCACCTGGTAAGTATCACTATATATACAGTATTGCGATATAATCGGATACCACCCAGATACATTGATTGTTCAGTCTATCCATTCAACTTTCTGTTCGTTTCGGTCGCTCGTATGTGAAACGAGAATACCGTCACCTTATGTGTATAACTATATACACAGCATAACATCATAATCGAATACAACCCAGATACTATCCATTCAACCTTCTGTTCGATTCGGTTGCTCGTATGTATAACGAAAGAACAGTAACCTGGTGAGTATTTCTATATGAACGTCATCACGATATAATCGAATACAACTTAGTTACAATTATCGTTCCGTCTAACCATCCAACCTAATGTTCGATTCAGACGCTCGTATGTGTAACGAAAGAACCGTTACATGGTAGGTGTAGTTAAATATACAACATAACGATATAATCGGAGACAACCCAGATACAATGATTGTTCAATCTATCCATTCAACCTTATGTTCGATTCGGTTGCTAGTATGTATAACGAAAGAACAGTTACCTGGTAAGACATAATATATAATAATCATCACGAAATAATCGAATACAACCCAGATACGATGATTGTTCAGTCTATCCATTCAACCTTCTGTTCAGTTCAGTCGCTCTTATGTATAACTGGAGAACAGTTACCTGGTGAGTATAACTATATGAACATCATCACGATATAATCGAATACACCCCAGATACGATCATTGTTTAGTCTATCCATTCAACCTTCAGTTCAATTCAGTCGCTCGTATGTATAACGGAAGAACAGTTACCTGGTGAGTATAACTATATAAACATAATCGAATACAACTCAGATACGATGATTGTTCAATCTATCCATTCAACCTTATGTTCGATTCGGATGCTCGTATGTATATCGGAAGAACAGGTACCTGGTGAGTATATCTATATAAACATAATCGAATACAACTCAGATACGATGATTGTTCAATCTATCCATTTAACCTTCTGCTTGATTCGGTCGCTTGTATGTAAAACGGAAGGACTGTTACCTGGTGGGTATTGCTATATAAACATCATCACGATATCATCGAATACAACTCAGATACAATTATCGTTTCGTCTAACCATTCAACATTCTGTTCGATTCAGTCGCTAGTATGTGTAACGAAAGTACCGTCACCTGGTAAGTATCACTATATATACAGTATTGCGATATAATCGGATACCACCCAGATACATTGATTGTTCAGTCTATCCATTCAACTTTCTGTTCGTTTCGGTCGCTCGTATGTGAAACGGGAATACCGTCACCTTATGTGTATAACTATATACACAGCATAACATCATAATCGAATACAACCCAGATACTATCCATTCAACCTTCTGTTCGATTCGGTTGCTCGTATGTATAACGAAAGAACAGTAACCTGGTGAGTATTTCTATATGAACGTCATCACGATATAATTGAATACAACTTAGTTACAATTATCGTTCCGTCTAACCATCCAACCTTATGTTCGATTCAGACGCTCGTATGTGTAACGAAAGAACCGTTACATGGTAGGTGTAGTTAAATATACAACATAAAGATATAATCGGAGACAACCCAGATACAATGATTGTTCAATCTATCCATTCAACCTTATGTTCGCTTCGGTTGCTAGTATGTATAACGAAAGAACAGTTACCTGGTTAGACATAATATATAATAATCATCACGAAATAATCGAATACAACCCAGACACGATCATTGTTTTGTCTATCCATTCAACCTTCAGTTCAATTCAGTCGCTCGTATGTATAACGGAAGAACAGTTACCTGGTGAGTATAACTATATAAACATAATCAAATACAACTCAGATACGATGATTGTTCAATCTATCTATTCAAACTTATGTTCGATTCGGTTGCTCGTATGTATATCGGAAGAACAGGTACCTGGTGAGTATATCTATATAAACATAATCGAATACAACTCAGATACGATGATTGTTCAATCTATCCATTTAACCTTCTGCTCGATTCGGTCGCTTGTATGTAAAACGGAAGGACAGTTACCTGGTGAGTATTGCTATATAAACATCATCACGTTATCATCGAATACAACTCAGATACAATTATCGTTTCGTCTAACCATTCAACATTCTGTTCGATTCAGTCGCTAGTATGTATAACGGAAGTATCGTCACCTGGTAAGTATCACTATATATACAGTATTGCGATATAATCGGATACCACCCAGATACATAGATTGTTCAGTCTATCCATTCAACTTTCTTTTCGTTTCGGTCGCTCGTATGTAAAACGGGAATACCGTCTCCTAGTGTGTATAACTATATACACAGCATAACATCATAATCGAATACAACCCATATACTATCCATTCAACCTTCTGTTCAATTCAGTCGCTCGTATGTATAACGGAAGAACAGTTACCTGGTGAGTATAACTATATAAACATAATCGAATACAACCCAGATACGATGATTGTTCAATCTATACGGAATTCAACCTTCTGCTCGATTCGGTCGCTTGTATGTAAAACGGAAGAACAGTTACCTGGTGAGTATTGCTATATAAACATCATCACGATATCATCGAATACAACTCAGATACAATTATCGTTTCGTCTAACCATTTAACCTTCTGTTCGATTCAGTCGCTAGTATGTGTAACGGAAGTTCCGTCACCTGGTTAGTATCACTATATATACAGTATTGCGATATAATCGGATACCACCCAGATACATTGATTGTTCAGTCTATCCATTCAACTTTCTGTTCGTTTCGGTCGCTCGTATGTGAAACGGGAATACCGTCACCTTATGTGTATAACTATATATACAGCATAACATATATAAACATAATCGAATACAACTCAGATACGATGATTGTTCAATCTATCCATTCAACCTTATGTTCGATTCGGTTGCTCGTATGTATATCGGAAGAACAGGTACCTGGTGAGTATATCTATATAAACATAATTGAATACAACTCAGATACGATGATTGTTCAATCTATCCATTTAACCTCCTGCTCGATTCGGTCGCTTGTATGTAAAACGGAAGGACAGTTACCTGGTGAGTATTGCTATATAAACATCATCACGATATCATCGAATACAACTCAGATACAATTATCGTTACGTCTAACCATTTAACCTTCTGTTCGATTCAGTCGCTAGTATGTGTAACGGAAGTACCGTCACCTGGTAAGTATCACTATATATACAGTATTGCGATATAATCGGATACCACCCAGATACATTGATTGTTCAGTCTATCCATTCATCTTTCTGTTCGTTTCGGTCGCTCGTATGTGAAACAAGAATACCGTCACCTTATGTGTATAACTATATATACAGCATAACATATATAAACATAATCGAATACAACTCAGATACGATGATTGTTCAATCTATCCATTCAACCTTATGTTCGATTCGGTTGCTCGTATGTATATCGGAAGAACAGGTACCTGGTGAGTATATCTATATAAACATAATCGAATACAACTCAGATACGATGATTGTTCAATCTATCCATTTAACCTTCTGCTCGATTCGGTCGCTTGTATGTAAAACGGAAGGACAGTTACCTGGTGAGTATTGCTATATAAACATCATCACGATATCATCGGATACAACTCAGATACAATTATCGTTACGTCTAACCATTTAACCTTCTGTTCGATTCAGTCGCTAGTATGTGTAACGGAAGTACCGTCACCTGGTAAGTATCACTATATATACAGTATTGCGATATAATCGGATACCACCCAGATACATTGATTGTTCAGTCTATCCATTCAACTTTCTGTTCGTTTCGGTCGCTCGTATGTGAAACGGGAATACCGTCACCTTATGTGTATAACTATATATACAGCATAACATAATCGAATACAACTCAGATACGATGATTGTTCAATCTATCCATTCAACCTTATGTTCGATTCGGTTGCTCGTATGTATATCGGAAGAACAGGTACCTGGTGAGTATATCTATATAAACATAATCGAATACAACTCAGATACGATGATTGTTCAATCTATCCATTTGACCTTCTGCTCGATTCGGTCGCTTGTATGTAAAACGGAAGGACAGATACCTGGTGAGTATTGCTATATAAACATCATCACGATATCATCGAATACAACTCAGATACAATTATCGTTTCGTCTAACCATTTAACCTTCTGTTCGATTCAGTCGCTAGTATGTGTAACGGAAGTACCGTCACCTGGTAAGTATCACTATATATACAGTATTGCGATATAATCGGATACCACCCAGATACATTGATTGTTCAGTCTATCCATTCAACTTTCTGTTCGTTTCGGTCGCTCGTATGTGAAACGGGAATACCGTCACCTTATGTGTATAACTATATACACAGAATAACATCATAATCGAATACAACCCATATACTATCCATTCAACCTTCTGTTCGATTCGGTTGCTCGTATGTATAACGAAAGAACAGTAACCTGGTGAGTATTTCTATATGACCGTCATCACGATATAATCGGATACAACTTAGTTACAATTATCGTTCCGTCTAACCATCAAACCTTATGTTCGATTCAGACGCTCGTATGTGTAACGAAAGAACCGTTACATGGTAGGTGTAGTTAAATATACAACATAACGATATAATCGGAGACAACCCAGATACAATGATTGTTCAATCTATCCATTCAACCTTATGTTCGATTCGGTTGCTAGTATGTATAACGAAAGAACAGTTACCTGGTAAGACATAATATATAATAATCATCACGAAATAATCGAATACAACCAAGATACGATGATTGTTCAGTCTATCCATTCAACCTTCTGTTCAGTTCAGTCGCTCTTATGTATAACTGGAGAACAGTTACCTGGTGAGTATAACTATATGAACATCATCACGATATAATCGAATACAACCCCAGATACGATCATTGTTTAGTCTATCCATTCAACCTTCAGTTCAATTCAGTCGCTCGTATGTATAACGGAAGAACAGTTACCTGGTGAGTATATCTATATAAACATAATCGAATACAACTCAGATACGATGATTGTTCAATCTATCCATTCAACCTTATGTTCGATTCGGTTGCTCGTATGTATAATGGAAGATTTGTTTCTTGGTTAGACAAAGGTTGGATGGTTAGACGGAACGATAAATGTAACTGAGTTGTATTCGATTATATCGTGGTGATGTTTATATAGTAATACTCACCAGGTGACTGTTCTTGCGTTATACATACGAGCGACCCAATCGAACAGAAGGTTGGATGGATAGACGGAATGATCATTGTATCTGAGTTGTATTCGATTATATCGTGATGACGTTCATTTAGAAATACTCACCAGGTGACTGTTCTTCCGTTTTACATATAAGCGACCGAATCGAACAGAAGGTTGAATGGATAGTATCTGAGTAGTATTCGATTATGATGTTATGCTGTGTATATAGTTATACACACTAGGTGACGGTATACCCGTTTTACATACGAGCGACCGAAACGAACAGAAAGTTGAATGGTTAGACGAAGTGATAATTGTATCTGAGTTGTATTCGATGATATAGTGATGATGTTTATATAGCAATATTCACCAGGTAACTATTCTTCCGTTTTACATAAAAGCGACCGAATCGAGCAGAAGGTTAAATGGATAGATTGAAAATTCATCGTATCTGGGTTGTATTCGATTAGGTTTATATAGTTATACTCACCAGGTACCTGTTCTTCCGTTATACATACGAGCGACTGAATTGAACAGAAGGTTGAATGGATGGACTAAACAATGATCGTATCTGAGGTTGTATTCGATTATATCGTGATGATGTTTATATAGTTATACTCAACAGGTAACTGTTCTCCAGTTATACATAAGAGCGACTGAATCGAGCAGAAGGTTGAATTCAGTATTGATTTAACAATAATCGTATCTGGGTTGTATTCGATTATGTTTATATAGTTATACTCACCAGGTTACTGTTCTTCCGTTATACATACGAGCAATCGAATCGAACAGAAGGTTGAATGGATAGTATCTGGGTTGTATTCGATTATGATGTCATGCTGTGTATATAGTTATACACATTAGGTGACGGTATTCCCGTTTCACATACGAGCGACCGAAACGAACAGAAAGTTGAATGGATAGACTGAACAATCAATGTATCTGGGTGGTATCCGATTATATCGCAATACTGTATATATAGTGATACTTACCAGGTGACGGTACTTCCGTTACACATACTAGCGACTGAATCGAACAGAAGGTTAAATGGTTAGACGAAACGATAATTGTATCTGAAATGTATTCGATGATATCGTGATGATGTTTATATAGCAATACTCACCAGGTAACTGTTCTTCCGTTTTACATACAAGCGACCGAATCGAGCAGAAGGTTAAATTTAGTATAGATTGAACAATCATCGTATCTGGATTGTATTCGATTATGTTTATATAGTTATACTCACCAGGTAACTGTTCTTCCGTTATACATACGAGCGACTGAATTGAACAGAAGGTTGAATGGATAGACTAAACAATAATCGTATCTGGGGTTGTATTCGATGATATCGTGATGATGTTTATATAGTTATACTCACCAGGTAACTGTTCTCTAGTTATACATAAGAGCGACTGAACTGAACAGAAGGTTGAATGGATAGACTGAATAATCATCGTATCTGGGTTGTATTCGATTATTTCGTGATGATTATTATATATTATGTCTAACCAGGTAACTGTTCTTCCGTTATACATACTAGCAACCGAATCGAACATAAGGTTGAATGGATAGATTGAAAAATCATTGTATCTGGGTTGTCTCCGATTATATCGTTATGCTGTATAATTAGATACACCTACCATGTAACGGTTCTTTCGTTACACTTACGAGCGTCTGAATCGAACAGAAGGTTGGATGGATAGACGGAATGATCATTGTATCTGAGTTGTATTCGATTATATCGTGATGAAGTTCATATAGAAATACTCACCAGGTTACTGTTCTTTCGTTATACATACGAGCAACCGAATCGAACAGAATGTTGAATAGATGGTATCTGGGATGTATTCGATTATGATGTTATGCTGTGTTTATATTTATACACTCTAGGTGACGGTATCCCCGTTTTACATACAAGCGACCGAAACGAAGAGAAAGTTGAATGGATAGACTAAACAATCAATGTATCTGGTTGGTATCCGATTATATCGCAGAACTGTATATATTACTTACCAGGTGACGGTACTTCCGTTACACATACTAGCGACTGAATCGAACAGAATGTTAAATGGTTAGACGAAACGATAATTGTATCTGAGTTGTATTCGATGATATCGTGATGATGTTTATATAGCAATACTCACCAGGTAACTGTTCTTCCGTTTCACATACAAGCGACCGAATCGAGCAGAAGGTTAAATTTAGTATCCGATTATATCGCAATACTGTATATATAGTGATACTTACCAGGTGGCGGTACTTCCATTACACATACTAGCGACTGAATCGAACAGAAGGTTAAATGGTTAGACGAAGCGATAATTGTATCTGAGTTGTATTCGATGATATCGTGATGATGTTTATATAGCAATATTCACCAGGTAACTGTTCTTCCGTTTTACATAAAAGCGACCGAATCGAGCAGAAGGTTAAATGTATAGATTGAAAATTCATCGTATCTGGGTTGTATTCGATTAGGTTTATATAGTTATACTCACCAGGTAACTGTTCTTCCGTTATACATACGAGCGACTGAATTGAAAAGAAGGTTGAATGGATAGACTAAACAATGATCGTATCTGAGGTTGTATTCGATTATATCGTGATGATGTTTATATAGTTATACTCAACAGGTAACTGTTCTCCAGTTATACATAAGAGCGACTAAACTGAACAGAAGGTTGAATGGATAGACTGAACAATCATCGTATCTGGGTTGTATTCGATTAGGTTTATATAGTTATACTCACCAGGTAACTGTTCTTCCGTTATACATAGGAGCGACTGAATTGAACAGAAGGTTGAATGGATAGACTAAACAATAATCGTATCTGGGGTTGTATTAGATTATATCTTGATGATGTTTATATAGTTATGCTCACCAGGAAACTGTTCTCCAGTTATACATAAGAGCGACTGAACTGAACAGAAGGTTGAATGGATAGACTGAACAATCATCGTATCTGGGTTGTATTTGATTATATCGTGATGATTATAATATAGTATGTCTAACCAGGTAACAGTTCTTTGTCACACATACGAGCAACTGAATCGAACATAAGGTTGGATGATTAGACGGAACAATAATTGTAACTGAGTTGTATTCGATTATATCGTGGTGATGTTTATATAGTAATACTCACCAGGTGACTGTTCTTGCGTTATACATACGAGCGACCCAATCGAACAGAAGTTTGGATGGATAGACGGAATGATCATTGTATCTGAGTTGTATTCGATTATATCGTGATGACGTTCATATAGAAATACTCACCAGGTTACTGTTTTTTCTTTATACATACGAGCAACCGAATCGAACAGAAGGTTGAATGGATCGTATATGGGTTGTATTCGATTATGATGTTATGCTGTGTATATAGTTATACACATTAGGTGACGGTATTCCCGTTTTACATACGAGCGACCGAAACGAACAGAAAGTTGAATGGATAGACTGAACAATCAATGTATCTGGGTGGTATCCGATTATATCGCAATTCTGTATATATAGTAATACTTACCAGGTGACGGTACTTCCGTTGCACATACTAGCGACTGAATCGAAATTAAGGTTAAATGGTGAGACGAAACGATAATTGTATCTGAGTTGTATTCGATGATATCATGATGATGTTTATATAGCAATACTCACCAGGTAACTGTTCTTCCGTTTTACATACAAGCGACCAAATCGAGCAGAAGGTTGAATTTAGTATGGATTGAACAATCATCGTATCTGGGTTGTATTCGATTATGTTTATATAGTTATATTCACCAGGTAACTGTTCTTCCGTTATACATACTAGCGACTGAATCGAACAGAATGTTGAATGGTTAGACGAAACGATAATTGTATCGGAGTCGTATTCGATGATATCGTGATGATATTTATATAGCAATACTCACCAGGTAACTGTCCTTCAGTTTCACATACAAGTGACCGAATCGAGCAGAAGGTTAAATGGATAGATTGAACAATCATCGTATCTGAGTTGTATTCGATTATGTTTATATAGTTATACTCACCAGGTACCTGTTCTTTCGTTATACATACGAGCAACCGAATCGAACATAAGGTTGAATGGATAGATTGAACAATCATCGTATCTGAGTTGTATTCGATTATGTTTATATAGTTATACTCACCAAGTAACTGTTCTTCCGTTATACATACGAGCGACTGAATTGAACAGAAGGTTGAATGGATAGACTAAACAATGATCGTATCTGGGGTTGTATTCGATTATTTCGTGATGATTATTATATATTATGTCTAACCAGGTAACTGTTCTTCCGTTATACATACGAGCAACCGAATCGAACATAAGGTTGAATGGATAGATAGAACAATCATTGTATCTGGGTTGTCTCCGATTATATCGTTTTGCTGTATATTTAGATACACCTAACATGTAACGGTTCTTTCGTTACACATACGAGCGTCTGAATCGAACATAAGGTTGGATGGTTAGACGCAACGATAATTGTAACTGAGTTGTATTCGATTATATCGTGGGAATGTTTATATAGTAATACCAAAGTTTACAGAATATACTATAAGTTGCGTCACTCCGCCTCGACTCTCGAAGCGACCGGCCCCTTACCCCGCCTATCTAGGGTACTGAATTCAGTACCTCGCCGAGAACCGTGAGATACACGACGTCCCAGTCCACGACTTGCTGCGGCGCGCAGCAATTCAGAGCCAAATATACAGATTGTCCCAAAAGTTACATTTCTGTGAGTGGGTTGATAAATTATAAAGGCGTGTCATATTTGGGCAGTGGATGGATCTGAAAGCCTTTATAGCTACCGAAAAACAAATATTAAAAAACCTTTCAAATTTGTGAGTTTTGTCAGGCGAGACGTAACAAAAAGGTTAAATTTATTTCTTGATGTAGAAATACAATAAAATAAATATTTCTTCTGTGGGAATCACTACGAAATGAAGATTACAAATATTTATTTACTCGAGTTATCAATCAAAACTATTTCGCTTAAATAAAACTCTTATGGAAATTCCAGAAACCCTACTACTAAACAATTTTGTAGATCTTTCAATAAAACATTCAGATTACGGTATTTTGATTGTGCTGAAGGTAAAAATTGTATGAAATGAAGTCTTGATGAATTTAACTCCAGAATTTACAAAAACTCACTAGAATATTTCTCCATATACTCCACTTGAAGTTTTTTCGAATGATTATCGCAATATAAGAAATCTGAAAAGAAATTCGTTGATATCACCCGAGTATATTTCAAAATAATTTAGGTGCAATAGTCTAGTTACGCAGGACGTTTGCATCAATTTTTCTTTCTACATGAAAGAAACTTAGTTGTGAAGGAATTATATTTTTCAAATTGAAAGTACACAATAACAACAACAAAAAACCTTTCGGTGGTCTTACAATACAGAACCTGGTGGACAAGCAGTTGGGAAACGTTTGAAAGACGAATTCATCGACACTGTTTTTATTCACTTATGTAGAAACCTTATTTGGGTATATTAGTTTTCATGTTTATATACACGGGTTGAATTATATTTCACATTGAAATTCATTAACATGGAAATGAAAACAATGAAATCCAATAAGAGTTTCATTGAACTAAGTCAATGAAAAAAATCAATTCTAGTTTACCTATATGAAATGGAAAACAGAATAAGATGTTATAGATCTATGCATCTTCGCATCATATTTTTAATATTCGACGTACCCGGTATATAGCATAACGTCATTAATTTGCAATTGATCCTCGTATATTGCTTGACTTCTGCTTGCGGTTGCCTGCGGCTAATTATCGGGCTCAGTTCTCGGAATTGCAAAAAATGCTATCCCAAACCGTTCCGACAAACGATTCGGCGAGAGTGACGCAACTTATAGTATATTCTGTAAACTTTGGTAATACTCACCAGGTGACTGTTCTTTCGTTATACGTACGAGAGACCCAATCGAACAGAAGGTTAGATGGATAAAAGAAATGATCATTGTATCTGAGTTGTATTCGATTATATCGTGATGAAGTTTATATAGAAATACTCACCAGGTAACAGTTCTTCTGTTACACATACGAGCAACTGAATCGAACATGAGGTTGAATGGATAGATTGAACAATCATTGTATCTGGGTTGTCTCCGATTATATCGTAATGCTGTATATTTGGTTACACCTACCATGTAACGGTTCTTTCGTTACACATACGAGCGTCTGAATCGAACATAAGTTTGGATGATTAGACGGAACAATAATTGTAACTGAGTTGTATTCGATTATATCGTGGTGATGTTTATATAGTAATACTCACCAGGTGACTGTTCTTGCGTTATACATACGAGCGACCCAATCGAACAGAAGGTTGAATGGATAGTATCTGGGTTGTATTCGATTATGATGTTATGCTGTGTATATAGTTATACACATTAGGTGACGGTATTCCCGTTTTACATACGAGCGACCGAAACGAACAGAAAGTTGAATGAATAGACTTAACAATCAATGTATCTGGGTGGTATCCGATTATATCGCAATTCTGTATATATAGTGATACTTACCAGGTGACGGTACTTCCGTTGCACATACTAGCGACTGAATCGAACTTAAGGTTAAATGGTAAGACGAAACGATAATTGTATCTGAGTTGTATTCGATGATATCGTGATGATGTTTATATAGCAATACTCACCAGGTAACTGTTCTTTCGTTTTACATACAAGCGACCGAATCGAGCAGAAGGTTAAATTTTGTATGGATTGAACAATCATCGTATCTGGGTTGTATTCGATTATGTTTATATAGTTATACTCACCAGGTAACTGTTCTTTCGTTATACATACGAGCAACCGAATCGAACAGAAGGTTGAATGGATAGTATCTGGGTTGTATTCGATTATGATGTTATGCTGTGTATATGGTTATACACATTTGATGACGGTATTCCCGTTTTACATACGAGCGACCGTAACGAACAGAAAGTTGAATGGATATACTGAACAATCAATGTATCTGGGTGGTATGCGATTATATCGCAATACTGTATATATAGTGATACTTACCAGGTGACGGTACTTCCGTTACACATACTAGCGACTGAATCGAACAGAGGGTTGAATGGTTAGACGAAACGATAATTGTATCTGAGTTGTATTCGATGATATCGTGATGATGTTTATATAGCAATAATCACCAGGTAACTGTTCTTCCGTTTTACATACAAGCGACCGAATCGAGCAGAAGGATAAATTTATAGATTGAACAATCATCGTATCTGGGTTGTATTTGATTATGTTTATATAGTTATACTCACCAGGTACCTGTTCTTCCGTTATACATACGAGCGACTGAATTGAACAGAAGGTTGAATGGATAGACTAAACAATGATCGTATCTGGGGTTGTATTAGATTATATCGTGATGATGTTTATATAGTTATACTAACCAGGTAACTGTTCTCCAGTTATACATAAGAGCGACTGAACTGAACAGAAGGTTGAATGGATAGACTTAACAATCATTGTATCTGGGTTGTATTCGATTATATCGTGATGATTATCATATCGTATGTCTAACCAGGTAACAGTTCTTTGTTACACATACGAGCAACTGAATCGAACATAAGGTTGGATGATTAGACGGAACAATAATTGTAACTGAGTTGTATTCGATTATATCGTGGTGATGTTTATATAGAAATACTCACCAGGTTACTGTTTTTACTTTATACATACGAGCAACCGAATCGAACAGAAGGTTGAATGGATAGACTGAACAATCAATGTATCTGGGTGGTATCCGATTATATCGCAATTCTGTATATATAGTGATACTTACCAGGTGACGGTACTTCCGTTGCACATACTAGCAACTGAATCGAACTTAAGGTTAAATGGTGAGACGAAACGATAATTGTATCTGAGTTGTATTCGATGATATCGTGATGATGTTTATATAGCAATACTCACCAGGTAACTGTTCTTCCGTTTTACATACAAGCGACCAAATCGAGCAGAATGAATTTAGTATGGATTGAACAATCATCGTATCTGGGTTGTATTCGATTATGTTTATATAGTTATACTCACCAGGTAACTGTTCTTCCGTTATACATACTAGCGACTGAATCGAACAGAATGTTGAATGGTTAGACGAAACGATAATTGTATCTGAGTTGTATTCGATGATATCGTGATGATATTTATATAGCAATACTCACCAGGTAACTGTCCTTCAGTTTTACATACAAGTGACCGAATCGAGCAGAATGAATTTAGTATGGATTGAACAATCATCGTATCTGGGTTGTATTCGATTATGTTTATATAGTTATACTCACCAGGTAACTGTTCTTCCGTTATACATACGAGCAACCGAATCGAACATAAGGTTGAATGGATAGATTGAACAATCATCGTATCTGAGTTGTATTCGATTATGTTCATATAGTTATACTCACCAAGTAACTGTTCTTCCGTTATACATACGAGCGACTGAATTGAACAGAAGGTTGAATGGATAGACTGAACAATCAATGTATCTGGGTGGTATCCGATTATATCGCAATTCTGTATATATAGTGATACTTACCAGGTGACGGTACTTCCGTTGCACATACTAGCAACTGAATCGAACTTAAGGTTAAATGGTGAGACGAAACGATAATTGTATCTGAGGTGTATTCGATGATATCGTGATGATGTTTATATAGCAATACTCACCAGGTAACTGTTCTTCCGTTTTACATACAAGCGACCAAATCGAGCAGAATGAATTTAGTATGGATTGAACAATCATCGTATCTGGGTTGTATTCGATTATGTTTATAAAGTTATACTCACCAGGTAACTGTTCTTCCGTTATACATACTAGCGACTGAATCGAACAGAATGTTGAATGGTTAGACGAAACGATAATTGTATCTGAGTTGTATTCGATGATATCGTGATGATATTTATATAGCAATACTCACCAGGTAACTGTCCTTCAGTTTTACATACAAGTGACCGAATCGAGCAGAAGGTTGAATGGATAGATTGAACAATCATCGTATCTGAGTTGTATTCGATAATGTTTATATAGTTATACTCACCAGGTAGCTGTTCTTTCGTTATACATACGAGCAACCGAATCGAACATAAGGTTGAATGGAGAGATTGAACAATCATCGTATCTGAGTTGTATTCGATTATGTTCATATAGTTATACTCACCAAGTAACTGTTCTTCCGTTATACATACGAGCGACTGAATTGAACAGAAGGTTGAATGGATAGACTAAACAATGATCGTATCTGGGGTTGTATTCGATTATATCGTGATGATGTTTATATAGTTATACTCACCAGGTAACTGTTCTCCAGTTATACATAAGAGCGACTGAACTGAACAGAAGGTTGTTTAGATAGACTGAACAATCATCGTATCTGGGTTGTATTCGATTATTTCGTGATGATTATTATATATTATGTCTAACCAGGTAACTGTTTTTCCGTTATTCATACGAGCAACCGAATCGAACATAAGGTTGAATGGATAGATAGAACAATCATTGTATCTGGGTTGTCTCCGATTATATCGTTTTGCTGTATATTAAGATACACCTACCATGTAACGGTTCTTTCGTTACACATACGAGCGTCTGAATCGAACATAAGGTTGGATGATTAGACGGAACAATAATTGTAACTGAGTTGTATTCGATTATATCGTGGTGATGTTTATAAAGTAATACTCACCAGGTGACAGTTCTTCTGTTACACATACGAGCAACTGAATCGAACATAAGGTTGAATGGATAGATTGAACAATCATTGTATCTGGGTTGTCTCCGATTATATCGTTATGCTGTATATTTGGTTACACCTACCATGTAACGGTTCTTTCGATACACATACGAGCGTCTGAATCGAACATAAGTTTGGATGATTAGACGGAACAATAATTGTAACTGAGTTGTATTCGATTATATCGTGGTGATGTTTATATAGTAATACTCACCAGGTGACTGTTCTTGCGTTATACATACGAGCGACCCAATCGAACAGAAGTTTGGATGGATAGACGGAATGATCATTGTATCTGAGATGTATTCGATTATATCGTGATGACGTTCATATAGAAATACTCACCAGGTTACTGTTTTTTCTGTATACATACGAGCAACCGAATCGAACAGAAGGTTGAATGGATAGTATCTGGGTTGTATTCGATTATGATGTTATGCTGTGTATATGGTTATACACATTTGATGACGGTATTCCCGTTTTACATACGAGCGACCGAAACGAACAGAAAGTTGAATGGATATACTGAACAATCAATGTATCTGGGTGGTATGCGATTATATCGCAATACTGTATATATAGTGATACTTACCAGGTGACGGTACTTCCGTTACACATACTAGCGACTGAATCGAACAGAGGGTTGAATGGTTAGACGAAACGATAATTGTATCTGAGTTGTATTCGATGATATCGTGATGATGTTAATATAGCAATAATCACCAGGTAACTGTTCTTCCGTTTTACATACAAGCGACCGAATCGAGCAGAAGGTTAAATTTATAGATTGAACAATCATCGTATCTGGGTTGTATTTGATTATGTTTATATAGTTATACTCACCAGGTACCTGTTCTTCCGTTATACATACGAGCGACTGAATTGAACAGAAGGTTGAATGGATAGACTAAACAATGATCGTATCTGGGGTTGTATTCGATTATATCGTGATGATGTTTATATAGTTATACTCACCAGGTAACTGTTCTCCAGTTATACATAAGAGCGACTGAACTGAACAGAAGGTTGAATGGATAGACTGAACAATCATTGTATCTGGGTTGTATTCGATTATATCGTGATGATTATCATATCGTATGTCTAACCAGGTAACAGTTCTTTGTCACACATACGAGCAACTGAACCGAACATAAGGTTGGATGATTAGACGGAACAATAATTGTAACTGAGTTGTATTCGATTATATCGTGGTGATGTTTATATAGTAATACTCACCAGGTGACTGTTCTTGCGTTATACATACGAGCGACCCAATCGAACAGAAGTTTGGATGGATAGACGGAATGATCATTGTATCTGAGTTGTATTCGATTATATCGTGATGACGTTCATATAGAAATACTCACCAGGTTACTGTTTTTTCTTTATACATACGAGCAACCGAATCGAACAGAAGGTTGAATGGATAGTATATGGGTTGTTTACGATTATGATGTTATGCTGTGTATATAGTTATACACATTAGGTGACGGTATTCCCGTTTTACATACGAGCGACCGAAACGAACAGAAAGTTGAATGGATAGACTGAACAATCAATGTATCTGGGTGGTATCCGATTATATCGCAATTCTGTATATATAGTGATACTTACCAGGTGATGGTACTTCCGTTGCACATACTAGCGACTGAATCGAACTTAAGGTTGAATGGTGAGACGAAACGATAATCGTATCTGAGTTGTATTCGATGATATCGTGATGATGTTTATATAGCAATACTCACCAGGTAACTGTTCTTCCGTTTTACATACAAGCGACCAAATCGAGCAGAAGGTTGAATTTAGTATGGATTGAACAATCATCGTATCTGGGTTGTATTCGATTATGTTTATATAGTTATACTCACCAGGTAACTGTTCTTCCGTTATACATACTAGCGACTGAATCGAACAGAATGTTGAATGGTTAGACGAATCGATAGTTGTATCTGAGTTGTATTCGATGATATCGTGATGATATTTATATAGCAATACTCACCAGGTAACTGTCCTTCAGTTTTACATACAAGTGACCGAATCGAGCAGAAGGTTAAATGGATAGATTGAACAATCATCGTATCTGAGTTGTATTCGATTATGTTTATATAGTTATACTCACTAGTAACGGTTCTTTCGTTACACATACGAGCGTCTGAATCGAACATAAGTTTGGATGATTAGACGGAACAATAATTGTAACTGAGTTGTATTCTATTATATCGTGGTGATGTTTATATAGTAATACTCACCAGGTGACTGTTCTTGCGTTATACATACGAGCGACCCAATCGAACAGAAGTTTGGATGGATAGACGGAATGATCATTGTATCTGAGTTGTATTCGATTATATCGTGATGACGTTCATATAGAAATACTCACCAGGTTACTGTTTTTTCTTTATACATACGAGCAACCGAATCGAACAGAAGCTTGAATGGATAGTATCTGGGTTGTATTCGATTATGTTTATATAGTTATACCCACCAAGTAACTGTTCTTCCGTTATACATACGAGCGACTGAATTGAACAGAAGGTTGAATGGATATACTAAACAATGATCGTATCTGGGGTTGTATTCGATTATATCGTGATGATGTTTATATAGTTATACTCACCAGGTAACTGTTCTCCAGTTATACATAAGAGCGACTGAACTGAACAGAAGGTTGTATAGATAGACTGAACAATCATCGTATCTGGGTTGTATTCGATTATTTCGTGATGATTATTATATATTATGTCTAACCAGGTAACTGTTCTTCCGTTATACATACGAGCAACCGAATCGAACATAAGGTTGAATGGATAGATTGAACAATCATTGTATCTGGGTTGTCTCCGATTATATCGTTATGCTGTATATTTAGATACACCTACCATGTAACGGTTCTTTCGTTACACATACGAGCGTCTGAATCGAACATAAGGTAGGATGGTTAGACGAAACGATAATTGTAACTGAGTTGTATTCGATTATATCGTGGGAATGTTCATATAGTAATACTCACCAGGTGACTGTTCTTGCGTTATACGTACGAGCGACCCAATCGAACAGAAGGTTAGATGGATAGACGGAATGATCATTGTATCTGAGTTGTATTCGATTATATCGTGATGAAGTTTATATAGGAATACTCACCAAGTTACTGTTCTTTCGTTATACATACGAGCAACCGAATCGAACAGAAGGTTGAATGGATAGTATCTGAGTTGTATTCGATTATGATGTTATGCTGTGTATATAGTTATACACATTAGGTGACGGTATTCCCGTTTTACATACGAGCGACCGAAACGAACAGAAAATTGAATGGATAGACTGAACAATCAATGTATCTGGGTGGTATCCGATTATATCGCAATACTGTATATATAGTGATACTTACCAGGTGACGGTACTTCCGTTACACATACTAGAGACTGAATCGAACAGAAGGTTAAATGGTTAGACGAAACGATAATTGTATCTCTGAGTTGTATTCGATGATATCGTGATGATGTTTATATAGCGATACTCACCAGGTAACTGTTCTTCCGTTTTACATACAAGCGACCGAATCGAGCAGAAGCTTAAATTTAGTAGAGATTGAATAATCATCGTATCTGGGTTGTATTCGATTATGTTTATATAGTTATACTCACCAGGCAACTGTTCTTTCGTTATACATACGAGCGACTGAATTGAACAGAAGGTTGAATGGATAGACTAAACAATAATCGTATCTGGGGTTGTATTCGATTATATCTTGATGATGTTCATATAGTTATACTCACCAGGAAACTGTTCTCCAGTTATACATAAGAGCGACTAAACTGAACAGAAAGTTGTATGGATATTTTTTTTTTTTTCTAACCACTATCCTAGTTGCCTTAGCAACCCTCAGAAGTTTTACGGAGTAAACTTGTACGAGTTAGGATAGCGGGGACCTTACCTTTTATAGTGGGATCCGATACCACTTCTGGGGCCATTGGAAAAATTCCGCCGTCGATTGGGATTGAACCCACGACGGGCAGCCGGCTGATTAAGAGATAGACACCTTAACCGCGCGGCTACCTGGCCCCTTAGACTGAACAATCAATGTATCTGGGTGGTATCCGATTATATCGCAATACTGTATATTCAGTGATACTTACCAGGTGACGGTACTTCCGTTACACATACTAGAGACTGAATCGAACAGAAGGTTAAATGGTTAGACGAAACGATAATTGTATCTCTGAGTTGTATTCGATGATATCGTGATGATGTTTATATAGCGATACTCACCAGGTAACTGTTCTTCCGTTTTACATAAAAGCGACCGAATCGAGAAGAAGGTTAAATGAATAGATTGAAAATTCATCGTATCTGGGTTGTATTCGATTAGGTTTATATAGTTATACTCACCAGGTAATTGTTCTTCCGTTTTTCATAAGAACGACTGAATTGAACAGAAAGTTGAATGGATAGACTAAACAATAATCGTATCTGGGGTTGTATTTGATTATATCGTGATGATGTTTATATAGTTATACTCACCAGGTAACTGTTTTTCCGTTATACATAAGAACGACTGAATTGAACAGAAGGTTGAATGGATAGACTAAACAATAATCGTATCTGGGGTTGTTTTCGAGTATATCGTGATGATTATCATATAGTATGTCTAACCAGGTAACAGTTCTTCCGTTAAACATACGAGCAACCGAATTGAACATAAGGTTGGATGGATAGATTGAATAATCATTGTATCTGGGTTGTCTCCGAATATATCTTTATGCTGTATATTCAGTTACACCTACCATGTAACGGTTATTTCGTTACACATACGAGCGTCTGAATCGAACATAAGGTTGGATGGATAGATAGAACAATCATTGTATCTGGGTTGTCTCCGATTATATCGTTTTGCTGTATATTTAGATACACCTACCATGTAACGGTTCTTTCGTTACACATACGAGCGTCTGAATCGAACATAAGGTTGGATGGTTAGACGGAACGATAATTGTAACTGAGTTGTATTCGATTATATCGTGGGAATGTTTATATAGTAATACTCACCATATAACGGTTCTTTCGTTACACATACGAGCGTCTGAATCGAACATAAGGTTGGATGGTTAGACGGAACGATAATTGTAACTGAGTTGTATTCGATTATATCGTGGGAATGTTTATATAGTAATACTCACCAGGTGACTGTTCTTTCGTTATACGTACGAGCGACCCAATCGAACAGAAGGTTAGATGGATAAACGAAATGATCATTGTATCTGAGTTGTATTCGATTATATCGTGATGAAGTTTATATAGAAATACTCACCAGGTAACAGTTCTTCTGTTACACATACGAGCAACTGAATCGAACATAAGGTTGAATGGATAGATTGAACAATCATTGTATCTGGGTTGTCTCCGATTATATCGTTATGCTGTATATTTGGTTACACCTACCATGTAACGGTTCTTTCGTTACACATACGAGCGTCTGAATCGAACATAAGTTTGGATGATTAGACGGAACAATAATTGTAACTGAGTTGTATTCGATTATATCGTGGTGATGTTTATATAGTAATACTCACCAGGTGACTGTTCTTGCGTTATACATACGAGCGACCCAATCGAACAGAAGTTTGGATGGATAGACGGAATGATCATTGTATCTGAGTTGTATTCGATTATATCGTGATGACGTTCATATAGAAATACTCACCAGGTTGCTGTTGTTTCTGTATACATACGAGCAACCGAATCGAACAGAAGGTTGAATGGATAGTATCTGGGTTGTATTCGATTATGATGTTATGCTGTGTATATAGTTATACACATTAGGTGACGGTATTCCCGTTTTACATACGAGCGACCGAAACGAACAGAAAGTTGAATGGATAGACTTAACAATCAATGTATCTGGGTGGTATCCGATTATATCGCAATTCTGTATATACAGTGATACTTACCAGGTGACGGTACTTCCGTTGCACATACTAGCGACTGAATCGAACTTAAGGTTAAATGGTAAGACGAAACGATAATTGTATCTGAGTTGTATTCGATGATATCGTGATAATGTTTATATAGCAATACTCACCAGGTAACTGTTCTTCCGTTTTACATACAAGCGACCGAATCGAGCAGAAGGTTAAATTTAGTATGGATTGAACAATCATCGTATCTGGGTTGTATTCGATTATGTTTATATAGTTATACTCACCAGGTAACTGTTCTTCCGTTATACATACTAGCGACTGAATCGAACAGAATGTTGAATGGTTAGACGAAACGATAATTGTATCTGAGTTGTATTCGATGATATCGTGATGATGTTTATATAGCAATACTCACCAGGTAACTGTCCTTCAGTTTTACATACAAGTGACCGAATCGAGCAGAAGGTTAAATGGATAGATTGAACAATCATCGTATCTGAGTTGTATTCGATTATGTTTATATAGTTATACTCACCAGGTACCTGTTCTTTCGTTATACATACGAGCAACCGAATCGAACATATGGTTGAATGGATAGATTGAACAATCATCGTATCTGAGTTGTATTTGATTATGTTTATATAGTTATACTCACCAAGTAACTGTTCTTCTGTTATACATACGAGCGACTGAATTGAACAGAAGGTTGAATGGATAGACTAAACAATGATTGTATCTGGGGTTGTATTCGATTATATCGTGATGATGTTCATATAGTTATACTCACCAGGTAACTGTTCTCCAGTTATACATAAGAGCGACTGAACTGAACAGAAGGTTGTATAGATAGACTGAACAATCATCGTATCTGGGTTGTATTCGATTATTTCGTGATGATTATTATATATTATGTCTAACCAGGTAACTGTTCTTCCGTTATACATACGAGCAACCGAATCGAACATGAGGTTGAATGGATAGATTGAACAATCATTGTATCTGGGTTGTCTCCGATTATATCGTTATTTAGATACACCTACCATGTAACGGTTCTTTCGTTACAAATACGAGCGTCTGAATCAAACATAAGGTTGGATGGTTAGACGGAACGATAATTGTAACTGAGTTGTATTCGATTATATCGTGGGAATGTTTATATAGAAATACTCACCAGGTTACTGTTCTTTCGTTATACATACGAGCAACCGAATCGAACAGAAGGTTGAATGATTGTTCATTGAGTTGTATTCGATTATGATGTTATTCTGTGTATATAGTTATACACACTAGGTGACGGTATTCCCGTTTTACATACGAGCGACCGAAACGAACAGAAAGTTGAATGGATAGACTGAACAATCAATGTATCTGGTTGGTAACCGATTATATCGCAATACTGTATATATAGTGATACTTACCAGGTGACGGTACTTCCGTTACACATACTAGCGACTGAATCGAACAGAAGGTTAAATGGTTAGACGAAGCGATAATTGTATCTGAGTTGTATTCGATGATATCGTGATGATGTTTGTATAGCAATACTCACCAGGTAACTGTTCTTCCGTTTTACATACAAGCGACCGAATCGAGCAGAAGGTTAAATGGATAGATTGAACAATCATCGTATCTGAGTTGTATTCGATTATGTTTATATAGTTATACTCACCAGGTACCTGTTCTTCCGATATACATACGAGCAACCGAATCGAACAATGATCGTATCTGGGGTTGTATCCGATTATATCGTGATGATGTTTATATGGTTATACTCACCAGGTTACTGTTTTTTCGTTATACATAAGAACGACTGAACTGAACAGAAGGTTGTATAGATAGACTGAACAATCATCGTATCTGGGTTGTATTCGATTATTTCGTGATGATTATTATATATTATGTCTAACCAGGTAACTGTTCTTCCGTTATACATACGAGCAACCGAATCGAACATAAGGTTGAATGGATAGATTGAACAATCATGGTATCTGGGTTGTCTCCGATTATATCGTTATGCTGTATATTCAGATACACCTACCATGTAACGGTTCTTTCGTTACACATACGAGCGTCTGAATCGAACATAAGGTTGGATGGTTAGACGGAACGATAATTGTAACTGAGTTGTATTAGATTATATCGTGGGAATGTTCATATAGTAATACTCACCAGGTGACTGTTCTTGCGTTATACGTACGAGCGACCCAATCGAAAAGAAGGTTAGATGGATAAACGGAATGATCATTGTATCTGAGTTGTATTCGATTATATCGTGATGAAGTTTATATAGGAATGCTCACCAGGTTACTGTTCTTTCGTTATACATACGAGCAACCGAATCGAACAGAAGGTTGAATGGATAGTATCTGAGTTGTATTCGATTATGATGTTATGCTGTGTATATAGTTATACATACTAGGTGACGGTATTCCCGTTTTACATACGAGCGACCGAAACGAACAGAAAGTTGAATGGATAGACTGAACAATCAATGTATCTGGTTGGTATCCGATTATATCGCAATACTGTATATATAGTGATACTTACCAGGTGACGATACTTCCGTTACACATACTAGCGACTGAATCGAACAGAATGTTGAATGGTTAGACGAAACGATAATTGTATCTGAGTTGTATTCGATGATAACGTGATGATGTTTATATAGCAATAATCACCAGGTAACTGTTCTTCCGTTTTACATACAAGCGACCGAATCGAGCAGAATGTTGAATTAAGTATAGATTGAACAATCATCGTATCTGGGTTGAATTCGATTATGTTCATATAGTTATACTCACCAGGTAACTGTTCTTCCGTTATACATAGGAGCGACTGAATTGAACAGAAGGTTGAATAGATAGACTGAACAATAATCGTATCTAGGGTTGTATTCGATTATATCGTGATGATGTTTATATAGTTATACTCACCAGGTAACTGTTCTCCAGTTATACATAAGAGCGACTGAACTGAACAGAAGGTTGAATGGATAAACTGAACAATCATTGTATCTGGGTTGTATTCGATTATATCGTGATGATTATCATATAGTATGTCTAAGCAGGTAACAGTTCTTCTGTTACACATACGAGCAACTGAATCGAACATAAGGTTAAATGGATAGATTGAACAATCATTGTATCTGAGTTGTCTCCGATTATATCGTTATGCTGTATATTTAGTTACACCTACCATGTAACGGTTCTTTCGTTACACATACGAGCGTCTGAATCGAACATAAGGTTGGATGATTAGACGGAACAATAATTGTAACTGAGTTGTATTCGATTATATCGTGGTGATGTTTATATAGTAATACTCACCAGGTGACTGTTCTTGCGTTATACATACGAGCGACCCAATCGAACAGAAGTTTGGATGGATAGACGAAATGATCATTGTATCTGAGTTGTATTCGATTATATCGTGATGACGTTCATATAGAAATACTCACCAGGTTACTGTTTTGTCTTTATACATACGAGCAACCCAATCGAACAGAAGGTTGAATGGATAGTATCTGGGTTGTATTCGATTATGATGTTATGCTGTGTATATAGTTATACACATTAGGTGACGGTATTCCCGTTTTACATACGAGCGACCAAAACGAACAGAAAGTTGAATGGATAGACTGAACAATCAATGTATCTGGGTGGTATCCGATTATATCGCAATTCTGTATATATAGTGATACTTACCAGGTGACGGTACTTCCGTTGAACATACTAGCGACTGAATCGAACTTAAAGTTAAATGGTAAGACGAAACGATAATTGTATCTGAGTTGTATTCGATGATATCGTGATGATGTTTATATAGCAATACTCACCAGGTAACTGTTCTTCCGTTTTACATACAAGCGACCGAATCGAGCAGAAGGTTGAATTTAGTATGGATTGAACAATCATCGTATCTGGGTTGTATTCGATTATGTTTATATAGTTATACACACCAGGTAACTGTTCTTCCGTTATACATACTAGCGACTGAATCGAACAGAATTTTGAATGGTTAGACGAAACGATAATTGTATCTGAGATGTATTCGATGATATCGTGATGATGTTTATATAGCAATACTCACCAGGTAACTGTCCTTCAGTTTTACATACAAGTGACCGAATCGAGCAGAAGGTTAAATGGATAGATTGAACAATCATCGTATCTGAGTTGTATTCGATTATGTTCATATAGTTATACTCACCAGGTACCTGTTCTTTCGTTATACATACGAGCAACCGAATCGAACATAAGGTTGAATGGATAGATTGAACAATCATCGTATCTGAGTTGTATTCGATTATGTTTATATAGTTATACTCACCAAGTAACTGTTCTTCCGTTATACATACGAGCGACTGAATTGAACAGAAGGTTGAATGGATAGACTAAACAATGATCGTATCTGGGGTGGTATTCGATTATATCGTGATGATGTTTATATAGTTATACTCACCAGGTAACTGTTCTCCAGTTATACATAAGAGCGACTGAACTGAACAGAAAGTTGTATAGATAGACTGAACAATCATCGTATCTGGGTTGTATTCGATTATTTCGTGATGATTATTATATATTATGTCTAACCAGGTAACTGTTTGTGGCCTACTTTATAACTCAAAAATGAAATTAAAAAAATTAGAAACACATTTGCTGACGGCAGCTGTTCGCCGGAGAACAGATATAGTGAGTTCGGATTTTATTTGGCTCGATGATTGTAAATTCAAATTTTAGAGGGCGCCACTCAATTTGATAGTAAGTTATAAAATATTTGGAAAATTGAGAAACCAAATACCTATCTTCAAACAAATACCTGAAATTATAGAATTAAACTTTCTCAGATATCTGGGTTGGACAAATAGAAGAATAAAACCATATCACATACAAGTACATATAATAAAACACCAAAATGGACAAGGCTATTAAATATCAGGAACCAATGTAAGAATCATATCAGTGAGGTTGTAGAATAAATCATTAAGATAAGTATATCATATCACAGATGCATAAATTTTAAACCGGGTGTTATACCTCTTAAAATAACCCGAATGAGATGTTAAACATGTTGGTATAATTTTAAACCTGTGATCTAGATCCGCTATCGCATAGTACTATGTGAGAGCTTCACAAAAGCTCTAGAGGTATTTATGAAATATAATGGTATGATATGATATCTACAATTAGTTATGAAAAACTCTTCAAAGTTAAAACACACTGAAGGTGTAAAAAACCTGATGTTGGGTCCATATGATCCTCCACAATGTTCCAAATTTCGGCCCCTATCCGAGGTCCAGTTGGTGTAGATGAAGACGAAACGAAGACAGGAAGAAAACAGGCAGCAGACAGGAAACAGCACAGGAAGATGACGAAGAGACAACTAGAAGAAGGCTCACACTCCCAGGTCAGCCAGGGGTCGATGGTGCAGTTCAGCAGGTCGCCAGCCTCTACCAGCTCTACTGGTCCTCATCCGGTGGTTGTCTGTCGACTCTGGCCAAGATTTAAAAGTGACTCGGTGTTGGCCCTCGTGGGAATCTTGACCAGAGTCAAGATGTGCCACAAGAGTCGTTCGTTCGATGCCAGGAGTCTGATGAGGGCTAAGCTGTACCCTAACACCCTAACAAAAATAGCCTCATGAGAGGACATGTGCCAACGAAAAAACCCAAAACAAATAGGTATATTTTCCCCCTGAAGATATCATTGCTGGCTTATAAGTCATAACTTACCTTCTGAGAAGGGAGATAAAACTAGAAGATATTCAAAACAGCAAACAGGATTTACAGGACGAAATGGCGGCGTTCCTACCGCATGGCAGTCTCCTGGTGGTCGGCACAAATCCCCATAAAAAGGCTCCAAAACCACAATCGATGGGTGCGACTTGAACTCGGCCCCTACGGCACTCACGTAAATTCCCCAAAAGGGTTAATTTCTGGTTAAACACACCAAAAAAGGAATCTCAAAAACGAGTCAAGCGCACCTCATCATGGCCACACAGGAAAAAACCTCGAGTTCGCCGCTAGAGGACGGATACCATCTCCTATTCCCAAAAATTGCCAAAAAAACTCACATCCTGTATGAAATCAGCGCCAGTTTTGAAATCCTAGCCTCTCATTGGTCAGAACCACAAATGCTATCCCGTTTTACAGAACGAAGTACAACGAAGATAATCAGAGAAGACCATCATTCCTCTTCTTTCTTTTCTGCTACGGGCACGAACACTTACGGCTAACCAACTTGAGACCGAAGATCGATGACAGAAGATCCATGACAGAAGATCAATGACAAACCAAGCAATGACATCGACGTCTAGAAAATAAAATATAACCTATACGATTATATTCTGAAAAGTAAACAAAAAAAAACCCAATGAATCACTCAAGATCACATTCAGATTGAAAAATCCTGGAATAACCTTCAATAGCCTAGATTTCATCACACTAGAGAACACAACGGTATGTCACCTGTCTACATGCGAAAGGATGTTTTTATTGACTCTATTATCTTCAATTCCAGGCCTAGGATCAGACAGGTAGCCAGAAATCATAAGATTCCTGCAGCTTGTTACATCACTTCCAACAGCCTTTAGAATGTCAGAAGCAAAAGTAATACCTAGTGTTGGAAACCTGCGAATTTACTAGCATTCACTCTATGTGATGTTTATTTTGAAATAGTGGTTTTGATAGATGTTCTATTTAGGAATTTGATTTCAAGACTGAATGTTCTTTGTGAGTACTATGCCAATGCCAAATAAATGAAAGATTTACTATATAAAAAAACCAAATCAAAAGGTAGCAATTTTAAATGCTACACATACCCCTCTCCGAAGAGTAAAAATTTGTAAACAAATTTTTATGAGGTAGTAGCTACTTAGTGACAATAATGGATTTATTTATAGTATCTTCGCGTACTAAACGTCCTGTAAGGAAGTCAAAAATCAGTATTGTGTCTATATAGGGAAAAGTCAAAATCGGTTTACAGGTCAAAATAGGTTTACAGGTCAAAATCGGTTTTCAGGTCAAAATCGGTAGGTCAAATCCATTTAATCAAAATCACTAGTAAAATTAAAGAATTGCCAAACAACAAAAGAAATATTTACACAAGGAAACAATGATATTCAGTTCAGGTTGGCCAGACCTATCTGAAACATCAACAGGGAAAAAATTGAATTGAAGTATGCATACTCTCAAGGGAACAATTATAATTAGATTTTCTACTAATTATTTTCTCTAGAATATAGGAAAACCAACCAAGGTTCCCTGAGTTGCACCAGCAAAAATTGTCAAAAATTGACCTCAAAATTTGTTATTGCAATTACTTAATATTGTGCACCATCGCACCAAAAAAATTTTAGTAAAACTTTAGCATCAAGTTTACTTAAACTGAACATTCAACCAAACCACTACAGATATAATCTCTGTACAAATCAAAAATTACGGTTTGAATTAAATAACTATCCAACAGAAACATCTGAATTGGATCCAAAATATTCCTTAAGATCTTTAATATGCCATTCTCCAGCAGGAGAACCATCCATATTATCTAAGGAATAAACTAAGCGAGATATTCGCTTCTTCACTGTACATAATATATATTTCGGAGCTAATTTGGCACTGAATTTAATCGAAGCATCAGAAAGGATTTTATTCCTTTTCCAAACCTTATCACCCTCATTAAATACATGATCTCTTTTCCGGAGATTGTAAGATTTTGCATTCCTCTGATAAGCTTTATGAAGTCTATCCTGGATAGTCACAAATACTTCGCTAAGACCCTTGACATCTTGAACATAACTATCCCTACAATCAGGTAAAAGTTCTATGTCTTGAGTGTTAGGAAGGTTACCATAAAAATTACCAGAAATATGCACATTACGACCAAAATTTAGAAATGCAGGGGAATAATGGTTGACTTCATGGGTTGCTGTATTTATTGCTTGTTGAATCTTATACAATTCTTTATCCCAATCTTTGTGTTCATCCACATAACTTCTAATGGCTTGACCTATGGTTTTATTGGTTATTTCTACAAAATTACACTGTGCTGAGTAACGAGGAGTGTACCATATTTTCTGAACCTTATATGTTTCAGCTAACTTTTTAAACTGTTTTCCAGCAAACTGTGTTCCGTTATCACAGATGATGAACTGTGGTACTCCAAATATCAAAAAAACTTGATTTTCCATAAACTTAATTATGCTAGGTGCCTTGGCATCTCGCATTGGACACAACAGTGTATATTTAGTAAAGAAATCCGAAACAACCAATAAATAAGTAAAACCTTCAGAAGATCTGGGAAATGGTCCCATAATATCAACAGCAATAGTCTGAAAAGGATATTTGACGGAACGTTGAGCACCCATAAGTCCCATACGAGGAGTGTTCGATAATTTTTGCGACTGGCAGACTTTACACGACTTTACATATCTTAAGATATCGCACCTCATTTTAGGCCAATAGTAGTGATCTTGAATTCTCGATAGTGTCTTAAAAAAACCAAAGTGACTGCAAATTGATGGATCATGTGAATCTTTTATTACAGAAATTCTTCATGATTTCGGCACAACTACTTTCCATTCAACGATATTAGATTTAATGGGTACTTTTGAAGGAACATATTTATATATCAAATCATTATCTACTTTAAAATGGGAATAGGCAACAGGATCTTGTAAAACTTTAGCTCGCAGAGAGGAATACCAGGTATCTGAATCTTTAGATAAAATATCTATTAGATTTACTTCTAACTTGTCCATTTCAACTGAAGGAATTCTGGAGAGAAAATCTGGCACTCGATTATTAGCACCCTTTGTATAGGTCAACTCAAAAGTGTGTTGCCTCAATTTAACAGCCCATCTGGCTAATCTCCCTGAAGGATCTTTAAGTTTATGAAGCCAGAGGAGACTATGGTGATCAGTAGTCACCTTGAAAACAGTTCCTTCAATATAAGGACGAAATTTATCTATCAAAAAGATTAAACTCAATAATTCCCTCTCTGTTACACTGTAATTTCTTTCTGACTTGGACAGGGACCTTGAGGCATAGGCAATGACTCTCTCGACACCTTGAACCTCCTGAGTCAACACACCACCCACGCCTACATCACTTGCATCGCACTGGATGGTAAATGGCAAAGCAAAATCAGGAGGACATAAAATGGGTGCTGACACAAGAGCATTTTTGATGGCGAGAAAGGAAGCTTCCGCCTCAGGAGTCCACTCTATAGGTTGCTTTTTACCTTTCCCTTTCAACAAAGCGCTAATAGGAGCTATTAAAGTAGAGAAATTATCAATAAATCTCCTATACCATGAACAAAGACCCATAAATCGTTTTATCTCAGTACTAGTAGTTGGACGAGCATAATTAACCATAACTGAAACTTTGGAAGGATCAGTCTTGATTCCTTGCCTATCTATTACGAAACCGAGATATTTGAGAGATGTTCTAAAAAACTCGCATTTCTTTAAATTTATGGTTAAATCAGCATCTTTCAAGATACCCTTTACTTCGTATAAAAGATTCACATGCTCCTCAAAAGTAGATGAAATAATGATTATATCATCCAAATATGTGAATAAATGAGGCTCGAATCGGGGGCCGAACAACGCATCACACAGTCTTTGTTGCGTCTGCGCGCTGTTACATAAGCCAAACGGCATAACATTAAAATGAAATAATCCTCGTCCTGGAATACTAAACGCAGTCTTTTCTTTAGACGACTCTGTGAGTGGAACTTGCCAAAAAGCTTTCCTTAAATCGATACTCGATATATACTTAGCGTTTCTCAACAAAGTTAAGATTCTGTCTATCCTTGGTAGTGGATAGCTATCGTGTTTAGTAAGTTCATTCAACTTACGTCCATCAAAACAAAATCGGTATTCACCAGATGATTTTTTAACTAACAGGACGGGACTGTTTCAAGGACTATGTGATGGTTCAACAACACCCAATTTGAGCATGTCATCTAGTTCATCATTAAGCATGTTCAACATATATGGTGACATTAAATATTGTCTCTGTTTAAACGGTTTTGCATCACCGGTATCAATCTCTAAAGTTATCTTATTAGTTCGACCTAAACGAGAATCACTACTAATTTCCTTAAATGAGTTTACAAGATCTTTCATTTGTCTCATCTGTTCCTGTGTGAGCTCATCATCAATATTTGTCTCAAGACTTGTCTCAAAAATACTACATTGTTGAGAAGTGGCAACAATGTCTACAGTTTCACCTGAAACTCGACATTTAATGTCCCAACTAAAATCTTGAAAATCAATGGACACACCAAATTTACTACAGAAATCACTGCCCAAAATAAAAGATTGTGATAGGGAAGGTACCACTAATGCAGGAATAATTTGTACGTCTCCATTTATGTGAATAGGCAAATCTACTATTCCATCAACTTTTTGCTGTGTACCATCAGCAGTTAAAACATGGTTTAAGTGAGGACTTCTGATTAGTAAATCAAGATTTTTTATTGTCCTTAAACCTCCTTGACCTATGACGGACATGTTGGCACCACTGTCTAAAAGTGCAATGACATCTGTGTCAAAAAGTTGGATTTTTACATAAGGCCTATTATCATTATTTTTCTTAAACAATAAAGAAGCTACAAAATTTGAAGGATCTTTCTCAAAATTAAAATTTAAACTATTGGCTCTTGGAATATTTGGAGAAAATTGAGAGCCTTTAACAACATTCTCCTTTATTCGTTTCCCATACACCTATCACAGTCTTTGAAAAAAACATTTGGTGTTCCACATTTAAAACAAAACTTTTTCTTGATGCCTGACTTACAATCTTGAAAAGTATGATTTGCTAAATTGCATCTCCAGCAAATAACAGGATTTCTCACTTTAGAGTTTCCCACTTTACTGGTAGCTGTACCAACTGATGAGGAAGGGGCAGAAGTGCTATTTGGAAAATTTGAAGGTGTAGAATTTGTAGGTGAAGAATTTGAAGTAGAAGTGGCATTTCTGAATTTATTTTTCCGGAATTTATTACCAGAATCTTTATTCTTAGGACTATTCGAAATGAAAGCTAACTCCGGATCATCTAACATAGATACTGATCTACTCTGGGAACTAGAACTACCGGGGCATAACGCATCAGATTCCTCTAACTTTTTACATAAAGTTCCAAGATGTGAAACTGAATCGATATCACACAATGCCAACCTACTCCGATAATCAGATTTTAGTCCCATTTTGATATATCTAATTTTAGTTACTTCCGCTGCTCCATGACTGAGCCTATTAAAAAGTGCTTCCATACAAGCAATATAGATAACTACAGGTTCCGAGTTTCCCTGTTTCCGGTTCTTTATCTGTTGCCACACTTCATCTTCAAAATCTGACACTAAAAAATCTTTCCTCATTTTTAAAGTTAAAGAGTCCCAATCAGTGACTTGAGATTTAATGTATCTAAACCAAAAAGTGGCTTTACCAGTAAAAAGATCACTAGCAGACTCAAACAATTCAAGTTTAGATATATGTCTTGCTTGTGCAAGTTCTTCAATACGCTCAATGAATGATAAGAGATTTTTTGATTCTCCATCAAATTGTATTCCCAATTTGTAAACAGGAGTTGATTTCGTGAAATTTTGAGAGAAAGAATTACTGGTAGATGGTCTCATCAGTGGATTGACGGTAGAGTTCATTAATGGCACATTAACTGGCTCAGATTCCGGTTCTGATACCTTATCATGTAATTCAGCATCTAATTGTAGAGATGTGGCATAAGATTCATTTTTAAACAATGACATATCTTCAAAATTTTCATCAGTGTTGTTTAATGAAATTCTCTGAATCCTCAAAGTCACATGACACAATCTAGACACAGCTCTTTTATAAGTGGAATCTGAAGAAGGACCATCAAAATCACTGATTAAAAATTTAATAGAAGTTAATGTATTCTCTATTTCTGTTTTCTCAATCTCAAAATCAAAAGATGGGTCTACGAAGGCAAGAACATTCTGTCCTTGTTGAATCTCTTTTGAAATCAAACGGCCTAAAATTTTCCTCTTATCATCCTTATTGCGATCAGAAATAACACCTCTGATCCTCAACTCATAGTTGATCTCAGCTATCAGCAAGTGTTTCACCTTAAGTGAATCCATAATGATGTGAATGAGCAGAAACAAATGAAAGCAAATGAATTATCTAAATAAATTCCTGAAGCAAGTAGTTGTCAGTCACAAAAATATCTATGAAAATTCCTATGAAAAATGTCTGTCAAAATTGTTACCAGAAATTTATTTTCAAAAAGGAAATTTTCAAAAATTGCTATCTTAGCTCCAAAATATATAATTATTACAAACAAACACACACACCGAAATGCTCTCCAGTGTGATAAAATCCAAGATATCTCTTAGAAAAATACCTATCCTGTTCACCTGTTTGAAAACACCTAAAGCTGTTCCTGAAATGTCTGTCTTCAAATAAACAAGACTTGATGGACAGGCTGTTTATTCAACTAAATGTTCCAAACCAAACAATCTAAGAAAATCAAATTCAGGTTTTACAAAAATTTATTTAACATAAAATTTCGAATTTTCGAGCCCCACACGTTGGACGCTATTTATGTGGCCTACTTTATAACTCAAAAATGAAATTAAAAAAATTAGAAACACATTTGCTGACGGCAGCTGTTCGCCGGAGAACAGATATAGTGAGTTCGGATTTTATTTGGCTCGATGATTGAAAATTCAAATTTCAGAGGGCGCCACTCAATTTGATAGTGAGTTATAAAATATTTGGAAAATTGAGAAACCAAATACCTATCTTCAAACAAATACCTGAAATTATAGAATTAAACTTTCTTAGATATCTGGGTTGGACAAATAGAAGAATAAAACCATATCACATACAAGTACATATAATAAAACACCAAAATGGACAAGGCAGTTATGGGAAGCCACACTGTGCCGCCATTGATGCATCGCCAAAGTCATCCAATGTTAGAGGCTGTCGACTCAGCGTATTATTTATATAAAACTATTTGTAATCGTCATTTGATAGCTTTACTTCATCGAGACCCGTTTGAATAAAGTTCATGTAGTTCACTTGTTGTTTTTAAAAAGTCACTTTCCGCCTACGAATCCAAAATTGGCGCAGTCGGTAGGATTCTTTTGCAAAACGGTGCAACGATAAAATCGCGTTAAACCGGTCTGTTTTAACAGTTTGAAAGCAAAAAAACGTTAGTGGTTCGTGATACAACAAAAACTCAAGTGTCTTCGCCTGGTAGAGGACAAGCATCGCCAAAACCAGCTCAAATTGGAGGACAAACATCGCCGAAGATTTGAAAAAACTGAAAGAGGACAAACATCGCCAACACCAGTTCTAGGATAGGAAGTCCAGGGACAAGAGACAGCATCGCTCAACTCCTAGTGGCATTAGAGATAAGAAGAAACGAAGAAACGAAGAAACGAAGAAACGAAGAAACAAGAAACGAAGAAACGAAGAAACGAAGAAACGAAGAAACGAAGAAACGAAGAAACGAAGAAACGAAGAAACGAAGAAACGAAGAAACCAAGAAACGAAGAAACAAGAAACCAAGAAAATCATCACTCATCACCATCAGTACTTGAGAATGAAAAAATCGACAGTGTTTCTACTGTAAGTCATTCATTCTTTTTCATATCCATTCCTTGTATATAATTGTTAATATTATATCTTCAAATCCACGTAGCCGTAGAAAAAAAATCATTTTCGCATTTTAAAATTTTATGTCAGATTTGAAAAATAATATCGAATATTTGATTCAAAATTTCAATAATATATCAGTAGAAGATAATTTAATAGAATCTCAAACTAGCAATATGACCGAAGTAAATTATCAATTATTGAGACTTTATATCGATACTATTCCGCAATACGATGGAAATCCCCATACGTTAGGAGTTTTCATTGACAACTGTGAAAGTCTAATATCAAATTTTCAAAATCCCACAAATCAATCTTTGACCAATTTCATTGTGAGAGCAATTGTTGGAAAATTAACACACAGAGCATTGAGTTTAGTTGGTTCTAGAATAGAATTAAAAACTTGGACAGATATACAAAACGCATTGAAATTATGTTTTGGAGATCAAAGAAATCTTGATTGTTTGGTTCAGGACCTTATAACTATGAGACCTTTGAAAAATGAAACACCATATAATTTTGGAATGAGAATTCAAGATTCTAGAAGTTTGATTGCTGCTAAATTGAACGCTTCTAATGGTTCAGCTCAACAAAAAACAATACAAATGCAAAATTATGAAGATCTATCTTTGAAAACATTTATTCGAGGTTTACCAAATTCACTTCAGAATAATGTAAGACTAAGAAATCCCGATAGTTTGGAAAAAGCAATGTCATTAGTTATAGAAGAAGAAAATTTCATGTACAGTCAAAACAGAAATAATTCCATTAATCTACAGAGTTCTTATAAACCAATTCCAAAAATAACACCTGCTAATCAAAATAATGTTCAGAGACCAATATTTCCACATTATCAAAATAATGTTCAGAGACCAATATTTCCACAATATCAAAACCATTTGCAAAGACCTTATTTTTCACAAAATTTGCCGAGTACTAGTCAGAACATGAATCCTTCATACAATCCATTTCGATCACTTCCTTATTATTTGAATAGACCTTATCCATTTCAAAATAATCAATCTCAATTTCGCCCCAATAATTTCAATCAACAAAGATCAAGCCAAATAACTCAAATACCACAAAATTTCAATCGATCAAATAATTCTCAAATTCGAAGAAATTATTATAGACCAGAACCAATGGATACATCCACAGTAAATACAGTAATTAATCGACAAAAATCATCTACTCAAGCCCAATTATTTGCACAAGATATCGAAGAATTCGAAAATCCTTTCGAAAACCAACCAGAGATGAATCATGATGAAAATACTATGTCAAATGAATACCAACATCCTGATTATTATCCTGAGTATAATGAATACGAACAAGAACAAAATAATGATGATTATTATTCTAATATTCCCGAATATTCTCAAATTAATGAACCGGAAAATCCAAAAACAAATTTTTCCCATGTTCCTATGAAAACACACCCTACATAATGAATCTAAACTTATCAAAGAATAATTTACTCCATATTTTTATCCCAGAATTAAAAGCAAATTTTCTAATAGATACAGGAAGTACAAGAAGTTTTATGACACCAGAATTAGCATATAAATTTTATAGAAATAACATATTCAAACAAGATTTTCATATACAAAGTGCTCATAATATTTCATACCATAATGAAATAGCAATTATTCCAGTATTTAATATTTTTAGAATTCCAGAAACACATAAATTTTATTTATTCAAATTCAGTAATAAATATGACGGACTTATAGGCATTGATTTACTGAAACAACTTAAAGCCCTTGTAGACGTGAATTCAAAATTAATAATTACACCTTTTGTAAAAATTCCAATTATTTATGAAACTGAAGAATTGACAGAACTGAAAAATAAATTAAAAAATAAAAGTTATACATTAATAATTCCTCCGAGAATTCAAAAAACAGTCAGATTACCAGTTAATCAAAAAGAAGGTATAGGTTTATTGAATTATATTAAATTCGCAAACTTAACGGAATCCCCTCGTGCAGTAGTGAACGTGAAAAATTATTTTGCTACAACTATGATTTCGAATGCAAATGAATTCGCATCAAAAATTGAAATACATGCTCCGTTCGAAATTGAAATTCTAGATATTGCAGAGATCAATTTCATTGAAAAAATGGAAACTGATGAGACTTTAACACAAAATCAAGACAATCTCACGAAGCGAAACTTAAAAAACATTCGCCTTGACCATTGTAATTTAGAAGAGAAAAAAGCAATAAAAAACCTTTGCTTTGAATACAGAGACATATTTCATTGTGAAGAAATTCCTTTAACCTTTACTAATCACATTCAACATAAAATTAATTTAAATGATGAATCGCCAATCTATACAAAGACATATCGTTATCCAGAAATCCACAAACAAGAAGTAAAGTCACAAATTCATAAAATGTTAGAACAAGGTATTATACAAAATTCAACTTCCCCTTGGTCTAGTCCTATTTGGATCGTTCCAAAAAAGTTAGATGTTACCGGAAAAAGAAAATGGAGAATGGTTATAGATTATCGGAAACTAAATGAAAAAACTATTGATGATAAATACCCACTTCCGAATATCACGGATATACTAGATAAATTAGGTAAAAGCCAATATTTTAGCACTCTTGATCTTGCTAACGGATTTCACCAAATTGAAATGCATTCAGATGATATTTCAAAAACTGCTTTTTCAACAGAAAATGGACATTACGAATTTAAACGAATGCCCTTTGGATTAAAAAATGCACCCAGTACATTCCAAAGAGTAATGGACAATATTTTACGAGGTTTACAAAATGAAATTTGTTTAGTTTACCTTGATGATATCGTTATTTTTTCGACATCACTTCAAGAACATATTGAAAAACTGAAATTAGTATTTGAATGATTGAGACAATCCAATTTTAAAGTTCAATTAGACAAATCTGAATTTTTACGTAAAGAAGTCAATTATTTAGGACATGACCTGATGGAGTAAAACCGAATGCAGAGAAAATTCAAGCTATAAAGAAATTTCCAATTCCCAAAACCCAGAAAGAAATCAAAAGCTTTCTTGGATTACTCGGATACTATAGGAAATATATAAAAGATTTCGCGAAAATTACAAAACCGATGACTCTTTGTTTAAAGAAAAATGCAAAAGTAATTCATGATCAGAATTTCATATCAGCCTTCAATTCGTGTAAACAATTATTATCAAATTCACCAATACTTCAATATCCAGATTTTTCGAAAAAATTTATATTAACTACAGACGCATTATCAAATTCACCAATACTTCAATATCCAGATTTTTCGAAAAAATTTATATTAACTACAGACGCATCAAAAGTTGCGTTAGGCGCTGTTTTATCACAAGGTAATGTAGGTAGTGACAAACCGATCGCATACGCATCCAGAACTTTAAATGATACAGAGCAAAAATATAGTACAATTGAAAGAGAATTACTCGCAATTGTATGGGCATGCAAATATTTTGGGGCTTATTTGTTTGGAAGAAAATTCGAAATTTATTGTGATCATGGACCATTAGTTTGGTTATTCAAATTAAAAGAACCCAATTCGAAATTAGTTCGATGGCGTTTAAAACTAGAAGAATTTGATTATGAAATAATTCATAAAAAAGGAAAATTGAACACCGTTGCTGACGCATTATCGAGAATTGAAATCAATGCATTAGAAGATGAATCAATGATTAATAATCCAGGAGATATTGATCAAAAAACTTTAGAATATCTTCGAAATTTATCAGAAAATATAGCGAGACTAAATCAATCCGATCAAATGAATCCCCCTATACAACAAATTGCATCCAGTTCTAATAATAAAGATAAGATTCAGATAATCTCGGACGTACAAATAATACCTCCAGAAGATAATGGAATTAATCGGAATAATACTGATCTTGACCATGAAAAACAAATGACTCAACATACAACAGCAAATGAAACAACAAACAATGGAATCCAGATATATAATGAAATCATCAACAACAAATTGAATCAAATCATTGTCTTACCAAACCCATATCCCAAGTTAGAGATAAAGCAAGAAAAATATGAGAATTATAAAATTATTACCTTTAAAATTCCAACAAAGAATAATAGAGATCTAATATTAGAATTCCTTAGAGATTATACGATTACAGCCAGATGTTATTGTATGCATTTTCATAATGATAATCTGTATAATGATTTCAACTCAGTCTATCTTGAGTATTTTTCTGAAAAAGGACCAAAATTAATAAGATGTTTACAAAAAGTGAATACAGTAATTGATAAAGATGAACAGATAATGTTAATGAAAAATCACCATAAAGGAAAATCAAATCATAGAGGTATTAAAGAAACCCTTGAATATTTAAAACGAAATTATTATTGGAAAAATATGAACACTACTATAACTGAATATATTAATTCATGTGACATTTGTCAGAGAACGAAATATGCCAGAAAAAAACCATATACACCTCTGATGCACACCGAAACAGCATCAAAGCCATTTGGAATTGTACACATAGATCTATTTTTCTTTAATAATAAAAATTATTTAACGATAGTAGATTCTTTTACAAAATTTGCCCAAGCATATCAAGTGTTAGGAAAAACAGCAATTCATATTAGTCAAGCGTTAATAAAATACTTTTCATCATTCGGAGTACCAAAGAAATTAATTATTGACCATGGAACAGAATTTAATAATGACACGGTGAAAGAAATATTAAAAAAGCACAAAATAAACATTCATTTTACAACTCCAGGACATCATGAATCTAACAGCATTGTTGAACGTTTTCACTCAACAATAATTGAACATTTGAGAATCGTAAAAGAAATACACCCTGATGAAGACGAAAATTTAATGGACTATGCAATATTAGGATATAATAGTACAGTCCATAGTTCTACGAATTATACACCTTTTGAATTGACTTTTGGACATACTCAAACACGAGATCCAAATGAAATCCTAATACCCACCGAATTCTATTCTGATTATGCAGAAAATCATAAAGAAAAATTAAAACACGTTTATGAGAAGGTAAATCAATTATTGGAAACGAAAAAAGAAAAAGTTCTTGAAAAAACTAATAAAGATGGAAATTCTAGTAATGAATTCCATGTAGGACAAACGGTATATGAAGTCAACCCTGCAAAACGTAATAAAAAGAATAATAAATTCTTAGGACCTTTTGAAATCACTGAAATGTTAGAAAGAAATAAAGTCGAGATAACTAATAAGAAAAAACCCGATAAAAAAGAGATCATTCATATAAAAGAACTGAGAAAACCTATTATTGTTTCAGATTCCTCATCTCCTACTCCTTCGGAACATTCGAATTCCCGAGATTCTATAACTTGAATAAGAATCCCGGAATATTACCCTATAAGCTAGGTAACGCCCAAAACAAAGTAGATTGTTGGACGTTTATACAAATATTTGATATAACCAATATTATAGAGGAATTTTACATACTACAAAATATGTTTAGTAATATGAGAACATTATTCAAAGGGAACTACACAAAGAAAAATTACGATAGAGAATTTCACAATTCTTATAATCTTATAAATAATATCGAACAGAAAATCAAATCTCAGATACATCAATTAAATCCTACAAAAACTAGCAAGAAAAGTAAGGGAGGAATTTTCGACGGTCTAGGAACAGTCATAAAGACATTAACAGGAAATCTAGATCAAAATGATGCAGAAAAATATGACAATGCTATTCAAAAATTGTCTGATAATCAATCAAAAATGAAAACTATTTTGAAAGATCAAATAACCCTCCTTCAAAAATCAATTGATTACTTCAAAAATAATACAAAGGCTCTAGCACATAATCAAATTAAATTAGAATCTAGAATTATGCAAATTGAACAGATATTGAAATCTAAAGAGATAGAAAGTATGGAAAGCTATGAATATTTTATTATTCATGTGGTCCTATTCCGAATAAACATGAGTTTTCGAGCAATATATGATATCTTAGAAAGAATCGAAACGGCAATTACTTTTTCCAAGTTGAATACATTCTATAATTCCATGATAGATCCAAATAAACTTCTACAAGAAATATCAACTATAAGTAAACAGCTCAAAAATGGAAGACTTTCTTATGAACCAATTTTAGAAAATATATTAATTTTTGAGAAAATTATCGAAATAAAATGTTATAGTAAAGGAAATCGAATAATATTTATTCTCGAGACACCAATAGTGGAATTTGAGAGCTATAATTATTATCATTTATATTCCTTACCAATCCAAAAAGAAAATATCTTCAAAGCTATTATTCCTCAATCAAAATACCTTATCCTGAATGACAAACAGTTTGTATATTTGAATTCAAAATGTTCTGAAATAATACCAGAAGAATACATTTGTCAAGAAACAAGTCCTGTGAAGATCAAGAAAGAAAATCTCCAATGTGAAATAGAAATGTTACTTTATTCCGAAAATGTTACAAATTGTCATCAGATACAAGTTGAAATTCAAGAAATCAAGATTCAAAAACTTGAGAAAAATACTTGGATAATTATTACTCCTAAGAAAGTAGTAGCCCAACAGCAATGTGAGAAAAATAAAGATAACGTCCCATTGGAAGGAACCTATCTACTAGAATTGAACCCAGAATGTAAAATTAAAATTGAAGATATCCAAATCAGAAATTATCATAGTTCTCAAAGACAAGTCAACATTATAGACTTGCCCGAGATAAAAGAAGACCTCCACGCCATTGGAAATTTGAAAACAAACTTCAAGCCATTGAAGATGGATTCAATTAATTTAGATGAATTGGATCATATTAGAAGCAAACTCGATATTCAAAATGAACAATTAAATGACATCGAAACTCCTGTTATTGCAAAAAATATCAGTGTATGGACATTAATTATGTATGTTCTACTTGTCGTTTCTATATGTTACATTGCCTGCAAGTTCTTCAAGAAGAAGCTACAACAAAGAGCCCAATCAAGAAATCAACCGGAAGAATCCGAGATGCAAAATCCTGCATGCAGCCCCGGATTTTCCTTCTAAGGATGGAGGAGTTATGGGAAGCCACACTGTGCCGCCATTGATGCATCGCCAAAGTCATCCAATGTTAGAGGCTGTCGACTCAGCGTATTATTTATATAAAACTATTTGTAATCGTCATTTGATAGCTTTACTTCATCGAGACCCGTTTGAATAAAGTTCATGTAGTTCACTTGTTGTTTTTAAAAAGTCACTTTCCGCCTACGAATCCAAAGTTAGGCTATTAAATATCAGGAACCAATGTAAGAATCATATCAGTGAGGTTGTAGAATGAATCATTAAGATAAGTATATCATATCACAGATGCATAAATTTTAAACCGGGTGTTATACCTCTTAAAATAACCCGAATGAGATGTAAAACATGTTGGTATAATTTTAAACCTGTGATCTAGATCCGCTATCGCATAGTACTATGTGAGAGCTTCACAAAAGCTCTAGAGGTATTTATGAAATATAGTGGTATGATATGATATCTACAATTAATTATGAAAAACCCTTCAAAGTTAAAACACACTGAAGGTGTAAAAAACCTGATGTTGGGTCCATATGATCCTCCACAATGTTCCAAATTTCGGGCCCTATCCGAGGTCCAGTTGGTGTAGATGAAGACGAAACGAAGACAGGAAGAAAACAGGCAGCATACAGGAAACAGCACAGGAAGATGACGAAGAGACGACTAGAAGAAGGCTCACACTCCCAGGTCAGCCAGGGGTCGATGGTGCAGTTCAGCAGGTCGCCAGCCTCTACCAGCTCTACTGGTCCTCATCCGGTGGTTGTCTGTCGACTCTGGCCAAGATTTAAAAGTGACTCGGTGTTGGCCCTCGTGGGAATCTTGACCAGAGTCAAGATGTGCCACAAGAGTCGTTCGTTCGATGCCAGGAGTCTGATGAGGGCTGAGCTGTACCCTAACACCCTAACAAAAATAGCCTCATGAGAGGACATGTGCCAACGAAAAAACCCAAAAAAAATAGGTATATTTTCCCCCTGAAGATATCATTGCTGGCTTATAAGTCATAACTTACCTTCTGAGAAGGGAGATAAAACTAGAAGATATTCAAAACAGCAAACAGGATTTACAGGACAAAATGGCGGCGTTCCTACCGCATGGCAGTCTCCTGGTGGTCGGCACAAATCCCCATGAAAAGGCTCCAAAACCACAATCGATGGGTGCGACTTGAACTCGGCCCCTACGGCACTCACGTAAATTCCCCAAAAGGGTTAATTTCTGGTTGAACACACCAAAAAAGGAATCTCAAAAACGAGTCAAGCGCACCTCATCATGGCCACACAGGAAAAAACCTCGAGTTCGCCGCTAGAGGACGGATACCATCTCCTATTCCCAAAAATTGCCAAAAAAACTCACATCCTGTATGAAATCAGCGCCAGTTTTGAAATCCTAGCCTCTCATTGGTCAGAACCACAAATGCTATCCTGTTTGACAGAACGAAGTACAACGAAGATAATCAGAGAAGACCATCATTCCTCTTCTTTCTTTTCTGCTACGGGCACGAACACTTACGGCTAACCAACTTGAGACCGAAGATCGATGACAGAAGATCCATAACAGAAGATCAATGACAAACCAAGCAATGACATCGACGTCTAGAAAATAAAATATAACCTATACGATTATATTCTGAAAAGTAAACAAAAAAAAACCCAATAAATCACTCAAGATCACATTCAGATTGAAAAATCCTGGAATAACCTTCAATAGCCTAGATTTCATCACACTAGAGAACACAACGGTATGTCACCTGTCTACATGCGAAAGGATGTTTTTATTGACTCTATTATCTTCAATTCCAGGCCTAGGATCAGACAGGTAGCCAGAAATCATAAGATTCCTGCAGCTTGTAACATCACTTCCAACAGCCTTTAGAATGTCAGAAGCAAAAGTAATACCTAGTGTTGGAAACCTGCGAATTTACTAGCATTCACTCTAAGTGATGTTTATTTTGAAATAGTGGTTTTGATAGATGTTCTATTTAGGAATTTGATTTCAAGACTGAATGTTCTTTGTGAGTACTATGCCAATGCCAAATAAATGAAAGATTTACTATATAAAAAAACCAAATCAAAAGGTAGCAATTTTAAATGCTACATGTTCTTCCGTTATACATACGAGCGTCTGAATTGAACATTAGGTTGGATGGTTAGACGGAACGATAATTAGAACTGAGTTGTATTCGATTATATCGTGGGAATGTTTATATAGTAATACTCACCAGGTGACTGTTCTTGCGTTATACGTACGAGCGACCCAATCGAACAGAAGGTTGAATGGATAGACGGAATGATCATTGTATCTGAGTTGTAATCGATTATATCGTGATGAAGTTTATATAGAAATACTCACCAGGTTACTGTTCTTTCGTTATACATACGAGCAACCGAATCGAACAGAAGGTTGAATAGATAGTATCTGAGTTGTATTCGATTATGATGTTATGCTGTGTATATAGTTATACACACTAGGTGACGGTATTCCCGTTTTACATACGAGCGACCGAAACGAACAGAAAGTTGAATGGATAGACTGAACAATCAATGTATCTGGTTGGTATCCGATTATATCGCAATACTGTATATATAGTGATACTCACCAGGTGACGGTACTTCCGTTACACATACTAGCGACTGAATCGAACAGAAGGTAAATGGTTAGACGAAGCGATAATTGTATCTGAGTTGTATTCGATGATATCGTGATGATGTTTATATAGCAATACTCACCAGGTAACTGTTCTTCCGTTTTTCATAAAAGCGACCAAATCCAGCAGAAGGTTAAATGGATAGATTGAAAATTCATCGTATCTGGGTTGTATTCGATTAGGTTTATATATTTATACTCACCAGGTAACTGTTTTTCCGTTATACATAGGAACGACTGAATTGAACAGGAGGTTGAATGGATAGACTAAACAATAATCGTATCTGGGGTTGTATTCGAGTATATCGTGATGATTATCATATAGTATGTCTAACCAGGTAACAGTTCTTCCGTTAAACATACGAGCAACCGAATCGAACATAAGGTTGGATGGATAGATTGAACAATCATTGTATCTGGGTTGTCTCCGATTATATCTTTATGCTGTATATTCGGTTACACCTACCATGTAACGGTTATTTCGTTACACATACGAGCGTATGAATCGAACATAAGGTTGGATAGTTAGACGGAACGATAATTGTAACTGAGTTGTATTCGATTATATCGTGGTGATGTTTATATAGTAATACTCACCAGGTGACTGTTCTTGCGTTATACATACGAGCGAGCCAATCGAACAGAAGGTTGGATGGATAGACGGAATGATCATTGTATCTGAGTTGTATTCGATTATATCGTGATGACGTTCATATAGAAATACTCACCAGGTTACTGTTCTTTCGTTATACATACTAGCAACCGAATCGAACAGGAGGTTGAATGGATAGTTTCTGGGTTGTATTCGATTATGATGTTATGCTGTGTATATAGTTATACACATAAGGTGACGGTATTCCCGTTTAACATACGAGCGACCGAAACGAACAGAAAGTTGAATGAATAGACTGAACAATCAATGTATCTGGGTGGTATCCGATTAATTATCGCAATACTGTATATATAGTGATACTTACCAGGTGACGGTACTTCCGTTACACATACTAGAGACTGAATCGAACAGAAGGTTAAATGCTTAGACGAAACAATGATTGTATCTCTGAGTTGTATTCGATGGTATCGTGATGATGTTTATATAGCGATACTCACCAGGTAACTGTTCTTACGTTTTACATACAAGCGACCGAATCGAGCAGAAGCTTAAATTTAGTAGAGATTGAACAATCATCGTAACTGGGTTGTATTCGATTATGTTTATATAGTTATACTCACCAGGTAACTGTTCTTTTGTTATATATACGAGCGACTGAATTGAACAGAAGGTTGAATGGATAGACTAAACAATAATCGTATCTGGGGTTGTATTCGATTATATCTTGATGATGTTCATATAGTTATACTCACCAGGAAACTGTTCTCCAGTTATACATAAGAGCGACTAAACTGAACAGAAAGTTGAATGGATAGACTAAACAATGATCATATCTGGGGTTGTATACGATTATATCGTGATGATGTTTATATAGCAATACTCACCAGGTAACTGTCCTTCCGCTTTACATACAAGCGACCGAATCGAGCAGAAGGTTTAATGGATAGATTGAACGATCATCGTATCTGAGTTGTATTCGATTATGTTTATATAGTTATACTCACCAGGTACCATGTTCTTCCGTTATACATACGAGCAACCGAATCGAACATAAGGTTGAATGGATAGATTGAACGATCATCGTATCTGAGTTGTATTCAATTATGTTTATATAGTTATACCTACCAAGTAACTGTTCTTCCGTTATACATACGAGCGACTGAATTGAACAGAAGGTTGAATGGATAGACTAAACAATGATCGTATCTGGGGTTGTATTCGATGATATTGTGATGATGTTTATATAGTTATACTCAATAGGTAACTGTTCTCCAGTTATACATAAGAGCGACTGAACTGAACAGAAGGTTGAATGGATAGACTGAATAATCATCGTATCTGGGTTGTATTCGATTATTTCGTGATGATTATTATATATTATGTCTAACCAGGTAACTGTTCTTCCGTTATACATACGAGCAACCGAATCGAACATAAGGTGGAATGGATAGATTGAACAATCATTGTATCTGGGTTGTCTACGATTATATCGTTATGCTATATAATTAGATACACCTACCATGTAACGGTTCTTTCGTTACACATACGAGCGTCTGAATCGAACATAAGGTTGGATTGGTTAGACGGAACGATAATTGTTACTGAGTTGTATTCGATTATATCGTGGTGATGTTTATATAGTAATACTCACCAGGTGACTGTTCTTGCGTTATACATACGAGCGACCCAATCGAACAGAAGTTTGGATAAATAGACGAAATGATCATTGTATCTGAGTTGTATTCGATTATATCGTGATGACGTTCATATAGAAATACTCACCAGGTTACTGTTTTTCTTTATTCATACGAGCAACCGAATCGAACAGAAGGTTGAATGGATAGTATCTGGGTTGTATTCGATTATGATGTTATGCTGTGTATATAGTTATACACATAAGGTGACGGTATTCCCGTTTTACATACGAGCGACCGAAACGAACAGAAAGTTGAATGGATAGACTGAACAATCAATATATCTGGGTGGTATCCGATTATATCGCAATACTGTATATATAGTGATACTTACCAGGTGACGGTACTTCCGTTGCACATACTAGCGACTGAATCGAACTTGAGGTTGAATGTTGAGACGAAACGATAATTGTATCTGAGTTGTATTCGATGATATCGTGATGATGTTTATATAGCAATACTCACCAGGAAACTGTTTTTCCGTTTCACATACAAGCGACCGAATCGAGCAGAAGGTTAAATTTAGTATGGATTGAACAATCATCGTATCTGGGTTGTATTCGATTATGTTCATATAGTTATACTCACCAGGTAACTGTTCATCTGTTATACATACTAGCGACTGAATCGAACAGAATGTTGAATGGTTAGACGAAACGATAATTGTATCTGAGTTGTATTCGATGATATCGTGATGATGTTTATATAGCAATACTCACCAGGTAACTGTCCTTCAGTTTTACATACAAGTGACCGAATCGAGCAGAAGGTTAAATGTATAGATTGGACAATCATCGTATCTGAGTTGTATTCGATTATGTTTATATAGTTATACTCACCAGGTACCTGTTCTTCCGTTATACATACGAGCAACCGAATCGAACATAAGGTTTAATGGATAGATTGAACAATCATCGTATCTGAGTTGTATTCGATTATGTTTATATAGTTATACTCACCAAGTAAATGTACTTCCGTTATACATACGAGCGACTGAATTGAACAGAAGGTTGAATGGATAGACTGAACAATGATCGTATCTGCGGTTGTATTCGATGATATCGTGATGATGTTTATATAGTTATACTCACCAGGTAACTGTTCTCCAGTTATACATAAGAGCGACTGAACTGAACAGAAGGTTGAATGGATAGACTGAACAATCAATGTATCTGGGTGGTATCCGATTATATCGCAATACTGTATATAAAGTGATACTTACCAGGTGACGGTACATCCGTTACACATACTAGCGACTGAATCGAACAGAAGGTTAAATGGTTAGACGAAACGATAATTGTATCTGAGTTGAATTCGATGATATCGTGATGATGTTTATAGCAATACTCACCAAGTAACTGTTCTTCCGTTTTACATACAAGCGACCGAATCGAGCAGAAGGTTAAATAGATAGATTGAACAATCATCGTATCTGGGTTGTATTCGATTATGTTTATATAGTTATACTCACCAGGTAACTGTTCTTCCGTTATACATACGAGCGACTGAATTGAACAGAAGGTTGAATGGATAGACTGAACAATGATCGTATCTGGGGTTGTATTCGATGATATCGTGATGATGTTTATATAGTTATACTCACCAGGTAACTGTTCTCCAGTTATACATAAGAGCGACTGAACTGAACAGAAGGTTGAATGGATAGACTGAATAATCATCGTATCTGGGTTGTATTCGATTATTTCGTGATGATTATTATATATTATGTCTAACCAGGTAACTGTTCTTCCGTTATACATACGAGCAACCGAATCAAACATAAGGTTGGATGGATAGATCGAAAAATCATTGTATCTGGGTTGTCTCTGATTATATCGTTATGCTGTATAATTAGATACACCTACCATGTAACGGTTCTTTCGTTACACATACGAGCGTCTGAATCGAACATAAGGTTGGATGGTTAGAGATAATTGTAACTGAGTTGTATTCGATTATATCGTGGTAATGTTTATATAGTAATACTCACCAGGTGACTGTTCTTGCGTTATACGTACGAGCGACCCAATCGAACAGAAGGTTGGATGGATAGACGGAATGATCATTGTATCTGAGTTGTATTCGATTATATCGTGATAAAGTTCATATAGAAATACTCACCAGGTTACTGTTCTTTCGTTATACATACGAGCAACCGAATCGAACAGAAGGTTGAATGAATGGTATCTGGGTTGTATTCGATTATGATGTTATGCTGTGTATATAGTTATACACATAAGGTGACGGTATTCCCGTTTTACATACGAGCGACCGAAACGAACAGAAAGTTGAATGAATAGACTGAACAATCAATGTATCTGGTTGGTATCCGATTATATCGCAATACTATATATATAGTGATACTTACCAGGTGACGGTACTTCCTTTACACATACTTGCGACTGAATCGAACAGAATGTTAAATGGTTAGACGAAGCGATAATTGTATCTGAGTTGTATTCGATGATATCGTGATGATGTTTATATAGCAATATTCACCAGGTAACTGTTCTTCCGTTTTACATAAAAGCGACCGAATCGAGCAGAAGGTTAAATGAATAGATTGAAAATTCATCGTATCTGGGTTGTATTCGATTAGGTTTATATAGTTATACTACCAGGTAACTGTTCTTCCGATATACATACGAGCGACTGAATTGAACAGAAGGTTGAATGGATAGACTAAATAATGATCGTATCTGAGGTTGTATTCGATTATATCGTGATGATGTTTATATAGTTATACTCAACAGGTAACTGTTCTCCAGTTATACATAAAAGCGACTGAATCGAGCAGAAGGTTGAATTCAGTATTAATTGAACAATAATCGTATCTGGGTTGTATTCGATTATGTTTATAAAGTTATACTCACCAGGTAACTGTTCTTCCGTTATACATACGAGCAATCGAATCGAACAGAAGGTTGAATGGATAGTATCTGGGTTGTATTCGATTATGATGTTATGCTGTGTATATAGTTATACACACTAGGAGACGGTATTCCCGTTTTACTCACGAGCGACCGAAACGAAAAGAAAGTTGAATGGATAGACTGAACAATCAATGTATCTGGGTGGTATCCGATTATATCGCAATACTGTATATATAGTGATACTTACCAGGTGACGATACTTCCGTTACACATACTAGCGACTGAATCGAACAGAATGTTGAATGGTTAGACGAAACGATAATTGTATCTGAGTTGTATTCGATGATATCGTGATGATGTTTATATAGCAATACTCACCAGGTAACTGTCCTTCCGTTTTACATACAAGCGACCGAATCGAGCAGAAGGTTAAATGGATAGATTGAACAATCATCGTATCTGAAATGTATTCGATTATGTTTATATAGATATACTCACCAGGTACCTGTTCTTTCGATATACATACGAGCAACCGAATCGAACATAAGGTTGAATGGATAGATTGAACAATCATCGTATCTGAGTTGTATTCGATTATGTTTATATAGTTATACTCACCAGGTAACTGTTCTTCCGTTATACATACGAGCGACTGAATTGAACTGAAGGTTGAACGGATAGACTAAACAATGATCGTATCTGGGGTTGTATTCGATTATATCGTGATGATATTCATATAGTTATACTCACCAGGTAACTGTTCTCCAGTTATACATAAGAGCGACTGAACTGAACAGAAGGTTGAATGGATAGACTGAACAACCATCGTATCTGGGTTGTATTCGATTATTTCGTGATGATTATTATATATTATGTCCAACCAGGTAACTGTTCTTTCGTTATACATACTAGCAACCGAATCGAACATAAGGTTGAATGGATAGATTGAACAATCATTGTATCTGGGTTGTCTCCGATTATATCGTTATGTTGTATATTTAACTACACCTACCATGTAACGGTTCTTTCGTTACACATACGAGCGTCTGAATCGAACATAAGGTTGGATGGTTAGACGGAACGATAATTGTAACTAAGTTGTATTCGATTATATCGTGATGACGTTCATATAGAAATACTCACCAGGTTACTGTTCTTTCGTTATACATACGAGCAACCGAATCGAACAGAAGGTTGAATGGATAGTATCTGGGTTGTATTCGATTATGATGTTATGCTGTGTATATAGTTATACACATAAGGTGACGGTATTCCCGTTTCACATACGAGCGTCCGAAACGAACAGAAAGTTGAATGGATAGTCTGAACAATCAATGTATCTGGGTGGTATCCGATTATATCGCAATACTGTATATATAGTGATACTTACCAGGTGACGGTACTTCCGTTACACATACTAGCGACTGAATCGAACAGAAGGTTAAATGGTTAGACGAAACGATAATTGTATCTGAGTTGTATTCGATGATATCGTGATGATGTTTATATAGCAATACTCACCAGGTAACTGTTCTTCCGTTTTACATACAAGCGACCGAATCGAGCAGAAGGTTGAATTCAGTATAGATTGAAAAATCATCGTATCTGGGTTGTATTCGATTATGTTTATATAGTTATACTCACCAGGTAACTGTTCTTCCGTTATACATACGAGCGACTGAATTGAACAGAAGGTTGAATGGATAGTATATGGGTTGTATTCGATTATGATGTTATGCTGTGTATATAGTTATACACATTAGGAGACGGTATTCCCGTTTTACATACGAGCGACCGAAACGAAAAGAAAGTTGAATGGATAGACTGAACAATCAATGTATCTGGGTGGTATCCGATTATATCGCAATACTGTATATATAGTGATACTTACCAGGTGACGATACTTCCGTTACACATACTAGCGACTGAATCGAACAGAATGTTGAATGGTTAGACGAAACGATAATTGTATCTGAGTTGTATTCGATGATATCGTGATGATGTTTATATAGCAATACTCACCAGGTAACTGTCCTTCCGTTTTACATACAAGCGACCGAATCGAGCAGAAGGTTGAATGGATAGATTGAACAATCATCGTATCTGAGTTGTATTCGATTATGTTTATATAGATATACTCACCAGGTACCTGTTCTTCCGATATATATACGAGCAACCGAATCGAACATAAGGTTAGATGGATAGATTGAACAATCATCGTATCTGAGTTGTATTCGATTATGTTTATATAGTTATACTCACCAGGTAACTGTTCTTCCGTTATACATACGAGCGACTGAATTGAACTGAAGGTTGAATGGAAAGACTAAACAATGATCGTATCTGGGGTTGTATTCGATTATATCGTGATGATGTTCATATAGTTATACTCACCAGGTAACTGTTTTCCAGTTATACATAAGAGCGACTGAACTGAACAGAAGATTGAATGGATAGACTGAACAATCATCGTATCTGGGTTGTATTAATTTATTTCGTGATGATTATTATATATTATGTCTAACCAGGTAACTGTTCTTTCGTTATACATACTAGCAACCGAATCGAACATAAGGTTGAATGGATAGATTGAACAATCATTGTATCTGGGTTGTCTCCGATTATATCGTTATGTTGTATATTTAACTACACCTACCATGTAACGGTTCTTTCGTTACACATAAGAGCGTCTGAATCGAACATAAGGTTGGATGGTTAGACGGAACGATATTGTAACTAAGTTGTATTCGATTATATCGTGATGACGTTCATATAGAAATACTCACCAGGTTACTGATCTTTCGTTATACATACGAGCAACCGAATCGAACAGAAGGTTGAATAGATAGTATCTGGGTTGTATTCGATTATGATGTTATGCTGTGTATATAGTTATACACATAAGGTGACGGTATTCCCATTTCACATACGAGCGACCGAAACGAACAGAAAGTTGAATGGATAGACTGAACAATCAATGTATCTGGGTGGTATCCGATTATACCGCAATACTGTATATATAGTGATACTTACCAGGTGACGATACTTCCGTTACACATACTAGCGACTGAATCGAACAGAATGTTGAATGGTTAGACGAAACGATAATTCTATCTGAGTTGTATTCGATGATATCGTGATGATGTTTATATAGCAATACTCACCAGGTAACTGTCCTTCCGTTTTACATACAAGCGACCGAATCGAGCAGAAGGTTAAATGGATAGATTGAACAATCATCGTATCTGAGTTGTATTCGATTATGTTTATATAGATATACTCACCAGGTACCTGTTCTTCCGATATACATACGAGCAACCGAATCGAACATAAGGTTGAATGGATAGATTGAATAATCATCGTATCTGAGTTGTATTCGATGATATCGTGATGATGTTTATATAGCAATACTCACCAGGTAACTGTTCTTGCGTTATACATACGAGCGACCCAATCGAACAGAAGTTTGGATAAATAGACGAAATGATCATTGTATCTGAGTTGTATTCGATTATATCGTGATGACGTTCATATAGAAATACTCACCATGTTACTGTTTTTCTTTATTCATACGAGCAACCGAATCGAACAGAAGGTTGAATGGATAGTATCTGGGTTGTATTCGATTATGATGTTATGCTGTGTATATAGTTATACACATTAGGTGACGGTATTCCCGTTTTACATACGAGCGACCGAAACGAACAGAAAGTTGAATAGATAGACTGAACAATCAATATATCTGGGTGGTATCCGATTATATCGCAATACTGTATATATAGTGATACTTACCAGGTGACGGTACTTCCGTTACACATACTAGCGACTGAATCGAACAGAAGGTTAAATGGTTAGACGAAACGATAATTGTATCTGAGTTGTATTCGATGATATCGTGATGATGTTTATATAGCAATACTCACCAGGTAACTGTTCTTCCGTTTTACATACAAGCGACCGAATCGAGCAGAAGGTTGAATTCAGTATAGATTGAAAAATCATCGTATCTGGGTTGTATTCGATTATGTTTATATAGTTATACTCACCAGGTAACTGTTCTTCCGTTATACATACGAGCGACTGAATTGAACAGAAGGTTGAATGGATAGTATATGGGTTGTATTCGATTATGATGTTATGCTGTGTATATAGTTATACACATTAGGAGACGGTATTCCCGTTTTACATACGAGCGACCGAAACGAAAAGAAAGTTGAATGGATAGACTGAACAATCAATGTATCTGGGTGGTATCCGATTATATCGCAATACTGTATATATAGTGATACTTACCAGGTGACGATACTTCCGTTACACATACTAGCGACTGAATCGAACAGAATGTTGAATGGTTAGACGAAACGATAATTGTATCTGAGTTGTATTCGATGATATCGTGATGATGTTTATATAGCAATACTCACCAGGTAACTGTCCTTCCGTTTTACATACAAGCGACCGAATCGAGCAGAAGGTTGAATGGATAGATTGAACAATCATCGTATCTGAGTTGTATTCGATTATGTTTATATAGATATACTCACCAGGTACCTGTTCTTCCGATATATATACGAGCAACCGAATCGAACATAAGGTTGGATGGATAGATTGAACAATCATCGTATCTGAGTTGTATTCGATTATGTTTATATAGTTATACTCACCAGGTAACTGTTCTTCCGTTATACATACGAGCGACTGAATTGAACTGAAGGTTGAATGGAAAGACTAAACAATGATCGTATCTGGGGTTGTATTCGATTATATCGTGATGATGTTCATATAGTTATACTCACCAGGTAACTGTTTTCCAGTTATACATAAGAGCGACTGAACTGAACAGAAGATTGAATGGATAGACTGAACAATCATCGTATCTGGGTTGTATTAATTTATTTCGTGATGATTATTATATATTATGTCTAACCAGGTAACTGTTCTTTCGTTATACATACTAGCAACCGAATCGAACATAAGGTTGAATGGATAGATTGAACAATCATTGTATCTGGGTTGTCTCCGATTATATCGTTATGTTGTATATTTAACTACACCTACCATGTAACGGTTCTTTCGTTACACATAAGAGCGTCTGAATCGAACATAAGGTTGGATGGTTAGACGGAACGATATTGTAACTAAGTTGTATTCGATTATATCGTGATGACGTTCATATAGAAATACTCACCAGGTTACTGATCTTTCGTTATACATACGAGCAACCGAATCGAACAGAAGGTTGAATAGATAGTATCTGGGTTGTATTCGATTATGATGTTATGCTGTGTATATAGTTATACACATAAGGTGACGGTATTCCCATTTCACATACGAGCGACCGAAACGAACAGAAAGTTGAATGGATAGACTGAACAATCAATGTATCTGGGTGGTATCCGATTATACCGCAATACTGTATATATAGTGATACTTACCAGGTGACGATACTTCCGTTACACATACTAGCGACTGAATCGAACAGAATGTTGAATGGTTAGACGAAACGATAATTCTATCTGAGTTGTATTCGATGATATCGTGATGATGTTTATATAGCAATACTCACCAGGTAACTGTCCTTCCGTTTTACATACAAGCGACCGAATCGAGCAGAAGGTTAAATGGATAGATTGAACAATCATCGTATCTGAGTTGTATTCGATTATGTTTATATAGATATACTCACCAGGTACCTGTTCTTCCGATATACATACGAGCAACCGAATCGAACATAAGGTTGAATGGATAGATTGAATAATCATCGTATCTGAGTTGTATTCGATGATATCGTGATGATGTTTATATAGCAATACTCACCAGGTAACTGTTCTTGCGTTATACATACGAGCGACCCAATCGAACAGAAGTTTGGATAAATAGACGAAATGATCATTGTATCTGAGTTGTATTCGATTATATCGTGATGACGTTCATATAGAAATACTCACCATGTTACTGTTTTTCTTTATTCATACGAGCAACCGAATCGAACAGAAGGTTGAATGGATAGTATCTGGGTTGTATTCGATTATGATGTTATGCTGTGTATATAGTTATACACATTAGGTGACGGTATTCCCGTTTTACATACGAGCGACCGAAACGAACAGAAAGTTGAATAGATAGACTGAACAATCAATATATCTGGGTGGTATCCGATTATATCGCAATACTGTATATATAGTGATACTTACCAGGTGACGGTACTTCCGTTGCACATACTAGCGACTGAATCGAACTTAAGGTTAAATGTTGAGACGAAACGATAATTGTATCTGAGTTGTATTCGATGATATCGTGATGATGTTTATATAGCAATACTCACCAGGAAACTGTTTTTCCGTTTCACATACAAGCGACCGAATCGAGCAGAAGGTTAAATTTAGTATGGATTGAACAATCATCGTATCTGGGTTGTATTCGATTATGTTCATATAGTTATACTCACCAGGTACCTGTTCTTCCGTTATACATACGAGCAACCGAATCGAACATAAGGTTGAATGGATAGATTGAACAATCATCGTATATGAGTTGTATTCGATTATGTTTATATAGTTATACTCGCCAGGTACCTGTTCTTCCGTTATACATACGAGCAACCGAATCGAACATAAGGTTGAATGGATAGATTGAACAATCATCGTATCTGAGTTGTATTCGATTATGTTTATATAGTTATACTCACCAAGTAAATGTACTTCCGTTATACATACGAGCGACTGAATTGAACAGAAGGTTGAATGGATAGACTAAACAATGATCGTATCTGGGGTTGTATTCGATTATATCGTGATGATGTTTATATAGTTATACTCACCAGGTAACTATTCTCCAGTTATACATAAGAGCGACTGAACTGAACAGAAGGTTGAATGGATAGACTGAATAATCATCGTATCTGGGTTGTATTCGATTATTTCGTGATGATTATTATATATTATGTCTAACCAGGTAACTGTTCTTCCGTTATACATACGAGCAACCGAATCAAACATAAGGTTGGATGGATAGATTGAAAAATCATTGTATCTGGGTTGTCTCTGATTATATCGTTATGCTGTATAATTAGATACACCTACCATGTAACGGTTCTTTCGTTACACATACGAGCGTCTGAATCGAACATAAGGTTGGATGGTTAGAGATAATTGTAACTGAGTTGTATTCGATTATATCGTGGTAATGTTTATATGGTAATACTCACCAGGTGACTGTTCTTGCGTTATACGTACGAGCGACCCAATCGAACAGAAAGTTGGATGGATAGACGGAATGATCATTGTATCTGAGTTGTATTCGATTATATCGTGATGAAGTTCATATAGAAATACTCACCAGGTTACTGTTCTATCGTTATACATACGAGCAACCGAATCGAACAGAAAGTTGAATGGATAGACTGAACAATCAATGTATCTGGTTGGTATCCGATTATATCGCAATACTGTATATATAGTGATACTTACCAGGTGACGGTACTTCCGTTACACATACTAGCGACTGAATCGAACAGAATGTTAAATGGTTAGACGAAGCGATAATTGTATCTGAGTTGTATTCGATGATATCGTGATGATATTTATATAGCAATATTCACCAGGTAACTGTTCTTCCGTTTTACATAAAAGCGACCGAATCGAGCAGAAGGTTAAATGGATAGATTGAAAATTCATCGTATCTGGGTTGTATTCGATTAGGTTTATATAGTTATACTCACCAGGTAACTGTTCTTCCGATATACATACGAGCGACTGAATTGAACAGAAGGTTGAATGGATAGACTAAATAATGATCGTATCTGAGGTTGTATTCGATTATATCGTGATGATGTTTATATAGTTATACTCAACAGGTAACTGTTCTCCAGTTATACATAAAAGCGACTGAATCGAGCAGAAGGTTTAATTCAGTATTGATTGAACAATAATCGTATCTGGGTTGTATTCGATTATGTTTATAAAGTTATACTCACCAGGTAACTGTTCTTCCGTTATACATTCGAGCAATCGAATCGAACAGAAGGTTGAATGGATAGTATCTGGGTTGTATTCGATTATGAAGTTATGCTGTGTATATAGTTATACACATTAGGTGACGGTATTCCCGTTTTACATACGAGCGACCGAAACGAACAGAAAGTTGAATGGATAGACTGAACAATCAATGTATCTGGGTGGTATCCGATTATATCGCAATACTGTATATAAAGTGATACTTACCAGGTGACGGTACTTCCGTTACACATACTAGCGACTGAATCGAACAGAAGGTTAAATGGTTAGACGAAACGATAATTGTATCTGAGTTGAATTCGATGATATCGTGATGATGTTTATAGCAATACTCACCAGGTAACTGTTCTTCCGTTTTACATACAAGCGACCGAATCGAGCAGAAGGTTAAATGGATAGATTGAAAATTCATCGTATCTGGGTTGTATTCGATTAGGTTTATATAGTTATACTCACCAGGTAACTGTTCTTCCGATATACATACGAGCGACTGAATTGAACAGAAGGTTGAATGGATAGACTGAATAATGATCGTATCTGGGGTTGTATTCGATGATATCGTGATGATGTTTATATAGTTATACTCACCAGGTAACTGTTCTCCAGTTATACATAAGAGCGACTGAACTGAACAGAAGGTTGAATGGATAGACTGAATAATCATCGTATCTGGGTTGTATTCGATTATTTCGTGATGATTATTATATATTATGTCTAACCAGGTAACTGTTCTTCCGTTATACATACGAGCAACCGAATCAAACATAAGGTTGGATGGATAGATTGAAAAATCATTGTATCTGGGTTGTCTCTGATTATATCGTTATGCTGTATAATTAGATACACCTACCATGTAACGGTTCTTTCGTTACACATACGAGCGTCTGAATCGAACATAAGGTTGGATGATTAGAAATATTTGTAACTGAGTTGTATTCGATTATATCGTGGTAATGTTTATATAGTAATACTCACCAGGTGACTGTTCTTGCGTTATACGTACGAGCGACCCAATCGAACAGAAGGTTGGATGGATAGATGGAATGATCATTGTATCTGAGTTGTATTCGATTATATCGTGATGAAGTTCATATAGAAATACTCACCAGGTTACTGTTCTTTCGTTATACATACGAGCAACCGAATCGAACAGAAGGTTGAATGAATGGTATCTGGGTTGTATTCGATTATGATGTTATGCTGTGTATATAGTTATACACACTAGGTGACGGTATTTCCGTTTTACATACGAGCGACCGAAACGAACAGAAAGTTGAATGGATAGACTGAACAATCAATGTATCTGGTTGGTATCCGATTATATCGCAATACTATATATATAGTGATACTTACCAGGTGACGGTACTTCCGTTACACATACTTGCGACTGAATCGAAGAGAATGTTAAATGGTTAGACGAAGCGATAATTGTATCTGAGTTGTATTCGATGATATCGTGATGATGTTTATATAGCAATATTCACCAGGTAACTGTTCTTCCGTTTTACATAAAAGCGACCGAATCGAGCAGAAGGTTAAATGGATAGATTGAAAATTCATCGTATCTGGGTTGTATTCGATTAGGTTTATATAGTTATACTCACCAGGTAACTGTTCTTCCGATATACATACGAGCGACTGAATTGAACAGAAGGTTGAATGGATAGACTAAATAATGATCGTATCTGAGGTTGTATTCGATTATATCGTGATGATGTTTATATAGTTATACTCAACAGGTAACTGTTCTCCAGTTATACATAAAAGCGACTGAATCGAGCAGAAGGTTGAATTCAGTATTAATTGAACAATAATCGTATCTGGGTTGTATTCGATTATGTTTATAAAGTTATACTCACCAGGTAACTGTTCTTCCGTTATACATACGAGCAATCGAATCGAACAGAAGGTTGAATGGATAGTATCTGGGTTGTATTCGATTATGATGTTATGCTGTGTATATAGTTATACACACTAGGAGACGGTATTCCCGTTTTACTTACGAGCGACCGAAACAAAAAGAAAGTTGAATGGATAGACTGAACAATCAATGTATCTGGGTGGTATCCGATTATATCGCAATACTGTATATATAGTGATACTTACCAGGTGACGATACTTCCGTTACACATACTAGCGACTGAATCGAACAGAATGTTGAATGGTTAGACGAAACGATAATTGTATCTGAGTTGTATTCGATGATATCGTGATGATGTTTATATAGCAATACTCACCAGGTAACTGTCCTTCCGTTTTACATACAAGCGACCGAATCGAGCAGAAAGTTAAATGGATAGAATGAACAATCATCGTATCTGAAATGTATTCGATTATGTTTATATAGATATACTCACCAGGTACCTGTTCTTCCGATATACATACGAGCAACCGAATCGAACATAAGGTTGAATGGATAGATTGAACAATCATCGTATCTGAGTTGTATTCGATTATGTTTATATAGTTATACTCACCAGGTAACTGTTCTTCCGTTATACATACGAGCGACTGAATTGAACTGAAGGTTGAATGGATAGATTAAACAATGATCGTATCTGGGGTTGTATTCGATTATATCGTGATGATGTTCATATAGTTATACTCACCAGGTAACTGTTCTCCAGTTATACATATGAACGACTGAACTGAACAGAAGGTTGAATGGATAGACTGAACAATCATCGTATCTGGGTTGTATTCGATTATTTCGTGATGATTATTATATATTATGTCCAACCAGGTAACTGTTCTTTTGTTATACATACTAGCAACCGAATCGAACATAAGGTTGAATGGATAGATTGAACAATCATTGTATCTGGGTTGTCTCCGATTATATCGTTATGTTGTATATTCAACTACACCTACCATGTAACGGTTCTTTCATTACACATACGAGCGTCTGAATCGAACATAAGGTTGGATGGTTAGACGGAACGATAATTGTAACTAAGTTGTATTCGATTATATCGTGATGACGTTCATATAGAAATACTCACCAGGTTACTGTTCTTTCGTTATACATACGAGCAACCGAATCGAACAGAAGGTTGAATGGATAGTATTTTGGTTGTATTCGATTATGATGTTATGCTGTGTATATAGTTATACACATAAGGTGACGGTATGCCCGTTTCACATACGAGCGTCCGAAACGAACAGAAAGTTGAATGGATAGTCTGAACAATCAATGTATCTGGGTGGTATCCGATTATATCGCAATACTGTATATATAGTGATACTTACCAGGTGACGGTACTTCCGTTACACATACTAGCGACTGAATCGAACAGAAGGTTAAATGGTTAGACGAAACGATAATTGTATCTGAGTTGTATTCGATGATATCGTGATGATGTTTATATAGCAATACTCACCAGGTAACTGTTCTTCCGTTTTACATACAAGCGACCGAATCGAGCAGAAGGTTGAATGGATAGATTGAACAATCATCGTATATGAGTTGTATTCGATTATGTTTATATAGTTATACTCGCCAGGTACCTGTTCTTCCGTTATACATACGAGCAACCGAATCGAACATAAGGTTGAATGGATAGATTGAACAATCATCGTATCTGAGTTGTATTCGATTATGTTTATATAGTTATACTCACCAAGTAAATGTACTTCCGTTATACATACGAGCGACTGAATTGAACAGAAGGTTGAATGGATAGACTAAACAATGATCGTATCTGGGGTTGTATTCGATTATATCGTGATGATGTTTATATAGTTATACTCACCAGGTAACTATTCTCCAGTTATACATAAGAGCGACTGAACTGAACAGAAGGTTGAATGGATAGACTGAATAATCATCGTATCTGGGTTGTATTCGATTATTTCGTGATGATTATTATATATTATGTCTAACCAGGTAACTGTTCTTCCGTTATACATACGAGCAACCGAATCAAACATAAGGTTGGATGGATAGATTGAAAAATCATTGTATCTGGGTTGTCTCTGATTATATCGTTATGCTGTATAATTAGATACACCTACCATGTAACGGTTCTTTCGTTACACATACGAGCGTCTGAATCGAACATAAGGTTGGATGGTTAGAGATAATTGTAACTGAGTTGTATTCGATTATATCGTGGTAATGTTTATATGGTAATACTCACCAGGTGACTGTTCTTGCGTTATACGTACGAGCGACCCAATCGAACAGAAAGTTGGATGGATAGACGGAATGATCATTGTATCTGAGTTGTATTCGATTATATCGTGATGAAGTTCATATAGAAATACTCACCAGGTTACTGTTCTATCGTTATACATACGAGCAACCGAATCGAACAGAAAGTTGAATGGATAGACTGAACAATCAATGTATCTGGTTGGTATCCGATTATATCGCAATACTGTATATATAGTGATACTTACCAGGTGACGGTACTTCCGTTACACATACTAGCGACTGAATCGAACAGAATGTTAAATGGTTAGACGAAGCGATAATTGTATCTGAGTTGTATTCGATGATATCGTGATGATATTTATATAGCAATATTCACCAGGTAACTGTTCTTCCGTTTTACATAAAAGCGACCGAATCGAGCAGAAGGTTAAATGGATAGATTGAAAATTCATCGTATCTGGGTTGTATTCGATTAGGTTTATATAGTTATACTCACCAGGTAACTGTTCTTCCGATATACATACGAGCGACTGAATTGAACAGAAGGTTGAATGGATAGACTAAATAATGATCGTATCTGAGGTTGTATTCGATTATATCGTGATGATGTTTATATAGTTATACTCAACAGGTAACTGTTCTCCAGTTATACATAAAAGCGACTGAATCGAGCAGAAGGTTTAATTCAGTATTGATTGAACAATAATCGTATCTGGGTTGTATTCGATTATGTTTATAAAGTTATACTCACCAGGTAACTGTTCTTCCGTTATACATTCGAGCAATCGAATCGAACAGAAGGTTGAATGGATAGTATCTGGGTTGTATTCGATTATGAAGTTATGCTGTGTATATAGTTATACACATTAGGTGACGGTATTCCCGTTTTACATACGAGCGACCGAAACGAACAGAAAGTTGAATGGATAGACTGAACAATCAATGTATCTGGGTGGTATCCGATTATATCGCAATACTGTATATAAAGTGATACTTACCAGGTGACGGTACTTCCGTTACACATACTAGCGACTGAATCGAACAGAAGGTTAAATGGTTAGACGAAACGATAATTGTATCTGAGTTGAATTCGATGATATCGTGATGATGTTTATAGCAATACTCACCAGGTAACTGTTCTTCCGTTTTACATACAAGCGACCGAATCGAGCAGAAGGTTAAATGGATAGATTGAAAATTCATCGTATCTGGGTTGTATTCGATTAGGTTTATATAGTTATACTCACCAGGTAACTGTTCTTCCGATATACATACGAGCGACTGAATTGAACAGAAGGTTGAATGGATAGACTGAATAATGATCGTATCTGGGGTTGTATTCGATGATATCGTGATGATGTTTATATAGTTATACTCACCAGGTAACTGTTCTCCAGTTATACATAAGAGCGACTGAACTGAACAGAAGGTTGAATGGATAGACTGAATAATCATCGTATCTGGGTTGTATTCGATTATTTCGTGATGATTATTATATATTATGTCTAACCAGGTAACTGTTCTTCCGTTATACATACGAGCAACCGAATCAAACATAAGGTTGGATGGATAAATTGAAAAATCATTGTATCTGGGTTGTCTCTGATTATATCGTTATGCTGTATAATTAGATACACCTACCATGTAACGGTTCTTTCGTTACACATACGAGCGTCTGAATCGAACATAAGGTTGGATGATTAGAAATATTTGTAACTGAGTTGTATTCGATTATATCGTGGTAATGTTTATATAGTAATACTCACCAGGTGACTGTTCTTGCGTTATACGTACGAGCGACCCAATCGAACAGAAGGTTGGATGGATAGATGGAATGATCATTGTATCTGAGTTGTATTCGATTATATCGTGATGAAGTTCATATAGAAATACTCACCAGGTTACTGTTCTTTCGTTATACATACGAGCAACCGAATCGAACAGAAGGTTGAATGAATGGTATCTGGGTTGTATTCGATTATGATGTTATGCTGTGTATATAGTTATACACACTAGGTGACGGTATTTCCGTTTTACATACGAGCGACCGAAACGAACAGAAAGTTGAATGGATAGACTGAACAATCAATGTATCTGGTTGGTATCCGATTATATCGCAATACTATATATATAGTGATACTTACCAGGTGACGGTACTTCCGTTACACATACTTGCGACTGAATCGAAGAGAATGTTAAATGGTTAGACGAAGCGATAATTGTATCTGAGTTGTATTCGATGATATCGTGATGATGTTTATATAGCAATATTCACCAGGTAACTGTTCTTCCGTTTTACATAAAAGCGACCGAATCGAGCAGAAGGTTAAATGGATAGATTGAAAATTCATCGTATCTGGGTTGTATTCGATTAGGTTTATATAGTTATACTCACCAGGTAACTGTTCTTCCGATATACATACGAGCGACTGAATTGAACAGAAGGTTGAATGGATAGACTAAATAATGATCGTATCTGAGGTTGTATTCGATTATATCGTGATGATGTTTATATAGTTATACTCAACAGGTTACTGTTCTCCAGTTATACATAAAAGCGACTGAATCGAGCAGAAGGTTGAATTCAGTATTAATTGAACAATAATCGTATCTGGGTTGTATTCGATTATGTTTATAAAGTAATACTCACCAGGTAACTGTTCTTCCGTTATACATACGAGCAATCGAATCGAACAGAAGGTTGAATGGATAGTATCTGGGTTGTATTCGATTATGATGTTATGCTGTGTATATAGTTATACACACTAGGAGACGGTATTCCCGTTTTACTTACGAGCGACCGAAACAAAAAGAAAGTTGAATGGATAGACTGAACAATCAATGTATCTGGGTGGTATCCGATTATATCGCAATACTGTATATATAGTGATACTTACCAGGTGACGATACTTCCGTTACACATACTAGCGACTGAATCGAACAGAATGTTGAATGGTTAGACGAAACGATAATTGTATCTGAGTTGTATTCGATGATATCGTGATGATGTTTATATAGCAATACTCACCAGGTAACTGTCCTTCCGTTTTACATACAAGCGACCGAATCGAGCAGAAAGTTAAATGGATAGAATGAACAATCATCGTATCTGAAATGTATTCGATTATGTTTATATAGATATACTCACCAGGTACCTGTTCTTCCGATATACATACGAGCAACCGAATCGAACATAAGGTTGAATGGATAGATTGAACAATCATCGTATCTGAGTTGTATTCGATTATGTTTATATAGTTATACTCACCAGGTAACTGTTCTTCCGTTATACATACGAGCGACTGAATTGAACTGAAGGTTGAATGGATAGATTAAACAATGATCGTATCTGGGGTTGTATTCGATTATATCGTGATGATGTTCATATAGTTATACTCACCAGGTAACTGTTCTCCAGTTATACATATGAACGACTGAACTGAACAGAAGGTTGAATGGATAGACTGAACAATCATCGTATCTGGGTTGTATTCGATTATTTCGTGATGATTATTATATATTATGTCCAACCAGGTAACTGTTCTTTTGTTATACATACTAGCAACCGAATCGAACATAAGGTTGAATGGATAGATTGAACAATCATTGTATCTGGGTTGTCTCCGATTATATCGTTATGTTGTATATTCAACTACACCTACCATGTAACGGTTCTTTCATTACACATACGAGCGTCTGAATCGAACATAAGGTTGGATGGTTAGACGGAACGATAATTGTAACTAAGTTGTATTCGATTATATCGTGATGACGTTCATATAGAAATACTCACCAGGTTACTGTTCTTTCGTTATACATACGAGCAACCGAATCGAACAGAAGGTTGAATGGATAGTATTTTGGTTGTATTCGATTATGATGTTATGCTGTGTATATAGTTATACACATAAGGTGACGGTATGCCCGTTTCACATACGAGCGTCCGAAACGAACAGAAAGTTGAATGGATAGTCTGAACAATCAATGTATCTGGGTGGTATCCGATTATATCGCAATACTGTATATATAGTGATACTTACCAGGTGACGGTACTTCCGTTACACATACTAGCGACTGAATCGAACAGAAGGTTAAATGGTTAGACGAAACGATAATTGTATCTGAGTTGTATTCGATGATATCGTGATGATGTTTATATAGCAATACTCACCAGGTAACTGTTCTTCCGTTTTACATACAAGCGACCGAATCGAGCAGAAGGTTGAATTCAGTATAGATTGAAAAATCATCGTATCTGGGTTGTATTCGATTATGTTTATATAGTTATACTCACCAGGTAACTGTTCTTCCGTTATACATACGAGCGACTGAATTGAACAGAAGTTTGAATGGATAGTATATGGGTTGTATTCGATTATGATGTTATGCTGTGTATATAGTTATACACATTAGGAGACGGTATTCCCGTTTTACATACGAGCGACCGAAACGAAAAGAAAGTTGAATGGATAGACTGAACAATCAATGCATCTGGGTGGTATCCGATTATATCGCAATACTGTATATATAGTGATACTTACCAGGTGACGATACTTCCGTTACACATACTAGCGACTGAATCGAACAGAATGTTGAATGGTTAGACGAAACGATAATTGTATCTGAGTTGTATTCGATGATATCGTGATGATGTTTATATAGCAATACTCACCAGGTAACTGTCCTTCCGTTTTACATACAAGCGACCGAATCGAGCAGAAGGTTAAATGGATAGATTGAACAATCATCGTATCTGAGTTGTATTCGATTATGTTTATATAGATATACTCACCAGGTACCTGTTCTTCCGATATACATACGAACATCCGAATCGAACATGAGGTTGGATGGATAGATTGAACAATCATCGTATCTGAGTTGTATTCGATTATGTTTATATAGTTATACTCACCAGGTAACTGTTCTTCCGTTATACATACGAGCGACTGAATTGAACTGGAGGTTGAATGGATAGACTAAACAATGATCGTATCTGGGGTTGTATTCGATTATATCGTGATGATGTTCATATAGTTATACTCACCAGGTAACTGTTTTCCAGTTATACATAAGAGCGACTGAACTGAACAGAAGATTGAATGGATAGACTGAACAATCATCGTATCTGGGTTGTATTAAATTATTTCGTGATGATTATTATATATTATGTCTAACCAGGTAACTGTTCTTTCGTTATACATACTAGCAACCGAATCGAACATAAGGTTGAATGGATAGATTGAACAATCATTGTATCTGGGTTGTCTCCGATTATATCGTTATGTTGTATATTTAACTACACCTACCATGTAACGGTTCTTTCGTTACACATAAGAGCGTCTGAATCGAACATAAGGTTGGATGGTTAGACGGAACGATATTGTAACTAAGTTGTATTCGATTATATCGTGATGACGTTCATATAGAAATACTCACCAGGTTACTGTTCTTTCGTTATACATACGAGCAACCGAATCGAACAGAAGGTTGAATAGATAGTATCTGGGTTGTATTCGATTATGATGTTATGCTGTGTATATAGTTATACACATAAGGTGACGGTATTCCCATTTCACATACGAGCGACCGAAACGAACAGAAAGTTGAATGGATAGACTGAACAATCAATGTATCTGGGTGGTATCCGATTATATCGCAATACTGTATATATAGTGATACTTACCAGGTGACGATACTTCCGTTACACATACTAGCGACTGAATCGAACAGAATGTTGAATGGTTAGACGAAACGATAATTCTATCTGAGTTGTATTCGATGATATCGTGATGATGTTTATATCGCAATACTCACCAGGTAACTGTCCTTCCGTTTTACATACAAGCGACCGAATCGAGCAGAAGGTTAAATGGATAGATTGAACAATCATCGTATCTGAGTTGTATTCGATTATGTTTTTATAGATATACTCACCAGGTACCTGTTCTTCCGATATACATACGAGCAACCGAATCGAACATAAGGTTGAATGGATAGATTGAACAATCATCGTATCTGAGTTGTATTCGATGATATCGTGATGATGTTTATATAGCAATACTCACCAGGTAACAGTCCTTCCGTTTTACATACGAGCGACTGAATTGAACTGAAGGTTGAATGGATAGACTAAACAATGATCGTATCTGGGGTTGTATTCGATTATATCGTGATGATGTTCATATAGTTATACTCACCAGGTAACTGTTCTCCAGTTATACATAAGAGCGACTGAACTGAACAGAAGGTTGAATGGATAGACTGAACAATCATCGTATCTGGGTTGTATTCGATTATTTCGTGATGATTATTATATATTATGTCTAACCAGGTAACTGTTCTTTCGTTATACATACTAGCAACCGAATCGATCATAAGGTTTAATGGATAGATTGAACAATCATTGTATCTGGGTTGTCTCCGATTATATCGTTATGTTGTATATTTAACTACACCTACCATGTAACGGTTCTTTCGTTACACATACGAGCGTCTGAATCGAACATAAGGTTGGATGGTTAGACGGAACGATAATTGTAACTAAGTTGTATTCGATTATATCGTGATGACGTTCATATAGAAATACTCACCAGGTTACTGTTCTTTCTTTATACATACGAGCAACCGAATCGAACAGAAGGTTGAATGGATAGTATCTGGGTTGTATTCGATTATGATGTTATGCTGTGTATATAGTTATACACATAAGGTGACGGTATTCCCGTTTCACATACGAGCGACCGAAACGAACAGAAAGTTGAATGGATAGACTGAACAATCAATGTATCTGGGTGGTATCCGATAATATCGCAATACTGTATATATAGTGATACTTACCAGGTGACGGTACTTCCGTTACACATACTAGCGACTGAATCGAACAGAAGGTTAAATGGTTAGACGAAACGATAATTGTAAATGAGTTGTATTCGATGATATCGTGATGATGTTTATATAGCAATACTCACCAGGTAACTGTTCTTCCGTTTTACATACAAGCGACCGAATCTAGCAGAAGGTTGAATTCAGTATAGATTGAACGATCATCGTATCTGGGTTGTATTCGATTATGTTTATATAGTTAAACTCACCAGGTAACTGTTCTTCCGTTATACATACGAGCGACTGAATTGAACAGAAGGTTGAATGGATAGTATATGGGTTGTATTCGATTATGATGTTATGCTGTGTATATAGTTATACACACTAGGAGACGGTATTCCCGTTTTACATACGAGCGACCGAAACAAAAAGAAAGTTGAATGGATAGACTGAACAATCAATGTATCTGGGTGGTATCCGATTATATCGCAATACTGTATATATAGTGATACTTACCAGGTGACGGTACTTCCGTTACACATACTAGCGACTGAATCGAATAGAAGGTTAAATGGTTAGACGAAACGATAATTGTATCTGAGTTGTATTCGATGATATCGTGATGATGTTTATATAGCAATACTCACCAGGTAACTGTCCTTCCGTTTTACATACAAGCGACCGAATCGAGCAGAAGGTTAAATGGATAGATTGAACAATCATCGTATCTGAGTTGTATTCGATTATGTTTATATAGATATACTCACCAGGTACCTGTTCTTCCGATATACATACGAGCAACCGAATCGAACATAAGGTTGAATGGATAGATTGAACAATCATCGTATCTGAGTTGTATTCGATTATGTTTATATAGTTATACTCACCAGGTAACTGTTCTTCCGTTATACATACGAGCGACTGAATTGAACTGAAGGTTGAATGGATAGACTAAACAATGATCGTATCTGGGGTTGTATTCGATTATATCGTGATGATGTTCATATAGTTATACTCACCAGGTAACTGTTCTCCAGTTATACATAAGAGCGACTGAACTGAACGGAAGGTTGAATGGATAGACTGAACAATCATCGTATCTGGGTTGTATTCGATTATTTCGTGATGATTATTATATATTATGTCTAACCAGGTAACTGTTCTTTCGTTATACATACTAGCAACCGAATCGATCATAAGGTTGAATGGATAGATTGAACAATCATTGTATCTGGGTTGTCTCCGATTATATCGTTATGTTGTATATTTAACTACACCTACCATGTAACGGTTCTTTCGTTACACATACGAGCGTCTGAATCGAACATAAGGTTGGATGGTTAGACGGAACGATAATTGTAACTAAGTTGTATTCGATTATATCGTGATGACGTTCATATAGAAATACTCACCAGGTTACTGTTCTTTCGTTATACATACGAGCAACCGAATTGAACAGAAGGTTGAATGGATAGTATCTGGGTTTTATTCGATTATGATGTTATGCTGTGTATATAGTTATACACATAAGGTGACGGTATTCCCGTTTCACATACGAGCGACCGAAACGAACAGAAAGTTGAATGGATAGACTGAACAATCAATGTATCTGGGTAATATCCGATTATATCGCAATACTGTATATATAGTGATACTTACCAGGTGACGATACTTCCGTTACACATACTAGCGACTGAATCGAACAGAATGTTGAATGGTTAGACGAAACGATAATTGTATCTGAGTTGTATTCGATGATATCGTGATGATGTTTATATAGCAATACTCACCAGGTAACTGTTCTTCCGTTTTACATACAAGCGACCCGTTTTACATACGAGCGACCGAAACAAAAAGAAAGTTGAATGGATAGACTGAACAATCAATGTATCTGGGTGGTATCCGATTATATCGCAATACTGTATATATAGTGATACTTACCAGGTGACGGTACTTCCGTTACACATACTAGCGACTGAATGGAACAGAAGGTTAAATGGTTAGACGGAACGATAATTGTATCTGAGTTGTATTCGATGATATCGTGATGATGTTTATATAGCAATACTCACCAGGTAACTGTCCTTCCGTTTTACATACAAGCGACCGAATCGAGCAGGAGGTTAAATGGATAGATTGAACAATCATCGTATCTGAGTTGTATTCGATTATGTTAATATAGTTATACTCACCAGGTACCTGTTCTTCCGTTATACATACGAGCAACCGAATCGAACATAAGGTTGAATGGATAGATTGAACAATCATCGTATCTGAGTTGTATTCGATTATGTTTATATAGTTATACTCACCAGGTAACTGTTCTTCCGTTATACATACGAGCGACTGAATTGAACTGAAGGTTGAATGGATAGACTAAACAATTATCGTATCTGGGGTTGTATTCGATTATATCGTGATGATGTTCATATAGTTATACTCACCAGGTAACTGTTCTCCAGTTATACATAAGAGCGACTGAACTGAACAGAAGTTTGAATGGATAGACTGAACAATCATCGTATCTGGGTTGTATTCGATTATTTCGTGATGATTATTATATATTATGTCTAACCAGGTAACTGTTCTTTCGTTATACATACTAGCAACCGAATCGATCATAAGGTTGAATGGATAGATTGAACAATCATTGTATCTGGGTTGTCTCCGATTATATCGTTATGTTGTATATTTAACTACACCTACCATGTAACGGTTCTTTCGTTACACATACGAGCGTCTGAATCGAACATAAGGTTGGATGGTTAGACGGAACGATAATTGTAACTAAGTTGTATTCGATTATATCGTGATGACGTTCATATAGAAATACTCACCAGGTTACTGTTCTTTCGTTATACATACGAGCAACCGAATCGAACAGAAGGTTGAATGGATAGTATCTGGGTTGTATTCGATTATGATGTTATGCTGTGTATATAGTTATACACATAAGGTGACGGTATTCCCGTTTCACATACGAGCGACCGAAACGAACAGAAAGTTGAATGGATAGACTGAACAATCAATGTATCTGGGTGGTATCCGATTATATCGCAATACTGTATATATAGTGATACTTACCAGGTGACGATACTTCCGTTACACATACTAGCGACTGAATCGAACAGAATGTTGAATGGTTAGACGAAACGATAATTGTATCTGAGTTGTATTCGATGATATCGTGATGATGTTTATATAGCAATACTCACCAGGTAAATGTTCTTCCGTTTTACATACAAGCGACCGAATCGAGCAGAAGGTTGAATTCAGTATAGATTGAACAATCATCGTATCTGGGTTGTATTCGATTATGTTTATATAGGTATACTCACCAGGTAACTGTTCTTCCGTTATACATACGAGCGACTGAATTAAACAGAAGGTTGAATGGATAGTATATGGGTTGTATTCGATTATGATGTTATGCTGTGTATATAGTTATACACACTAGGAGACGGTATTCCCGTTTTACATACGAGCGACCGAAACGAAAAGAAAGTTGAATGGATAGACTGAACAATCAATGTATCTGGGTGGTATCCGATTATATCGCAATACTGTATATATAGTGATACTTACCAGGTGACGATACTTCCGTTACACATACTAGCGACTGAATCGAACAGAATGTTGAATGGTTAGACGAAACGATAATTGTATCTGAGTTGTATTAGATGATATCGTTATGATGTTTATATAGCAATACTCACCAGGTAACTGTCCTTCCGTTTTACATACAAGCGACCGAATCGAGCAGAAGGTTAAATGGATAGATTGAACAATCATCGTATCTGAGTTGTATTCGATTATGTTTATATAGATATACTCACCAGGTACCTGTTCTTCCGATATACATACGAGCAACCGAATCGAACATAAGATTGAATGGATAGATTGAACAATCATCGTATCTGAGTTGTATTCGATTATGTTTATATAGTAATACTCACCAGGTAACTGTTCTTCCGTTATACATACGAGCGACTGAATTGAACTGAAGGTTGAATGGATAGACTAAACAATGATCGTATCTGGGGTTGTATTCGATTATATCGTGATGATGTTCATATAGTTATACTCACCAGGTAACTGTTCTCCAGTTATACATAAGAGCGACTGAACTGAACAGAAGGTTGAATGGATAGACTGAACAATCATCGTATCTGGGTTGTATTCGATTATTTCGTGATGATTATTATATATTATGTCTAACCAGGTAACTGTTCTTTCGTTTTACATACTAGCAACCGAATCGAACATAAGGTTGAATGGATAGATTGAACAATCATTGTATCTGGGTTGTCTCCGATTATATCGTTATGTTGTATATTTAACTACACCTACCATGTAACGGTTCTTTCGTTACACATACGAGCGTCTGAATCGAACATAAGGTTGGATGGTTAGACGGACCGATAATTGTAACTAAGTTGTATTCGATTATATCGTGATGACGTTCATATAGAAATACGTTACACATACGTTACATTTTATCGCAATACTGTATATATAGTGATACTTACCAGGTGACGGTACTTCCGTTACACATACTAGCGACTGAATCGAACAGAAGGTTAAATGGTTAGACGAAACGATATTTGTATCTGAGTTGTATTCGATGATATCGTGATGATGTTTATATAGCAATACTCACCAGGTAACTGTCCTTCCGTTTTACATACAAGCGACCGAATCGAGCAGAAGGTTAAATGGATAGATTGAACAATCATCGTATCTGAGTTGTATTCGATTATGTTTATATAGTTATACTCACCAGGTACCTGTTCTTCCGATATACATACGAGCAACCGAATCAAACATAAGGTTGAATGGATAGATTGAACAATCATCGTATCTGAGTTGTATTCGATTATGTTTATATAGTTATACTCACCAGGTAACTGTTCTTCCGTTATACATACGAGCGACTGAATTGAACTGAAGGTTGAATGGATAGACTAAACAATGATCGTATCTGGGGTTGTATTCGATTATATCGTGATGATGTTCATATAGTTATACTCACCAGGTAACTGTTCTCCAGTTATACATAAGAGCGACTGAACTGAACAGAAGGTTGAATGGATAGACTGAACAATCATCGTATCTGGGTTTTATTCGATTATTTCGTGATGATTATTATATATTATGTCTAACCAGGTAACTGTTCTTTCGTTATACATACTAGCAACCAAATCGATCATAAGGTTGAATGGATAGATTGAACAATAATTGTATCTGGGTTGTCTCCGATTATATCGTTATGTTGTATATTTAACTACACGTACCATGTAACGGTTCTTTCGTTACACATACGAGCGTCTGAATCGAACATAAGGTTGGATGGTTAGACGGAACGATAATTGTAACTAAGTTGTATTCGATTATATCGTGATGACGTTCATATAGAAATACTCACCAGGTTACTGTTCTTTCGTTATACATACGAGCAACCGAATCGAACAGAAGGTTGAATGGATAGTATCTGGGTTGTATTCGATTATGATGTTATGCTGTGTATATAGTTATTCACATAAGGTGACGGTATTCCCGTTTCACATACGAGCGACCGAAACGAACAGAAAGTTGAATGGTTAGACTGAACAATCAATGTATCTGGGTGGTATCCGATTATATCGCAATACTGTATATATAGTGATACTTACCAGGTGACGATACTTCCGTTACACATACTAGCGACTGAATCGAACAGAATGTTGAATGGTTAGACGAAACGATAATTGTATCTGAGTTGTATTCGATGATATCGTTATGATGTTTATATAGCAATACTCACCAGGTAACTGTTCTTCCGTTTTACATACAAGCGACCGAATCGAGCAGAAGGTTGAATTCAGTATAGATTGAACAATCATCGTATCTGGGTTGTATTCGATTATGTTTATATAGTTATACTCACCAGGTAACTGTTCTTCCGTTATACATACGAGCGACTGAATTGAACAGAAGGTTGAATGGATAGTATATGGGTTGTATTCGATTATGATGTTATGCTGTGTATATAGTTATACGCACTAGGAGACGGTATTCCCGTTTTACATACGAGCGACCGAAACGAAAAGAAAGTTGAATGGATAGACTGAACAATCAATGTATCTGGGTGGTATCCGATTATATCGCAATACTGTATATATAGTGATACTTACCAGGTGACGATACTTCCGTTACACATACTAGCGACTGAATCGAACAGAATGTTGAATGGTTAGACGAAACGATAATTGTATCTGAGTTGTATTCGATGATATCGTGATGATGTTTATATATTAATACTCACCAGGTAACTGTCTTTCCGTTTTACATACAAGCGACCGAATCGAGCAGAAGGTTAAATGGATAGATTGAACAATCATCGTATCTGAGTTGTATTCGATTATGTTTATATAGATATACTCACCAGGTACCTGTTCTTCCGATATACATACGAGCAACCGAATCGAACATAAGGTTGAATGGATAGATTGAACAATCATCGTATCTGAGTTGTATTCGATTATGTTTATATAGTTATACTCACCAGGTAACTGTTCTTCCGTTATACATACGAGCGACTGAATTGAACTGAAGGTTGAATGGATAGACTAAACAATGATCGTATCTGGGGTTGTATTCGATTATATCGTGATGATGTTCATATAGTTATACTCACCAGGTAACTGTTCTCCAGTTATACATAAGAGCGACTGAACTGAACAGAAGGTTGAATGGATAGACTGAACAATCATCGTATCTGGGTTGTATTCGATTATTTCGTGATGATTATTATATATTATGTCTAACCAGGTAACTGTTCTTTCGTTATACATACTAGCAACCGAATCGAACATAAGGTTGAATGGATAGATTGAACAATCATTGTATCTGGGTTGTCTCCGATTATATCGTTATGTTGTATATTTAACTACACCTACCATGTAACGGTTCTTTCGTTACACATACGAGCGTCTGAATCGAACATAAGGTTGGATGGTTAGACGGAACGATAATTGTAACTAAGTTGTATTCGATTATATCGTGATGACGTTCATATAGAAATACTCACCAGGTTACTGTTCTTTCGTTATACATACGAGCAACCGAATCGAACAGAAGGTTGAATGGATAGTATCTGGGTTGTATTCGATTATGATGTTATGCTGTGTATATAGTTATACACATAAGGTGACGGTATTCCCGTTTCACATACGAGCGACCGAAACGAACAGAAAGTTGAATGGATAGACTGAACAATCAATGTATCTGGGTGGTATCCAATTATATCGCAATACTGTATATATAGTGATACTAACCAGGTGACGATACTTCCGTTACACATACTAGCGACTGAATCGAACAGAATGTTGAACGGTTAGACGAAACGATAATTGTATCTGAGTTGTATTCGATGATATCGTGATGATGTTTATATAGCAATACTCACCAGGTAACTGTTCTTCCGTTTTACATACAAGCGACCGAATCGAGCAGAAGGTTGAATTCAGTATAGAATGAACAATCATCGTATCTGGGTTGTATTCGATTATGTTTATATAGTTGTACTCACCAGGTAACTGTCCTTCCGTTTTACATACAAGCGACCGAATCGAGCAGAAGGTTAAATGGATAGATTGAACAATTATCGTATCTGAGTTGTATTCGATTATGTTTATATAGTTATACTCACCAGGTAACTGTTCTTTCGTTATACATACGAGCGACTGAATTGAACTGAAGGTTGAATGGATAGACTAAACAATGATCGTATCTGGGGTTGTATTCGATTATATCGTGATGATGTTCATATAGTTATACTCACCAGGTAACTGTTCTCCAGTTATACATAAGAGCGACTGAACTGAACAGAAGGTTGAATGGATAGACTGAACAATCATCCTATCTGGGTTGTATTCGATTATTTCGTGATGATTATTAAATATTATGTCTAACCAGGTAACTGTTCTTTCGTTATACATACTAGCAACCGAATCGAACATCAGGTTGAATGGATAGATTGAACAATCATTGTATCTGGGTTGTCTCCGATTATATCGTTATGTTGTATATTTAACTACACCTACCATGTAACGGTTCTTTCGTTACACATACGAGCGTCTGAATCCAACATAAGGTTGGATGGTTAGACGGAACGATAATTGTAACTAAGTTGTATTCGATTATATCGTGATGACGTTCATATAGAAATACTCACCAGGTTACTGTTCTTTCGTTATACATACGAGCAACCGAATCGAACAGAAGGTTGAATGGATAGTATCTGGGTTGTATCCGATTATGATGTTATGCTGTGTATATAGTTATACACATAAGGTGACGGTATTCCCGTTTCACATACGAGCGACCGAAACGAACAGAAAGTTGAATGGTTAGACTGAACAATCAATGTATCTGGGTGGTATCCGATTATATCGCAATACTGTATATATAGTGATACTTACCAGGTGACGATACTTCCGTTACACATACTAGCGACTGAATCGAACAGAATGTTGAATGGTTAGACGAAACGATAATTGTATCTGAGTTGTATTCGATGATATCGTTATGATGTTTATATAGCAATACTCACCAGGTAACTGTTCTTCCGTTTTACATACAAGCGACCGAATCGAGCAGAAGGTTGAATTCAGTATAGATTGAACAATCATCGTATCTGGGTTGTATTCGATTATGTTTATATAGTTATACTCACCAGGTAACTGTTCTTCCGTTATACATACGAGCGACTGAATTGAACAGAAGGTTGAATGGATAGTATATGGGTTGTATTCGATTATGATGTTATGCTGTGTATATAGTTATACGCACTAGGAGACGGTATTCCCGTTTTACATACGAGCGACCGAAACGAAAAGAAAGTTGAATGGATAGACTGAACAATCAATGTATCTGGGTGGTATCCGATTATATCGCAATACTGTATATATAGTGATACTTACCAGGTGACGATACTTCCGTTACACATACTAGCGACTGAATCGAACAGAATGTTGAATGGTTAGACGAAACGATAATTGTATCTGAGTTGTATTCGATGATATCGTGATGATGTTTATATAGCAATACTCACCAGGTAACTGTCTTTCCGTTTCACATACAAGCGACCGAATCGAGCAGAAGGTTAAATGGATAGATTGAACAATCATCGTATCTGAGTTGTATTCGATTATGTTTATATAGATATACTCACCAGGTACCTGTTCTTCCGATATACATACGAGCAACCGAATCGAACATAAGGTTGAATGTATAGATTGAACAATCATCGTATCTGAGTTGTATTCGATTATGTTTATATAGTTATACTCACCAGGTAACTGTTCTTCCGTTATACATACGAGCGACTGAATTGAACTGAAGGTTGAATGGATAGACTAAACAATGATCGTATCTGGGGTTGTATTCGATTATATCGTGATGATGTTCATATAGTTATACTCACCAGGTAACTGTTCTCCAGTTATACATAAGAGCGACTGAACTGAACAGAAGGTTGAATGGATAGACTGAACAATCATCGTATCTGGGTTGTATTCGATTATTTCGTGATGATTATTATATATTATGTCTAACCAGGTAACTGTTCTTTCGTTATACATACTAGCAACCGAATCGAACATAAGGTTGAATGGATAGATTGAACAATCATTGTATCTGGGTTGTCTCCGATTATATCGTTAAGTTGTATATTTAACTACACCTACCATGTAACGGTTCTTTCGTTACACATACGAGCGTCTGAATCGAACATAAGGTTGGATGGTTAGACGGAACGATAATTGTAACTAAGTTGTATTCGATTATATCGTGATGACGTTCATATAGAAATACTCACCAGGTTACTGTTCTTTCTTTATACATACGAGCAACCGAATCGAACAGAAGGTTGAATGGATAGTATCTGGGTTGTATTCGATTATGATGTTATGCTGTGTATATAGTTATACACATAAGGTGACGGTATTCCCGTTTCACATACGAGCGACCGAAACGAACAGAAAGTTGAATGGATAGACTGAACAATCAATGTATCTGGGTGGTATCCAATTATATCGCAATACTGTATATATAGTGATACTTACCAGGTGACGATACTTCCGTTACACATACTAGCGACTGAATCGAACAGAATGTTGAACGGTTAGACGAAACAATAATTGTATCTGAGTTGTATTCGGTGATATCGTGATGATGTTTATATAGCAATACTCACCAGGTAACTGTTCTTCCGTTTTACATACAAGCGACCGAATCGAGCAGAAGGTTGAATTCAGTATAGAATGAACAATCATCGTATCTGGGTTGTATTCGATTATGTTTATATAGTTATACTCACCAGGTAACTGTTCTTCCGTTATACATACGAGCGACTGAATTGAACAGAAGGTTGAATGGATAGTATATGGGTTGTATTCGATTATGATGTTATGCTGTGTATAAAGTTATACACACTAGGAGACGGTATTCCCGTTTTACATACGAGCTACCGAAACGAAAAGAAAGTTGAATGGATAGACTGAACATTCAATGTATCTGGGTGGTATCCGATTATATCGCAATACTGTATATATAGTGATACTTACCAGGTGACGATACTTCCGTTACACATACTAGCGACTGAATCGAACAGAATGTTGAATGGTTAGACGAAACGATAATTGTATCTGAGTTGTATTCGATGATATCGTAATGATGTTTATATAGCAATACTCACCAGGTAACTGTCCTTCCGTTTTACATACAAGCGACCGAATCGAGCAGAAGGTTAAATGAATAGATTGAACAATCATCGTATCTGAGTTGTATTCGATTATGTTTATATAGTTATACTCACCAGGTAACTGTTCTTTCGTTATACATACGAGCGACTGAATTGAACTGAAGGTTGAATGGATAGACTAAACAATGATCGTATCTGGGGTTGTATTCGATTATATCGTGATGATGTTCATATAGTTATACTCACCAGGTAACTGTTCTCCAGTTATACATAAGAGCGACTGAACTGAACAGAAGGTTGAATGGATAGACTGAACAATCATCGTATCTGGGTTGTATTCGATTATTTCGTGATGATTATTAAATATTATGTCTAACCAGGTAACTGTTCTTTCGTTATACATACTAGCAACCGAATCGAACATAAGGTTGAATGGATAGATTGAACAATCATTGTATCTGGGTTGTCTCCGATTATATCGTTATGTTGTATATTTAACTACACCTACCATGTAACGGTTCTTTCGTTACACATACGAGCGTCTGAATCGAACATAAGGTTGGATGGTTAGACGGAACGATAATTGTAACTAAGTTGTATTCGATTATATCGTGATGACGTTCATATAGAAATACTCACCAGGTTACTGTTCTTTCGTTATACATACGAGCAACCGAATCGAACAGAAGGTTGAATGGATAGTACCTGGGTTGTATTCGATTATGATGTTATGCTGTGTATATAGTTATACACATAAGGTGACGGTATTCCCGTTTCACATACGAGCGACCGAAACGAACAGAAAGTTGAATGGATAGACTGAACAATCAATGTATCTGGGTGGTATCCGATTATATCGCAATACTGTATATATAGTAATACTTACCAGGTGACGGTACTTCCGTTACACATACTAGCGTCTGAATCGAACAGAACGTCAAATGGTTAGACGAAACGATAATTGTATCTGAGTTGTATTCGATATCGTGATGATGTTTATATAGCAATACTCACCAGGTAACTGTTCTCCCGTTTTACATACAAGCGACCGAATCGAGCAGAAGGTTGAATTCAGTATAGATTGAACAATCATCGTATCTGGGTTGTATTCGATTATGTTTATATAGTTATACTCACCAGGTAACTGTTCTTCCGTTATACATACGAGCGACTGAATTGAACAGAAGGTTGAATGGATAGTATATGGGTTGTATTCGATTATGATGTTATGCTGTGTATATAGTTATACACACTAGGAGACGGTATTCCCGTTTTACATACGAGCGACCGAAACGAAAAGAAAGTTGAATGGATAGACTGAACAATCAATGTATCTGGGTGGTATCCGATTATATCGCAATACTGTATATATAGTGATACTTACCAGGTGACGACACTTCCGTTACACATACTAGCGACTGAATCGAACAGAATGTTGAATGGTTAGACGAAACGATAATTGTATCTGAGTTGTATTCGATGATATCGTGATGATGTTTATATAGCAATACTCACCAGGTAACTGTCCTTCCGTTTTACATACAAGCGACCGAATCGAGCAGAAGGTTAAATGGATAGATTGAACAATCATCGTATCTGAGTTGTATTCGATTATGTTTATATAGATATACTCACCAGGTACCTGTTCTTCCGATATACATACGAGCAACCGAATCGAACATAAGGTTGAATGGATAGATTGTACAATCATCGTATCTGAGTTGTATTCGATTATGTTTATATAGATATACTCACCAGGTGACTGTTCTTCCGTTATACATACGAGCGACTGAATTGAACTGAAGGTTGAATGGATAGACTAAACAATGATCGTATCTGGGGTTGTATTCGATTATATCGTGATGATGTTCATATAGTTATACTCACCAGGTAACTGTTCTCCAGTTATACATAAGAGCGACTGAACTGAACAGAAGGTTGAATGGATAGACTGAACAATCATCGTATCTGGGTTGTATTCGATTATTTCGCAATACTGTATATATAGTGATACTTACCAGGTGACGATACTTCCGTTACACATACTAGTGACTGAATCGAACAGAATGTTGAATGGTTAGACGAAACGATAATTGTATCTGAGTTGTATTCGATGATATCGTGATGATGTTTATATAGCAATACTCACCAGGTTACTGTTCTTTCGTTATACATACGAGCAACCGAATCGAACAGAAGGTTGAATGGATAGTATCTGGGTTGTATTCGATTATGATGTTATGCTGTGTATATAGTTATACACATAAGGTGACGGTATTCCCGTTTCACATACGAGCGACCGAATCGAACAGAAAGTTGAATGGATAGACTGAACAATCAATGTATCTGGGTGGTATCCGATTATATCGCAATACTGTATATATAGTGATACTTACCAGGTGACGGTACTTCCGTTACACATACTAGCGACTGAATCGAACAGAAGGTTAAATGGTTAGACGAAACGATAATTGTATCTGAGTTGTATTCGATGATATCGTGATGATGTTTATATAGCAATACTCACCAGGTAACTGTCCTTCCGTTTCACATACAAGCAACCGAATCGAGCAGAAGGTTGAATGGATATATTGAACAATCATCATATCTGAGTTGTATTCGATTATGTTTATATAGATATACTCACCAGGTACCTGTTCTTCCGATATACATACGAGCAACCGAATCGAACATTAGGTTGAATGGATAGATTGAACAATCATCGTATCTGAGTTGTATTCGATTATGTTTATATAGTTATACTCACCAGGTAACTGTTCTTCCGTTATACATACGAGCGACTGAATTGAACTGAAGGTTGAATGGATAGACTAAACAATGATCGTATCTGGGGTTGTATTCGATTATATCGTGATGATGTTCATATAGTTATACTCACCAGGTAACTGTTCTCCAGTTATACATAAGACAGACTGAACTGAACTGAAGGTTGAATGGATAGACTGAACAATCATCGTATCTGGGTTGTATTCGATTATTTCGTGATGATTATTATATATTATGTCTTACCAGGTAACTGTTCTTTCGTTATACATACTAGCAACCGAATCGAACATAAGGTTGAATGGATAGATTGAACAATCATTGTATCTGGGTTGTCTCCGATTATATCGTTATGTTGTATATTTAACTACACCTACCATGTAACGGTTCTTTCGTTACACATACGAGCGTCTGAATCGAACATAAGGTTGGATGGTTAGACGGAACGATAATTGTAACTAAGTTGTATTCGATTATATCGTGATGACGTTCATATAGAAATACTCACCAGGTTACTGTTCTTTCGTTATACATACGAGCAACCGAATCGAACAGAAAGTTGAATGGATAGTATATGGGTTGTTTTCGATTATGATGTTATGCTGTGTATATAGTTATACACATAAGGTGACGGTATTCCCGTTTCACATACGAGCGACCGAAACGAACAGAAAGTTGAATGGATAGACTGAACAATCAATGTATCTGGGTGGTATCCGATTATATCGCAATACTGTATATATAGTGATACTTACCAGGTGACGGTACTTCCGTTACACATACTAGCGACTGAATCGAACAGAAGGTTAGACGAAACGATAATTGTATCTGAGTTGTATTCGATGATATCGTGATGATGTTTATATAGCAATACTCACCAGGTAACTGTCCTTCCGTTTTACATACAAGCGACCGAATCGAGCAGAAGGTTAAATGGATAGATTGAACAATCATCGTATCTGAGTTGCATTCGATTATGTTTATATAGATATACTCACCAGGTACCTGTTCTTCCGATATACATACGAGCAACCGAATCGAACATAAGGTTGAATGGATAGATTGAACAATCATCGTATCTGAGTTGTATTCGATTATGTTTATATATGTTATGCTGTATATATAGTTATACACATAAGGTGACGGTATTCCCGTTTCACATACTAGCGACTGAATCGAACAGAAGGTTAAATGGTTAGACGAAACGATAATTGTATCTGAGTTGTATTCGATGATATCGTGATGAAGTTTATATAGCAATACTCACCAGGTAACTGTTCTTCCGTTTTACATACGATCGACCGAATCGAGCAGAAGGTTGAATTCAGTATAGATTGAACAATCATCGTATCTGGGTTGTATTCGATTATGTTTATATAGTTATACTCACCAGGTAACTGTTCTTCCGTTATACATACGAGCGACTGAATTGAACAGAAGGTTGAATGGATAGTATATGGGTTGTATTCGATTATGATGTTATGCTGTGTATATAGTTATACACACTAGGAGACGATATTCCCGTTTTACATACGAGCGACCGAAACGAAAAGAAAGTTGAATGGATAGACTGAACAATCATCGTATCTGGGTTGTATTCGATTATTTCGTGATGATTATTATATATTATGTCTAACCAGGTAACTGTTCTTTCGTTATACATACTAGCAACCGAATCGAACATAAGGTTGAATGGATAGATTGAACAATCATTGTATCTGGGTTGTCTCCGATTATATCGTTATGTTGTATATTTAACTACACCTACCATGTAACGGTTCTTTCGTTACATATACGAGCATCTGAATCGAACATAAGGTTGGATGGTTAGACGGAACGATAATTGTAACTAAGTTGTATTCGATTATATCGTGATGACGTTCATAAAGAAATACTCACCAGGTTACTGTTCTTTCGTTATACATACGAGCAACCGAATCGAACAGAAGGTTGAATGGATAGTATCTGGGTTGCATTCGATTATGATGTTATGCTGTGAAAATAGTTATACACATAAGGTGACGGTATTCCCGTTTCACATACGAGCGACCGAAACGAACAGAAAGTTGAATGGATAGACTGAACAATCAATGTATCTGGGTGGTATCCGATTATATCGCAATACTGTATTATAGTGATACTTACCAGGTGACGGTACTTCCGTTACAACATACTAGCGACTGAATCGAACCGAAGGTTAAATGGTTAGACGAAACGATAATTGTATCTGAGTTGTATTCGATGATATCGTGATGATGTTTATATAGCAATACTCACCAGGTAACTGTCCTTCCGTTTTAAATACAAGCGACCGAATCGAGCAGAAGGTTAAATGGATAGATTGAACAATCATCGTATCTGAGTTGTATTCGATTATGTTTATATAGATATACTCACCAGGTACCTGTTTTTCCGATATACATACGAGCAACCGAATCGAACATAAGGTTGAATGGATAGATTGAACAATCATCGTATCTGAGTTGTATTCGATTATGTTTATATAGTTATACTCACCAGGTAACTGTTCTTCCGTTATACATACGAGCGACTGAATTGAACTGAAGGTTGAATGGATAGACTAAACAATGATCGTATCTGGGGTTGTATTCGATTATATCGTGATGATGTTCATATAGTTATACTCACCAGGTAACTGTTCTCCAGTTATACATAAGAGCGACTGAACTGAACAGAAGGTTGAATGGATAGACTGAACAATCATCGTATCTGGGTTGTATTCGATTATTTCGTGATGATTATTATATATTATGTCTAACCAGGTAACTGTTCTTTCGTTATACATACTAGCAACCGAATCGAACATAAGGTTGGATGGATAGATTGAACAATCATTGTATCTGGGTTGTCTCCGATTATATCGTTATGTTGTATATTCAACTACACCTACCATGTAACGGTTCTTTCGTTACATATACGAGCATCTGAATCGAACATAAGGTTGGATGGTTAGACGGAACGATAATTGTAACTAAGTTGTATTCGATTATATCGTGATGACGTTCATATAGAAATACTCACCAGGTTACTGTTCTTTCGTTATACATACGAGCAACCGAATCGAACAGAAGGTTGAATGGATAGTATCTGGGTTGTATTCGATTATGATGTTATGCTGTGTATATAGTTATACACATAAGGTGACGGTATTCCCGTTTCACATACGAGCGACCGGAACGAACAGAAAGTTGAATGGATAGACTGAACAATCAATGTATCTGGGTGGTATCCGATTATATCGCAATACTGTATTATAGTGATACTTACCAGGTGACGGTACTTCCGTTACAACATACTAGCGACTGAATCGAAAAGAAGGTTAAATGGTTAGACGGAACGATAATTGTAACTAAGTTGTATTCGATTATATCGTGATGACGTTCATATAGAAATACTCACCAGGTTAGGTACTGTTCTTTCGTTATACATACGAGCAACCGAATCGAACAGAAGGTTGAATGGATTGTATCTGGGTTGTATTCGAATATGATGTTATGCTGTGTATATAGTTATACACATAAGGTGACGGTATTCCCGTTTCACATACGAGCGACCGAAACGAACAGAAAGTTGAATGGATAGACTGAACAATCAATGTATCTGGGTGGTATCCGATTATATCGCAATACTGTATATATAGTGATACTCACCAGGTGACGGTACTTCCGTTACACATACTAGCGACTGAATCGAACAGAAGGTTAAATGGTTAGACGAAACGATAATTGTATCTGAGTTGTATTCAAAGATATCGTGATGATGTTTATATAGCAATACTCACCAGGTAACTGTTCTTCCGTTTACATACAAGCGACCGAATCGAGCAGAAGGTTGAATTCAGTATAGATTGAACAATCATCGTATCTGGGTTGTATTCGATTATGTTTATATAGTTATACTCACCAGGTAACTGTTCTTCCGTTATACATACGAGCGACTGAATTGAACTGAAGGTTGAATGGATAGTATATGGGTTGTATTCGATTATGATGTTATGCTGTGTATATAGTTATACACACTAGGAGACGATATTCCCGTTTTACATACGAGCGACCGAAACGAAAAGAAAGTTGAATGGATAGACTGAACAATCATCGTATCTGGGTTGTATTCGATTATTTCGTGATGATTATTATATATTATGTCTAACCAGGTAACTGTTCTTTCGTTATACATACTAGCAACCGAATCGAACATAAGGTTGAATGGATAGATTGAACAATCATTGTATCTGGGTTGTCTCCGATTATATCGTTATGTTGTATATTTAACTACACCTACCATGTAACGGTTCTTTCGTTACATATACGAGCATCTGAATCGAACATAAGGTTGGATGGTTAGACGGAACGATAATTGTAACTAAGTTGTATTCGATTATATCGTGATGACGTTCATAAAGAAATACTCACCAGGTTACTGTTCTTTCGTTATACATACGAGCAACCGAATCGAACAGAAGGTTGAATGGATAGTATCTGGGTTGCATTCGATTATGATGTTATGCTGTGAAAATAGTTATACACATAAGGTGACGGTATTCCCGTTTCACATACGAGCGACCGAAACGAACAGAAAGTTGAATGGATAGACTGAACAATCAATGTATCTGGGTGGTATCCGATTATATCGCAATACTGTATTATAGTGATACTTACCAGGTGACGGTACTTCCGTTACAACATACTAGCGACTGAATCGAACAGAAGGTTTAATGGTTAGACGAAACGATAATTGTATCTGAGTTGTATTCGATGATATCGTGATGATGTTTATATAGCAATACTCACCAGGTAACTGTCCTTCCGTTTTAAATACAAGCGACCGAATCGAGCAGAAGGTTAAATGGATAGATTGAACAATCATCGTATCTGAGTTGTATTCGATTATGTTTATATAGATATACTCACCAGGTACCTGTTCTTCCGATATACATACGAGCAACCGAATCGAACATAAGGTTGAATGGATAGATTGAACAATCATCGTATCTGAGTTGTATTCGATTATGTTTATATAGTTATACTCACCAGGTAACTGTTCTTCCGTTATACATACGAGCGACTGAATTGAACTGAAGGTTGAATGGATAGACTAAACAATGATCGTATCTGGGGTTGTATTCGATTATATCGTGATGATGTTCATATAGTTATACTCACCAGGTAACTGTTCTCCAGTTATACATAAGAGCGACTGAACTGAACAGAAGGTTGAATGGATAGACTGAACAATCATCGTATCTGGGTTGTATTCGATTATTTCGTGATGATTATTATATATTATGTCTAACCAGGTAACTGTTCTTTCGTTATACATACTAGCAACCGAATCGAACATAAGGTTGAATGGATAGATTGAACAATCATTGTATCTGGGTTGTCTCCGATTATATCGTTATGTTGTATATTTAACTACACCTACCATGTAACGGTTCTTTCGTTACATATACGAGCATCTGAATCGAACATAAGGTTGGATGGTTAGACGGAACGATAATTGTAACTAAGTTGTATTCGATTATATCGTGATGACGTTCATATAGAAATACTCACCAGGTTACTGTTCTTTCGTTATACATACGAGCAACCGAATCGAACAGAAGGTTGAATGGATTGTATCTGGGTTGTATTCGAATATGATGTTATGCTGTGTATATAAATATACACATAAGGTGACGGTATTCCCGTTTCACATACGAGCGACCGAAACGAACAGAAAGTTGAATGGATAGACTGAACAATCAATGTATCTGGGTGGTATCCGATTATATCGCAATACTGTATATATAGTGATACTCACCAGGTGACGATACTTCCGTTACACATACTAGCGACTGAATCGAACAGAAGGTTAAATGGTTAGACGAAACGATAATTGTATCTGAGTTGTATTCAAAGATATCGTGATGATGTTTATATAGCAATACTCACCAGGTAACTGTTCTTCCGTTTACATATAAGCGACCGAATCGAGCAGAAGGTTGAATTCAGTATAGATTGAACAATCATCGTATCTGGGTTGTATTCGATTATGTTTATATAGTTATACTCACCAGGTAACTGTTCTTCCGTTATACATACGAGCGACTGAATTGAACAGAAGGTTGAATGGATAGTATATGGGTTGTATTCGATTATGATGTTATGCTGTGTATATAGTTATACACACTAGGAGACGGTATTCCCATTTTACATATGAGCGACCGAAACGAAAAGAAAGTTGAATGGATAGACTGAACAATCAATGTATCTGGGTGGTATCCGATTATATCGCAATACTGTATATTTAGTGATACTTACCAGGTGACGATACTTCCGTTACACATACTAGCGACTGAATCGAACAGAATGTTGAATGGTTAGACGAAACGATAATTGTATCTGAGTTGTATTCGATGATATCGTGATGATGTTTATATAGCAATACTCAGCAGGTAACTGTCCTTCCGTTTTACATACAAGCGACCGAATCGAGCAGAAGGTTAAATGGATAGATTGAACAATCATCGTATCTGAGTTGTATTCGATTATGTTTATATAGATATACTCACCAGGTACCTGTTTTTCCGATATACATACGAGCAACCGAATCGAACATAAGGTTGAATGGATAGATTGAACAATCATCGTATCTGAGTTGTATTCGATTATGTTTATATAGTTATACTCACCAGGTATTTGTTCTTCCGTTATACATACGAGCGACTGAATTGAACTGAAGGTTGAATGGATAGACTAAACAATGATCGTATCTGGGGTTGTATTCGATTATATCGTGATGATGTTCATATAGTTATACTCACCAGGTAACTGTTCTCCAGTTATACATAAGAGCGACTGAACTGAACAGAAGGATGAATGGATAGACTGAACAATCATCGTATCTGGGTTGTGTTCGATTATTTCGTGATGATTATTATATATTATGTCTAACCAGGTAACTGTTCTTTCGTTATACATACTAGCAACCGAATCGAACATAAGGTTGAATGGATAGATTGAACAATCATTGTATCTGGGTTGTCTCCGATTATATCGTTATGTTGTATATTTAACTACACCTACCATGTAACGGTTCTTTCGTTACACATACGAGCGTCTGAATCGAACATAAGGTTGGATGGTTAGACGGAACGATAATTGTAACTAAGTTGTATTCGATTATATCGTGATGACGTTCATATAGAAATACTCACCAGGTTACAGTTCTTTCGTTATACATACGAGCAACCGAATCGAACAGAAGGTTGAATGGATAGTATCTGGGTTGTATTCGATTATGATGTTATGCTGTGTATATAGTTATACACATAAGGTGATGGTATTCCCGTTTCACATACGAGCGACCGAAACGAACAGAAAGTTGAATGGATAGACTGAACAATCAATGTATCTGGGTGGTATCCGATTATATCGCAATACTGTATATATAGTGATACTTACCAGGTGACGGTACTTCCGTTACACATACTAGCGACTGAATCGAACAGAAGGTTGAATGGTTAGACGAAACGATAATTGTATCTGAGTTGTATTCGAAGATATCGTGATGATGTTTATATAGCAATACTCACCAGGTAACTGTTCTCCCGTTTAAATACAAGCGACCGGATCGAGCAGAAGTTTGAATTCAGTATATATTGAACAATCATCGTATCTGGGTTGTATTCGATTATGTTTATATAGTTATACTCACCAGGTAACTGTTCTTCCGTTATACATACGAGCGACTGAATTGAACAGAAGGTTGAATGGATAGTATATGGGTTGTATTCGATTATGATGTTATGCTGTGTATATAGTTATACACACTAGGAGACGGTATTCCCATTTTACATACGAGCGACCGAAACGAAAGGAAAGTTGAATGGATAGACTGAACAATCAATGTATCTGGGTGGTATCCGATTATATCGCAATACTGTATATATAGTGATACTTACCAGGTGACGATACTCCCGTTACACATACTAGCGACTGAATCGAACAGAATGTTGAATGGTTAGACGAAACGATAATTGTATCTGAGTTGTATTCGATGATATCGTGATGATGTTTATATAGCAATTTTCACCAGGTAACTGTCCTTCCGTTTTACATACAAGCGACCGAATCGAGCAGAAGGTTAAATGGATAGATTGAACAATCATCGTATCTGAGTTGTATTCGATTATGTTTATATAGATATACTCACCAGGTTCCTGTTCTTCCGATATACATACGAGCAACCGAATCGAACATAAGGTTGAATGGATAGATTGAACAATCATCGTATCTGAGTTGTATTCGATTATGTTTATATAGTTATACTCACCAGGTAACTGTTCTTCCGTTATACATACGAGCGACTGAATTGAACTGAAGGTTGAATGGATAGACTAAACAATGATCGTATCTGGGGTTGTATTCGATTATATCGTGATGATGTTCATATAGTTATACTCACCAGGTAACTGTTCTCCAGTTATACATAAGAGCGACTGAACTGAACAGAAGGTTGAATGGATAGACTGAACAATCATCGTATCTGGGTTGTGTTCGATTATTTCGTGATGATTATTATATATTATGTCTAACCAGGTAACTGTTCTTTCGTTATACATACTAGCAACCGAATCGAACATAAGGTTGAATGGATAGATTGAACAATCATTGTATCTGGGTTGTCTCCGATTATATCGTTATGTTGTATATTTAACTACACCTACCATGTTACGGTTCTTTCGTTACACATACGAGCGTCTGAATCGAACATAAGGTTGGATGGTTAGACGGAACGATAATTGTAACTAAGTTGTATTCGATTATATCGTGATGACGTTCATATAGAAATACTCACCAGGTTACAGTTCTTTCGTTATACATACGAGCAACCGTATCGAACAGAAGGTTGAATGGATAGTATCTGGGTTGTATTCGATTATGATGTTATGCTGTGTATATAGTTATACACATAAGGTGACGGTATTCCCGTTTCACATACGAGCGACCGAAACGAACAGAAAGTTGAATGGATAGACTGAAAAATCAATGTATATGGGTGGTATCCGATTATATCGCAATACTGTATATATAGTGATACTTACCAGGTGACGGTACTTCCGTTACACATACTAGCGACCGAATCGAACAGAAGGTTGAATGGTTAGACGAAACGATAATTGTATCTGAGTTGTATTCGAAGATATCGTGATGATGTTTATATAGCAATACTCACCAGGTAACTGTTCTTCCGTTTAAATACAAGCGACCGAATCGAGCAGAAGTTTGAATTCAGTATAGATTGAACAATCATCGTATCTGGGTTGTATTCGATTATGTTTATATAGTTATACTCACCAGGTAACTGTTCTTCCGTTATACATACGAGCGACTGAATTGAACAGAAGGTTGAATGGATAGTATATGGGTTGTATTCGATTATGATGTTATGCTGTGTATATAGTTATACACACTAGGAGACGGTATTCCCATTTTACATACGAGCGACCGAAACGAAAAGAAAGTTGAATGGATAGACTGAACAATCAATGTATCTGGGTGGTATCCGATTATATCGCAATACTGTATATATAGTGATACTTACCAGGTGACGATACTTCCGTTACACATACTAGCGACTGAATCGAACAGAATGTTGAATGGTTAGACGAAACGATAATTGTATCTGAGTTGTATTCGATGATATCGTGATGATGTTTATATAGCAATACTCACCAGGTAACTGTCCTTCCGTTTTACATACAAGCGACCGAATCGAGCAGAAGGTTGAATGGATAGATTGAACAATCATCGTATCTGAGTTGTATTCGATTATGTTTATATAGATATACTCACCAGGTTCCTGTTCTTCCGATATACATACGAGCAACCGAATCGAACATAAGGTTGAATGGATAGATTGAACAATCATTGTATCTGGGTTGTCTCCGATTATATCGTTATGTTGTATATTTAACTACACCTACCATGTAACGGTTCTTTCGTTACACATACGAGCGTCTGAATCGAACATAAGGTTGGATGGTTAGACGGAACGATAATTGTAACTAAGTTGTATTCGATTATATCGTGATGACGTTCATATAGAAATACTCACCAGGTTAGGTACTGTTCTTTCGTTATACATACGAGCAACCGAATCGAACAGAAGGTTGAATGGATAGTATCTGGGTTGTATTCGAATATGATGTTATGCTGTGTATATAGTTATACACATGAGGTGACGGTATTCCCGTTTCACATACGAGCGACCGAAACGAACAGAAAGTTGAATGGATAGACTGAACAATCATTGTATCTGGGTGGTATCCGATTATATCGCAATACTGTATGTATAGTGATACTCACCAGGTGACGGTACTTCCGTTACATATACTAGCGACTGAATCGAACAGAAGGTTAAATGGTTAGACGAAACGATAATTGTATCTGAGTTGTATTCGAAGATATCGTGATGATGTTTATATAGCAATACTCACCAGGTAACTGTTCTTCCGTTTACATACAAGCGACCGAATCGAGCAGAAGGTTGAATTCAGTATAGATTGAACAATCATCGTATCTGGGTTGTATTCGATTATGTTTATATAGTTATACTCACTAGGTAACTGTTATACATACGAGCGACTGAATTGAACAGAAGGTTGAATGGATAGTATATGGGTTGTATTCGATTATGATGTTATGCTGTGTATATAGTTATACACACTAGGAGACGGTATTCCCATTTTACATACGAGCGACCGAAACGAAAAGAAAGTTGAATGGATAGACTGAACAATCAATGTATCTGGGTGGTATCCGATTATATCGCAATACTGTATATTTAGTGATACTTACCAGGTGACGATACTTCCGTTACACATACTAGCGACTGAATCGAACAGAATGTTGAATGGTTAGACGAAACGATAATTGTATCTGAGTTGTATTCGATGATATCGTGATGATGTTTATATAGCAATACTCACCAGGTAACTGTCCTTCCGTTTTACATACAAGCGACCGAATCGAGCAGAAGGTTAAATGGATAGATTGAACGATCATCGTATCTGAGTTGTATTCGATTATGTTTATATAGATATACTCACCAGGTACCTGTTCTTCCGATATACATACGAGCAACCGAATCGAACATAAGGTTGAATGGATAGATTGAACAATCATCGTATCTGAGTTGTATTCGATTATGTTTATATAGTTATACTCACCAGGTAACTGTTCTTCCGTTATACATACGAGCGACTGAATTGAACTGAAGGTTGAATGGATAGACTAAACAATGATCGTATCTGGGGTTGTATTCGATTATATCGTGATGATGTTCATATAGTTATACTCACCAGGTAACTGTTCTCCAGTTATACATAAGAGCGACTGAACTGAACAGAAGGTTGAATGGATAGACTGAACAATCATCGTATCTGGGTTGTGTTCGATTATTTCGTGATGATTATTATATATTATGTCTAACCAGGTAACTGTTCTTTCGTTATACATACTAGCAACCGAATCGAACATAAGGTTGAATGGATAGATTGAACAATCATTGTATCTGGGTTGTCTCCGATTATATCGTTATGTTGTATATTTAACTACACCTACCATGTAACGGTTCTTTCGTTACACATACGAGCGTCTGAATCGAACATAAGGTTGGATGGTTAGACGGAACGATAATTGTAACTAAGTTGTATTCGATTATATCGTGATGACGTTCATATAGAAATACTCACCAGGTTACAGTTCTTTCGTTATACATACGAGCGACCGAAACGAACAGAAAGTTGAATGGATAGACTGAAAAATCAATGTATCTGGGTGGTATCCGATTATATCGCAATACTGTATATATAGTGATACTTACCAGGTGACGGTACTTCCGTTACACATACTAGCGACTGAATCGAACAGAAGGTTGAATGGTTAGACGAAACGATAATTGTATCTGAGTTGTATTCGAAGATATCGTGATGATGTTTATATAGCAATACTCACCAGGTAACTGTTCTTCCGTTTAAATACAAGCGACCGAATCGAGCAGAAGTTTGAATTCAGTATAGATTGAACAATCATCGTATCTGGGTTGTATTCGATTATGTTTATATAGTTATACTCACCAGGTAACTGTTCTTCCGTTATACATACGAGCGACTGAATTGAACAGAAGGTTGAATGGATAGTATATGGGTTGTATTCGATTATGATGTTATGCTGTGTATATAGTTATACACACTAGGAGACGGTATTCCCATTTTACATACGAGCGACCGAAACGAAAAGAAAGTTGAATGGATAGACTGAACAATCAATGTATCTGGGTGGTATCCGATTATATCGCAATACTGTATATATAGTGATACTTACCAGGTGACGATACTTCCGTTACACATACTAGCGACTGAATCGAACAGAATGTTGAATGGTTAGACGAAACGATAATTGTATCTGAGTTGTATTCGATGATATCGTGATGATGTTTATATAGCAATACTCACCAGGTAACTGTCCTTCCGTTTTACATACAAGCGACCGAATCGAGCAGAAGGTTAAATGGATAGATTGAACAATCATCGTATCTGAGTTGTATTCGATTATGTTTATATAGATATACTCACCAGGTTCCTGTTCTACCGATATACATACGAGCAACCGAATCGAACATAAGGTTGAATGGATAGATTGAACAATCATCGTATCTGAGTTGTATTCGATTATGTTTATATAGTTATACTCACCAGGTAACTGTTCCTCCGTTATACATACGAGCGACTGAATTGAACTGAAGGTTGAATGGATAGACTAAACAATGATCGTATCTGGGGTTGTATTCGATTATATCGTGATGATGTTCATATAGTTATACTCACCAGGTAACTGTTCTCCAGTTATACATAAGAGCGACTGAACTGAACAGAAGGTTGAATGGATAGACTGAACAATCATCGTATCTGGGTTGTGTTCGATTATTTCGTGATGATTATTATATATTATGTCTAACCAGGTAACTGTTCTTTCGTTTTACATACTAGCAACCGAATAGAACATAAGGTTGAATGGATAGATTGAACAATCATTGTATCTGGGTTGTCTCCGATTATATCGTTATGTTGTATATTTAACTACACCTACCATGTAACGGTTCTTTCGTTACACATACGAGCGTCTGAATCGAACATAAGGTTGGATGGTTAGACGGAACGATAATTGTAACTAAGTTGTATTCGATTATATCGTGATGACGTTCATATAGAAATACTCACCAGGTTACTGTTCTTTCGTTATACATACGAGCAACCGAATCGAACAGAAGGTTGAATGGATAGTATCTGGGTTGTATTCGATTATGATGTTATGCTGTGTATATAGTTATACACATAAGGTGACGGTATTCCCGTTTCACATACGAGCGACCGAAACGAACAGAAAGTTGAATGGATAGACTGAATAATCAATGTATCTGGGTGGTATCCGATTATATCGCAATACTGTATATATAGTGATACTTACCAGGTGACGGTACTTCAGTTACACATACTAGCGACTGAATCGAACAGAAGGTTAAATGGTTAGACGAAACGATATATGTATCTGAGTTGTATTCGATGATATCGTGATGATGTTTATATAGCAATACTTAACAGGTAACTGTTCTTCCGTTTTACATACAAGCGACCGAATCGAGCAGAAGGTTGAATTCAGTATAGATCGAACAATCATCGTATCTGGGTTGTATTCGATTATGTTTATATAGTTATACTCACCAGGTAACTGTTCTCCAGTTATACATAAGAGCGACTGAACTGAACAGAAGGTTGAATGGATAGACTTAACAATCATCGTATCTGGGTTGTGTTCGATTATTTCGTGATGATTATTATATATTATGTCTAACCAGGTAACTGTTCTTTCGTTATACATACTAGCAACCGAATCGAACATAAGGTTGAATGGATAGATTAAACAATCATTGTATCTGGGTTGTCTCCGATTATATCATTATGTTGTATATTTAACTACACCTACCATGTAACGGTTCTTTCGTTACACATACGAGCGTCTGAATCGAACATAAGGTTGGATGGTTAGACGGAACGATAATTGTAACTAAGTTGTATTCGATTATATCGTGATGACGTTCATATAGAAATACTCACCAGGTTACTGTTCTTTCGTTATACATACGAGCAACCGAATCGAACAGAAGGTTGAATGGATAAGATCTGGGTTGTATTCGACTATGATGTTATGCTGTGTATATAGTTATACACATATGGTGACGGTATTCCCGTTTCACATACGAGCGACCGAAACGAACAGAAAGTTGAATGGATAGACTGAACAATCAATGTATCTGGGTGGTATCCGATTATATCGCAATACTGTATATATAGTGATACTTACCAGGTGACGGTACTTCCGTTACACATACTAGCGACTGAATCGAACAGAAGGTTAAATGGTTAGACGAAACGATATATGTATCTGAGTTGTATTCGATGATATCGTGATGATGTTTATATAGCAATACTCAACAGGTAACTGTTCTTCCGTTTTACATACAAGCGACCGAATCGAGCAGAAGGTTGAATTCAGTATAGATTGAACAATCATCGTTGTATTCGATTATGTTTATATAGTTATACTCACCAGGTAACTGTTCTTCCGTTATAAATACGAGCGACTGAATTGAACAGAAGGTTGAATGGATAGTATATGGGTTGTATTCGATTATGATGTTATGCTGTGTATATAGTTATACACACTAGGAGACGGTATTCCCGTTTTACATACGAGCGACCGAAACGAAAAGAATGTTGAATGGATAGACTGAACAATCAATGTATCTGGGTGGTATCCGATTATATCGCAATACTGTATATATAGTGATACTTAGGTGACGATACTTCCGTTACACATACTAGCGACTGAATCGAACAGAATGTTGAATGGTTAGACGAAACGATAATTGTATCTGAGTTGTATTCGATGATATCGTGATGATGTTTATATAGCAATACTCACCAGGTAACTGTCCTTCCGTTTTACATACAAGCGACCGAATCGAGCAGAAGGTTAAATGGATAGATTGAACAATCATCGTATCTGAGTTGTATTCGATTATGTTTATATAGATATACTCACCAGGTACCTGTTCTTCCGATATACATACGAGCAACCGAATCGAACATAAGGTTGAATGGATAGATTGTACAATCATCGTATCTGAGTTGTATTCGATTATGTTTATATAGTTATACTCACCAGGTAACTGTTCTTCCGTTATACATACGAGCGACTGAATTGAACTGAAGGTTGAATGGATAGACTTAACAATGATCGTATCTGGGGTTGTATTCGATTATATCGTGATGATGTTCATATAGTTATACTCACCAGGTAACTGTTCTCCAGTTATACATAAGAGCGACTGAACTGAACAGAAGGTTGAATGGATAGACTGAACAATCATCGTATCTGGGTTGTATTCGATTATTTCGTGATGATTATTATATATTATGTCTAACCAGGTAACTGTTCTTTCGTTATACATACTAGCAACCGAATCGAACATAAGGTTGAATGGATAGTATCTGGGTTGTATTCGATTATGATGTTATGCTGTGTATATAGTTATACACATAAGGTGACGGTATTCCCGTTTCACATACGAGCGACCGAAACGAACAGAAAGTTGAATGGATAGACTGAAAAATCAATGTATCTGGGTGGTATCCGATTATATCGCAATACTGTATATATAGTGATACTTACCAGGTGACGGTACTTCCGTTACACATACTAGCGACTGAATCGAACAGAAGGTTGAATGGTTAGACGAAACGATAATTGTATCTGAGTTGTATTCGAAGATATCGTGATGATGTTTATATAGCAATACTCACCAGGTAACTGTTCTTCCGTTTAAATACAAGCGACCGAATCGAGCAGAAGTTTGAATTCAGTATAGATTGAACAATCATCGTATCTGGGTTGTATTCGATTATGTTTATATAGTTATACTCACCAGGTAACTGTTCTTCCGTTATACATACGAGCGACTGAATTGAACAGAAGGTTGAATGGATAGTATATGGGTTGTATTCGATTATGATGTTATGCTGTGTATATAGTTATACACACTAGGAGACGGTATTCCCATTTTACATACGAGCGACCGAAACGAAAAGAAAGTTGAATGGATAGACTGAACAATCAATGTATCTGGGTGGTATCCGATTATATCGCAATACTGTATATATAGTGATACTTACCAGGTGACGATACTTCCGTTACACATACTAGCGACTGAATCGAACAGAATGTTGAATGGTTAGACGAAACGATAATTGTATCTGAGTTGTATTCGATGATATCGTGATGATGTTTATATAGCAATACTCACCAGGTAACTGTCATTCCGTTTTACATACAAGCGACCGAATCGAGCAGAAGGTTAAATGGATAGATTGAACAATCATCGTATCTGAGTTGTATTCGATTATGTTTATATAGATATACTCACCAGGTTCCTGTTCTTCCGATATACATACGAGCAACCGAATCGAACATAAGGTTGAATGGATATATTGAACAATCATCGTATCTGAGTTGTATTCGATTATGTTTATATAGTTATACTCACCAGGTAACTGTTCCTCCGTTATACATACGAGCGACTGAATTGAACTGAAGGTTGAATGGATAGACTAAACAATGATCGTATCTGGGGTTGTATTCGATTATATCGTGATGATGTTCATATAGTTATACTCACCAGGTAACTGTTCTCCAGTTATACATAAGAGCGACTGAACTGAACAGAAGGTTGAATGGATAGACTGAACAATCATCGTATCTGGGTTGTGTTCGATTATTTCGTGATGATTATTATATATTATGTCTAACCAGGTAACTGTTCTTTCGTTTTACATACTAGCAACCGAATCGAACATAAGGTTGAATGGATAGATTGAACAATCATTGTATCTGGGTTGTCTCCGATTATATCGTTATGTTGTATATTTAACTACACCTACCATGTAACGGTTCTTTCGTTACACATACGAGCGTCTGAATCGAACATAAGGTTGGATGGTTAGACGGAACGATAATTGTAACTAAGTTGTATTCGATTATATCGTGATGACGTTCATATAGAAATACTCACCAGGTTACTGTTCTTTCGTTATACATACGAGCAACCGAATCGAACAGAAGGTTGAATGGATAGTATCTGGGTTGTATTCGATTATGATGTTATGCTGTGTATATAGTTATACACATAAGGTGACGGTATTCCCGTTTCACATACGAGCGACCGAAACGAACAGAAAGTTGAATGGATAGACTGAATAATCAATGTATCTGGGTGGTATCCGATTATATCGCAATACTGTATATATAGTGATACTTACCAGGTGACGGTACTTCAGTTACACATACTAGCGACTGAATCGAACAGAAGGTTAAATGGTTAGACGAAACGATATATGTATCTGAGTTGTATTCGATGATATCGTGATGATGTTTATATAGCAATACTCAACAGGTAACTGTTCTTCCGTTTTACATACAAGCGACCGAATCGAGCAGAAGGTTGAATTCAGTATAGATCGAACAATCATCGTATCTGGGTTGTATTCGATTATGTTTATATAGTTATACTCACCAGGTAACTGTTCTCCAGTTATACATAAGAGCGACTGAACTGAACAGAAGGTTGAATGGATAGACTGAACAATCATCGTATCTGGGTTGTGTTCGATTATTTCGTGATGATTATTATATATTATGTCTAACCAGGTAACTGTTCTTTCGTTATACATACTAGCAACCGAATCGAACATAAGGTTGAATGGATAGATTAAACAATCATTGTATCTGGGTTGTCTCCGATTATATCATTATGTTGTATATTCAACTACACCTACCATGTAACGGTTCTTTCGTTACACATACGAGCGTCTGAATCGAACATAAGGTTGGATGGTTAGACGGAACGATAATTGTAACTAAGTTGTATTCGATTATAACGTGATGACGTTCATATAGAAATACTCACCAGGTTACTGTTCTTTCGTTATACATACGAGCAACCGAATCGAACAGAAGGTTGAATGGATAAGATCTGGGTTGTATTCGATTATGATGTTATGCTGTGTATATAGTTATACACATATGGTGACGGTATTCCCGTTTCACATACGAGCGACCGAAACGAACAGAAAGTTGAATGGATAGACTGAACAATCAATGTATCTGGGTGGTATCCGATTATATCGCAATACTGTATATATAGTGATACTTACCAGGTGACGGTACTTCCGTTACACATACTAGCGACTGAATCGAACAGAAGGTTAAATGGTTAGACGAAACGATATATGTATCTGAGTTGTATTCGATGATATCGTGATGATGTTTATATAGCAATACTCAACAGGTAACTGTTCTTCCGTTTTACATACAAGCGACCGAATCGAGCAGAAGTTTGAATTCAGTATAGATTGAACAATCATCGTTGTATTCGATTATGTTTATATAGTTATACTCACCAGGTAACTGTTCTTCCGTTATACATACGAGCGACTGAATTGAACAGAAGGTTGAATGGATAGTATATGGGTTGTATTCGATTATGATGTTATGCTGTGTATATAGTTATACACACTAGGAGACGGTATTCCCGTTTTACATACGAGCGACCGAAACGAAAAGAAAGTTGAATGGATAGACTGAACAATCAATGTATCTGGGTGGTATCCGATTATATCGCAATACTGTATATATAGTGATACTTAGGTGACGATACTTCCGTTACACATACTAGCGACTGAATCGAACAGAATGTTGAATGGTTAGACGAAACGATAATTGTATCTGAGTTGTATTCGATGATATCGTGATGATGTTTATATAGCAATACTCACCAGGTAACTGTCATTCCGTTTTACATACAAGCGACCGAATCAAGCAGAAGGTTAAATGGATAGATTGAACAATTATCGTATCTGAGTTGTATTCGATTATGTTTATATAGATATACTCACCAGGTACCTGTTCTTCCGATATACATACGAGCAACCGAATCGAACATAAGGTTGAATGGATAGATTGTACAATCATCGTATCTGAGTTGTATTCGATTATGTTTATATAGTTATACTCACCAGGTAACTGTTCTTCCGTTATACATACGAGCGACTGAATTGAACTGAAGGTTGAATGGATAGACTAAACAATGATCGTATCTGGGGTTGTATTCGATTATATCGTGATGATGTTCATATAGTTATACTCACCAGGTAACTGTTCTCCAGTTATACATAAGAGCGACTGAACTGAACAGAAGGTTGAATGGATAGACTGAACAATCATCGTATCTGGGTTGTATTCGATTATTTCGTGATGATTATTATATATTATGTCTAACCAGGTAACTGTTCTTTCGTTATACATACTAGCAACCGAATCGAACATAAGGTTGAATGGATAGATTGAACAATCATTGTATCTGGGTTGTCTCCGATTATATCGTTATGTTGTATATTTAACTACACCTACCATGTAACGGTTCTATCGTTACACATACGAGCGTCTGAATCGAACATAAGGTTGGATGGTTAGACGGAACGATAATTGTTACTAAGTTGTATTCGATTATATCGTGATGACGTTCATATAGAAATACTCACCAGGTTACTGTTCTTCCGTTATACATACGAGCGACTGAATTGAACAGAAGGTTGAATGGATAGTATATGGGTTGTATTCGATTATGATGTTATGCTGTGTATATAGTTATACACACTAGGAGACGGTATTCCAGTTTTACATACGAGCGACCGAAACGAAAAGAAAGTTGAATGGATAGACTGAACAATCAATGTATCTGGGTGGTATCCGATTATATCGCGATACTGTATATATAGTGATACTCACCAGGTGACGATACTTCCGTTACACATACTAGCGACTGAATCGAACAGAATGTTGAATGGTTAGACGAAACGATAATTGTATCTGAGTTGTATTCGATGATATCGTGATGATGTTTATATAGCAATACTCACCAGGTAACTGTCCTTCCGTTTTACACACAAGCGACCGAATCGAGCAGAAGGTTAAATGGATAGATTGAACAATCATCGTATCTGAGTTGTATTCGATTATGTTTATATAGATATACTCACCAGGTACCTGTTCTTCCGATATACATACGAGCAACCGAAACGAACATAAGGTTGAATGGATAGATTGAACAATCATCGTATCTGAGTTGTATTCGATTATGTTTATATAGTTATACTCACCAGGTAACTGTTCTTCCGTTATACATACGAGCGACTGAATTGAACTGAAGGTTGAATGGATAGACTAAACAATGATCGTATCTGGGGTTGTATTCGATTATATCATATAGTTATACTCACCAGGTAACTGTTCTCCAGTTATACATAAGAGCGACTGAACTGAACAGAAGGTTGAATGGATAAACTGAACAATCATCGTATCTGGGTTGTATTCGATTATTTCGTGATGATTATTATATATTATGTCTTACCAGGTAACTGTTCATTCGTTATACATACTAGCAACCGAATCGAACATAAGGTTGAATGGATAGATTGAACAATCATTGTATCTGGGTTGTCTCCGATTATATCGTTATGTTGTATATTTAACTACACCTACCATGTAACGGTTCTTTCGTTACACATACGAGCGTCTGAATCGAACATAAGGTTGGATGGTTAGACTTAACGATAATTGTAACTAAGTTGTATTCGATTATATCGTGATGACGTTCATATAGAAATACTCACCAGGTTACTGTTCTTTCGTTATACATACGAGCAACCGTATCGAACAGAAGGTTGAATGGATAGTATTCGGGTTGTATTCGATTATGATGTTATGCTGTGTATATAGTTATACACATAAGGTGACGGTATTCCCGTTTCACATACGAGCGACCGAAACGAACAGAAAGTTGAATGGATAGACTGAACAATCAATGTATCTGGGTGGTATCCGATTATATCGCAATACTGTATATATAGTGATACTTACCAGGTGACGGTACTTCCGTTACACATACTAGCGACTGAATCGAACAGAAGGTTAAATGGTTAGACGAAACGATAATTGTATCTGAGTTGTATTCGATGATATCGTGATGATGTTTATATAGAAATACTCACCAGGTAACTGTCCTTCCGTTTTACATACAAGCGACCGAATCTAGCAGAAGGTTAAATGGATAGATTGAACAATCATCGTATCTGAGTTGTATTCGATTATGTTTATATAGATATACTCACCAGGTACCTGTTCTTCCGATATACATACGAGCAACCGAATCGAACATAAGGTTGAATGGATAGATTGAACAATCATCGTATCTGAGTTGTATTCGATTATGTTTTTATATGTTATGCTGTATATATAGTTATACACATAAGGTGACGGTATTCCCGTTTCACATACGAGCGACCGAAACGAACAGAAAGTTGAATGGATAGACTGAACAATCAATGTATCTGGGTGGTATCCGATTATATCGCAATACTGTATATATAGTGATACTTACCAGGTGACGGTACTTCCGTTACACATACTAGCGACTGAATCGAACAGAAGGTTAAATGGTTAGACGAAACGATAATTGTATCTGAGTTGTATTCGATGATATCGTGATGATGTTTATATAGCAATACTCACCAGGTAACTGTTCTTCCGTTTTACATACAAGCAACCGAATCGAGCAGAAGGTTGAATTCAGTATAGATTGAACAATCATCGTATCTGGGTTGTATTCGATTATGTTTATATAGTTATACTCACCAGGTAACTGTTCTTTCGTTATACATACGAGCGACTGAATTGAACAGAAGGTTGAATGGATAGTATATGGGTTGTATTCGATTATGATGTTATGCTGTGTATATAGTTATACACACTAGGAGACGGTATTCCCGTTTTACATACGAGCGACCGAAACGAAAAGAAAGTTGAATGGATAGACTGAACAATCTATGTATCTGGGTGGTATCCGATTATATCGCAATACTGTATATATAGTGATACTTACCAGGTGACGATACTTCCGTTATACATACAAGCGACTGAATCGAACAGAATGTTGAATGGTTAGACGAAACGATAATTGTATCTGAGTTGTATTCGATGATATCGTGATGATGTTTATATAGCAATACTCACCAGGTAACTGTCCTTCCGTTTTACATACAAGCAACCGAATCGAACATAAGGTTGAATGGATAGATTGAACAATCATTGTATCTGGGTTGTCTCCGATTATATCGTTATGTTGTTTATTTAACTACACCTACCATGTAACGGTTCTTTCGTTACACATACGAGCGTCTGAATCGAACATAAGGTTGGATGGTTAGACGGAACGATAATTGTAACTAAGTTGTATTCGAAGATATCGTGATGATGTTTATATAGCAATACTCACCAGGTAACTGTTCTTCTGTTTACATACAAGCGACCGAATCGAGCAGAAGGTTGAATTCAGTATAGATTGAACAATCATCGTATCTGGGTTGTATTCGATTATGTTTATATAGTTATACTCACCAGGTAACTGTTCTTCCGTTATACATACGAGCGACTGAATTGAACAGAAGGTTGAATGGATAGTATATGGGTTGTATTCGATTATGATGTTATGCTGTGTATATAGTTATACACACTAGGAGACGGTATTTCCATTTTACATACGAGCGACCGAAACGAAAAAAAAAATTGAATGGATAGACTGAACAATCAATGTATCTGGGTGGTATCCGATTATATCGCAATACTGTATATATAGTGATACTTACCAGGTGACGATACTTCCGTTACACATACTAGCGACTGAATCGAACAGAATGTTGAATGGTTAGACGAAACGATAATTGTATCTGAGTTGTATTCGATGATATCGTGATGATGTTTATATAGCAATACTCACCAGGTAACTGTCCTTCCGTTTTACATACAAGCGACCGAATCGAGCAGAAGGTTAAATGGATAGATTGAACAATCATCGTATCTGAGTTGTATTCGATTATGTTTATATAGATATACTCACCAGGTACCTGTTCTTCCGATATACATACGAGCAACCGAATCGAACATAAGGTTGAATGGATAGATTGAACAATCATCGTATCTGAGTTGTATTCGATTATGTTTATATAGTTATACTCACCAGGTAACTGTTCTTCCGTTGTACATACGAGCGACTGAATTGAACTGAAGGTTGAATGGATAGACTAAACAATGATCGTATCTGGGGTTGTATTCGATTATATCGTGATGATGTTCATATAGTTATACTCACCAGGTAACTGTTCTCCAGTTATACATAAGAGCGACTGAACTGAACAGAAGGTTGAATGGATAGACTGAACAATCATCGTATCTGGGTTGTATTCGATTATTTCGTGATGATTATTATATATTATGTCTAACCAGGTAACTGTTCTTTCGTTATACATACTAGCAACCGAATCGAACATAAGGTTGAATGGATAGATTGAACAATCATTGTATCTGGGTTGTCTCCGATTATATCGTTATGTTGTATATTTAACTACACCTACCATGTAACGGTTCTTTCGTTACACATACGAGCGTCTAAATCGAACATAAGGTTGGATGGTTAGACGGAACGATAATTGTAACTAAGTTGTATTCGATTATATCGTGATGACGTTTATATAGAAATACTCACCAGGTTACTGTTCTTTCGTTATACATACGAGCAACAGAATCGAACAGAAGGTTGAATGGATAGTATCTGGGTTGTATTCGATTATGATATTATGCTGTGTATATAGTTATACACATAAGGTGACGGTATTCCCGTTTCACATACGAGCGACCGAAACGAACAGAAAGTTGAATGGATAGACTGAACAATCAATGTATCTGGGTGGTATCCGATTATATCGCAATACTGTATATATGGTGATACTTACCAGGTGACGGTACTTCCGTTACACATACTAGCGACTGAATCGAACAGAAGGTTTAATGGTTAGACGAAACGATATATGTATCTGAGTTGTATTCGACGATATCGTGATGATGTTTATATAGCAATACTCAACAGGTAACTGTTCTTCCGTTTTACATACAAGCGACCGAATCGAGCAGAAGGTTGAATTCAGTATAGATTGAACAATCATCGTATCTGGGTTGTATTCGATTATGTTTATATAGTTATACTCACCAGGTAACTGTTCTTTCGTTATACATACGAGCGACTGAATTGAACAGAAGTTTGAATGGATAGTATATGGGTTGTATTCGATTATGATGTTATGCTGTGTATATAGTTATACACACTAGGAGACGGTATTCCCGTTTCACATACGAGCGACCGAAACGAAAAGAAAGTTGAATGGATAGACTGAACAATCAATGTATCTGGGTGGTATCCGATTAAATCGCAATACTGTATATATAGTATACTTAGGTGACGATACTTCTGTTACACATACTAGCGACTGAATCGAACAGAATGTTGAATGGTTAGACGAAACGATAATTGTATCTGAGTTGTATTCGATGATATCGTGATGATGTTTATATAGCAATACTCACCAGGTAACTGTCCTTCCGTTTTACATACAAGCGACCGAATCGAGCAGAAGGTTAAATGGATAGATTGAACAATCATCGTATCTGAGTTGTATTCGATTATGTTTATATAGATATACTCACCAGGTACCTGTTCTTCCGATATACATACGAGCAACCGAATCGAACATAAGGTTGAATGGATAGATTGAACAATCATCGTATCTGAGTTGTATTCGATTATGTTTATATAGTTATACTCACCAGGTAACTGTTCTTCCGTTTTACATACGAGCGACTGAATTGAACTCAAGGTTGAATGGATAGACTAAACAATGATCGTATCTGGGGTTGTATTCGATTATATCGTGATGATGTTCATATAGTTATACTCATAAGGTAACTGTTCTCCAGTTATACATAAGAGCGACTGAACTGAACAGAAGGTTGAATGGATAGACTGAACAATCATCGTATCTGGGTTGTATTCGATTATTTCGTGATGATTATTATATATAATGTCTAACCAGGTAACTGTTCTTTCGTTATACATACTAGCAACCGAATCGAACATAAGGTTGAATGGATAGATTGAACAATCATTGTATCTGGGTTGTCTCCGATTATATCGTTATGTTGTATATTTAACTACACCTACCATGTAACGGTTCTTTCGTTACACATACGAGCGTCTGAATCGAACATAAGGTTGGATGGTTAGACGGAACGATACTTGTAACTAAGTTGTATTCGATTATATCGTGATGACGTTCATATAAAAATACTCACCAGGTTACTGTTCTTTCGTTATACATACGAGCAACCGAATCGAACAGAAGGTTGAATGGATAGTATCTGGGTTGTATTCGATTATGATGTTATGCTGTGTATATAGTTATACACATAAGGTGACGGTATTCCCGTTTCACATACGAGCGACCGAAACGAACAGAAAGTTGAATGGATAGACTGAACAATCAATGTATCTGGGTGGTATCCGATTATATCGCAATACTGTATATATAGCGATACTTACCAGGTGACGGTACTTCCGTTACACATACTAGCGACTGAATCGAACAGAAGGTTAAATGGTTAGACGAAACGATAATTGTATCTGAGTTGTATTCGATGATATCGTGATGATGTTCATATAGCAATACTCACCAGGTAACTGTTCTTCCGTTTTACATACAAGCGACCGAATCGAGCAGAAGGTTGAATTCAGTATAGATTGAACAATCATCGTATCTGGGTTGTATTCGATTATGTTTATATAGTTATACTCACCAGGTAACTGTTCTTCCGTTATACATACGAGCGACTGAATTGAACAGAAGGTTGAATGGATAGTATATGGGTTGTATTCGATTATGATGTTATGCTGTGTATATAGTTATACACACTAGGAGACGGTATTCCCGTTTTACATACGAGCGACCGAAACGAAAAGAAAGTTGAATGGATAGACTGAACAATCAATGTATCTGGGTGGTATCCGATTATATCGCAATACTGTATATATAGTGATACTTACCAGGTGACGGTACTTCCGTTACACATACTAGCGACTGAATCGAACAGAAGGTTAAATGGTTAGACGAAACGATAATTGTATCTGAGTTGTATTCGATGATATCGTGATGATGTTTATATAGCAATACTCACCAGGTAACTGTTCTTCCGTTTTACATACAAGCGACCGAATCGAGCAGAAGGTTGAATTCAGTATAGATTGAACAATCATCGTATCTGGGTTGTATTCGATTATGTTTATATAGTTATACTCACCAGGTAACTGTTCTTCCGTTATACATACGAGCGACTGAATTGAACTGAAGGTTGAATGGATAGACTAAACAATGATCGTATCTGGGGTTATATTCGATTATATCGTGATGATGTTCATATAGTTATACTCACCAGGTAACTGATCTCCAGTTATACATAAGAGCGACTGAACTGAACAGAAGGTTGAATGGATAGACTGAACAATCATCGTATCTGGGTTGTATTCGATTATTTCGTGATGATTATTATATATTATGTCTAACCAGGTAACTGTTCTTTCGTTATACATACTAGCAACCGAATCGAACATAAGGTTGAATGGATAGATTGAACAATCATTGTATCTGGGTTGTCTCCGATTATATCGTTATGTTGTATATTTAACTACACCTACCATGTAACGGTTCTTTCGTTACACATACGAGCGTCTGAATCGAATATAAGGTTGGATGGTTAGACGGAACGAAAATTGTAACTAAGTTGTATTCGATTATATCGTGATGACGTTCATATAGAAATACTCACCAGGTTACTGTTCTTTCGTTATACATACGAGCAACCGAATCGAACAGAAGGTTGAATGGATAGTATCTGGGTTGTATTCGATTATGATGTTATGCTGTGATATAGTTATACACATAAGGTGACGATATTCCCGTTTCACATACGAGCGACCGAAACGAACAGAAAGTTGAATGGATAGACTGAACAATCAATGTATCTGGGTGGTATCCGATTATATCGCAATACTGTATATATAGTGATACTTACCAGGTGACGGTACTTCCGTTACACATACTAGCGACTGAATCGAACAGAAGGTTAAATTGTTAGACGAAACGATAATTGTATCTGAGTTGTATTCGATGATATCGTGATGATGTTTATATAGCAATACTCACCAGGTAACTGTTCTTCCGTTTTACATACAAGCGACCGAATCGAGCAGAAGGTTGAATTCAGTATAGATTGAACAATCATCGTATCTGGGTTGTATTCGATTATGTTTATATAGTTATACTCACCAGGTAACTGTTCTTCCGTTATACATACGAGCGACTGAATTGAACAGAAGGTTGAATGAATAGTATATGGGTTGTATTCGATTATGATGTTATGCTGTGTATATAGTTATACACACTAGGAGACGGTATTCCCGTTTTAAATACGAGCGACCGAAACGAAAAGAAAGTTGAATGGATAGACTGAACAATCAATGTATCTGGGTGGTATCCGATTATATCGCAATACTGTATATATAGTGATACTTACCAGGTGACGATACTTCCGTTACACATACTAGCGACTGAATCGAACAGAATGTTGAATGGTTAGACGAAACGATAATTGTATCTGAGTTGTATTCGATGATATCGTGATGATGTTTATACAGTGTGTACCAGCCAAATGGAATAAATTCGTTAATAAATAAACGGTGGCGTTTGAGGAAAAACGCTCGGACACGTCGATTTGTATCTTTAGTTGCGCTTTTTTTTTCAAAAAAAACTTTTTATACAGGGTGTGTCATGCCACAGTGGCCAATATCAACTTTCTTATTTTAAATGCAACACCCTGTATTTTATTTCATTTTCAGATTCTTCATGAAGAGCTGATTTCGTCGATTTATCATACTTGGGGTATAGCGCGAAATATTACAGAGATATAGGGTGTGAAAAATCGAGATTTTTCAACTTTAGGAATTTTTTGTGTCGAAACTAATCATTTCTGCCCAAAACGGCTTACATGTCCCTATCTTAACTTTTCATTTACTATCTACTGACATTTAATAGAAACAAATAGAAGGTGGATGCAAATCTCAAAATTTTGAACCACCCGTATTTGTTTCAATTAAATATCAATCGATAGTAAATGGAAAGTTGAGATAGGGACATGTAAGCCGTTTTGAGCAAGAATGGATAGTTTCAGCACAAAAAAATCCTAAATTTGAAAAATATCGATTTTTCACACCCTATATCTCTGTAATCTTACGCGCTATACCCCAAGTATGATAGATCGACGAAATCAGCTCTTCAGGAAGAATCTGAAAATGAAATAAAATACAGGGTGTTGTATTTAAAATAAGAAAGTTGATATTGGCCACTGTGGCATGACACACCCTGTATAAAAAGTTTTTTTTGAAAAAAAAGCGCAACTAAAGATACAAATCGACGTGTCCGAGCGTTTTTGCTTAAACGCCACCGTTTATTTATTAACGAATTTATTCCATTTGGCTGGTACACACTGTATAGCAATACTCACCAGGTAACTGTCCTTCCGTTTTACATACAAGCGACCGAATCGAGCAGAAGGTTAAATGGATAGATTGAACAATCATCGTATCTGAGTTGTATTCGATTATGTTTATATAGATATACTCACCAGGTACCTGTTCTTCCGATATACATACGAGCAACCAAATCGAACATAAGGTTGAATGGATAGATTGAACAATCATCGTATCTGAGTTGTATTCGATTATGTTCATATAGTTATACTCACCAGGTAACTGTTCTTCCGTTATACAAACGAGCGACTGAATTGAACTGAAGGTTGAATGGATAAACTAAACAATGATCGTATCTGGGGTTGTATTCGATTATATCGTGATGATGTTCATATAGTTATACTCACCAGGTAACTGTTCTCCAGTTATACATAAGAGCGACTGAACTGAACAGAAGGTTGAATGGATAGACTGAACAATCATCGTATCTGGGTTGTATTCGATTATTTCGTGATGATTATTATATATTATGTCTAACCAGGTAACTGTTCTTTCGTTATACATACTAGCAACCGAATCGAACATAAGGTTGAATGGGTAGATTGAAAAATCATTGTATCTGGGTTGTCTCCGATTATATCGTTATGTTGTATATTTAACTACACCTACCATGTAACGGTTCTTTCGTTACACATACGAGCGTCTGAATCGAACATAAGGTTGGATGGTTAGACGGAAAGATAATTGTAACTAAGTTGTATTCGATTATATCGTGATGACGTTCATATAGAAATACTCACCAGGTTACTGTTCTTTCGTTATACATACGAGCAACCGAATCGAACAGAAGGTTGAATGGATAGTATCTGGGTTGTATTCGATTATGATGTTATGCTGTGATATAGTTATACACATAAGGTGACGGTATTCCCGTTTCACATACGAGCGACCGAAACGAACAGAAAGTTGAATGGATAGACTGAACAATCAATGTATCTGGGTGGTATCCGATTATATCGCAATACTGTATATATAGTGATACTTACCAGGTGACAGTACTTCCGTTACACATACTAGCGACTGAATCGAACAGAAGGTTAAATGATAAGACGAAACGATAATTGTATCTGAGTTGTATTCGATGATATCGTGATGATGTTTATATAGCAATACTCACCAGGTAACTGTTCTTCCGTTTTACATACAAGCGACCGAATCGAGCTGAAGGTTGAATTCAGTATAGATTGAACAATCATCGTATCTGGGTTGTATTCGATTATGTTTTTATAGTTATACTCACCAGGTAACTGTTCTTCCGTTATACATACGAGCGACTGAATTGAACAGAAGGTTGAATGGATAGTATATGGGTTGTATTCGATTATGATGTTATGCTGTGTATATAGTTATACACACTAGAAGACGGTATTCCCGTTTTACATACGAGCGACCGAAACGAAAAGAAAGTTGAATGGATAGACTGAACAATCAATGTATCTGGGTGGTATCCGATTATATCGCAATACTGTATATATAGTGATACTTACCAGGTGACGATACTTCCGTTACACATACTAGCGACTGAATCGAACAGAATGTTGAATGGTTAGACGAAACGATAATTGTATCTGAGTTGTATTCGATGATATCGTGATGATGTTCATATAGTTATACTCACCAGGTAACTGTTCTCCAGTTATACATGAGAGCGACTGAACTGAACAGAAGGTTGAATGGATAGACTGAACAATCATCGTATCTGGGTTGTATTCGATTATTTCGTGATGATTATTATATATTATGTCCAACCAGGTAACTGTTCTTTCGTTATACATACTAGCAACCGAATCGAACATAAGTTTGAATGGATAGATTGAACAATCATTGTATCTGGGTTGTCTCCGATTATATCGTTATGTTGTATATTTAACTACACCTACCATGTAATGGTTCTTTCGTCACACATACGAGCGTCTGAATCGAACATAAGGTTGGATGGTTAGACGGAACGATAATTGTAACTAAGTTGTATTCGATTATATCGTGATGACGTTCATATAGAAATACTCACCAGGTTACTGTTCTTTCGTTATACATACGAGCAACCGAATCGAACAGAAGTTTGAATGGATAGTATCTGGGTTGTATTCGATAATGATGTTATGCTGTGTATATAGTTATACACATAAGGTGACGGTATTCCCGTTTCACATACGAGCGACCGAAACGAACAGAAAGTTGAATGGATAGACTGAACAATCAATGTATCTGGGTGGTATCCGATTATATCGCAATACTGTATATATAGTGATACTTACCAGGTGACGGTACTTCCGTTACACATACTAGCGACTGAATCGAACAGAAGGTTAAATGGTTAGACGAAACGATAATTGTATCTGAGTTGTATTCGATGATATCGTGATGATGTTTATATAGCAATACTCACCAGGTAACTGTCCTTCCGATTTACATACAAGCGACCGAATCGAGCAGAAGGTTAAATGGATAGATTGAACAATCATCGTATCTGAGTTGTATTCGATTATGTTTATATAGATATACTCACCAGGTACCTGTTCTTCCGATATACATACGAGCAACCGAATCGAACATAAGGTTGAATGGATAGATTGAACAATCATCGTATCTGAGTTGTATTCGATTATGTTTATATAGTTATACTCACCAGGTAACTGTTCTTCCGTTATACATACGAGCGACTGAATTGAACTGAAGGTTGAATTGATAGACTAAACAATGATCGTATCTGGGGTTGTATTCCATTATATCGTGATGATGTTCATATAGTTATACTCACCAGGAAACTGTTCTCCAGTTATACATAAGAGCGACTGAACTGAACAGAAGGTTGAATGGATAGACTGAACAATCATCGTATCTGGGTTGTATTCGATTATTTCGTGATGATTATTATAAATTATGTCTTACCAGGTAACTGTTCTTTCGTTATACATACTAGCAACCGAATCGAACATAAGGTTGAATGGATAGATTGAACAATCATTGTATCTGGGTTGTCTCCGATTATATCGTTATGTTGTATATTTAACTACACCTACCATGTAACGGTTCTTTCGTTACACATACGAGCGTCTGAATCGAACAGAAGGTTAAATGGTTAGACGAAACGATAATTGTATCTGAGTTGTATTCGATGATATCGTGATGATGTTTATATAGCAATACTCACCAGGTAACTGTTCTTCCGTTTTACATACAAGCGACCGAATCGAGCAGAAGGTTGAATTCAGTATAGATTGAACAATCATCGTATCTGGGTTGTATTCGATTATGTGCATATAGTTATACTCACCAGGTAACTGTTCTTCCGTTATACATACGAGCGACTGAATTGAACAGAAGGTTGAATGGATAGTATATGGGTTGTATTCGATTATGATGTTATGCTGTGTATATAGTTATACACACTAGGAGACGGTATTCCCGTTTTACATACGAGCGACCGAAACAAAAAGAAAGTTGAATGGATAGACTGAACAATCAATGTATCTGGGTGGTATCCGATTATATCGCAATACTGTATATATAGTGATACTTACCAGGTGACGATACTTCCGTTACACATACTAGCGACTGATTCGAACAGAATGTTGAATGGTAAGACGAAACGATAATTGTATCTGAGTTGTATTCGATGATATCGTGATGATGTTTATATATATAGCAATACTCACCAGGTAACTGTTCTTCCGTTTTACATACAAGCGACCGAATCGAGCAGAAGGTTGAATTCAGTATGGATTGAACAATCATCGTATCTGGGTTGTATTCGATTATGTTTATATAGTTATACTCACCAGGTAACTGTTCTTCCGTTATACATACGAGCGACTGAATTGAACAGGAGGTTGAATGGGTTGTATTCGATTATGATGTTATGCTGTGTATATAGTTATACACACTAGGAGACGGTATTCCCGTTTTACATACGAGCGACCGAAACGAAAAGAAAGTTGAATGGATAGACTGAACAATCAATGTATCTGGGTGGTATCCGATTATATCGCAATACTGTATATATAGTGATACTTACCAGGTGACGATACTTCCGTTACACATACTAGCGACTGAATCGAACAGAATGTTGAATGGTTAGACGAAACGATAATTGTATCTGAGTTGTATTCGATGATATCGTGATGATGTTTATATAGCAATACTCACCAGGTAACTGTCCTTCCGTTTTACATACAAGCGACCGAATCGAACAGAAGGTTAAATGGATAGATTGAACAATCATCGTATATGAGTTGTATTCGATTATGTTTATATAGATATACTCACCAGGTACCTGTTCTTCCGATATACATACGAGCAACCGAATCGAACATAAGGTTGAATGGATAGATTGAACAATCATCGTATCTGAGTTGAATTCGATTATGTTTATATAGTTATACTCACCAGGTGACTGTTCTTCCGTTATACATACGAGCGACTGAATTGAACTGAAGGTTGAATGGATAGACTAAACAAAGATCGTATCTGGGGTTGTATTCGATTATATCGTGATAATGTTCATATAGTTATACTCACCAGGTAACTGTTCTCCAGTTATATATAAGAGCGACTGAACTGAACAGAAGGTTGAATGGATAGACTGAACAATCATCGTATCTGGGTTGTATTCGATTATTTCGTGATGATTATTATATATTATGTCTAACCAGGTATCTGTTCTTTCGTTATACATACTAGCAACCGAATCGAACATAAGTTTGAATGGATAGATTGAACAATCATTGTATCTGGGTTGTCTCCGATTATATCGTTATGTTGAATATTTAACTACACCTACCATGTAACGGTTCTTTCGTTACACATACGAGCGTCTGAATCGAACATAAGGTTGGATGGTTAGACGGAACGATAATTGTAACTAAGTTGTATTCGATTATATCGTGATGACATTCATATAGAAATACTCACCAGGTTACTGTTCTTTCGTTATACATACGAGCAACCGAATCGAACAGAAGTTTGAATGGATAGTATCTGGGTTGTATTCGATTATGATGTTATGCTGTGTATATAGTTATACACATAAGGTGACGGTATTCCCGTTTCACATACGAGCGACCGAAACGAACAGAAAGTTGAATGGATAGACTGAACAATCAATGTATCTGGGTGGTATCCGATTATATCGCAATACTGTATATATAGTGATACTTACCAGGTGACGATACTTCCGTTACACATACTAGCGACTGAATCGAACAGAAGGTTAAATGGTTAGAAGAAACGATAATTGTATCTGAGTTGTATTCGATGATATCGTGATGATGTTTATATAGCAATACTCACCAGGTAACTGTCCTTCCGTTTTACATTCAAGCGACCGAATCGAGCAGAAGGGTAAATGGATAGATTGAACAATCATCGCATCTGAGTTGTATTCGATTATGTTTATATAGATATACTCACCAGGTACCTGTTCTTCCGATATACATACGAGCATCGAACATAAGGTTGAATGGATAGATTGAACAATCATCGTATCGGAGTTGTATTCGATTATGTTCATATAGTTATACTCACCAGGTAACTGTTCTTCCGTTATACATACAAGCGACTGAATTGAACTGAAGGTTGAATGGATAGACTAAACAATGATCGTATCTGGGGTTGTATTCGATTAGTGATGATGTTCATATAGTTATACTCACCAGGTAACTGTTCTCCAGTTATACATAAGAGCGACTGAACTGAACAGAAGGTTGAATGGATAGACTGAACAATCATCGTATCTGGGTTGTATTCGATTATTTCGTGATGATTATTATATATTATGTCTAACCAGGTAACTGTTCTTTCGTTATACATACTAGCAACCGAATCGAACATAAGGTTGAATGGATAGATTGAACAATCATTGTATCTGGGTTGTCTCCGATTATATCGTTATGTTGTATATTTACCTACACCTACCATGTAACGGTTCTTTCGTTACACATACGAGCGTCTGAATCGAACATAAGGTTGGATGGTTAGACGGAACGATAATTGTAACTAAGTTGTATTCGATTATATCGTGATGACGTTCATATAGAAATACTCACCAGGTTACTGTTCTTTCGTTATACATACGAGCAACCGAATCGAACAGAAGGTTGAATGGATAGTATCTGGGTTGTATTCGATTATGATGTTATGCTGTGTATATAGTTATACACATGAGGTGACGGTATTCCCGTTTCACATACGAGCGACCGAAACGAACAGAAAGTTGAATGGATAGACTGAACAATCAATGTATCTGGGTGGTATCCGATTATATCGCAATACTGTATATATAGTGATACTTACCAGGTAACGGTACTTCCGTTACACATACTAGCGACTAAATCGAACAGAAGGTTAAATGGTTAGACGAAACGATACATGTATCTGAGTTGTATTCGATGATATCGTGATGATGTTTATATAGCAATACTCAACAGGTAACTGTTTTTCCGTTTTACATACAAGCGACCGAATCGAGCAGAAGGTTGAATTCAGTATAGATTGAACAATCATCGTATCTGGGTTGTATTCGATTATGTTTATATAGTTATACTCACCAGGTAACTGTTCTTCCGTTATACATACTAGCGACTGAATTGAACAGAAGGTTGAATGGATAGTATATGGGTTGTATTCGATTATGATGTTATGCTGTGTATATAGTTATACACACTAGGAGACGGTATTCCCGTTTTACATACGAGCGACTGAAACGAAAAGAAAGTTGAATGGATAGACTGAACAATCAATGTATCTGGGTGGTATCCGATTATATCGCAATACTGTATATATAGTGATACTTACCAGGTGACGATACTTTCGTTACACATACTAGCGACTGAATCGAACAGAATGTTGAATGGTTAGACGAAACGATAATTGTATCTGAGTTGTATTCGATGATATCGTGATGATGTTTATATAGCAATACTCACCAGGTAACTGTCCTTCCGTTTTACATACAAGCGACCGAATCGAGCAGAAGTTTAAATGGATAGATTGAACAATCATCGTATCTGAGTTGTATTCGATTATGTTTATATAGATATACTCACCAGGTACCTGTTCTTCCGATATACATACGAGCAACCGAATCGAACATAAGGTTGAATGGATAGATTGAACAATCATCGTATCTGAGTTGTATTCGATTATGTTTATATAGTTATACTCACCAGGTAACTGTTCTTCCGTTATACATACGAGCGACTGAATTGAACTGAAGGTTGAATGGATAGACTAAACAATGATCGTATCTGGGGTTGTATTCGATTATATCGTGATGATGTTCATATAGTTATACTCACCAGGTAACTGTTCTCCAGTTATACATAAGAGCGACTGAACTGAACAGAAGGTTGAATGGATAGACTGAACAATCATCGTATCTGGGTTGTATTCGATTATTTCGTGATGATTATTATATATTATGTCTAACCAGGTAACTGTTCTTTCGTTATACATACTAGCAACCGAATCGAACATAAGGTTGAATGGATAGATTGAACAATCATTGTATCTGGGTTGTCTCCGATTATATCGTTATGTTGTATATTTAACTACACCTACCATGTAACGGTTCTTTCGTTACACATACGAGCGTCTGAATCGAACATAAGGTTGGATGGTCAGACGAAACGATAATTGTAACTATGTTGTATTCGATTATATCGTGATGACGTTCATATAGAAATACTCACCAGGTTACTGTTCTTTCGTTATACATACGAGCAACCGAATCGAACAGAAGGTTGAATGGATAGTATCTGGGTTGTATTCGATTATGATGTTATGCTGTGTATATAGTTAAACACATAAGGTGACGGTATTCCCGTTTCACATACGAGCGACCGAAACGAACAGAAAGTTGAATGGATAGACTGAACAATCAATGTATCTGGGTGGTATCCGATTATATCGCAATACTGTATATATAGTGATACTTACCAGGTGACGGTACTTCCGTTACACATACTGGCGACTGAATCGAACAGAAGGTTAAATAGACGAAACGATAATTGTATCTGAGTTGTATTCGATGATATCGTGATGATGTTTATATAGCAATACTCACCAGGTAACTGTCCTTCCGTTTTACATACAAGCAACCGAATCGAACAGAAGGTTGAATGGATAGATTGAACAATCATCGTATCTGAGTTGTATTCGATTATGTTTATATGATTATACTCACCAGGTAACTGTTCTTCCGTTATACATACGAGCGACTGAATTGAACTGAAGGTTGAATGGATAGACTAAACAATGATCGTATCTGGGGTAGTATTCGATTATATCGTGATGATGTTCATATAGTTATACTCACCAGGTAACTGTTTTCCAGTTATACATAAGAGCGACTGAACTGAACAGAAGGTTGAATGGATAGACTGAACAATCATCGTATCTGGGTTGTATTCGATTATTTCGTGATGATTATTATATATTATGTCTAACCAGGTAACTGTTCTTTCGTTATACATACTAGCTACCGAATCGAACATAAGGTTGAATGGATAGATTGAACAATCATTGTATCTGGGTTGTCTCCGATTATATCGTTATGTTGTATATTTAACTACACCTACCATGTAACGGTTCTGTCGTTACACATACGAGCGTCTGAATCGAACATAAGGTTGGATGGTTAGAAGGAACGATAATTGTAACTAAGTTGTATTCGATTATATCGTGATGACGTTCATATAGAAATACTCACCAGGTTACTGTTCTTTCGTTATACATACAAGCAACCGAATCGAACAGAAGCTTGAATGGATAGTATCTGGGTTGTATTCGATTATGATGTTATGCTGTGTATATAGTTATACACATAAGGTGACGGTATTCCCGTTTCACATACGAGCGACCGAAACGAACAGAAAGTTGAATGGATAGACTGAACAATCAATGTATCTGGGTGGTATCCGATTATATCGCAATACTGTATATATAGTGATACTTACCAGGTGACGGTACTTCCGTTACAAATACTAGCGACTGAATCGAACAGAAGGTTAAATGGTTAGACGACACGATAATTGTATCTGAGTTGTATTCGATGATATCGTGATGATGTTTATATAGCAATACTCACCAGGTAACTGTTCTTCCGTTTTACATACAAGCGACCGAATCGAGTAGAAGGTTGAATTCAGTATAGGTTGAACAATCATCGTATCTGGGTTGTATTCGATTATGTTTATATAGTTATACTCACCAGGTAACTGTTCTTCCGTTATACATACGAGCGACTGAATTGAACAGAAGGTTGAATGGATAGTATATGGGTTGTATTCGATTATGATGTTATGCTGTGTATATAGTTATACACATTAGGAGACGGTATTCTTGTTTTACATACGAGCGACCGAAACGAAAAGAAAGTTGAATGGATAGACTGAACAATCAATGTATCTGGGTGGTATCCGATTATATCGCAATACTGTATATATAGTGATACTTACCAGGTGACGATACTTCCGTTACACATACTAGCGACTGAATCGAACAGATTGTTGAATGGTTAGACGAAACGATAATTGTATCTGAGTTGTATTCGATGATATCGTGATGATGTTTATATAGCAATACTCACCAGGTAACTGTCCTTCCGTTTTACATACAAGCGACCGAATCGAGCAGAAGGTTAAATGGATAGATTGAACAATCATCGTATCTGAGTTGTATTCGATTATGTTTATATAGATATACTCACCAGGTACCTGTTCTTCCGATATACATATGAGCAACCGAATCGAACAGAAGGTTGAATGGATAGTATCTGGGTTGTATTCGATTATGATGTTATGCTGTGTATATAGTTATACACATGAGGTGACGGTATTCCCGTTTCACATACGAGCGACCGAAACGAACAGAAAGTTGAATGGATAGGCTGAACAATCAATGTATCTGGGTGGTATCCGATTATATCGCAATACTGTATATATAGTGATACTTACCAGGTAACGGTACTTCCGTTACACATACTAGCGACTGAATCGAACAGAAGGTTGAATGGTTAGACGAAACGATACATGTATCTGAGTTGTATTCGATGATATCGTGATGATGTTTATATAGCAATACTCAACAGGTAACTGTTCTTCCGTTTTGCATACAAGCGACCGAATCGAGCAGAAGGTTGAATTCAGTATAGATTGAACAATCATCGTATCTGGGTTGTATTCGATTATGTTTATATAGTTATACTCACCAGGTAACTGTTCTTCCGTTATACATACTAGCGACTGAATTGAACAGAAGGTTGAATGGATAGTATATGGGTCGTATTCGATTATGATGTTATGCTGTGTATATAGTTATACACACTAGGAGACGGTATTCCCGTTTTACATACGAGCGACTGAAACGAAAAGAAAGTTGAATGGATAGACTGAACAATCAATGTATCTGGGTGGTATCCGATTATATCGCAATACTGTATATATAGTGATACTTACCAGGTGACGATACTTCCGTTACACATACTAGCGACTGAATCGAACAGAATGTTGAATGGTTAGACGAAACGATAATTGTATCTGAGTTGTATTCGATGATATCGTGATGATGTTCATATAGTTATACTCACCAGGTAACTGTTTTCCAGTTATACATAAGAGCGACTGAACTGAACAGAAGGTTGAATGGATAGACTGAACAATCATCGTATCTGGGTTGTATTCGATTATTTCGTGATGATTATTATATATTATGTCTAACCAGGTAACTGTTCTTTCGTTATACATACTAGCAACCGAATCGAACATAAGGTTGAATGGATAGATTGAACAATCATTGTATCTGGGTTGTCTCCGATTATATCGTTATGTTGTATATTTAACTACACCTACCATGTAACGGTTCTGTCGTTACACATACGAGCGTCTGAATCGAACATAAGGTTGGATGGTTAGAAGGAACGATAATTGTAACTAAGTTGTATTCGATTATATCGTGATGACGTTCATATAGAAATACTCACCAGGTTACTGTTCTTTCGTTATACATACGAGCAACCGAATCAAACAGAAGCTTGAATGGATAGTATCTGGGTTGTATTCGATTATGATGTTATGCTGTGTATATAGTTATACACATAAGGTGACGGTATTCCCGTTTCACATACGAGCGACCGAAACGAACAGAAAGTTGAATGGATAGACTGAACAATCAATGTATCTGGGTGGTATCCGATTATATCGCAATACTGTATATATAGTGATACTTACCAGGTGACGGTACTTCCGTTACAAATACTAGCGACTGAATCGAACAGAAGGTTAAATGGTTAGACGAAACGATAATTGTATCTGAGTTGTATTCGATGATATCGTGATGATGTTTATATAGCAATACTCACCAGGTAACTGTTCTTCCGTTTTACGTACAAGCGACCGAATCGAGTAGAATGTTGAATTCAGTATAGGTTGAACAATCATCGTATCTGGGTTGTATTCGATTATGTTTATATAGTTATACTCACCAGGTAACTGTTCTTCCGTTATAAATACGAGCGACTGAATTGAACAGAAGGTTGAATGGATAGTATATGGGTTGTATTCGATTATGATGTTATGCTGTGTATATAGTTATACACATTAGGAGACGGTATTCTTGTTTTACATACGAGCGACCGAAACGAAAAGAAAGTTGAATGGATAGACTGAACAATCAATGTATCTGGGTGGTATCCGATTATATCGCAATACTGTATATATAGTGATACTTACCAGGTGACGATACTTCCGTTACACATACTAGCGACTGAATCGAACAGAATGTTGAATGGTTAGACGAAACGATAATTGTATCTGAGTTGTATTCGATGATATCGTGATGATGTTTATATAGCAATACTCACCAGGTAACTGTCCTTCCGTTTTACATACAAGCGACCGAATCGAGCAGAAGGTTAAATGGATAGATTGAACAATCATCGTATCTGAGTTGTATTCGATTATGTTTATATAGATATACTCACTAGGTACCTGTTCTTCCGATATACATATGAGCAACCGAATCGAACAGAAGGTTGAATGGATAGTATCTGGGTTGTATTCGATTATGATGTTATGCTGTGTATATAGTTATACACATGAGGTGACGGTATTCCCGTTTCACATACGAGCGACCGAAACGAACAGAAAGTTGAATGGATAGACTGAACAATCAATGTATCTGGGTGGTATCCGATTATATCGCAATACTGTATATATAGTGATACTTACCAGGTAACGGTACTTCCGTTACACATACTAGCGACTGAATCGAACAGAAGGTTAAATGGTTAGACGAAACGATACATGTATCTGAGTTGTATTCGATGATATCGTGATGATGTTTATATAGCAATACTCAACAGGTAACTGTTCTTCCGTTTTACATACAAGCGACCGAATCGAGCAGAAGGTTGAATTCAGTATAGATTGAACAATCATCGTATCTGGGTTGTATTCGATTATGTTTATATAGTTATACTCACCAGGTAACTGTTCTTCCGTTATACATACTAGCGACTGAATTGAACAGAAGATTGAATGGATAGTATATGGGTTGTATTCGATTATGATGTTATGCTGTGTATATAGTTATACACACTAGGAGACGGTATTCCCGTTTTACATACGAGCGACTGAAACGAAAAGAAAGTTGAATGGATAGACTGAACAATCAATGTATCTGGGTGGTATCCGATTATATCGCAATACTGTATATATAGTGATACTTACCAGGTGACGATACTTCCGTTACACATACTAGCGACTGAATCGAACAGAATGTTGAATGGTTAGACGAAACCATAATTGTATCTGAGTTGTATTCGATGATATCGTGATGATGTTTATATAGCAATACTCACCAGGTAACTGTCCTTCCGTTTTACATACAAGCGACCGAATCGAGCAGAAGGTTAAATGGATAGATTGAACAATCATCGTATCTGAGTTGTATTCGATTATGTTTATATAGATATACTCACTAGGTACCTGTTCTTCCGATATACATATGAGCAACCGAATCGAACAGAAGGTTGAATGGATAGTATCTGGGTTGTATTCGATTATGATGTTATGCTGTGTATATAGTTATACACATGAGGTGACGGTATTCCCGTTTCACATACGAGCGACCGAAACGAACAGAAAGTTGAATGGATAGACTGAACAATCAATGTATCTGGGTGGTATCCGATTATATCGCAATACTGTATATATAGTGATACTCACCAGGTAACGGTACTTCCGTTACACATACTAGCGACTGAATCGAACAGAAGGTTAAATGGTTAGACGAAACGATACATGTATCTGAGTTGTATTCGATGATATCGTGATGATGTTTATATAGCAATACTCAACAGGTAACTGTTCTTCCGTTTTACATACAAGCGACCGAATCGAGCAGAAGGTTGAATTCAGTATAGATTGAACAATCATCGTATCTGGGTTGTATTCGATTATGTTTATATAGTTATACTCACCAGGTAACTGTTCTTCCGTTATGTTATACATACTAGCGACTGAATTGAACAGAAGGTTGAATGGATAGTATATAGGTTGTATTCGATTATGATGTTATGCTGTGTATATAGTTATACACACTAGGAGACGGTATTCCCGTTTTACATACGAGCGACTGAAACGAAAAGAAAGTTGAATGGATAGACTGAACAATCAATGTATCTGGGTGGTATCCGATTATATCGCAATACTGTATATATAGTGATACTTACCAGGTGACGATACTTCCGTTACACATACTAGCGACTGAATCGAACAGAATGTTGAATGGTTAGACGAAACGATAATTGTATCTGAGTTGTATTCGATGATATCGTGATGATGTTTATATAGCAATACTCACCAGGTAACTGTCCTTCCGTTTTACATACAAGCGACCTAATCGAGCAGAAGTTTAAATGGATAGATTGAACAATCATCGTATCTGAGTTGTATTCGATTATGTTTATATAGATATACTCACCAGGTACCTGTTCTTCCGATATACATACGAGCAACCGAATCGAACATAAGGTTGAATGGATAGATTGAACAATCATCGTATCTGAGTTGTATTCGATTATGTTTATATAGTTATACTCACCAGGTAACTGTTCTTCCGTTATACATACGAGCGACTGAATTGAACTGAAGGTTGAATGGATAGACTAAACAATGATCGTATCTGGGGTTGTATTCGATTATATCGTGATGATGTTCATATAGTTATACTCACCAGGTAACTGTTCTCCATTTATACATAAGATCGACTGAACTGAACAGAAGGTTGAATGGATAGACTGAACAATCATCGTATCTGGGTTGTATTCGATTATTTCGTGATGATTATTATATATTATGTCTAACCAGGTAACTGTTCTTTCGTTATACATACTAGCAACCGAATCGAACATAAGGTTGAATGGATAGATTGAACAATCATTGTATCTGGGTTGTCTCCGATTATATCGTTATGTTGTATATTTAACTACACCTACCATGTAACGGTTCTTTCGTTACACATACGAGCGTCTGAATCGAACATAAGGTTGGATGGTCAGACGGAACGATAATTGTAACTATGTTGTATTCGATTATATCGTGATGACGTTCATATAGAAATACTCACCAGGTTACTGTTCTTTCGTTATACATACGAGCAACCGAATCGAACAGAAGGTTGAATGGATAGTATCTGGGTTGTATTCGATTATGATGTTATGCTGTGTATATAGTTAAACACATAAGGTGACGGTATTCCCGTGTCACATACGAGCGACCGAAACGAACAGAAAGTTGAATGGATAGACTGAACAATCAATGTATCTGGGTGGTATCCGATTATATCGCAATACTGTATATATAGTGATACTTACCAGGTGACGATACTTCCGTTACACATACTGGCGACTGAATCGAACAGAAGGTTAAATAGACGAAACGATAATTGTATCTGAGTTGTATTCGATGATATCGTGATGATGTTTATATAGCAATACTCACCAGGTAACTGTCCTTCCGTTTTACATACAAGCAATCGAATCGAACAGAAGGTTGAATGGATAGATTGAACAATCATCGTATCTGAGTTGTATTCGATTATGTTTATATGATTATACTCACCAGGTAACTGTTCTTTCGTTATACATACGAGCGACTGAATTGAACTGAAGGTTGAATGGATAGACTAAACAATGATCGTATCTGGGGTTGTATTCGATTATATCGTGATGATGTTCATATAGTTATACTCACCAGGTAACTGTTTTCCAGTTATACATAAGAGCGACTGAACTGAACAGAAGGTTGAATGGATAGACTGAACAATCATCGTATCTGGGTTGTATTCGATTATTTCGTGATGATTATTATATATCATGTCTAACCAGGTAACTGTTCTTTCGTTATACATACTAGCAACCGAATCGAACATAAGGTTGAATGGATAGATTGAACAATCATTGTATCTGGGTTGTCTCCGATTATATCGTTATGTTGTATATTTAACTACACCTACCATGTAACGGTTCTGTCGTTACACATACGAGCGTCTGAATCGAACATAAGGTTGGATGGTTAGAAGGAACGATAATTGTAACTAAGTTGTATTCGATTATATCGTGATGACGTTCATATAGAAATACTCACCAGGTTACTGTTCTTTCGTTATACATACGAGCAACCGAATCGAACAGAAGGTTGAATGGATAGTATCTGGGTTGTATTCGATTATGATGTTATGCTGTGTATATAGTTATACAAATAAGGTGACGGTATTCCCGTTTCACATACGAGCGACCGAAACGAACAGAAAGTTGAATGGATAGACTGAACAATCAATGTATCTGGGTGGTATCCGATTATATCGCAATACTGTTTATATAGTGATACTTACCAGGTGACGATACTTCCGTTACACATACTAGCGACTGAATCGAACAGAATGTTGAATGGTTAGACGAAACGATAATTGAATCTGAGTTGTATTCGATGATATCGTGATGATGTTTATATAGCAATACTCACCAGGTAACTGTCCTTCCGTTTTACATACAAGCGACCGAATCGAGCAGAAGTTTTAATGGATAGATTGAACAATCATCGTATCTGAGTTGTATTCGATTATGTTTATATAGATATACTCACCAGGTACCTGTTCTTCCGATATACATACGAGCAACCGAATCGAACATAAGGTTGAATGGATAGATTGAACAATCATCGTATCTGAGTTGTATTCGATTATGTTTATATAGTTATACTCACCAGGTAACTGTTCTTCCGTTATACATACGAGCGACTGAATTGAACTGAAGGTTGAATGGATAGACTAAACAATGATCGTATCTGGGGTTGTATTCGATTATATCGTGATGATGTTCATATAGTTATACTCACCAGGTAACTGTTCTCCAGTTATACATAAGAGCGACTGAACTGAACAGAAGGTTGAATGGATAGACTGAACAATCATCGTATCTGGGTTGTATTCGATTATTTCGTGATGATTATTATATATTATGTCTAACCAGGTAACTGTTCTTTCGTTATACATACTAGCAACCGAATCGAACATAAGGTTGAATGGATAGATTGAACAATCATTGTATCTGGGTTGTCTCCGATTATATCGTTATGTTGTATATTTAACTACACCTACCATGTAACGGTTCTTTCGTTACACATACGAGCGTCTGAATCGAACATAAGGTTGGATGGTCAGACGGAACGATAATTGTAACTATGTTGTATTCGATTATATCGTGATGACGTTCATATAGAAATACTCACCAGGTTACTGTTCTTTCGTTATACATACGAGCAACCGAATCGAACAGAAGGTTGAATGGATAGTATCTGGGTTGTATTCGATTATGATGTTATGCTGTGTATATAGTTAAACACATAAGGTGACGGTATTCCCGTTTCACATACGAGCGACCGAAACGAACAGAAAGTTGAATGGATAGACTGAACAATCAATGTATCTGGGTGGTATCCGATTATATCGCAATACTGTATATATAGTGATACTTACCAGGTGACGGTACTTCCGTTACACATACTGGCGACTGAATCGAACAGAAGGTTAAATAGACGAAACGATAATTGTATCTGAGTTGTATTCGATGATATCGTGATGATGTTTATATAGCAATACTCACCAGGTAACTGTCCTTCCGTTTTACATACAAGCAACCGAATCGAACAGAAGGTTGAATGGATAGATTGAACAATCATCGTATCTGAGTTGTATTCGATTATGTTTATATGATTATACTCACCAGGTAACTGTTCTTCCGTTATACATACGAGCGACTGAATTGAACTGAAGGTTGAATGGATAGACTAAACAATGATCGTATCTGGGGTTGTATTCGATTATATCGTGATGATGTTCATATAGTTATACTCACCAGGTAACTGTTTTCCAGTTATACATAAGAGCGACTGAACTGAACAGAAGGTTGAATGGATAGACTGAACAATCATCGTATCTGGGTTGTATTCGATTATTTCGTGATGATTATTATATATTATGTCTAACCAGGTAACTGTTCTTTCGTTATACATACTAGCAACCGAATCGAACATAAGGTTGAATGGATAGATTGAACAATCATTGTATCTGGGTTGTCTCCGATTATATCGTTATGTTGTATATTTAACTACACCTACCATGTAACGGTTCTGTCGTTACACATACGAGCGTCTGAATCGAACATAAGGTTGGATGGTTAGAAGGAACGATAATTGTAACTAAGTTGTATTCGATTATATCGTGATGACGTTCATATAGAAATACTCACCAGGTTACTGTTCTTTCGTTATACATACGAGCAACCGAATCGAACAGAAGGTTGAATGGATAGTATCTGGGTTGTATTCGATTATGATGTTATGCTGTGTATATAGTTATACACATAAGGTGACGGTATTCCCGTTTCACATACGAGCGACCGAAACGAACAGAAAGTTGAATGGATAGACTGAACAATCAATGTATCTGGGTGGTATCCGATTATATCGCAATACTGTATATATAGTGATACTTACCAGGTGACGGTACTTCCGTTACAAATACTAGCGACTGAATCGAACAGAAGGTTAAATGGTTAGACGAAACGATAATTGTATCTGAGTTGTATTCGATGATATCGTGATGATGTTTATATAGCAATACTCACCAGGTAACCTTTCTTCCGTTTTACATACAAGCGACCGAATCAAGTAGAAGGTTGAATTCAGTATAGATTGAACAATCATCGTATCTGGGTTGTATTCGATTATGTTTATATAGTTATACTCACCAGGTAACTGTTCTTCCGTTATACATACGAGCGACTGAATTGAACAGAAGGTTGAATGGATAGTATATGGGTTGTATTCGATTATGATGTTAAACTGTGTATATAGTTATACACATTAGGAGACGGTATTCTTGTTTTACATACGAGCGACCGAAACGAAAAGAAAGTTGAATGGATAGACTGAACAATCAATGTATCTGGGTGGTATCCGATTATATCGCAATACTGTATATATAGTGATACTTACCAGGTGACGATACTTCCGTTACACATACAAGCGACTGAATCGAACAGAATGTTGAATGGTTAGACGAAACGATAATTGTATCTGAGTTGTATTCGATGATATCGTGATGATGTTTATATAGCAATACTCACCAGGTAACTGTCCTTCCGTTTTACATACAAGCGACCGAATCGAGCAGAAGGTTAAATGGATAGATTGAACAATCATCGTATCTGAGTTGTATTCGATTATGTTTATATAGATATACTCACCAGGTACCTGTTCTTCCGATATACATACGAGCAACCGAATCGAACAGAAGGTTGAATGGATAGTATCTGGGTTGTATTCGATTATGATGTTATGCTGTGTATATAGTTATACACATGAGGTGACGGTATTCCCGTTTCACATACGAGCGACCGAAACGAACAGAAAGTTGAATTGATAGACTGAACAATCAATGTATCTGGGTGGTATCCGATTATATCGCAATACTGTATATATAGTGATACTTACCAGGTAACGGTACTTCCGTTACACACACTAGCGACTGAATCGAACAGAAGGTTAAATGGTTAGACGAAACGATACATGTATCTGAGTTGTATTCGATGATATCGTGATGATGTTTATATAGCAATACTCAACAGGTAACTGTTCTTCCGTTTTACATACAAGCGACCGAATCGAGCAGAAGGTTGAATTCAGTATAGATTGAACAATCATCGTATCTGGGTTGTATTCGATTATGTTTATATAGTTATACTCACCAGGTAACTGTTCTTCCGTTATACATACTAGCGACTGAATTGAACAGAAATTTGAATGGATAGTATATGGGTTGTATTCGATTATGATGTTATGCTGTGTATATAGTTATACACACTAGGAGACGGTATTCCCGTTTTACATACGAGCGACTGAAACGAAAAGAAAGTTGAATGGATAGACTGAACAATCAATGTATCTGGGTGGTATCCGATTATATCGCAATACTGTATATATAGTGATACTTACCAGGTGACGATACTTCCGTTACACATACTAGCGACTGAATCGAACAGAATGTTGAATGGTTAGACGAAACGATAATTGTATCTGAGTTGTATTCGATGATATCGTGATGATGTTTATATAGCAATACTCACCAGGTAACTGTCCTTCCGTTTTACATACAAGCGACCGAATCGAGCAGAAGTTTAAATGGATAGATTGAACAATCATCGTATCTGAGTTGTATTCGATTATGTTTATATAGATATACTCACCAGGTACCTGTTCTTCCGATATACATACGAGCAACCGAATCGAACATAAGGTTGAATGGATAGATTGAACAATCATCGTATGTGAGTTGTATTCGATTATGTTTATATAGTTATACTCACCAGGTAACTGTTCTTTCGTTATACATACGAGCGACTGAATTGAACTGAAGGTTGAATGGATAGACTAAACAATGATCGTATCTGGGGTTGTATTCGATTATATCGTGATGATGTTCATATAGTTATACTCACCAGGTAACTGTTCTCCAGTTATACATAAGTGCGACTGAACTGAACAGAAGGTTGAATGGATAGACTGAACAATCATCGTATCTGGGTTGTATTCGATTATTTCGTGATGATTATTATATATTATGTCTATCCAGGTAACTGTTCTTTCGTTATACATACTAGCAACCGAATCGAACATAAGGTTGAATGGATAGATTGAACAATCATTGTATCTGGGTTGTCTCCGATTATATCGTTATGTTGTATATTTAACTACACCTACCATGTAACGGTTCTTTCGTTACACATACGAGCGTCTGAATCGAACATAAGGTTGGATGGTCAGACGGAACGATAATTGTAACTATGTTGTATTCGATTATATCGTGATGACGTTCATATAGAAATACTCACCAGGTTACTGTTCTTTCGTTATACATACGAGCAACCGAATCGAACAGAAGGTTGAATGGATAGTATCTGGGTTGTATTCGATTATGATGTTATGCTGTGTATATAGTTAAACACATAAGGTGACGGTATTCCCGTTTCACATACGAGCGACCGAAACGAACAGAAAGTTGAATGGATAGACTGAACAATCAATGTATCTGGGTGGTATCCGATTATATCGCAATACTGTATATATAGTGATACTTACCAGGTGACGGTACTTCCGTTACTCATACTGGCGACTGAATCGAACAGAAGGTTAAATAGACGAAACGATAATTGTATCTGAGTTGTATTCGATGATATCGTGATGATGTTTATATAGCAATACTCACCAGGTAACTGTCCTTCCGTTTTACATACAAGCAACCGAATCGAACAGAAGGTTGAATGGATAGATTGAACAATCATCGTATCTGAGTTGTATTCGATTATGTTTATATGATTATACTCACCAGGTAACTGTTCTTCCGTTATACATACGAGCTACTGAATTGAACTGAAGATTGAATGGATAGACTAAACAATGATCGTATCTGGGGTTGTATTCGATTATATCGTGATGATGTTCATATAGTTATACTCACCAGGTAACTGTTTTCCAGTTATACATAAGAGCGACTGAACTGAACAGAAGGTTGAATGGATAGACTGAACAATCATCGTATCTGGGTTGTATTCGATTATTTCGTGATGATTATTATATATTATGTCTAACCAGGTAACTGTTCTTTCGTTATACATACTAGCAACCGAATCGAACATAAGGTTGAATGGATAGATTGAACAATCATTGTATCTGGGTTGTCTCCGATTATATCGTTATGTTGTATATTTAACTACACCTACCATGTAACGGTTCTGTCGTTACACATACGAGCGTCTGAATCGAACATAAGGTTGGATGGTTAGAAGGAACGATAATTGTAACTAAGTTGTATTCGATTATATCGTGATGACGTTCATATAGAAATACTCACCAGGTTACTGTTCTTTCGTTATACATACGAGCAACCGAATCGAACAGAAGGTTGAATGGATAGACTGAACAATCAATGTATCTGGGTGGTATCCGATTATATCGCAATACTGTATATATAGTGATACTTACCAGGTAACGGTACTTCCGTTACACATACTAGCGACTGAATCGAACAGAAGGTTAAATGGTTAGACGAAACGATACATGTATCTGAGTTGTATTCGATGATATCGTGATGATGTTTATATAGCAATACTCAACAGGTAACTGTTCTTCCGTTTTACATACAAGCGACCGAATCGAGCAGAAGGTTGAATTCAGTATAGATTGAACAATCATCGTATCTGGGTTGTATTCGATTATGTTTATATAGTTATACTCACCAGGTAACTGTTCTTCCGTTATACATACTAGCGACTGAATTGAACAGAAGGTTGAATGGATAGTATATGGGTTGTATTCGATTATGATGTTATGCTGTGTATATAGTTATACACACTAGGAGACGGTATTCCCGTTTTACATACGAGCGACTGAAACGAAAAGAAAGTTGAATGGATAGACTGAACAATCAATGTATCTGGGTGGTATCCGATTATATCGCAATACTGTATATATAGTGATACTTACCAGGTGACGATACTTCCGTTACACATACTAGCGACTGAATCGAACAGAATGTTGAATGGTTAGACGAAACGATAATTGTATCTGAGTTGTATTCGATGATATCGTGATGATGTTTATATAGCAATACTCACCAGGTAACTGTCCTTCCGTTTTACATACAAGCGACCGAATCGAGCAGAAGTTTAAATGGATAGATTGAACAATCATCGTATCTGAGTTGTATTCGATTATGTTTATATAGATATACTCACCAGGTACCTGTTCTTCCGATATACATACGAGCAACCGAATCGAACATAAGGTTGAATGGATAGATTGAACAATCATCGTATCTGAGTTGTATTCGATTATGTTTATATAGTTATACTCACCAGGTAACTGTTCTTCCGTTATACATACGAGCGACTGAATTGAACTGAAGGTTGAATGGATAGACTAAACAATGATCGTATCTGGGGTTGTATTCGATTATATCGTGATGATGTTCATATAGTTATACTCACCAGGTAACTGTTCTCCAGTTATACATAAGAGCGACTGAACTGAACAGAAGGTTGAATGGATAGACTGAACAATCATCGTATCTGGGTTGTATTCGATTATTTCGTGATGATTATTATATATTATGTCTATCCAGGTAACTGTTCTTTCGTTATACATACTAGCAACCGAATCGAACATAAGGTTGAATGGATAGATTGAACAATCATTGTATCTGGGTTGTCTCCGATTATATCGTTATGTTGTATATTTAACTACACCTACCATGTAACGGTTCTTTCGTTACACATACGAGCGTCTGAATCGAACATAAGGTTGGATGGTCAGACGGAACGATAATTGTAACTATGTTGTATTCGATTATATCGTGATGACGTTCATATAGAAATACTCACCAGGTTACTGTTCTTTCGTTATACATACGAGCAACCGAATCGAACAGAAGGTTGAATGGATAGTATCTGGGTTGTATTCGATTATGATGTTATGCTGTGTATATAGTTAAACACATAAGGTGACGGTATTCCCGTTTCACATACGAGCGACCGAAACGAACAGAAAGTTGAATGGATAGACTGAACAATCAATGTATCTGGGTGGTATCCGATTATATCGCAATACTGTATATATAGTGATACTTACCAGGTGACGGTACTTCCGTTACTCATACTGGCGACTGAATCGAACAGAAGGTTGAATAGACGAAACGATAATTGTATCTGAGTTGTATTCGATGATATCGTGATGATGTTTATATAGCAATACTCACCAGGTAACTGTCCTTCCGTTTTACATACAAGCAACCGAATCGAACAGAAGGTTGAATGGATAGATTGAACAATCATCGTATCTGAGTTGTATTCGATTATGTTTATATGATTATACTCACCAGGTAACTGTTCTTCCGTTATACATACGAGCGACTGAATTGAACTGAAGGTTGAATGGATAGACTAAACAATGATCGTATCTGGGGTTGTATTCGATTATATCGTGATGATGTTCATATAGTTATACTCACCAGGTAACTGTTTTCCAGTTATACATAAGAGCGACTGAACTGAACAGAAGGTTGAATGGATAGACTGAACAATCATCGTATCTGGGTTGTATTCGATTATTTCGTGATGATTATTATATATTATGTCTAACCAGGTAACTGTTCTTTCGTTATACATACTAGCAACCGAATCGAACATAAGGTTGAATGGATAGATTGAACAATCATTGTATCTGGGTTGTCTCCGATTATATCGTTATGTTGTATATTTAACTACACCTACCATGTAACGGTTCTGTCGTTACACATACGAGCGTCTGAATCGAACATAAGGTTAGATGGTTAGAAGGAACGATAATTGTAACTAAGTTGTATTCGATTATATCGTGATGACGTTCATATAGAAATACTCACCAGGTTACTGTTCTTTCGTTATACATACGAGCAACCGAATCGAACAGAAGGTTGAATGGATAGTATCTGGGTTGTATTCGATTATGATGTTATGCTGTGTATATAGTTATACACATAAGGTAACGGTATTCCCGTTTCACATACGAGCGACCGAAACGAACAGAAAGTTGAATGGATAGACTGAACAATCAATGTATCTGGGTGGTATCCGATTATATCGCAATACTGTATATATAGTGATACTTACCAGGTGACGGTACTTCCGTTACAAATACTAGCGACTGAATCGAACAGAAGGTTAAATGGTTAGACGAAACGATAATTGTATCTGAGTTGTATTCGATGATATCGTGATGATGTTTATATAGCAATACTCACCAGGTAACTGTTCTTCCGTTTTACATACAAGCGACCGAATCGAGCAGAAGGTTGAATTCAGTATAGATTGAACAATCATCGTATCTGGGTTGTATTCGATTATTGTGAAGAAAAGTTTCGGACTTCCATTGTCTAAAGGTATGAAGATTTGAATCCTGAGAAAAGAAAAGATGAGTTATGCTGAAAAAACGAAATAAGTGATGAATAAAAATTAACTATTTTATCGAATCAAGAAGATTCGACTATCAATAAATCAGGTTAGTATTAGTGTTAGTATATATGAAGTCGAAAATTGTAGTGTGGAACCACGGAGACGACGAACTGGACACCTTCCTACAACACCTCAACAACGTGAGACCTTCCATCAAATTCACCATCGAGAGAGAATCCCACAACGAATTGCTTTCCTGGACGTGAAAGTGAAGAGAACAGACAACAAATGGCAAACTTCTGTTTACAGGAAATCAACTCACACAGGACAATATCTCAACAATGGATCCAACCATCACGGAGCTACGAAAAGGGGCATAGTGAAAACTCTGATTGATCGTGCCTTCAGCCTCTGCAACAACGAGAAAAGCCTAACTTCCGAACTGGACCACATCAAGAGAGACCTCTACCAGAACGGCTATTCAAGGAAATTGGTGGAACAGACGTTGAAGAGCAGGAAACAGAGGATAATCCAAAAAGAAGAAGAACCGCAACAACCAACATTGTACCTTCCCTACATCGAAGGATTGTCAGAGAGAATTAAGAAGATTGGATCCAAATACAAGATCAAGACCTGCTTCAAATCTGGAAACACCATCCGCAGCCAACTCACCAAAACCAGACCAACGAACAAAAACAGTGACTCCAAGAATTGTGTTTATCGAGTACCATGCGAATGTGGCAAATCATACATCGGAGAAACCAAGAGACCACTGGAAACCAGAATCGGCGAACACAAGAAAAACACCCAACGAGGAGAAACCACCAAGTCAGGAATCGCAGAACATGTGTGGACCCACCAACATAACATCAAATGGTCTGAGGCAGAAATCATCCATAGAGAAGAACACTGGTTCAAGAGGAAATTCAAGGAAGCAGCATACATAATGAATAATAACGCTTTCAGTCAACCAAGCGTCGAGATCCGCAACACATGGAAACCGCTGATTAGCCGAATCAACCGGTTACGGCTCACTAAACCGGAAAATCCCGCCATAGCTGACCTATAAATACCCCCGTATCCCAGGACTTTGTTAGTTCTCACCTGAAGACGATTGTAGATACACACAATCGAAACGTCGTGACAAACTCGATTTGAATCTTTCTCATAATTTTAATTCTTTATTCATTCATTTTATTTTAATTTTTAATTCAACTTTTCTTTTTTCAGGCTATTGATTTCTAATTCAACTTTTCTTTTTTCAGGCTATTGATTTCTAATTCAACTTTTTTTTTTCAGGCTATTGATTACTAATTCAATTTTTTTTTTCTTATTTTCAGGCTCATCGACTAGTTAAACTCCCATTTAAATCTACAATTTTCGACTTCATATATACTAACACTAATACTAACCTGATTTATTGATAGTCGAATCTTCTTGATTCGATAAAATAGTTAATTTTTATTCATCACTTATTTCGTTTTTTCAGCATAACTCATCTTTTCTTTTCTCAGGATTCAAATCTTCATACCTTTAGACAATGGAAGTCCGAAACTTTTCTTCACAACTCGAGACATTGTCAGCCACCTTCAAACAAAAGATGTATTCGATTATGTTTATATAGTTATACTCACCAGGTAACTGTTCTTCCGTTATACATACGAGCGACTGAATTGAACAGAAGGTTGAATGGATAGTATATGGGTTGTATTCGATTATGATGTTATGCTGTGTATATAGTTATACACATTAAGAGACGGTATTCTTGTTTTACATACGAGCGACCGAAACGAAAAGAAAGTTGAATGGATAGACTGAACAATCAATGTATCTGGGTGGTATCCGATTATATCGCAATACTGTATATATAGTGATACTTACCAGGTGACGATACTTCCGTTACACATACTAGCGACTGAATCGAACAGAATGTTGAATGGTTAGACGAAACGATAATTGTATCTGAGTTGTATTCGATGATATCGTGATGATGTTTATATAGCAATACTCACCAGGTAACTGTCCTTCCGTTTTACATACAAGCGACCGAATCGAGCAGAAGGTTAAATGGATAGATTGAACAATCATCGTATCTGAGTTGTATTCGATTATGTTTATATAGATATACTCACCAGGTACCTGTTCTTCCGATATACATACGAGCAACCGAATCGAACATAAGGTTGAATGGATAGATTGAACAATCATCGTATCTGAGTTGTATTCGATTATGTTTATATAGTTATAATCACCAGGTAACTGTTCTTCCGTTATACATACGAGCGACTGAATTGAACTGAAGGTTGAATGGATAGACTAAACAATGATCGTACCTGGGGTTGTATTCGATTATATCGTGATGATGTTCATATATTTAGTTATACTCACCAGGTAACTGTTCTCCAGTTATACATAAGAGCGACTGAACTGAACAGAAGGTTGAATGGATAGACTGAACAATCATCGTATCTGGGTTGTATTCGATTATTTCGTGATGATTATTATATATTATGTCTAACCAGGTAACTGTTCTTTCGTTATACATACTAGCAACCGAATCGAACATAAGGTTGAATGGATAGATTGAACAATCATTGTATCTGGGTTGTCTCCGATTATATCGTTATGTTGTATATTTAACTACACCTACCATGTAACGGTTCTTTCGTTACACATACGAGCGTCTGAATCGAACATAAGGTTGGATGGTTAGACGGAACGATAATTGCAACTATGTTGTATTCGATTATATCGTGATGACGTTCATATAGAAATACTCACCAGGTTACTGTTCTTTCGTTATACATACGAGCAACCGAATCGAACAGAAGGTTGAATGGATAGTATCTGGGTTGTATTCGATTATGATGTTATGCTGTGTATATAGTTAAACACATAAGGTGACGGTATTCCCGTTTCACATACGAGCGACCGAAACGAACAGAAAGTTGAATGGATAGACTGAAAAATCAATGTATCTGGGTGGTATCCGATTATATCGCAATACTGTATATATAGTGATACTTACCAGGTGACGGTACTTCCGTTACACATACTGGCGACTGAATCGAACAGAAGGACGAAACGATAATTGTATCTGAGTTGTATTCGATGATATCGTGATGATGTTTATATAGCAATACTCACCAGGTAACTGTCCTTCCGTTTTACATACAAGCAACCGAATCGAACATAAGGTTGAATGGATAGATTGAACAATCATCGTATCTGAGTTGTATTCGATTATGTTTATATAGTTATAATCACCAGGTAACTGTTCTTCCGTTATACATACGAGCGACTGAATTGAACTGAAGGTTGAATGGATAGACTAAACAATGATCGTACCTGGGGTTGTATTCGATTATATCGTGATGATGTTCATATATTTAGTTATACTCACCAGGTAACTGTTCTCCAGTTATACATAAGAGCGACTGAACTGAACAGAAGGTTGAATGGATAGACTGAACAATCATCGTATCTGGGTTGTATTCGATTATTTCGTGATGATTATTATATATTATGTCTAACCAGGTAACTGTTCTTTCGTTATACATACTAGCAACCGAATCGAACATAAGGTTGAATGGATAGATTGAACAATCATTGTATCTGGGTTGTCTCCGATTATATCGTTATGTTGTATATTTAACTACACCTACCATGTAACGGTTCTTTCGTTACACATACGAGCGTCTGAATCGAACATAAGGTTGGATGGTTAGACGGAACGATAATTGCAACTATGTTGTATTCGATTATATCGTGATGACGTTCATATAGAAATACTCACCAGGTTACTGTTCTTTCGTTATACATACGAGCAACCGAATCGAACAGAAGGTTGAATGGATGGTATCTGGGTTGTATTCGATTATGATGTTATGCTGTGTATATAGTTAAACACATAAGGTGACGGTATTCCCGTTTCACATACGAGCGACCGAAACGAACAGAAAGTTGAATGGATAGACTGAAAAATCAATGTATCTGGGTGGTATCCGATTATATCGCAATACTGTATATATAGTGATACTTACCAGGTGACGGTACTTCCGTTACACATACTGGCGACTGAATCGAACAAAAGGACGAAACGATAATTGTATCTGAGTTGTATTCGATGATATCGTGATGATGTTTATATAGCAATACTCACCAGGTAACTGTCCTTCCGTTTTACATACAAGCAACCGAATCGAACATAAGGTTGAATGGATAGATTGAACAATCATCGTATCTGATTTGTATTCGATTATGTTTATATGATTATACTCACCAGGTAACTGTTCTTCCGTTATACATACGAGCGACTGAATTGAACTGAAGGTTGAATGGATAGACTAAACAATGATCGTATCTGGGGTTGTATTCGATTATATCGTGATGATGTTCATATAGTTATACTCACCAGGTAACTGTTCTCCAGTTATACATAAGAGCGACTGAACTGAACAGAAGGTTGAATGGATAGACTGAACAATCATCGTATCTGGGTTGTATTCGATTATTTCGTGATGATTATTATATATTATGTCTAACCAGGTAACTGTTCTTTCGTTATACATACTAGCAACCGAATCGAACATAAGGTTGAATGGATAGATTGAACAATCATTGTATCTTGGTTGTCTCCGATTATATCGTTATGTTGTATATTTAACTACACCTACCATGTAACGGTTCTTTCGTTACACATACGAGCGTCTGAATCGAACATAAGGTTGGATGGTTAGAAGGAACGATAATTGTAACTAAGTTGTATTCGATTATATCGTGATGACGTTCATATAGAAATACTCACCAGGTTACTGTTCTTTCGTTATACATACGAGCAACCGAATCGAACAGAAGGTTGAATGGATAGTATCTGGGTTGTTTTCGATTATGATGTTATGCTGTGTATGTAGTTATACACATAAGGTGACGGTATTCCCGTTTCACATACGAGCGACCGAAACGAACAGAAAGTTGAATGGATAGACTGAACAATCAATGTATCTGGGTGGTATCCGATTATATCGCAATACTGTATATATAGTGATACTTACCAGGTGACGGTACTTCCGTTACACACACTAGCGACTAAATCGAACAGAAGGTTAAATGGTTAGACGAAACGATAATTGTATCTGAGTTGTATTCGATGATATCGTGATGATGTTTATATAGCAATACTCACCAGGTAACTGTTCTTCCGTTTTATATACAAGCGACCGAATCGAGCAGAAGGTTGAATTCAGTATAGATTGAACAATCATCGTATCTGGGTTGTATTCGATTATGTTTATATAGTTATACTCACCAGGTAACTGTTCTTCCGTTATACATACGATCGACTGAATTGAACAGAAGGTTGAATGGATAGTATATGGGTTGTATTCGATTATGATGTTATGCTGTGTATATAGTTATACACACTAGGAGACGGTATTCCCGTTTTACATACGAGCGACCGAAACGAAAAGAAAGTTGAATGGATAGACTGAACAATCAATGTATCTGGGTGGTATCCGATTATATCGCAATACTGTATATATAGTGATACTTACCAGGTGACGATACTTCCGTTACACATTCTAGCGACTGAATCGAACAGAATGTTGAATGGTTAGACGAAACGATAATTGTATCTGAGTTGTATTCGATGATATCGTGATGATGTTTATATAGCAATACTTACCAGGTAACTGTCCTTCCGTTTTACATACAAGCGACCGAATCGAGCAGAAGGTTAAATGGATAGATTGAACAATCATCGTATCTGAGTTGTATTCGATTATGTTTATATAGATATACTCACCAGGTACCTGTTCTTCCGATATACATACGAGCAACCGAATCGAACATAAGATTGAATGGATAGATTGAACAATCATCGTATCTGAGTTGTATTCGATTATGTTTATATAGTTATACTCACCAGGTAACTGTTCTTCCGTTATACATACGAGCGACTGAATTGAACTAAAGGTTGAATGGATAGACTCAACAATGATCGTATCTGGGGTTGTATTCGATTATATCGTGATGATGTTCATATAGTTATACTCACCAGGTAACTGTTCTCCAGTTATACATAAGAGCGACTGAACTGAACAGAAGGTTGAATGGATAGACTGAACAATCATCGTATCTGGGTTGTATTCGATTATTTCGTGATGATTATTATATATTATGTCTAACCAGGTAAGTGTTCTTTCGTTATACCTACTAGCAACCGAATCGAACATAAGGTTGAATGGATAGATTGAACAATCATTGTATCTGGGTTGTCTCCGATTATATCGTTATGTTGTATATTTAACTACACCTACCATGTAACGGTTCTTTCGTCACACATACGAGCGTCTGAATCGAACATAAGGTTGGATGGTTAGACGGAACGATAATTGTAACTAAGTTGTATTCGATTATATCGTGATGACGTTCATATATAAATACTCACCAGGTTACTGTTCTTTCGTTATACATACGAGCAACCGAATCGAACAGAAGGTTGAATGGATAGTATCTGGGTTGTATTCGATTATGATGTTATGCTGTGTATATAGTTATACACATAAGGTGACGGTATTCCCGTTTCACATACGAACGACCGAAACGAACAGAAAGTTGAATGGATAGACTGAACAATCAATGTATCTGGGTGGTATCCGATTATATCGCAATACTGTATATATAGTGATACTTACCAGGTGACGGTACTTCCATTAGACATACTAGCGACTGAATCGAACAGAAGGTTAAATGGTTAGACGAAACGATAATTGTATCTGAGTTGTATTCGATGATATCGTGATGATGTTTATATAGCAATACTCACCAGGTAACTGTTCTTCCGTTTTACATACAAGCGACCGAATCTAGCAGAAGGTTGAATTCAGTATAGATTGAACAATCATCGTATCTGGGTTGTATTCGATTATGATTATATAGTTATACTCACCAGGTAATTGTTCTTCCGTTATACATACGAGTGACTGAATTGAACAGAAGGTTGAATGGATAGTATCTGGGTTGTATTCGATTATGATGTTATGCTGTGTATATAGTTATACACATAAGGTGACGGTATTCCCGTTTCACATACGAGCGACCGAAACGAACAGAAAGTTGAATGGATAGACTGAACAATCAATGTATCTGGGTGGTATCCGATTATATCGCAATACTGTATATATAGTGATACTTACCAGGTGACGGTACTTCCGTTACACATACTAGCGACTGAATCGAACAGAATGTTGAATGGTTAGACGAAACGATAATTGTATCTGAGTTGTATTAGATGATATCGTGATGATGTTTATATAGCAATACTCACCAGGTAACTGTCCTTCCGTTTTACATACAAGCGACCGAATCGAGCAGAAGGTTAAATGGATAGATTGAACAATCATCGTATCTGAGTTGTATTCGATTATGTTTATAAAGATATACTCACCAGGTACCTGTTCTTCCGATATACATACGAGCAACCGAATCGAGCATAAGGTTGAATGGATAGATTGAACAATCATCGTATCTGAGTTGTATTCGATTATGTTTATATAGTTATACTCACCAGGTAAATGTTCTTCCGTTATACATACGAGCGACTGAATTGAACTGAAGGTTGAATGGATAGATAGATAGATCGTATCTGGGGTTGTATTCGATTATATCGTGATGATGTTCATATAGTTATACTCACCAGGTAACTGTTCTCCAGTTATACATAAGAGCGACTGAACTGAACAGAAGGTTGAATGGATAGACTGAACAATCATCGTATCTGGGTTGTATTCGATTATTTCGTGATGATTATTATATATTATGTCTAACCAGGTAACTGTTCTTTCGTTATACATACTAGCAACCGAATCGAACATAAGGTTGAATGGATAGATTGAACAATCATTGTATCTGGGTTGTCTCCGATTATATCGTTATGTTGTATATTTAACTACACCTACCATGTAACGGTTCTTTCGTCACACATACGAGCGTCTGAATCGAACATAAGGTTGGATGGTTAGACGGAACGATAATTGTAACTAAGTTGTATTCGATTATATCGTGATGACGTTCATATATAAATACTCACCAGGTTACTGTTCTTTCGTTATACATACCAGCAACCGAATCGAACAGAAGGTTGAATGGATAGTATCTGGGTTGTATTCGATTATGATGTTATGCTGTGTATATAGTTATACACATAAGGTGACGGTATTCCCGTTTCACATACGAACGACCGAAACGAACAGAAAGTTGAATGGATAGACTGAACAATCAATGTATCTGGGTGGTATCCGATTATATCGCAATACTGTATATATAGTGATACTTACCAGGTGACGGTACTTCCATTAGACATACTAGCGACTGAATCGAACAGAAGGTTAAATGGTTAGACGAAACGATAATTGTATCTGAGTTGTATTCGATGATATCGTGATGATGTTTATATAGCAATACTCACCAGGTAACTGTTCTTCCGTTTTACATACAAGCGACCGAATCTAGCAGAAGGTTGAATTAAGTATAGATTGAACAATCATCGTATCTGGGTTGTATTCGATTATGATTATATAGTTATACTCACCAGGTAATTGTTCTTCCGTTATACATACGAGTGACTGAATTGAACAGAAGGTTGAATGGATAGTATCTGGGTTGTATTCGATTATGATGTTATGCTGTGTATATAGTTATACACATAAGGTGACGGTATTCCCGTTTCACATACGAGCGACCGAAACGAACAGAAAGTTGAATGGATAGACTGAACAATCAATGTATCTGGGTGGTATCCGATTATATCGCAATACTGTATATATAGTGATACTTACCAGGTGACGGTACTTCCGTTACACATACTAGCGACTGAATCGAACAGAATGTTGAATGGTTAGACGAAACGATAATTGTATCTGAGTTGTATTAGATGATATCGTGATGATGTTTATATAGCAATACTCACCAGGTAACTGTCCTTCCGTTTTACATACAAGCGACCGAATCGAGCAGAAGGTTAAATGGATAGATTGAACAATCATCGTATCTGAGTTGTATTCGATTATGTTTATAAAGATATACTCACCAGGTACTTGTTCTTCCGATATACATACGAGCAACCGAATCGAGCATAAGGTTGAATGGATAGATTGAACAATCATCGTATCTGAGTTGTATTCGATTATGTTTATATAGTTATACTCACCAGGTAAATGTTCTTCCGTTATACATACGAGCGACTGAATTGAACTGAAGGTTGAATGGATAGATAGATAGATCGTATCTGGGGTTGTATTCGATTATATCGTGATGATGTTCATATAGTTATACTCACCAGGTAACTGTTCTCCAGTTATACATAAGAGCGACTGAACTGAACAGAAGGTTGAATGGATAGACTGAACAATCATCGTATCTGGGTTGTATTCGATTATTTCGTGATGATTATTATATATTATGTCTAACCAGGTAACTGTTCTTTCGTTATACATACTAGCAACCGAATCGAACATAAGGTTGAATGGATAGATTGAACAATCATTGTATCTGGGTTGTCTCCGATTATATCGTTATGTTGTATATTTAACTACACCTACCATGTAACGGTTCTTTCGTTACACATACGAGCGTCTGAATCGAACATAAGGTTGGATGGTGAGACGGAACGATAATTGTAACTAAGTTGTATTCGATTATATCGTGATGACGTTCATATAGAAATACTCACCAGGTTACTGTTCTTTCGTTATACATACGAGCAACCGAATCGAACAGAAGGTTGAATGGATAGTATCTGGGTTGTATTCGATTATGATGTTATGCTGTGTATATAGTTATATACATAAGGTGACGGTATTCCCGTTTCACATACAAGCGACCGAAACGAATAGAAAGTTGAATGGATAGACTGAACAATCAATGTATCTGGGTGGTATCCGATTATATCGCAATACTGTATATATAGTGATACTTACCAGGTGACGGTACTTCCGTTACACATACTAGCGACTGAATCGAACAGAAGGTTAAATGGTTAGACGAAACGATAATTGTATCTGAGTTGTATTCGATGATATCGTGATGATGTTTATATAGCAATACTCACCAGGTAACTGTTCTTCCGTTTTACATACAAGCGACCGAATCGAGCAGAAGGTTGAATTCAGTATAGATTGAACAATCATCGTATCTGGGTTGTATTCGATTATGTTTATATAGTTATACTCACCAGGTAACTGTTCTTTCGTTATACATACGAGTGACTGAATTGAACAGAAGGTTGAATGGATAGTATCTGGGTTGTATTCGATTATGATGTTATGCTGTGTATATAGTTATACACATAAGGTGACGGTATTCCCGTTTCACATACGAGCGACCGAAACGAACAGAAAGTTGAATGGATAGACTGAACAATCAATGTATCTGGGTGGTATCCGATTATATCGCAATACTGTATATATAGTGGTACTTAACAGGTGACGGTACTTCCGTTACACATACTAGCGACTGAATCGAACAGAAGGTTAAATGGTTAGACGAAACGATAATTGTATCTGAGTTGTATTCGATGATATCGTGATGATGTTTATATAGCAATACTCACCAGGTAACTGTTCTTCCGTTTCACATACAAGCGACCGAATCGAGCAGAAGGTTGAATTCAGTATAGATTGAACAATCATCGTATCTGGGTTGTATTCGATTATGTTTATATAGTTATACTCACCAGGTAACTGTTCTTCCGTTATACATACGAGCGACTGAATTGAACAGAAGGTTGAATGGATAGTATATGGGTTGTATTCGATTATGATGTTATGCTGTGTATATAACTATACACACTAGGAGACGGTATTCCCGTTTTACATACGAGCGACCGAAACGAAAAGAAAGTTGAATGGATAGACTGAACAATCAATGTATCTGGGTGGTATCCGATTATATCGCAATACTGTATATATAGTGATACTTACCAGGTGACGATACTTCCGTTACACATACTAGCGATTGGATCGAACAGAATGTTGAATGGTTAGACGAAACGATAATTGTATCTGAGTTTTATTCAATGATGTTTATATAGATATACTCACCAGGTACCTGTTCTTCCGATATACATACGAGCAACCGAATCGAACATAAGGTTGAATGGATAGATTGAACAATCATCGTATCTGAGTTGTATTCGATTATGTTTATATAGTTATACTCACCAGGTAACTGTTCTTCCGTTATACATACGAGCGACTGAATTGAACTGAAGGTTGAATGGATAGACTAAACAATGATCGTATCTGGGGTTGTATTCGATTATATCGTGATGATTATTATTTATTATGTCTTACCAGGTAACTGTTCTTTCGTTATACATACTAGCAACCGAATCGAACATAAGGTTGAATGGATAGATTGAACAATCATTGTATCTGGGTTGTCTCCGATTATATCGTTATGTTGTATATTTAACTACACCTACCATGTAACGGTTCTTTCGTTACACATACGAGCGTCTGAATCGAACATAGGGTTGGATGGTTAGACGGAACGATAATTGTAACTAAGTTGTATTCGATTAAATCGTGATGACGATCATATAGAAATACTCACCAGGTTACTGTTCTTTCGTTATACATACGAGCAACCGAATCGAACAGAAGGTTGAATGGATAGTATCTGGGTTGTATTCGATTATGATGTTATGCTGTGTATATAGTTATACACATAAGGTGACGGTATTCCCGTTTCACACACGAGCGTCCGAAACGAACAGAAAGTTGAATGGATAGACTGAACAATCATTGTATCTGGGTGGTATCCGATTATATCGCAATACTGTATATATAGTGATACTTACCAGGTGACGGTACTTCCGTTACACATACTAGCGACTGAATCGAACAGAAGGTTGAATGGTTAGACGAAACGATAATTGTATCTGAGTTGTATTCGATGATATCGTGATGATGTTTATATAGCAATACTCACCAGGTAACTGTTCTTCCGTTTTACATACAAGCGACCGAATCGAGCAGAAGGTTGAATTCAGTATAGATTGAACAATCATCGTATCTGGGTTGTATTCGATTATGTTTATATAGTTATACTCACCAGGTAACTGTTCTTCCGTTATACATACGAGCGACTGAATTGAACAGAAGGTTGAATGGATAGTATATGGGTTGTATTCGATTATGATGTTATGCTGTGTATATAGTTATACACACTAGGAGACGGTATTCCCGTGTTACATACGAGCGACCGAAACAAAAAGAAAGTTGAATGGATAGACTGAACAATCAATGTATCTGGGTGGTATCCGATTATATCGCAATACTGTATATATAGTGATACTTACCAGGTGACGGTACTTCCGTTACACATACTAGCGACTGAATCGAACAGAAGGTTAAATGGTTAGACGAAACGATAATTGTATCTGAGTTGTATTCGATGATATCGTGATGATGTTTATATAGCAATACTCACCAGGTAACTGTCCTTCCGTTTTACATACAAGCGACCGAATCGAGCAGAAGGTTAAATGGATAGATTGAACAATCATCGTATCTGAGTTGTATTCGATTATGTTTATATAGATATACTCACCAGGTACCTGTTCTTCCGATATACATACGAGCAACCGAATCGAACATAAGGTTGAATGGATAGATTGAACAATAATCGTATCTGAGTTGTATTCGATTATGTTTATATAGTTATACTCACCAGGAAACTGTTCTCCAGTTATACATAAGAGCGACTGAACTGAACAGAAGGTTGCATGGATAGACTGAACAATCATCGTATCTGGGTTGTATTCGATTATTTCGTGATGATTATTATACAGTACGATGCAAATGTATGGAATAAATTCATTATCTCTAAAGTATATCAATTTCAAGAAAAATCCTGAAACAGGTCGTTTTTTATTTTCAAATTGACATCTCTTGATATACATACGGAGTTTGTGACGTCATCCGCGTAGTTGTGGTGACGTCATCGATTATTTTTTTAAATAGGAAGACACCCTGTTCAATTTTTTTTCTGGAAGGTATATTCATTGTCGATCTGACCGTATACTAATATTAGGAGTTTAAAGTAATATAGGGTGAGAAAAAGTTATTCATTATTTTATATTTACAACGGAAACCGTTATAATAAATAATCAAATTTGTGACCTTCTGCAAAAATACAATGTGATAGACAGAAAACAAATCATTCTTGAACTTTGCTATCGTTTCTGAATATATTTGTGAAATATTCACTCGTATTCGTTCTTTCAAATTATCTGATCTTTCCGGCTTCCTACATAAACTGCTCTACAGATAACCTCAGAAGAAAAAATCGAGAGGAGTTGAATCAGGAGATTTAGTTGGCCATTCGATTGACCCTCTAAAAACCTATTAAGATAATTGCGTACATTGATAGCATAATGATGTTGTAAATATAAAATAATGTTTTCACACTCTGTATCACTTTATTGTCCTGATATTAGTATATGGTCAGATAGACAATGAATATACCATCCAGAAAAAAAAATAAACAGGGTGTCTTCCTATTTAAAAAAATAATCGATGACGTCACCACAACTACGCGGATGACGTCACAAACTCCGTATGTATATCAAGAGATGTCAATTTGAAAATAAAAATCGACCTGTCTCGGGATTTTCCTTAAAATTCATAAACGTTAGAGATAATGAATTTATTCCATACATTTGCATCGTACTGTATATTATGTCTTACCAGGTAACTGTTCTTTCGTTATACATACTAGCAACCGAATCGAACATAAGGTTGAATGGATAGATTGAACAATCATTGTATCTGGGTTGTCTCCGATTATATCGTTATGTTGTATATTTAACTACACCTACCATGTAACGGTTCTTTCGTTACACATACGAGCGTCTGAATCGAACATAAGGTTGGATGGTTAGACGGAACGATAATTGTAACTAAGTTGTATTCGATTATATCGTGATGACGTTCATATAGAAATACTCACCAGGTTACTGTTCTTTCGTTATACATACGATCAACCGAATCGAACAGAAGGTTGAATGGATAGTATCTGGGTTGTATTCGATTATGATGTTATGCTGTATATATAGTTATACACATAAGGTGACGGTATTCCCGTTTCACATACGAGTGACCGAAACGAACAGAAAGTTGAATGGATAGACTGAACAATCAATGTATCTGGGTGGTATCCGTTTATATCGCAATACTATATATATAGTGATACTTACCAGGTGACGGTACTTCCGTTACACATACTAGCGACTGAATCGAACAGAAGGTTAAATGGTTAGACGAAACGATAATTGTATCTGAGTTGTATTCGATGATATCGTGATGATGTTTATATAGCAATACTCACCAGGTAACTGTTCTTCCGTTTTACATACAAGCGACCGAATCGAGCAGAAGGTTGAATTCAGTATAGATTGAACAATCATCGTATCTGGGTTGTATTCGATTATGTTTATATAGTTATACTCACCAGGTAACTGTTCTTCCGTTATACATACGAGCGACTGAATTGAACAGAAGGTTGAATGGATAGTATATGGGTTGTATTCGATTATGATGTTATGCTGTGTATATAGTTATACACACTAGGAGACGGTATTCCCGTTTTACATACGAGCGACCGAAACGAAAAGAAAGTTGAATGGATAGACTGAACAATCAATGTATATGGGTGGTATCCGATTATATCGCAATACTGTATATATAGGCGACGATACTTCCGTTACACATACTAGCGACTGAATCGAACAGAATGTTGAATGGTTAGACGAAACGATAATTGTATCTGAGTTGTATTCGACGATATCGTGATGATGTTTATATAGCAATACTCACCAGGTACCTGTTCTTCCGATATACATACGAGCAACCGAATCGAACATAAGGTTGAATGGATAGATTGAACAATCATCGTATCTGAGTTGTATTCGATTATGTTTATATAGTTATACTCACCAGGTAACTGTTCTTCCGTTATACATACGAGCGACTGAATTGAACTGAAGGTTGAATGGATAGACTAAACAATGATCGTATCTGGGGTTGTATTCGATTATATCGTGATGATGTTCATATAGTTATACTCACCAGGTAACTGTTCTCCAGTTATACATAAGAGCGACTGAACTGAACAGAAGGTTGAATGGATAGACTGAACAATCATCGTATCTGGGTTGTATTCGATTATTTCGTGATGATTATTATATATTATGTCTAACCAGGTAACTGTTCTTTCGTTATACATACTAGCAACCGAATCGAACATAAGGTTGAATGGATAGATTGAACAATCATTGTATCTGGGTTGTCTCCGATTATATCGTTATGTTGTATATTTAACTACACCTACCATGTAACGGTTCTTTCGTTACACATACGAGCGTCTGAATCGAACATAAGGTTGGATGGTTAGACGGAACGATAATTGTAACTAAGTTGTATTCGATTATATCGTGATGACGTTCATATAGAAATACTCACCAGGTTACTGTTCTTTCGTTATACATACGAGCAACCGAATCGAACAGAAGTTTGAATGGATAGTATCTGGGTTGTATTCGATTATGATGTTATGATGTGTATATAGTTATACACATAAGGTGACGGTATTCCCGTTTCACATACGAGCGACCGAAACGAACAGAAAGTTGAATGGATATACTGAACAATCAATGTATCTGGGTGGTATCCGATTATATCGCAATACTGTATATATAGTGATACTTACCAGGTGACGGTACTTCCGTTACACATACTAGCGACTGAATCGAACAGAATGTTGAATGGTAAGACGAAACGATAATTGTATCTGAGTTGTATTCGATGATATCGTGATGATGTTTATATAGCAATACTCACCAGGTAACTGTTCTTCCGTTTTACATACAAGCGACCGAATCGAGCAGAAGGTTGAATTCAGTATAGATTGAACAATCATCGTATCTGGGTTGTATTCGATTATGTTTATATAGTTATACTCACCAGGTAACTGTTCTTCCGTTATACATACGAGCGACTGAATTGAACAGAAGGTTGAATGGATAGTATATGGGTTGTATTCGATTATGATGTTATGCTGTGTATATAGTTATACACACTAGGAGACGGTATTCCCGTTTTACATACGAGCGACCGAAACGAAAAGAAAGTTGAATGGATAGACTGAACAATCAATGTATCTGGGTGGTATCCGATTATATCGCAATACTGTATATATAGGTGACGATACTTCCGTTACACATACTAGCGACTGAATCGAACAGAATGTTGAATGAGAGAAAAAAATAGTCTATCCAATTAAAAATATCAAACATAGTTTGAAATGAATGTCTGGTAGACTACGAGCAGAAAACAACTACTTTCCTTGTAAATACCACGCAGAACATTGAATTATATCTGTTCGTAGTCCATGCAACGATTCACACTGTGAATGCAGATCGCAAATGTTTCTTTCTTCCTAAGACGTGACAAATTCACATCGAGGTATTTACCAGGAAAGTAGTTGTTTTCTGCTCGTAGTCTACCAGACATTCATTTCAAACTATGTTTGATATTTTTAATTGGATAGACTATTTTTTTCTCTCAAAATTTTTTCCAATTTATGGCTAATCCATTTTTTCAGAATGTTGAATGGTTAGACGAAACGATAATTGTATCTGAGTTGTATTCGATGATATCGTGATGATGTTTATATAGCAATACTCACCAGGTAACTGTCCTTCCGTTTTACATACAAGCGACCGAATCGAGCAGAAGGTTAAATGGATAGATTGAACAATCATCGTATATGAGTTGTATTCGATTATGTTTATATAGATATACTCACCAGGTACCTGTTCTTCCGATATACATACGAGCAACCGAATCGAACATAAGGTTGAATGGATAGATTGAACAATCATCGTATCTGAGTTGTATTCGATTATGTTTATATAGTTATACTCACCAGGTAACTGTTCTTCCGTTATACATACGAGCGACTGAATTGAACTGAAGGTTGAATGGTATTACGTTCACCCTGTAGGTAGGTTTATTTCCAGGTTGAACAACAGAATTATCAATAATAGGTTATGTTTAAGTTCGGCAAGTAAAGTGCTTGCTCATAATACAAGGGACGTGGGTAAAAATATGGTCAAACAAAGTTAATTTCCTATATTTGAACACACATATAAGAAAGAAAAGGGCGCCAAGTGGTTTCAGAAGTCTGACTGATAGTGATATACCTTAGGTGGAAACCACTAAACTACCAAAAGGTCGTTCTTTGATTCTTGATACAATATCAGATATTAAATTTAATTTTGGGATCCCAAAAAAACTTATTTCATTATACATACAATATCCTACGCTACAACACATTTCACCATTTATAAGCCCGCAAGAGAGTCCTAAACGAAGCTACCAATATACCTGCTTATTGTTTTTGTAACTTTTGTATCTCAGAAGTACGAAACACAACCCTCTATGAGGTACTTATCTAGTCCCATCCCGATGGTATGGATGTAGAGTTGCTCCCAAGTATTCCTTCCCGTAGCTAGACCGAAAAACCAGTTTTAGTTGTTATGTTCCTATTGCATACGGACGAAAAAAGGTCTACCACACCGTCCACCAGCAACTGATGTACAGGATTCCCAAACTGGCCTGTATTCACTAGTACGTACGGTCGTCGTACTTTCGATCACCGTCCAACAGCTAGGATAGCGTAGTTACAAGACAGGCACTGTGTACCTCCCCAAAACATCTAAAAACAGTTTGCACTGTTAAATATTTGCGAGCGATACAAAAAAACTATTAAAAGCGAGTTGAAAGAAAATAGCGAAATCGTAATAACACAAAATGCTCACCTCCCAATGCCGCAACCCTAACACTGAAGGAGATGTAAAAAAAAACCGAACGAAGGAACTAATTACCCAATATGCAAATTGAACTGGGGTATTGGACTACACTTATTCCAGTGACAGCTCCCACAACTTTTGCAATACCTAATTCAGGAAAATATCCGTCGAAACGTATGAATTCTCCAGACTCCAAAAAAACACCCCAAAATCTATCCTAATAGCAACATTCGTTCGTCGCGCTATCTTGACTCGCTCACAATTTCCTTTTCATTCGATCGAACCACTTTTTCCTATCTATCCGCAAAAACGCGTATACTCCGAATAAACCCGAAAATCGTGTATACAGAGTGGAGTAGTTAATTTGAATTAATCATTTCTATACCGACGATTTCGGAAAATCGTAACACCATCACCACTTGAACAAAAAAAAAATGTAAAAAAAAAAAAAAAATATATGTATACATATATATACCCACCTAAATATATATTTTTTTCCTAATCGATCTTAATATCCTTTATATGGACTGAACCAAACGATTTATTATTACTCAAGTTTACCAGTTCATACACGTTCGTCGATATTTTTCGGACTACTCTACACTTGATGAACTTGTCCGCCAGTTTGCTTGCATAAAATTCCGCCTTGTCCGACAAAGTAAAATTCTTTTTCCAGACTATTTGTCCCACCCGTAAACTGAGGGGTCTATGCCTCAAATTGTACCTCCCGGCGCTCTTCGCGTAAGAATCCGCTAACCTTTTTCTAACATCAACGAGGATATCACACACCTCCTTGAGGTGATCAGATAAATCGTTTCTGTCGCCGAACTCGATGGAACCATCTGGGTTATCAACCCGAAATGATTTTCCTGATATTTTAGGTTCACGGCCAAAATTTAAATATGCGGGACTGAAATTGGTTATTTCGTGTACGGCTGTTCTCATTGCAAATCCAACTTTTGCCAAGTTTTTATCCCAATCACGTTGATCGGTTTGTACATAAGAACGCAACATCGTACCGATCACCCTATTAACTCGCTCAGTGGGATTTACATGAGGGCTGTAATTCGCATTGAAGATTATATCACAACCGTACGAATTGACCATGTTACGGAACTTTTTCGAAACATACTGCTTGCCGTTATCGCAAATAAGACGATTCGGTACCCCATAGACAAGAAAGATATCCTCTTCGATATGTCTAATAACAGCGGAACTTGAAGCTACTTTCAATGGGAATAACATCGAATACTTAGTAAAACAGTCGGATACTACCAAAATATACCTATTCTTATTTCGAGACATTGGTAGCGGTCCAATAATGTCAGAACAAACCAACTCCCAAGGACGATACACTTTTCTCACTCCCATCTGACCATTCGGCAAATTCTGCTCAGGCTTCTGCGCTTTACAAACTTCACAAGCTCGAACATAACGAACAATATCAGAGTGCATACCAGGCCAATAATGGGACTCACTGACCCGCTTTTGGGTTTTGAAAATGCCTAAATGACCAGCCGTGGCTTCATCATGATTTTCGTACATGACCTGAGTACGCTTATTTTTTGGAACAACTTCCTTCCAGTCGCTCTCTTCATCATAAGTAGGGTGTCCAAAATTAGTAAACTTGAACAATCGCCTGTCCACCACCTTAAATCTAGGGTACTTATCCGGATCTTTTTCCACGTTTTTGAGTAGACGAGAGTACCAACGGTCCTCCTCCTTCCGATTGAAGGCTATAGGAGCAACAGCCCTAGATAATGCGTCCGGAACGAGGTGTGACTTCCCTTTCCGGTGAACAAGTTGAAAATCGTAACTCTGTAGACGTAGACTCCACCGTGCTAGCCTTCCTGAAGGATTCTGCAGCCGATGTAACCATAACAAGGAATAATGGTCGGTGATGACCTTGAAATGCGACCCTTCGATGTAAGGGCGACATTTCTCTATACCGAACAAAACGGCCAAACATTCAAGTTCGGTTGTTGAATATTTCGACTCCTGAGCCGTCAAAGCTCTACTACAATAAGAAATCACTTTCTCACCTTCGTCGAATTCTTGACTCAGCACACAACCCAACCCAATTTGAGACGCATCACATTGCAGAATAAACGGCCTCTCGAAATCAGGACACGTCAAAATAGGACTCGACACCAAGGACTGTTTGATATCTTGAAAAGCTCGCTCACAGTCAGGGCTCCAGCTAAAACGAGCATTCTTACGAGTTAGGTGGGTAAGAGGCGCCGTTCGGGTAGCAAAATCTTTGATGAATCGCCGATACCACGATACCATCCCAATAAATCTCCGGACATCCTTCACGTTTTTCGGCGTGGGATAATTCAACATTGATTCGACTTTCGAAGGATCAGTACCAAGCCCCTCCTTGTTGACCAAGTAACCTAAATACTTGAGCTCTTTTCTCAGAAAACAACACTTTTCACGGCTCAAAGTTAACCCGGCCTCTAAAAGTTTCTGCAGAACTCGTCCTAAAATGGACACATGAGACGTAAAGTCTGGTGACACCACAATTATATCGTCCAGATACACGAATACGGACGTCTCTAGTTCAGCTCCTAACACATTCTCCAGAAATCGTTGCCAGGTTGCCGCAGCATTGTGCAAACCAAATGGCATGCGTACGAATCTATACAACCCCTTTCCTGGAACAGTAAACGCCGTTTTGTCCTTACTACCATCTTCAAGCTCGATTTGCCAATAAGCTGATCTGATGTCTATGGAAGATAAATAACGGGCACCTCTCAATCGATCCAATATCGAGTTGACATATGGAAGGGGATAGGCATCCCTTCTTGTGACTGCATTGACCTTCCTAAAATCGACACAAAAGCGGTATTCCCCTGACGACTTCTTCACCATAACTACCGGTGAGGACCATGGAGAGTTCGAAGGTTCGATTACGCCCTGTTCTAACATATTTTCGATCTCCGTATCTATTATTTTTTGTAAGAATGGCGAGACATTATAATATCTTTGCTTAATGGGTTCGCTATCCCCAGTATCGATTCGATGTTTAATCCCCTTTGCGCAGCCTAAACCCGATCCCATTTTACCAAAATAATAAGCTAACATATCTTCTAATTGACGCCTTTGTTCGATTGTCGTTGGACATCCTTGAAGCGTATTAATCTGTTCAGAATCATCCGCAAATTGCCATATATTTCTCGAAACATTCGTGACTAAATCCATGTCACGCCAAAAATCTACTCCCAAAACTACATCATTTTCTACGTCTAATACCACCAGACATTTCAATAACTTACACTTATTCTCTAACACAAATGGAATATTTACTGCCCCTAAGACCTCACAATTAACCCCATTGGCCACTTTCACCGTATGACAACATTTTTCCAAGGTCAATTCAAAACATTTCAACTTGTTCCATCCCGTTCTACCAATCACCGTTTGGGTGGCTCCTGAATCTAATAACCCAAGTAGATCCTTTCCAAATACAGATATTTTCAAATATGGTCTTGGATCATCTCCTACTCTACTGAATAAACTATCAATACGATTCTTCTTATAAAAAGTCTTGACAAAATTCAACCAATCCTGCCAAGAATTGGCTGGTGGCGTCCGGTTTTGCGGATCACTCATGATCGTCGACCGGATGAGCGACGACCTTGGTTCCCGTTTTTTGTGCAACTACAATTGTATTTATTTGTTCCATCCTTGCCGCAACGAAAACAAGAGGAACGATCGCGTGGTTTATTGCAATTAGAAAAAGAATGTCCTTCTTCCCTACAATTCCAACAACTAATGCTGTTTATCCTAGGATTTCTAGGTCTCTCGGATTCTTCCTCGTGATATCCTGAATTTGTTCTAGAAGAGTTACAAGGACTATCATAAGCTAAGTCGGGTTCCAAGAAACTAACCCTAATTTTCTTGTTTCCCGAACATTTCGACCTATCCGACATGTTCCTAGAAGATTCCAACTTTTTGCATAACCTCTTAAGATCATCTACAGTTTTGTATTCCGCTAATCCAAGTTTATCTATATAATAAGGCTCCAATATCCGACTTACGATATCTACTCTTTCAGTTTCGCTCAATGACTTGGGTAATCTCTTGAACATGTTAGAGATGCGTGCAAAGAATTCTCCTACCGGTTCATATTCACCCTGATTACTACGCCTGATTTCTTCTAGAAAATCCGTCTGAAAACCGTCCGGCAAAAATTCTGTTTTTAACTCGACCACGAATTCCTCCCAAGTGTTAATTGTATCTCTAACAGACCGATACCAACTTTTCGCCCTACCATCTAACAAATCAATTATTCCATTGTACAACTCTACGTTAGTAACTCCGCGAGCAATTCTATATTCCTCGACCAACTCTAAAAACGCACTCACGCTCATAGTGCCCTTCATCCCTGAAAAATGAAAATTCCACTTGTATACCGGTATTGTTGATCGGGTAGTCACTGCGGTTGGTGGTGGTACGGGTAAAGTTACGACCGGTGGAACGACACGTTCAGCATCAATATTCAATTTTTCATCGAACGAAACTTCAATAGATTTAACCTGTTCTATCAAATTTCCTTTACTATTTTCCTGAGCTTCATCGGTGGGGTCTAACCTATTAAGTCGAGCAAACAAATGTTTTAATCTGGTCTCTATAGTCCTAGCTTCATTGCCATTCGTCAAATATAAATCATGACTATTCACGTAAGTTTCTAGTTCAACTACTTTCCTATTACAAGTTTCTAACTCCGAGGTGACATCCGGTACATACGTGTCAGACAACTCTACTTCTTCCCCGAATGCTTCCGGCCGCATGAGAGTTTTCAACTGTCTGCGCATTGATATAACCGTCTCTGACTCAATATTTCTGAACCCTCTGATGTTGAGCTCATACTCTAATTCATCCCTTACCAATCGTGATAGATCCATATTGACGCTCTTCAATTAGAATTGCACAGGATATCGTGAAAATAGAAACAATTAAATGGCAGTGTTACGAAAACAATAAGTGTTACAAAAACATCAAGCAAACCTCAATAATCAATAACAATAAATACTAAACAAATCGGGCCCCACGTTGGGCGCCAGTTTATTACGTTCACCCTGTAGGTAGGTTTATTTCCAGGTTGAACAACAGAATTATCAATAATAGGTTATGTTTAAGTTCGGCAAGTAAAGTGCTTGCTCATAATACAAGGGACGTGGGTAAAAATATGGTCAAACAAAGTTAATTTCCTATATTTGAACACACATATAAGAAAGAAAAGGGCGCCAAGTGGTTTCAGAAGTCTGACTGATAGTGATATACCTTAGGTGGAAACCACTAAACTACCAAAAGGTCGTTCTTTGATTCTTGATACAATATCAGATATTAAATTTAATTTTGGGATCCCAAAAAAACTTATTTCATTATACATACAATATCCTACGCTACAACACATTTCACCATTTATAAGCCCGCAAGAGAGTCCTAAACGAAGCTACCAATATACCTGCTTATTGTTTTTGTAACTTTTGTATCTCAGAAGTACGAAACACAACCCTCTATGAGGTACTTATCTAGTCCCATCCCGATGGTATGGATGTAGAGTTGCTCCCAAGTATTCCTTCCCGTAGCTAGACCGAAAAACCAGTTTTAGTTGTTATGTTCCTATTGCATACGGACGAAAAAAGGTCTACCACACCGTCCACCAGCAACTGATGTACAGGATTCCCAAACTGGCCTGTATTCACTAAAACGTACGGTCGTCGTACTTTCGATCACCGTCCAACAGCTAGGATAGCGTAGTTACAAGACAGGCACTGTGTACCTCCCCAAAACATCTAAAAACAGTTTGCACTGTTAAATATTTGCGAGCGATACAAAAAAACTATTAAAAGCGAGTTGAAAGAAAATAGCGAAATCGTAATAACACAAAATGCTCACCTCCCAATGCCGCAACCCTAACACTGAAGGAGATGTAAAAAAAAAACCGAACGAAGGAACTAATTACCCAATATTCAAATTGAACTGGGGTATTGGACTACACTTATTCCAGTGACAGCTCCCACAACTTTTGCAATACCTAATTCAGGAAAATATCCGTCGAAACGTATGAATTCTCCAGACTCCAAAAAAACACCCCAAAATCTATCCTAATAGCAACATTCGTTCGTCGCGCTATCTTGACTCGCTCACAATTTCCTTTTCATTCGATCGAACCACTTTTTCCTATCTATCCGCAAAAACGCGTATACTCCGAATAAACCCGAAAATCGTGTATACAGAGTGGAGTAGTTAATTTGAATTAATCATTTCTATACCGACGATTTCGGAAAATCGTAACAATGGAGGTTGTATTCGATTATATCGTGATGATGTTCATATAGTTATACTCACCAGGTAACTGTTCTCCAGTTATACATAAGAGCGACTGATCTGAACAGAAGGTTGAATGGATAGACTGAACAATCATCGTATCTGGGTTGTATTCGATTATTTCGTGATGATTATTATATATTAAGTCTAACCAGGTAACTGTTCTTTCGTTATACATACTAGCAACCGAATCGAACATAAGGTTGAATGGATAGATTGAACAATCATTGTATCTGGGTTGTCTCCGATTATATCGTTATGTTGTATATTCAACTACACCTACCATGTAACGGTTCTTTCGTTACACATACGAGCGTCTGAATCGAACATAAGGTTGGATGGTTAGACGGAACGATAATTGTAACTAAGTTGTATTCGATTATATCGTGATGACGTTCATATAGAAATACTCACCAGGTTACTGTTCTTTCGTTATACATACGAGCAACCGAATCGAACAGAAGTTTGAATGGATAGTATCTGGGTTGTATTCGATTATGATGTTATGCTGTGTATATAGTTATACACATAAGGTGACGGTATTCCCGTTTCACATACGAGCGACCGAAACGAACAGAAAGTTGAATGGATATACTGAACAATCAATGTATCTGGGTGGTATCCGATTATATCGCAATACTGTATATATAGTGATACTTACCAGGTGACGGTACTTCCGTTACACATACTAGCGACTGAATCGAACAGAAGGTTAAATGGTTAGAAGAAACGATAATTGTATCTGAGTTGTATTCGATGATATCGTGATGATGTTTATATAGCAATACTCACCAGGTAACTGTCCTTCCGTTTCACATACAAGCGACCGAATCGAGCAGAAGGTTAAATGGATAGATTGAACAATCATCGTATCTGAGTTGTATTCGATTATGTTTATATAGATATACTCACCAGGTACCTGTTCTTCCGATATACATACGAGCAACCGAATCGAACATAAGGTTGAATGGATAGATTGAACAATCATTGTATCTGGGTTGTCTCCGATTATATCGTTATGTTGTATATTCAACTACACCTACCATGTAACGGTTCTTTCGTTACACATACGAGCGTCTGAATCGAACATAAGGTCGGATGGTTAGACGGAACGATAATTGTAACTAAGTTGTATTCGATTATATCGTGATGACGTTCATATAGAAATACTCACCAGGTTACTGTTCTTTCGTTATACATACGAGCAACCGAATCGAACAGAAGGTTGAATGGATAGTATCTGGGTTGTATTCGATTATGATGTTATGCTGTATATATAGTTATACACATAAGGTGACGGTATTCCCGTTTCACATACGAGCGACCGAAACGAACAGAAAGTTGAATGGATAGACTGAACAATCAATGTATCTGGGTGGTATCCGTTTATATCGCAATACTATATATATAGTGATACTTACCAGGTGACGGTACTTCCGTTACACATACTAGCGACTGAATCGAACAGAAGGTTAAATGGTTAGACGAAACGATAATTGTATCTGAGTTGTATTTGATGATATCGTGATGATGTTTATATAGCAATACTCACCAGGTAACTGTTCTTCCGTTTTACATACAAGCGACCGAATCGAGCAGAAGGTTGAATGGATAGTATATGGGTTGTATTCGATTATGATGTTATGCTGTGTATATAGTTATACACACTAGGAGACGGTATTCCCGTTTTACATACGAGCGACCGAAACAAAAAGAAAGTTGAATGGATAGACTGAACAATCAATGTATCTGGGTGGTATCCGATTATATCGCAATACTGTATATATAGTGATACTTACCAGGTGACGATACTTCCGTTACACATACTAGCGACTGAATCGAACAGAATGTTGAATGGTAAGACGAAACGGTAATTGTATCTGAGTTGTATTCGATGATATCGTGATGATGTTTATATAGCAATACTCACCAGGTAACTGTTCTTCCGTTTTACATACAAGCGACCGGATCGAGCAGAAGGTTGAATTCAGTATAGAATGAACAATCATCGTATCTGGGTTGTATTCGATTATGTTTATATAGTTATACTCACCAGGTAACTGTTCTTCCGTTATACATACGAGCGACTGAATTGAACAGAAGGTTGAATGGATAGTATATGGGTTGTATTCGATTATGATGTTATGCTGTGTATATAGTTATACACAGGGTTGTATTCGATTATGATGTTATGCTGTGTATATAGTTATACACACTAGGAGACGGTATTCTCGTTTTACATACGAGCGACCGAAACAAAAAGAAAGTTGAATGGATAGACCGAATAATCAATGTATCTGGGTGGTATCCGATTATATCGCAATACTGTTTATATCGTGATACTTACCAGGTGACGATACTTCCGTTACACATACTAGCGACTGAATCGAACAGAATTTTGAATGGTTAGACGAAACGATAATTGTATCTGAGTTGTATTCGATGATATCGTGATGATGTTTATATAGCAATACTCACCAGGTAACTGTCCTTCCGTTTTACATACAAGCGACCGAATCGAGCAGAAGGTTAAATGGATAGATTGGACAATCATCGTATCTGAGTTGTATTCGATTATGTTTATATAGATATACTCACCAGGTACCTGTTCTTCCGATATACATACGAGCAACCGAATCGAACATAAGGTTGAATGGATAGATTGAACAATCATCGTACCTGAGTTGTATTCGATTATGTTCATATAGTTATACTCACCAGGTAACTGTTCTTCCGTTATACATACGAGCGACTGAATTGAACTGAAGGTTGAATGGATAGACTGAACAATCATCGTATCTGGGTTGTATTCGATTTTTTCGTGATGATTATTATATATTATGTCTAACCAGGTAACTGTTCTTTCGTTATACATACTAGCAACCGAATCGAACATAAGGTTGAATGGATAGATTGAACAATCATTGTATCTGGGTTGTCTCCGATTATATCGTTATGTTGTATATTCATCTACACCTACCATGTAACGGTTCTTTCGTTACACATACGAGCGTCTGAATCGAACATAAGGTTGGATGGTTAGACGGAACGATAATTGTAACTAAGTTGTATTCGATTATATCGTGATGACGTTCATATAGAAATACTCACCAGGTTACTGTTCTTTCGTTATACATACGAGCAACCGAATCGAACAGAAGGTTGAATGGATAGTATCTGGGTTGTATTCGATTATGATGTTATGCTGTATATATAGTTATACACATAAGGTGACGGTATTCCCGTTTCACATACGAGCGACCGAAACGAACAGAAAGTTGAATGGATAGACTGAACAATCAATGTATCTGGGTGGTATCCGTTTATATCGCAATACTATATTTATAGTGATACTTACCAGGTGACGGTACTTCCGTTACACATACTAGCGACTGAATCGAACAGAAGGTTAAATGGTTAGACGAAACGATAATTGTATCTGAGTTGTATTCGATGATATCGTGATGATGTTTATATAGCAATACTCACCAGGTAACTGTTCTTCCGTTTTACATACAAGCGACCGGATCGAGCAGAAGGTTGAATTCAGTATAGATTGAACAATCATCGTATCTGGGTTGTATTCGATTATGTTTATATAGTTATACTCACCAGGTAACTGTTCTTCCGTTATACATACGAGCGACTGAATTGAACAGAAGGTTGAATGGATAGTATATGGGTTGTATTCGATTATGATGTTATGCTGTGTATATAGTTATACACACTAGGAGACGGTATTCCCGTTTTACATACGAGCGACTGAAACGAAAAGAAAGTTGAATGGATAGACTGAACAATCAATGTATCTGTGTGGTATCCGATTATATCGCAATACTGTATATATAGTGATACTTACCAGGTGACGATACTTCCGTTACACATACTAGCGACTGAATCGAACAGAATGTTGAATGGTTAGACGAAACGATAATTGTATCTGAGTTGTATTCGATGATATCGTGATGATGTTTATATAGCAATACTCACCAGGTAACTGTCCTTCCGTTTTACATACAAGCGACCGAATCGAGCAGAAGGTTGAATGGATAGTATATGGGTTGTATTCGATTATGATGTTATGCTGTGTATATAGTTATACACACTAGGAGACGGTATTCCCGTTTTACATACGAGCGACCGAAACAAAAAGAAAGTTGAATGGATAGACTGAACAATCAATGTATCTGGGTGGTATCCGATTATATCGCAATACTGTATATATAGTGATACTTACCAGGTGACGATACTTCCGTTACACATACTAGCGACTGAATCGAACAGAATGTTGAATGGTAAGACGAAACGATAATTGTATCTGAGTTGTATTCGATGATATCGTGATGATGTTTATATAGCAATACTCACCAGGTAACTGTTCTTCCGTTTTACATACAAGCGACCGAATCGAGCAGAAGGTTGAATTCAGTATAGATTGAACAATCATCGTATCTGGGTTGTATTCGATTATGTTTATATAGTTATACTCACCAGGTAACTGTTCTTCCGTTATACATACGAGCGACTGAATTGAACAGAAGGTTGAATGGATAGTATATGGGTTGTATTCGATTATGATGTTATGCTGTGTATATAGTTATACACACTAGGAGACGGTATTCCCGTTTTACATACGAGCGACCGAAACGAAAAGAAAGTTGAATGGATAGACTGAACAATCAATGTATCTGGGTGGTATCCGATTATATCGCAATACTGTATATATAGGTGACGATACTTCCGTTACACATACTAGCGACTGAATCGAACAGAATGTTGAATGGTTAGACGAAACGATAATTGTATCTGAGTTGTATTCGATGATATCGTGATGATGTTTATATAGCAATACTCACCAGGTAACTGTCCTTCCGTTTTACATACAAGCGACCGAATCGAGCAGAAGGTTGAATGGATAGATTGAACAATCATCGTATATGAGTTGTATTCGATTATGTTTATATAGATATACTCACCAGGTACCTGTTCTTCCGATATACATACGAGCAACCGAATCGAACATAAGGTTGAATGGATAGATTGAACAATCATCGTATCTGAGTTGTATTCGATTATGTTTATATAGTTATACTCACCAGGTAACTGTTCTTCCGTTATACATACGAGCGACTGAATTGAACTGAAGGTTGAATGGATAGACTAAACAATGATCGTATCTGGGGTTGTATTCGATTATATCGTGATGATGTTCATATAGTTATACTCACCAGGTAACTGTTCTCCAGTTATACATAAGAGCGACTGAACTGAACAGAAGGTTGAATGGATAGACTGAACAATCATCGTATCTGGGTTGTATTCGATTATTTCGTGATGATTATTATATATTATGTCTAACCAGGTAACTGTTCTTTCGTTATACATACTAGCAACCGAATCGAACATAAGGTTGAATGGATAGATTGAACAATCATTGTATCTGGGTTGTCTCCGATTATATCGTTATGTTGTATATTCAACTACACCTACCATGTAACGGTTCTTTCGTTACACATACGAGCGTCTGAATCGAACATAAGGTTGGATGGTTAGACGGAACGATAATTGTAACTAAGTTGTATTCGATTATATCGTGATGACGTTCATATAGAAATACTCACCAGGTTACTGTTCTTTCGTTATACATACGAGCAACCGAATCGAACAGAAGGTTGAATGGATAGTATCTGGGTTGTATTCGATTATGATGTTATGCTGTATATATAGTTATACACATAAGGTGACGGTATTCCCGTTTCACATACGAGCGACCGAAACGAACAGAAAGTTGAATGGATAGACTGAACAATCAATGTATCTGGGTGGTATCCGTTTATATCGCAATACTATATTTATAGTGATACTTACCAGGTGACGGTACTTCCGTTACAACTACTAGCGACTGAATCGAACAGAAGGTTAAATGGTTAGACGAAACGATAATTGTATCTGAGTTGTATTCGATGATATCGTGATGATGTTTATATAGCAATACTCACCAGGTAACTGTTCTTCCTTTTTACATACAAGCGACCGGATCGAGCAGAAGGTTGAATTCAGTATAGATTGAACAATCATCGTATCTGGGTTGTATTCGATTATGTTTATATAGTTATACTCACCAGGTAACTGTTCTTCCGTTATACATACGAGCGACTGAATTGAACAGAAGGTTGAATGGATAGTATATGGGTTGTATTCGATTATGATGTTATGCTGTGTATATAGTTATACACACTAGGAGACGGTATTCCCGTTTTACATACGAGCGACTGAAACGAAAAGAAAGTTGAATGGATAGACTGAACAATCAATGTATCTGGGTGGTATCCGATTATATCGCAATACTGTATATATAGTGATACTTACCAGGTGACGATACGTCCGTTACACATACTAGCGACTGAATCGAACAGAATGTTGAATGGTTAGACGAAACGATAATTGTATCTGAGTTGTATTCGATGATATCGTGATGATGTTTATATAGCAATACTCACCAGGTAACTGTCCTTCCGTTTTACATACAAGCGACCGAATCGAGCAGAAGGTTAAATGGATAGATTGAACAATCATCGTATATGAGTTGTATTTGATTATGTTTATATAGATATACTCACCAGGTACCTGTTCTTCCGATATACATACGAGCAACCGAATCGAACATAAGGTTGAATAGATAGATTGAACAATCATCGTATCTGAGTTGTATTCGATTATGTTTATATAGTTATACTCACCAGGTAACTGTTCTTCCGTTATTCATACGAGCGACTGAATTGAACTGAAGGTTGAATGGATAGACTAAACAATGATCGTATCTGGGGTTGTATTCGATTATATCGTGATGATGTTCATATAGTTATACTCACCAGGTAACTGTTCTCCAGTTATACATAAGAGCGACTGAACTGAACAGAAGGTTGAATGGATAGATTGAACAATCATTGTATCTGGGTTGTCTCCGATTATATCGTTATGTTGTATATTTAACTACACCTACCATGTAACGGTTCTTTCGTTACACATACGAGCGTCTGAATCGAACATAAGGTTGGATGGTTAGACGGAACGATTATTGTAACTAAGTTGTATTCGATTATATCGTGATGACGTTCATATAGAAATACTCACCAAGTTACTGTTCTTTCGTTATACATACGAGCAACCGAATCGAACAGAAGTTTGAATGGATAGTATCTGGGTTGTATTCGATTATGATGTTATGCTGTGTATATAGTTATACACATAAGGTGACGGTATTCCCGTTTCACATACGAGCGACCGAAACGAACAGAAAGTTGAATGGATATACTGAACAATCAATGTATCTGGGTGGTATCCGATTATATCGCAATACTGTATATATAGTGATACTTACCAGGTGACGGTACTTCCGTTACACATACTAGCGACTGAATCGAACAGAAGGTTAAATGGTTGGAAGAAACGATAATTGTATCTGAGTTGTATTCGATGATATCGTGATGATGTTTATATAGCAATACTCACCAGGTAACTGTCCTTCCGTTTTACATACAAGCGACCGAATCGAGCAGCAGGTTAAATGGATAGATTGAACAATCATCGTATCTGAGTTGTATTCGATTATGTTTATATAGATATACTCACCAGGTACCTGTTCTTCCGATATACATACGAGCAACCGAATCGAACATAAGGTTGAATGGATAGATTGAACAATCATCGTATCTGAGTTGTATTCGATTATGTTTATATAGTTATACTCACCAGGTAACTGTTCTTCCGTTATACATACGAGCGACTGAATTGAACTGAAGGTTGAATGGATAGACTGAACAATGATCGTATCTGGGGTTGTATTCGATTGTATCGTGATGATGTTCATAAAGTTATACTCACCAGGTAACTGTTCTCCAGTTATACATAAGAGCGACTGAACTGAACAGAAGGTTGAATGGATAGACTGAACAATCATCGTATCTGGGTTGTATTCGATTATTTCGTGATGATTATTATATATTATGTCTAACCAGGTAACTGTTCTTTCGTTATACATACTAGCAACCGAATAGAACATAAGGTTGAATGGATAGATTGAACAATCATTGTATCTGGGTTGTCTCCGATTATATCGTTATGTTGTATATTTAACTACACCCACCATGTAACGGTTCTTTCGTTATACATACGAGCGTCTGAATCGAACATAAGGTTGGATGGTTAGACGGAACGATAATTGTAACTGAGTTGTATTCGATTATATCGTGATGACGTTCATATAGAAATACTCACCAGGTTACTGTTCTTTCGTTATACATACGAGCGACTGAATTGAACAGAAGGTTGAATGGATAGTATATGGGTTGTATTCGATTATGATGTTATGCTGTGTATATAGTTATACACACTAGGAGACGGTATTCTCGTTTTACATACGAGCGACCGAAACGAAAAGAAAGTTGAATCGATAGACTGAACAATCAATGTATCTGGGTGGTATCCGATTATATCGCAATACTGTATATATAGTGATACTTACCATGTGACGATACTTCCGTTACACATACTAGCGACTGAATCGAACAGAATGTTGAATGGTTAGACGAAACGATAATTGTATCTGAGTTGTATTTGATGATATCGTGATGATGTCTATATAGCAATACTCACCAGGTAACTGTCCTTCCGTTTTACATACAAGCGACCGAATCGAGCAGAAGGTTAAATGGATAGATTGAACAATCATCGTATCTGAGTTGTATTCGATTATGTTTATATAGATATACTCACCAGGTACCTGTTCTTCCGATATACATACGAGCAACCGAATCGAACATAAGGTTGAATGGATAGATTGAACAATCATCGTATCTGAGTTGTATTCGATTATGTTCATATAGTTATACTCACCAGGTAACTGTTCTTCCGTTATACATACGAGCGACTGAATTGAACTGAAGGTTGAATGGATAGACTAAACAATGATCGTATCTGGGGTTGTATTCGATTATATCGTGATGATGTTCATATAGTTATACTCACCAGGTAACTGTTCTCCAGTTATACATAAGAGCGACTGAACTGATCAGAAGGTTGAATGGATAGACTGAACAATCATCGTATCTGGGTTGTATTCGATTATTTCGTGATGATTATTATATATTATGTCTAACCAGGTAACTGTTCTTTCGTTATACATACTAGCAACCGAATCGAACATAAGGTTGAATGGATAGATTGAACAATCATTGTATCTGGGTTGTCTCCGATTATATCGTTATGTTGTATATTTAACTACACCTACCATGTAACGGTTCTTTCGTTACACATACGAGCGTCTGAATCGAACATAAGGTTGGATGGTTAGACGGAACGATAATTGTAACTAAGTTGTATTCGATTATATCGTGATGACGTTCATATAGAAATACTCACCAGGTTACTGTTCTTTCGTTATACATACGAGCAACCGAATCGAACAGAAGGTTGAATGGATAGTATCTGGGTTGTATTCGATTATGATGTTATGCTGTGTATATAGTTATACACATGAGGTGACGGTATTCCCGTTTCACATACGAGCGACCGAAACGAACAGAAAGTTGAATGGATAGACTGAACAATCAATGTATCTGGGTGGTAACCGATTATATCGCAATACTGTATATATAGTGATACTTACCAGGTGACGGTACTTCCGTTACACATACTAGCGACTGAATCGAACAGAAGGTTAAATGGTTAGACGAAACGATACATGTATCTGAGTTGTATTCGATGATATCGTGATGATGTTTATATAGCAATACTCAACAGGTAACTGTTCTTCCGTTTTACATACAAGCGACCGAATCGAGCAGAAGGTTGAATTCAGTATAGATTGAACAATCATCGTATCTGGGTTGTATTCGATTATGTTTATATAGTTATACTCACCAGGTAACTGTTTTTCCGTTATACATACGAGCGACTGAATTGAACAGAAGGTTGAATGGATAGTATATGGGTTGTATTCGATTATGATGTTATGCTGTGTATATAGTTAAACACATAAGGTGACGGTATTCCCGTTTCACATACGAGCGACCGAAACGAACAGAAAGTTGAATGGATAGACTGAACAATCAATGTATCTGGGTGGTATCCGATTATATCGCAATACTGTATATATAGTGATACTTACCAGGTGACGGTACTTCCGTTACACATACTGGCGACTGAATCGAACAGAAGGTTAAATAGACGAAACGATAATTGTATCTGAGTTGTATTCGATGATATCGTGATGATGTTTATATAGCAATACTCACCAGGTAACTGTCCTTCCGTTTTACATACTAGCGACCGAATCGAACATAAGGTTGAATGGATAGATTCAACAATCATCGTATCTGAGTTGTATTCGATTATGTTTATATGATTATACTCACCAGGTAACTGTTCTTCCGTTATACATACGAGCGACTGAATTGAACTGAAGATTGAATGGATAGACTAAACAATGATCGTATCTGGGGTTGTATTCGATTATATCGTGATGATGTTCATATAGTTATACTCACCAGTTAACTGTTCTCCAGTTATACATAAGAGCGACTGAACTGAACAGAAGGTTGAATGGATAGACTGAACAATCATCGTATCTGGGTTGTATTCGATTATTTCGTGATGATTATTATATATTATGTCTAACCAGGTAACTGCTCTTTCGTTATACATACTAGCAACCGAATCGAACATAAGGTTGAATGGATAGATTGAACAATCATTGTATCTGGGTTGTCTCCGATTATATCGTTATGTTGTATATTTAACTACACCTACCATGTAACGGTTCTTTCGTTACACATACGAGCGTCTGAATCGAACATAAGGTTGGATGGTTAGAAGGAACGATAATTGTAACTGAGTTGTATTCGATTATATCGTGATGACGTTCATATAGAAATACTCACCAGGTTACTGTTCTTTCGTTATACATACGAGCGACCGAAACGAACAGAAAGTTGAATGGATAGACTGAACAATCAATGTATCTGGGTGGTATCCGATTATATCGCAATACTGTATATATAGTGATACTTACCAGGTGACGGTACTTCCGTTACACATACTAGCGACTGAATCGAACAGAAGGTTAAATGGTTAGACGAAACGATAATTGTATCTGAGTTGTATTCGATGATATCGTGATGATGTTTATATAGCATTACTCACCAGGTAACTGTTCTTCCGTTTCACATACAAGCGACCGAATCGAGCAGAAGGTTGAATTAAGTATAGATTGAACAATCATCGTATCTGGGTTGTATTCGATTATGTTTATATAGTTATACTCACCAGTCAACTGTTCTTCCGTTATACATACGAGCGACTGAATTGAACAGAAGGTTGAATGGATAGTATATGGGTTGTATTCGATTATGATGTTATGCTGTGTATATAGTTATACACACTAGGAGACGGTATTCCCGTTTTACATACGAGCGACCGAAACGAACAGAAAGTTGAATGGATAGACTGAACAATCAATGTATCTGGGTGGTATCCGATTATATCGCAATACTGTATATATAGTGATATTTACCAAGTGACGATACTTCCGTTACACATACTAGCGACTGAATCGAACAGAATGTTGAATGGTTAGACGAAACGATAATTGTATCTGAGTTGTAATCGATGATATCGTGATGATGTTTATATAGCAATACTCACCAGGTAACTGTCCTTCCGTTTTACATACAAGCGACCGAATCGAGCAGAAGGTTAAATGGATAGATTGAACAATCATCGTATCTGAGTTGTATTCGATTATGTTTATATAGTAATACTCACCAGGTACCTGTTCTTCCGATATACATACGAGCAACCGAATCGAACATAAGGTTGAATGGATAGATTGAACAATCATCGTATCTGAGTTGTATTCGATTATGTTTATATAGTTATACTCACCAGGTAAATGTTCTTCCGTTATACATACGAGCGACTGAATTGAACTGAAGGTTGAATGGATAGACTAAACAATGATCGTATCTGGGGTTGTATTCGATTATATCGTGATGATGTTCATATAGTTATACTCACCAGGTAACTGTTCTCCAGTTATACATAAGAGCGACTGAACTGAACAGAAGGTTGAATGGATAGACTGAACAATCATCGTATCTGGGTTGTATTCGATTATTTCGTGATGATTATTATATATTATGTCTAACCAGGTAACTGTTCTTTCGTTATACATACTAGCAACCGAATCGAACATAAGGTTGAATGGATAGATTGAACAATCATTGTATCTGGGTTGTCTCCGATTATATCGTTATGCTGTATATTTAACTACACCTACCATGTAACGGTTCTTTCGTTACACATACGAGCGTCTGAATCGAACATAAGGTTGGATGGTTAGACGGAACGATAATTGTAACTAAGTTGTATTCGATTATATCGTGATGACGTTCATATAGAAATACTCACCAGGTTACTGTTCTTTCGTTATACATACGAGCAACCGAATCGAACAGAAGGTTGAATGGATAGTATCTGGGTTATATTCGATTATGATGTTATGCTGTGTATATAGTTATACACATAAGGTGACGGTATTCCTGTTTCACATACGAGCGACCGAAACGAACAGAAAGTTGAATGGATAGACTGAACAATCAATGTATCTGGGTGGTATCCGATTATATCGCAATACTGTATATATAGTGATACTTACCAGGTGACGGTACTTTCGTTACACATACTAGCGACTGAATCGAACAGAAGGTTAAATGGTTAGACGAAACGATAATTGTATCTGAGTTGTACTCGATGATATCGTGATGATGTTTATATAGCAATACTCACCAGGTAACTGTTCTTCCGTTTTACATACAAGCGACCGAATCGAGCAGAAGGTTGAATTCAGTATAGATTGAACAATCATCGTATCTGGGTTGTATTCGATTATGTTTATATAGTTATACTCACCAGGTAACTGTTCTTTCGTTATACATACGAGTGACTGAATTGAACAGAAGGTTGAATGGATAGTATCTGGGTTGTATTCGATTATGATGTTATGCTGTGTATATAGTTATACACATAAGGTGACGGTATTCCCGTTTCACCTACGAGCGACAAAAACTAACAGAAAGTTGAATGGATAGACTGAGCAATCAATGTATCTGGGTGGTATCCGATTATATCGCAATACTGTATATATAGTGGTACCTACCAGGTGACGGTACTTCCGTTACACATACTAGCGACTGAATCGAACAGAAGGTTAAATGGTTAGACGAAACGATAATTGTATCTGAGTTGTATTCGATGATATCGTGATGATGTTTATATAGCAATACTCACCAGGTAACTGTTCTTCCGTTTTACATACAAGCGACCGAATCGAGCAGAAGGTTGAATTCAGTATAGATTGAACAATCATCGTATCTGGGTTGTATTCGATTATGTTTATATAGTTATACTCACCAGGTAACTGTTCTTCCGTTATACATACGAGCGACTGAATTGAACAGAAGGTTGAATGGATAGTATATGGGTTGTATTCGATTATGATGTTATGCTGTGTATATAGTTATACACACTAGGAGACGGTATTCCCGTTTTACATACGAGCGACCGAAACGAAAAGAAAGTTGAATGGATAGACTGAACAATCAATGTATCTGGGTGGTATCCGATTATATCGCAATACTGTATATATAGTGATACTTACCAGGTGAGGATACTTCCGTTACACATACTAGCGACTGAATCGAACAGAATGTTGAATGGTTAGACGAAACGATAATTGTATCTGAGTTGTATTCGATGATATCGTGATGATGTTTATATAGCAATACTCCAAAGGTAACTGTCCTTCCGATATACATACGAGCAACCGAATCGAACATAAGGTTGAATGGATAGATTGAACAATCATCGTATCTGAGTTGTATTCGATTATGTTTATATAGTTATACTCACCAGGTAACTGTTCTTCCGTTATACATACGAGCGACTGAATTGAACTGAAGGTTGAATGGATAGACTAAACAATGATCGTATCTGGGGTTGTATTCGATTATATCGTGATGATGTTCATATATTTATACTCACCAGGTAACTGTTCTCCAGTTATACATAAGAGCGACTGAACTGAACAGAAGGTTGAATGGATAGACTGAACAATCATCGTAACTGGGTTGTATTCGATTATTTCGTGATGATTATTATATATTATGTCTAACCAGGTAACTGTTCTTTCGTTATACATACTAGCAACCGAATCGAACATAAGGTTGAATGGATAGATTGAACAATCATTGTATCTGGGTTGTCTCCGATTATATCGTTATGTTGTATATTTAACTACACCTACCATGTAACGGTTCTTTCGTTACACATACGAGCGTCTGAATCGAAAGGTTGGATGGTTAGACGGGACGATAATTGTAACTAAGTTGTATTCGATTATATCGTGATGACGTTCATATAGAAGTACTCACCAGGTTACTGTTCTTTCGATATACATACGAGCAACCGAATCGAATAGAAGGTTGAATGGATAGTATCTGGGTTGTATTCGATTATGATGTTATGCTGTGATATAGTTATACACATAAGGTGACGGTATTCCCGTTTCACATACGAGCGACCGAAACGAACAGAAAGTTGAATGGATAGACTGAACAATCAATGTATCTGGGTGGTATCCGATTATATCGCAATACTGTATATATAGTGATACTTACCAGGTGACGGTACTTCCGTTACACATACTAGCGACTGAATCTAACAGAAGGTTAAATGGTTAGACGAAACGATAATTGTATCTGAGTTGTATTCGATGATATCGTGATGATGTTTATATAGCAATACTCACCAGGTAACTGTTCTTCCGTTTTACATACAAGCGACCGAATCGAGCAGAAGGTTGAATTCAGTATAAATTGAACAATCATCGTATCTGGGTTGTATTCGATTATGTTTATATAGATATACTCACCAGGTACCTGTTCTTCCGATATACATACGAGCAACCGAATCGAACATAAGGTTGAATGGATAGATTGAACAATCATCGTATCTGAGTTGTATTCGATTATGTTTATATAGTTATACTCACCAGGTAACTGTTCTTCCGTTATACATACGAGCGACTGAATTGAACTGAAGGTTGAATGGATAGACTAAACAATGATCGTATCTGGGGTTGTATTCGATTATATCGTGATGATGTTCATATAGTTATACTCACCAGGTTACTGTTCTCCAGTTATACATAAGAGCGACTGAACTGAACAGAAGGTTGAATGGATAGACTGAACAATCATCGTATCTGGGTTGTATTCGATTATTTCGTGATGATTATTATATATTATGTCTAACCAGGTAACTGTTCTTCCGTTTTACATACAAGCGACCGAATCGAGCAGAAGGTTGAATTCAGAATAGATTGAACAATCATCGTATCTGGGTTGTATTCGATTATGTTTATATAGTTATACTCACCAGGTAACTGTTCTTTCGTTATACATACGAGCGACTGAATTGAACAGAAGGTTGAATGGATAGTATATGGGTTGTATTCGATTATGATGTTATGCTGTGTATATAGTTATACACACTAGGAGACGGTATTCCCGTTTTACATACGAGCGACCGAAACGAAAAGAAAGTTGAATGGATAGACTGAACAATCAATGTATCTGGGTGGTATCCGATTATATCGCAATACTGTATATATAGTGATACTTACCAGGTGACGATACTTCCGTTACACATACTAGCGACTGAATCGAACATAAGGTTGAATGGATAGATTGAACAATTATCGTATCTGAGTTGTATTCGATTATGTTTATATAGTTATACTCACCAGGTAACTGTTCTTCCGTTATACATACGAGCGATTGAATTGAACTGAAGGTTGAATGGATAGACTAAACAATGATCGTATCTGGGGTTGTATTCGATTATATCGTGATGATGTTCATATAGTTATACTCACCAGGTAACTGTTCTCCAGTTATACATAAGAGCGACTGAACTGAACAGAAGGTTGAATAGATAGACTGAACAATCATCGTATCTGGGTTGTATTCGATTATTTCGTGATGATTATTATATATTATGTCTAACCAGGTAACTGTTCTTTCGTTATACATACTAGCAACCGAATCGAACAGAAGGTTGAATGGATAGTATCTGGGTTGTATTCGATTATGATGTTATGCTGTGTATATAGTTATACACATAAGGTGACGGTATTCCCGTTTCACATACGAGCGACCGAAACGAACAGAAAGTTGAAATGATAGACTGAACAATCAATGTATCTGGGTGGTATCCGATTATATCGCAATACTGTATATATAGTGATACTTACCAGGTGACGGTACTTCCGTTACACATACTAGCGACTGAATCGAAACGAAGGTTAAATAGTTAGACGAAACGATAATTGTATCTGAGTTGTATTCGATGATATCGTGATGATGTTTATATAGCAATACTCACCAGGTAACTGTTCTTCCGTTTTACATACAAGCGACCGAATCGAGCAGAAGGTTGAATTCAGTATAGATTGAACAATCATCGTATCTGGGTTCTATTCGATTATGTTTATATAGTTATACTCACCAGGTAACTGTTCTTCCGTTATACATACGAGCGACTGAATTGAACAGAAGGTTGAATGGATAGTATATGGGTTGTATTCGATTATAATGTTATTCTGTGTATATAGTTATACACACTAGGAGACGGTATTCCCGTTTTACATACGAGCGACCGAAACAAGAAGGAAGTGGAATGGATAGACTGAACAATCAATGTATCTGGGTGGTATCCGATTATATCGCAATACTGTATATATAGTGATACTTACCAGGTGACGATACTTCCGTTACACATACTAGCGACTGAATCGAACAGAATGTTGAATGGTTAGACGAAACGATAATTGTATCTGAGTTGTATTCGATGATATCGTGATGATGTTCATATAGCAATACTCACCAGGTAACTGTTCTTCCGTTTTACATACAAGCGACCGAATCGAGCAGAAGGTTGAATTCAGTATAAATTGAACAATCATCGTATCTGGGTTGTATTCGATTATGTTTATATAGTTATACTCACCAGGTAACTGTTCTTCCGTTATACATACGAGCGACTGAATTGAACAGAAGGTTGAATGGATATTATATGGATTGTATTCGATTATGATGTTATGCTGTGTATATAGTTATACACACTAGGAGACGGTATTCCCGTTTTACATACGAGCGACCGAAACGAAAAGAAAGTTGAATGGATAGACTGAACAATCAATTTATCTGGGTGGTATCCGATTATATCGCAATACTGTATATATAGTGGTACTTACCAGGTGACGATACTTCCGTTACACATACGAGCGACTGAATTGAACTGAAGGTTGAATGGATAGACTAAACAATGATCGTATCTGGGGTTGTATTCGATTATATCGTGATGATGTTCATATAGTTATACTCACCAGGTAACTGTTCTCCAGTTATACATAAGAGCGACTGAACTGAACAGAAGGTTGAATAGATAGACTGAACAATCATCGTATCTGGGTTGTATTCGATTATTTCGTGATGATTATTATATATTATGTCTAACCAGGTAACTGTTCTTTCGTTATACATACTAGCAACCGAATCGAACATAAGGTTGAATGGATAGATTGAACAATCATTGTATCTGGGTTGTCTCCGATTATATCGTTATGTTGTATATTCAACTACACCTACCATGTAACGGTTCTTTCGTTACACATACGAGCGTCTGAATCGAACATAAGGTTGGATGGTTAGACGGAACGATAATTGTAACTAAGTTGTATTCGATTATATCGTGATGACGTTTATATAGAAATACTCACCAGGTTACTGTTCTTTCGTTATACATACGAGCAACCGAATCGAACAGAAGGTTGAATGGATAGTATCTGGGTTGTATTCGATTATGATGTTATGCTGTGATATAGTTATACACATAAGGTGACGGTATTCCCGTTTCACATACGAGCGACCGAAACGAACAGAAAGTTGAATGGATAGACTGAACAATCAATGTATCTGGGTGGTATCCGATTATATCGCAATACTGTATATATAGTGGTACTTACCAGGTGACGGTACTTCCGTTTTACATACAAGCGACCGAATCGAGCAGAAGGTTGAATTCAGTATAAATTGAACAATCATCGTATCTGGGTTGTATTCGATTATGTTTATATAGTTATACTCACCAGGTAACTGTTCTTCCGTTATACATACGAGCGACTGAATTGAACAGAAGGTTGAATGGATAGTATATGGGTTGTATTCGATTATGATGTTATGCTGTGTATATAGTTATACACACTAGGAGTCGGTATTCCCGTTTTACATACGAGCGACCGAAACGAAAAGAAAGTTGAATGGATAGACTGAACAATCAATTTATCTGGGTGGTATCCGATTATATCGCAATACTGTATATATAGTGATACTTACCAGGTGACGATACTTCCGTTACACATACTAGCGACTGAATCGAACATAAGGTTGAATGGATAGATTGAACAATTATCGTATCTGAGTTGTATTCGATTATGTTTATATAGTTATACTCACCAGGTAACTGTTCTTCCGTTATACATACGAGCGATTGAATTGAACTGAAGGTTGAATGGATAGACTAAACAATGATCGTATCTGGGGTTGTATTCGATTATATCGTGATGATGTTCATATAGTTATACTCACCAGGTAACTGTTCTCCAGTTATACATAAGAGCGACTGAACTGAACAGAAGGTTGAATAGATAGACTGAACAATCATCGTATCTGGGTTGTATTCGATTATTTCGTGATGATTATTATATATTATGTCTAACCAGGTAACTGTTCTTTCGTTATACATACGAGCAACCGAATCGAACAAAAGGTTGAATGGATAGTATCTGGGTTGTATTCGATAATGATGTTATGCTGTGTATATAGTTATACACATAAGGTGACGGTATTCCCGTTTCACATACGAGCGACCGAAACGAACAGAAAGTTGAATGGATAGACTGAACAATCAATGTATCTGGGTGGTATCCGATTATATCGCAATACTGTATATATAGTGATACTTACCAGGTGACGGTACTTCCGTTACACATACTAGCGACTGAATCGAACAGAAGGTTAAATGGTTAGACGAAACGATAATTGTATCTGAGTTGTATTCGATGATATCGTGATGATGTTAATATAGCAATACTCACCAGGTAACTGTTCTTCCGTTTTACATACAAGCGACCGAATCGAGCAGAAGGTTGAATTCAGTATAGATTGAACAATCATCGTATCTGGGTTGTATTCGATTATGTTTATATAGTTATACTCACCAGGTAACTGTTCTTCCGTTATACATACGAGCGACTGAATTGAACAGAGGTTGAATGGATAGTATATGGGTTGTATTCGATTATGATGTTATGCTGTGTATATAGTTATACACACTAGGAGACGGTATTCCCGTTTTACATACGAGCGACCGAAACGAGAAGAAAGTTGAATGGATAGACTGAACAATCAATGTATCTGAGTGGTATCCGATTATATCGCAATACTGTATATATAGTGATACTTACCAGGTGAGGATACTTCCGTTACACATACTAGCGACTGAATCGAACAGAATGTTGAATGGTTAGACGAAACGATAATTATATCTGAGTTGTATTCGATGATATCGTGATGATGTTTATATAGCAATACTCCAAAGGTAACTGTCCTTCCGATATACATACGAGCAACCGAATCGAACATAAGGTTGAATGGATAGATTGAACAATCATCGTATCTGAGTTGTATTCGATTATATTTATATAGTTATACTCACCAGGTAACTGTTCTTCCGTTATACATACGAGCGACTGAATTGAACTGAAGGTTGAATGGATAGACTAAACAATGATCGTATCTGGGGTTGTATTCGATTATATCGTGATGATGTTCATATAGTTATACTCACCAGGTTACTGTTCTCCAGTTATACATAAGAGCGACTGAACTGAACAGAAGGTTGAATGGATAGACTGAACAATCATCGTATCTGGGTTGTATTCGATTATTTCGTGATGATTATTATATATTATGTCTAACCAGGTAACTGTTCTTTCGTTATACATACTAGCAACCGAATCGAACATAAGGTTGAATGGATAGATTGAACAATCATTGTATCTGGGTTGTCTCCGATTATATCGTTATGTTGTATATTCAACTACACCTACCATGTAACGGTTCTTTCGTTACACATACGAGCGTCTGAATCGAACATAAGGTTGGATGGTTAGACGGAACGATAATTGTAACTAAGTTGTATTCGATTATATCGTGATGACGTTTATATAGAAATACTCACCAGGTTACTGTTCTTTCGTTATACATACGAGCAACCGAATCGAACAGAAGGTTGAATGGATAGTATCTGGGTTGTATTCGATTATGATGTTATGCTGTGATATAGTTATACACATAAGATGACGGTATTCCCGTTTCACATACGAGCGACCGAAACGAACAGAAAGTTGAATGGATAGACTGAACAATCAATGTATCTGGGTGGTATCCGATTATATCGCAATACTGTATATATAGTGGTACTTACCAGGTGACGGTACTTCCGTTACACATACTAGCGACTGAATCGAACAGAAGGTTAAATGGTTAGACGAAACGATAATTGTATCTGAGTTGTATTCGATGATATCGTGATGATGTTTATATAGCAATACTCACCAGGTTACTGTTCTTTCGTTATACATACGAGCAACCGAATCGAACAGAAGGTTGAATGGATAGTATCTGGGTTGTATTCGATTATGATGTTATGCTGTGATATAGTTAAACACATAAGGTGACGGTATTCCCGTTTCACATACGAGCGACCGAAACGAACAGAAAGTTGAATGGATAGACTGAACAATCAATGTATCTGGGTGGTATCCGATTATATCGCAATACTGTATATATAGTGGTACTTACCAGGTGACGGTACTTCCGTTACACATACTAGCGACTGAATCGAACAGAAGGTTAAATGGTTAGACGAAACGATAATTGTATCTGAGTTGTATTCGATGATATCGTGATGATGTTTATATAGCAATACTCACCAGGTAACTGTTCTTCCGTTTTACATACAAGCGACCGAATCGAGCAGAAGGTTGAATTCAGAATAGATTGAACAATCATCGTATCTGGGTTGTATTCGATTATGTTTATATAGTTATACTCACCAGGTAACTGTTCTTCCGTTATACATACGAGCGACTGAATTGAACAGAAGGTTGAATGGATAGTATATGGGTTGTATTCGATTATGATGTTATGCTGTGTATATAGTTATACACACTAGGAGACGGTATTCCCCTTTTTACATACGAGCGACCGAAACGAAAAGAAAGTTGAATGGATAGACTGAGCAATCAATGTATCTGGGTGGTATCCGATTATATCGCAATACTGTATATATAGTGATACTTACCAGGTGACGATACTTCCGTTACACATACTAGCGACTGAATCGAACAGAATGTTGAATGGTTAGACGAAACGATAATTGTATCTGAGTTGAATTCGATGATATCGTGATGATGTTCATATAGCAATACTCACCAGGTAACTGTTCTTCCGTTTTACATACAAGCGACCGAATCGAGCAGAAGGTTGAATTCAGTATAAATTGAGCAATCATCGTATCTGGGTTGTATTCGATTATGTTTATATAGTTATACTCACCAGGTAACTGTTCTTCCGTTATACATACGAGCGACTGAATTGAACAGAAGGTTGAATGGATAGTATATGGGTTGTATTCGATTATGATGTTATGCTGTGTATATAGTTATACACACTAGGAGTCGGTATTCCCGTTTTACATACGAGCGACCGAAACGAAAAGAAAGTTGAATGGATAGACTGAACAATCAATTTATCTGGGTGGTATCCGATTATATCGCAATACTGTATATATAGTGATACTTACCAGGTGACGATACTTCCGTTACACATACTAGCGACTGAATCGAACATAAGGTTGAATGGATAGATTGAACAATTATCGTATCTGAGTTGTATTCGATTATGTTTATATAGTTATACTCACCAGGTAACTGTTCTTCCGTTATACATACGAGCGATTGAATTGAACTGAAGGTTGAATGGATAGACTAAACAATGATCGTATCTGGGGTTGTATTCGATTATATCGTGATGATGTTCATATAGTTATACTCACCAAGTAACTGTTCTCCAGTTATACATAAGAGCGACTGAACTGAACAGAAGGTTGAATAGATAGACTGAACAATCATCGTATCTGGGTTGTATTCGATTATTTCGTGATGATTATTATATATTATGTCTAACCAGGTAACTGTTCTTTCGTTATACATACTAGCAACCGAATCGAACAGAAGGTTGAATGGATAGTATCTGGGTTGTATTCGATTATGATGTTATGCTGTGTATATAGTTATACACATAAGGTGACGGTATTCCCGTTTCACATGCGAGCGACCGAAACGAACAGAAAGTTGAAATGATAGACTGAACAATCAATGTATCTGGGTGGTATCCGATTATATCGCAATACTGTATATATAGTGATACTTACCAGGTGACGGTACTTCCGTTACACATACTAGCGACTGAATCGAACAGAAGGTTAAATAGTTAGACGTAACGATAATTGTATCTGAGTTGTATTCGATGATATCGTGATGATGTTTATATAGCAATACTCACCAGGTAACTGTTCTTCCGTTTTACATACAAGCGACCGAATCGAGCAGAAGGTTGAATTCAGTATAGATTGAACAATCATCGTATCTGGGTTCTATTCGATTATGTTTATATAGTTATACTCACCAGGTAACTGTTCTTCCGTTATACATACGAGCGACTGAATTGAACAGAAGGTTGAATGGATAGTATATGGGTTGTATTCGATTATGATGTTATTCTGTGTATATAGTTATACACACTAGGAGACGGTATTCCCGTTTTACATACGAGCGACCGAAACAAGAAGAAAGTGGAATGGATAGACTGAACAATCAATGTATCTGGGTGGTATCCGATTATATCGCAATACTGTATATATAGTGATACTTACCAGGTGACGATACTTCCGTTACACATACTAGCGACTGAATCGAACAGAATGTTGAATGGTTAGACGAAACGATAATTGTATCTGAGTTGTATTCGATGATATCGTGATGATGTTCATATAGCAATACTCACCAGGTAACTGTTCTTCCGTTTTACATACAAGCGACCGAATCGAGCAGAAGGTTGAATTCAGTATAAATTGAACAATCATCGTATCTGGGTTGTATTCGATTATGTTTATATAGTTATACTCACCAGGTAACTGTTCTTCCGTTATACATACGAGCGACTGAATTGAACAGAAGGTTGAATGGATAGTATATGGGTTGTATTCGATTATGATGTTATGCTGTGTATATAGTTATACACACTAGGAGACGGTATTCCCGTTTTACATACGAGCGACCGAAACGAAAAGAAAGTTGAATGGATAGACTGAACAATCAATTTATCTGGGTGGTATCCGATTATATCGCAATACTGTATATATAGTGATACTTACCAGGTGACGATACTTCCGTTACACATACGAGCGACTGAATTGAACTGAAGGTTGAATGGATAGACTAAACAATGATCGTATCTGGGGTTGTATTCGATTATATCGTGATGATGTTCATATAGTTATACTCACCAGGTAACTGTTCTCCAGTTATACATAAGAGCGACTGAACTGAACAGAAGGTTGAATAGATAGACTGAACAATCATCGTATCTGGGTTGTATTCGATTATTTCGTGATGATTATTATATATTATGTCTAACCAGGTAACTGTTCTTTCGTTATACATACTAGCAACCGAATCGAACCTAAGGTTGAATAAATAGATTGAACAATCATTGTATCTGGGTTGTCTCCGATTATATCGTTATGTTGTATATTTAACTACACCTACCATGTAACGGTTCTTTCGTTACACATACGAGCGTCTGAATCGAACATAAGGTTGGATGGTTAGACGGAACGATAATTGTAACTAAGTTGTATTCGATTATATCGTGATGACGTTCATATAGAAATACTCACCAGGTTACTGTTCTTTCGTTATACATACGAGCAACCGAATCGAACAAAAGGTTGAATGGATAGTATCTGGGTTGTATTCGATAATGATGTTATGCTGTGTATATAGTTATACACATAAGGTGACGGTATTCCCGTTTCACATACGAGCGACCGAAACGAACAGAAAGTTGAATGGATAGACTGAACAATCAATGTATCTGGGTGGTATCCGATTATATCGCAATACTGTATATATAGTGATACTTACCAGGTGACGGTACTTCCGTTACACATACTAGCGACTGAATCGAACAGAAGGTTAAATGGTTAGACGAAACGATAATTGTATCTGAGTTGTATTCGATGATATCGTGATGATGTTAATATAGCAATACTCACCAGGTAACTGTTCTTCCGTTTTACATACAAGCGACCGAATCGAGCAGAAGGTTGAATTCAGTATAGATTGAACAATTATCGTATCTGGGTTGTATTCGATTATGTTTATATAGTTATACTCACCAGGTAACTGTTCTTCCGTTATACATACGAGCGACTGAATTGAACAGAGGTTGAATGGATAGTATATGGGTTGTATTCGATTATGATGTTATGCTGTGTATATAGTTATACACACTAGGAGACGGTATTCCCGTTTTACATACGAGCGACCGAAACGAGAAGAAAGTTGAATGGATAGACTGAACAATCAATGTATCTGAGTGGTATCCGATTATATCGCAATACTGTATATATAGTGATACTTACCAGGTGAGGATACTTCCGTTACACATACTAGCGACTGAATCGAACAGAATGTTGAATGATTAGACGAAACGATAATTATATCTGAGTTGTATTCGATGATATCGTGATGATGTTTATATAGCAATACTCCAAAGGTAACTGTCCTTCCGATATACATACGAGCAACCGAATCGAACATAAGGTTGAATGGATAGATTGAACAATCATCGTATCTGAGTTGTATTCGATTATATTTATATAGTTATACTCACCAGGTAACTGTTCTTCCGTTATACATACGAGCGACTGAATTGAACTGAAGGTTGAATGGATAGACTAAACAATGATCGTATCTGGGGTTGTATTCGATTATATCGTGATGATGTTCATATAGTTATACTCACCAGGTTACTGTTCTCCAGTTATACATAAGAGCGACTGAACTGAACAGAAGGTTGAATGGATAGACTGAACAATCATCGTATCTGGGTTGTATTCGATTATTTCGTGATGATTATTATATATTATGTCTAACCAGGTAACTGTTCTTTCGTTATACATACTAGCAACCGAATCGAACATAAGGTTGAATGGATAGATTGAACAATCATTGTATCTGGGTTGTCTCCGATTATATCGTTATGTTGTATATTCAACTACACCTACCATGTAACGGTTCTTTCGTTACACATACGAGCGTCTGAATCGAACATAAGGTTGGATGGTTAGACGGAACGATAATTGTAACTAAGTTGTATTCGATTATATCGTGATGACGTTTATATAGAAATACTCACCAGGTTACTGTTCTTTCGTTATACATACGAGCAACCGAATCGAACAGAAGGTTGAATGGATAGTATCTGGGTTGTATTCGATTATGATGTTATGCTGTGATATAGTTATACACATAAGATGACGGTATTCCCGTTTCACATACGAGCGACCGAAACGAACAGAAAGTTGAATGGATAGACTGAACAATCAATGTATCTGGGTGGTATCCGATTATATCGCAATACTGTATATATAGTGGTACTTACCAGGTGACGGTACTTCCGTTACACATACTAGCGACTGAATCGAACAGAAGGTTAAATGGTTAGACGAAACGATAATTGTATCTGAGTTGTATTCGATGATATCGTGATGATGTTTATATAGCAATACTCACCAGGTAACTGTTCTTCCGTTTTACATACAAGCGACCGAATCGAGCAGAAGGTTGAATTCAGAATAGATTGAACAATCATCGTATCTGGGTTGTATTCGATTATGTTTATATAGTTATACTCACCAGGTGAATGTTCTTCCGTTATACATACGAGCGACTGAATTGAACAGAAGGTTGAATGGATAGTATATGGGTTGTATTCGATTATGATGTTATGCTGTGTATATAGTTATACACACTAGGAGACGGTATTCCCGTTTTACATACGAGCGACCGAAACGAAAAGAAAGTTGAATGGATAGACTGAACAATCAATTTATCTGGGTGGTATCCGATTATATCGCAATACTGTATATATAGTGATACTTACCAGGTGACGATACTTCCGTCACACATACTAGCGACTGAATCGAACATAAGGTTGAATGGATAGATTGAACAATTATCGTATCTGAGTTGTATTCGATTATGTTTATATAGTTATACTCACCAGGTAACTGTTCTTCCGTTATACATACGAGCGATTGAATTGAACTGAAGGTTGAATGGATAGACTAAACAATGATCGTATCTGGGGTTGTATTCGATTATATCGTGATGATGTTCATATAGTTATACTCACCAGGTAACTGTTCTCCAGTTATACATAAGAGCGACTGAACTGAACAGAAGGTTGAATAGATAGACTGAACAATCATCGTATCTGGGTTGTATTCGATTATTTCGTGATGATTATTATATATTATGTCTAACCAGGTAACTGTTCTTTCGTTATATATACAAGCAACCGAATCGAACAGAAGGTTGAATGGATAGTATCTGGGTTGTATTCGATTATGATGTTATGCTGTGTATATAGTTATACACATAAGGTGACGGTATTCCCGTTTCACATACGAGCGACCGAAACGAACAGAAAGTTGAAATGATAGACTGAACAATCAATGTATCTGGGTGGTATCCGATTATATCGCAATACTGTATATATAGTGATACTTACCAGGTGACGGTACTTCCGTTACACATACTAGCGACTGAATCGAACAGAAGGTTAAATAGTTAGACGAAACGATAATTGTATCTGAGTTGTATTCGATGATATCGTGATGATGTTTATATAGCAATACTCACCAGGTAACTGTTCTTCCGTTTTACATACAAGCGACCGAATCGAGCAGAAGGTTGAATTCAGTATAGATTGAACAATCATCGTATCTGGGTTCTATTCGATTATGTTTATATAGTTATACTCACCAGGTAACTGTTCTTCCGTTATACATACGAGCGACTGAATTGAACAGAAGGTTGAATGGATAGTATATGGGTTGTATTCGATTATGATGTTATTCTGTGTATAGAGTTATACACACTAGGAGACGGTATTCCCGTTTTACATACGAGCGACCGAAACAAGAAGAAAGTGGAATGGATAGACTGAACAATCAATGTATCTGGGTGGTATCCGATTATATCGCAATACTGTATATATAGTGATACTTACCAGGTGACGATACTTCCGTTACACATACTAGCGACTGAATCGAACAGAATGTTGAATGGTTAGACGAAACGATAATTGTATCTGAGTTGTATTCGATGATATCGTGATGATGTTCATATAGCAATACTCACCAGGTAACTGTTCTTCCGTTTTACATACAAGCGACCGAATCGAGCAGAAGGTTGAATTCAGTATAAATTGAACAATCATCGTATCTGGGTTGTATTCGATTATGTTTATATAGTTATACTCACCAGGTAACTGTTCTTCCGTTATACATACGAGAGACTGAATTGAACAGAAGGTTGAATGGATAGTATATGGGTTGTATTCGATTATGATGTTATGCTGTGTATATAGTTATACACACTAGGAGACGGTATTCCCGATTTACATACGAGCGACCGAAACGAACAGGAAGTTGAATGGATAGACTGAACAATCAATGTATCTGAGTGGTATCCGATTATATCGCAATACTGTATATATAGTGATACTTACCAGGTGACGATACTTCCGTTACACATACTAGCGACTGATTCGAACAGAATGTTGAATGGTTAGACGAAACGATAATTGTATCTGAGTTGTATTCGATGATATCGTGATGATGTTTATATAGCAATACTCACCAGGTAACTGTCCTTCCGTTTTACATACAAGCGACCGAATCGAGCAGAAGGTTAAATGGATAGATTGAACAATCATCGTATCTGAGTTGTATTCGATTATGTTTATATTAATATACTCACCAGGTACCTGTTCTTCCGATATACATACGAGCAACTGAATCGAACATAAGGTTGAATGGATAGATAGAACAATCATCGTATCTGAGTTGTATTCGATTATGTTTATATAGTTATACTCACCAGGTAACTATTCTTCCGTTATACATACGAGCGACTGAATTGAACTGAAGGTTGAATGGATAGACTAAACAATGATCGTATCTGGGGTTGTATTCGATTATATCGTGATGATGTTCATATAGTAATACTCACCAGGTAACTGTTCTCCAGTTATACATAAGAGCGACTGAACTGAACAGAAGGTTAAATGGATAGACTGAACAATCATCGTATCTGGGTTGTATTCGATTATTTCGTGATGATTATTATATATTATGTCTAACCAGGTAACTGTTCTTTCGTTATAAATACTAGCAACCGGATCGAACATAAGGTTGAATGGATAGATTGAACAATCATTGTATCTGGGTTGTCTCCGATTATATCGTTATGTTGTATATTTAACTACACCTACCATGTAACGGTTCTTTCGTTACACATACGAGCGTCTGAATCGAACATAAGGTTGGATGGTTAGACGGAACGATAATTGTAACTAAGTTGTATTCGATTATATCGTGATGACGTTCATATAGAAATACTCACCAGGTTACTGTTCTTTCGTTATACATACGAGCAACCGAATCGAACAGAAGGTTGAATGGATAGTATCTGGGTTGTATTCGATTATGATGTTATGCTGTGTATATAGTTATACACATAAGGTGACGGTATTCCCGTTTCACATACGAGCGACCGAAACGAACAGAAAGTTGAATGGATAGACTGAACAATCAATGTATCTGGGTGGTATCCGATTATATCGCAATACTGTATATATAGTGATACTTACCAGGTGACGGTACTTCCGTTACACATACTAGCGACTGAATCGAACAGAAGGTTAAATGGTTAGAAGAAACGATAATTGTATCTGAGTTTTATTCGATGATATCGTGATGATGTTTATATAGCAATACTCACCAGGTAACTGTTCTTCCGTTTTACATACAAGCGACCGAATCGAGCAGAAGGTTGAATTCAGTATAGATTGAACAATTATCGTATCTGGGTTGTATTCGATTATGTTTATATAGTTATACTCACCAGGTAACTGTTCTTCCGTTATACATACGAGCGGCTGAATTGAACAGAAGGTTGAATGGATAGTATATAGGTTGTATTCGATTATGATGTTATGCTGTGTATATAGTTATACACACTAGGAGACGGTATTCCCGTTTTACATACGAGCGACCGAAACAAAAAGAAAGTTGAATGGATAGACTGAACAATCAATGTATCGGGATGGTATCCGATTATATCGCAATACTGTATATATAGTGATACTTACCAGGTGACGATACTTCCGTTACACATACTAGCGACTGAATCGAACAGAATGTTGAATGGTTAGACGAAACGATAATTGTATCTGAGTTGTATTCGATGATATCGTGATGATGTTTATATAGCAATACTCACCAGGTAACTGTTCTTCCGTTTTACATACAAGCGACCGAATCGAGCAGAAGGTTGCATTCAGTATAGATTGAACAATCATCGTATCTGCGTTGTATTCGATTATGTTTATATAGTTATACTCACCAGGTAACTGTTCTTCCGATATACATACGAGCAACCGAATCGAACATAAGGTTGAATGGATAGATAAAACAATCATCGTATCTGAGTTGTATTCGATTATGTTTATATAGTTATACTCACCAGGTAACTGTTCTTCCGTTATACATACGAGCGACTGAATTGAACTGAAGGTTGAATGGATAGACTAAACAGTGATCGTATCTGGGGTTGTATTCGATTATATCGTGATGATGTTCATATAGTTATACTCACCAGGTAACTGTTCTCCAGTTATACATAAGAGCGACTGAACTGAACAGAAGGTTAAATGGATAGACTGAACAATCATCGTATCTGGGTTGTATTCGATTATTTCGTGATGATTATTATATATTATGTCTAACCAGGTAACTGTTCTTTCGTTATAAATACTAGCAACCGAATCGAACATAAGGTTGAATGGATAGATTGAACAATCATTGTATCTGGGTTGTCTCCGATTATATCGTTATGTTGTATATTTAACTACACCTACCATGTAACGGTTCTTTCGTTACACATACGAGCGTCTGAATCGAACATAAGGTTGGATGGTTAGACGGAACGATAATTGTAACTACGTTGTATTCGATTATATCGTGATGACGTTCATATAGAAATACTCACCAGGTTACTGTTCTTTCGTTATACATACGAGCAACCGAATCGAACAGAAGGTTGAATGGATAGTATCTGGGTTGTATTCGATTATGATGTTATGCTGTGTATATAGTTATACACATAAGGTGACGGTATTCCCGTTTCACATACGAGCGACCGAAACGAACAGAAAGTTGAATGGATAGACTGAACAATCAATGTATCTGGGTGGTATCCGATTATATCGCAATACTGTATATATAGTGATACTTACCAGGTGACGGTACTTCCGTTACACATACTAGCGACTGAATCGAACAGAAGGTTAAATGGTTAGAAGAAACGATAATTGTATCTGAGTTTTATTCGATGATATTGTGATGATGTTTATATAGCAATACTCACCAGGTAACTGTTCTTCCGTTTTACATACAAGCGACCGAATCGAGCAGAAGGTTGAATTCAGTATTGATTGAACAATCATCGTATCTGGGTTGTATTCGATTATGTTTATATAGTTATACTCACCAGGTAACTGTTCTTCCGTTATACATACGAGCGGCTGAATTGAACAGAAGGTTGAATGGATAGTATATAGGTTGTATTCTATTATGATGTTATGCTGTGTATATAGTTATACACACAAGGAGACGGTATTCCCGTTTTACATACGAGCGACCGAAACAAAAAGAAAGTTGAATGGATAGACTGAACAATCAATGTATCTGGGTGGTATCCGATTATATCGCAATACTGTATATATAGTGATACTTACCAGGTGACGATACTTCCGTTACACATACTAGCGACTGAATCGAACAGAATGTTGAATGGTTAGACGAAACGATAATTGTATCTGAGTTGTATTCGATGATATCGTGATGATGTTTATATAGCAATACTCACCAGGTAACTGTTCTTCCGTTTTACATACAAGCGACCGAATCGAGCAGAAGGTTGAATTCAGTATAGATTGAACAATTATCGTATCTGGGTTGTATTCGATTATGTTTATATAGTTATACTCACCAGGTAACTGTTCTTCCGTTATACATACGAGCGGCTGAATTGAACAGAAGGTTGAATGGATAGTATATAGGTTGTATTCGATTATGATGTTATGCTGTGTATATAGTTATACACACTAGGAGACGGTATTCCCGTTTTACATACGAGCGACCGAAACAAAAAGAAAGTTGAATGGATAGACTGAACAATCAATGTATCGGGATGGTATCCGATTATATCGCAATACTGTATATATAGTGATACTTACCAGGTGACGATACTTCCGTTACACATACTAGCGACTGAATCGAACAGAATGTTGAATGGTTAGACGAAACGATAATTGTATCTGAGTTGTATTCGATGATATCGTGATGATGTTTATATAGCAATACTCACCAGGTAACTGTTCTTCCGTTTTACATACAAGCGACCGAATCGAGCAGAAGGTTGCATTCAGTATAGATTGAACAATCATCGTATCTGCGTTGTATTCGATTATGTTTATATAGTTATACTCACCAGGTAACTGTTCTTCCGATATACATACGAGCAACCGAATCGAACATAAGGTTGAATGGATAGATAAAACAATCATCGTATCTGAGTTGTATTCGATTATGTTTATATAGTTATACTCACCAGGTAACTGTTCTTCCGTTATACATACGAGCGACTGAATTGAACTGAAGGTTGAATGGATAGACTAAACAGTGATCGTATCTGGGGTTGTATTCGATTATATCGTGATGATGTTCATATAGTTATACTCACCAGGTAACTGTTCTCCAGTTATACATAAGAGCGACTGAACTGAACAGAAGGTTAAATGGATAGACTGAACAATCATCGTATCTGGGTTGTATTCGATTATTTCGTGATGATTATTATATATTATGTCTAACCAGGTAACTGTTCTTTCGTTATAAATACTAGCAACCGAATCGAACATAAGGTTGAATGGATAGATTGAACAATCATTGTATCTGGGTTGTCTCCGATTATATCGTTATGTTGTATATTTAACTACACCTACCATGTAACGGTTCTTTCGTTACACATACGAGCGTCTGAATCGAACATAAGGTTGGATGGTTAGACGGAACGATAATTGTAACTACGTTGTATTCGATTATATCGTGATGACGTTCATATAGAAATACTCACCAGGTTACTGTTCTTTCGTTATACATACGAGCAACCGAATCGAACAGAAGGTTGAATGGATAGTATCTGGGTTGTATTCGATTATGATGTTATGCTGTGTATATAGTTATACACATAAGGTGACGGTATTCCCGTTTCACATACGAGCGACCGAAACGAACAGAAAGTTGAATGGATAGACTGAACAATCAATGTATCTGGGTGGTATCCGATTATATCGCAATACTGTATATATAGTGATACTTACCAGGTGACGGTACTTCCGTTACACATACTAGCGACTGAATCGAACAGAAGGTTAAATGGTTAGAAGAAACGATAATTGTATCTGAGTTTTATTCGATGATATTGTGATGATGTTTATATAGCAATACTCACCAGGTAACTGTTCTTCCGTTTTACATACAAGCGACCGAATCGAGCAGAAGGTTGAATTCAGTATTGATTGAACAATCATCGTATCTGGGTTGTATTCGATTATGTTTATATAGTTATACTCACCAGGTAACTGTTCTTCCGTTATACATACGAGCGGCTGAATTGAACAGAAGGTTGAATGGATAGTATATAGGTTGTATTCTATTATGATGTTATGCTGTGTATATAGTTATACACACAAGGAGACGGTATTCCCGTTTTACATACGAGCGACCGAAACAAAAAGAAAGTTGAATGGATAGACTGAACAATCAATGTATCTGGGTGGTATCCGATTATATCGCAATACTGTATATATAGTGATACTTACCAGGTGACGATACTTCCGTTACACATACTAGCGACTGAATCGAACAGAATGTTGAATGGTTAGACGAAACGATAATTGTATCTGAGTTGTATTCGATGATATCGTGATGATGTTTATATAGCAATACTCACCAGGTAACTGTTCTTCCGTTTTACATACAAGCGACCGAATCGAGCAGAAGGTTGAATTCAGTATAGATTGAACAATCATCGTATCTGCGTTGTATTCGATTATGTTTATATAGTTATACTCACCAGGTAACTGTTCTTCCGTTATACATACGAGCGACTGAATTGAACAGAAGGTTGAATGGATAGTATATGGGTTGTATTCGATTATGATGTTATGCTGTGTATATAGTTATACACACTAGGAGACGGTATTCCCGTTTTACATACGAGCGACCGAAACGAAAAGAAAGTTGAATGGAAAGACTGAACAATCAATGTATCTGGGTGGTATCCGATTATATCGCAATACTGTATATATAGTGATACTTACCAGGTGACGATACTTCCGTTACACATACTAGCGACTGAATCGAACAGAATGTTGAATGGTAAGACGAAACGATAATTGTATCTGAGTTGTATTCGATGATATCGTGATGATGTTTATATAGCAATACTCACCAGGTACCTGTCCTTCCGTTTTACATACAAGCGACCGAATCGAACATAAGGTTGAATGGATAGATTGAACAATCATCGTATCTGAGTTGTATTCGATTATGTTTATATAGTTATACTCACCAGGTAACTGTTCTTCCGTTATACATACGAGCGACTGAACTGAACAGAAAGTTAAATGGATAGACTGAACAATCAATGTATCTGGGTGGTATCCGATTATATCGCAATACTGTATATATAGTGATACTTACCAGGTGACGGTACTTCCGTTACACATACTAGCGACTGAATCGAACAGAAGGTTAAATGGTTAGACGAAACGATAATTGTATCTGAGTTGTATTCGATGGTATCGTGATGATGTTTATATAGCAATACTCACCAGGTAACTAATCTTCCGTTTTACATACAAGCGACCGAATCGAGCAGAAGGTTGAATTCAGTATAGATTGAACAATCATCGTATCTGGGTTGTATTCGATTATGTTTATATAGTTATACTCACCAGGTAACTGTTCTTCCGTTATACATACGAGCAATCGAATCGAACAGAAGGTTGAATGGATAGTATCTGGGTTGTATTCGATTATGATGTTATGCTGTGTATATAGTTATACACATAAGGTGACGGTATTCCCGTTTCACATACGAGCGACCGAAACGAACAGAAAGTTGAAATGATAATCTGAACAATCAATGTATCTGGGTGGTATCCGATTATATCGCAATACTGTATATATAGTGATACTTACCAGGTGACGGTACTTCCGTTACACATACTAGCGACTGAATCGAACAGAAGGTTGAATGGTTAGACGAAACGATAATTGTATCTGAGTTGTATTCGATGATATCGTGATGATGTTTATAAAGCAATACTCACCAGGTAACTGTTCTCCCGTTTTACATACAAGCGACCGAATCGAGCAGAAGGTTGAATTCAGTATAGATTGAACAATCATCGTATCTGGGTTGTATTCGATTATGATGTTATGCTGTGTATATAGTTATACACACTAGGAGACGGTATTCCCGTTTTACATACGAGCGACCGAAACAAAAAGAAAGTTGAATGGATAGACTGAACAATCAATGTATCTGGGTGGTATCCGATTATATCGCAATACTGTATATATAGTGATACTTACCAGGTGACGATACTTCCGTTACACATACTAGCGACTGAATCGAACAGAATGTTGAATGGTTAGACGAAACGATAATTGTATCTGAGTTGTATTCGATGATATCGTGATGATGTTTATATAGCAATACTCACCAGGTAACTGTTCTTCCGTTTTACATACAAGCGACCGAATCGAGCAGAAGGTTGAATTCAGTATAAATTGAACAATCATCGTATCTGGGTTGTATTCGATTATGTTTATATAGATATACTCACCAGGTACCTGTTTTTCCGATATACATACGAGCAACCGAATCGAACATAAGGTTGAATGGATAGATTGAACAATCATCGTATCTGAGTTGTATTCGATTATGTTTATATAGTTATACTCACCAGGTAACTGTTCTTCCGTTATACATACGAGCAACTGAATTGAACTGAAGGTTGAATGGATAGACTAAACAATGATCGTATCTGGGGTTGTATTCGATTATATCGTGATGATGTTCATATAGTTATACTCACCAGGTAACTGTTCTCCAGTTATACATAAGAGCGACTGAACTGAACAGAAGGTTGAATGGATAGACTGAACAATCATCGTATCTGGGTTGTATTCGATTATTTCGTGATGATTATTATATATTATGTCTAACCAGGTAACTGTTCTTTCGTTATACATACGAGCAACCGAATCGAACAGAAGGTTGAATGGATAGTATCTGGGTTGTATTCGATTATGATGTTATGCTGTGATATAGTTATACACATAAGGTGACGGTATTTCCGTTTCACATACGAGCGACCGAAACGAACAGAAAGTTGAATGGATAGACTGAACAATCAATGTATCTGGGTGGTATCCGATTATATCGCAATACTGTATATATAGTGATACTTACCAGGTGACGGTACTTCCGTTACACATACTAGCGACTGAATCGAACAGAAGGTTAAATGGTTAGACGAAACGATAATTGTATCTGAGTTGTATTCGATGATATCGTGATGATGTTTATATAGCAATACTCACCAGGTAACTGTTCTTCCGTTTTACATACAAGCGACCGAATCGAGCAGAAGGTTGAATTCAGAATAGATTGAACATGTTTATATAGTTATACTCACCAGGTAACTGTTCTTCCGTTATACATACGAGCGACTGAATTGAACAGAAGGTTGAATGGATAGTATATGGGTTGTATTCGATTATGATGTTATGCTGTGTATATAGTTATACACACTAGGAGACGGTATTCCCGTTTTACATACGAGCGACCGAAACGAAAAGAAAGTTGAATGGATAGACTGAACAATCAATGTATCTGGGTGGTATCCGATTATATCGCAATACTGTGTATGTAGTGATACTTACCAGGTGACGATACTTCCGTTACACATACTAGCAACTGAATCGAACAGAATGTTGAATGGTTAGACGAAACGATAATTGTATCTGAGTTGAATTCGATGATATCGTGATGATGTTTATATAGCAATACTCACCAGGTAACTGTCCTTCCGTTTTACATACAAGCGACCGAATCGAGCAGAAGGTTAAATGGATAGATTGAACAATCATCGTATCTGAGTTGAATTCGATTATGTTTATATAGATATACTCACCAGGTACCTGTTCTTCCGATATACATAAGAGCAACCGAATCGAACATAAGGTTAAATGGATAGATTGAACAATCATCGTATCTGAGTTGTATTCGATTATGTTTATATAGTTATACTCACCAGGTAACTGTTCTTCCGTTATACATACGAGCGACTGAATTGAACTGAAGGTTGAATAGATAGACTAAACAATGATCGTATCTGGGGTTGTATTCGATTATATCGTGATGATGTTCATATAGTTATACTCACCAGGTAACTGTTCTCCAGTTATACATAAGAGCGACTGAACTGAATAGAAGGTTGAATGGATAGACTGAACAATCATCGTATCTGGGTTGTATTCGATTATTTCGTGATGATTATTATATATTATGTCTAACCAGATAACTGTTCTTTCGTTATACATACTAGCAACCGAATCGAACAGAAGGTTGAATGGATAGTATCTGGGTTGTATTCGATTATGATGTTATGCTGTGTATATAGTTATACACATAAGGTGACGGTATTCCCGTTTCACATACGAGCGACCGAAACGAACAGAAAGTTGAAATAATAGACTGAACAATCAATGTATCTTGGTGGTATCCGATTATATCGCAATACTGTATATATAGTGATACTTACCAGGTGACGGTACTTCTGTTACACATACCAGCGACTGAATCGAACAGAAGGTTAAATGGTTAGACGAAACGATAATTGTATCTGAGTTGTATTCGATGATATCGTGATGATGTTTATATAGCAATACTCACCAGGTAACTGTTCTTCCGTTTTACATACAAGCGACCGAATCGAGCAGAAGGTTGAATTCAGTATAAATTGAACAATCATCGTATCTGGGTTGTATTCGATTATGTTTATATAGTTATACTCACCAGGTAACTGTTCTTCCGTTATACATACGAGCGACTGAATTGAACAGAAGGTTGAATATGGGTTGTATTCGATTATGATGTTATGCTGTGTATATAGTTATACACACTAGGAGACGGTATTCCCGTTTTACATACGAGCGACCGAAACAAAAAGAAAGTTGAATGGATAGACTGAACAATCAATGTATCTGGGTGGTATCCGATTATATCGCAATACTGTATATATAGTGATACTTACCAGGTGACGATACTTCCGTTACACATACTAGCGACTGAATCGAACAGAATGTTGAATGGTTAGACGAAACGATAATTGTATCTGAGTTGTATTCGATGATATCGTGATGATGTTTATATAGCAATACTCACCAGGTAACTGTTCTTCCGTTTTACATACAAGCGACCGAATCGAGCAGAAGGTTGAATTCAGTATGGATTGAACAATCATCGTATCTGCGTTGTATTCGATTATGTTTATATAGTTATACTCACCAGGTAACTGTTCTTCCGTTATACATACGAGCGACTGAATTGAACAGAAGGTTGAATGGATAGTATATGGGTTGTATTCGATTATGATGTTATGCTGTGTATATAGTTATACACACTAGGAGACGGTATTCCCGTTTTACATACGAGCGACCGAAACGAAAAGAAAGTTGAATGGATAGACTGAACAATCAATGTATCTGGGTTGTATCCGATTATATCGCAATACTGTATATATAGTGATACTAACCAGGTGACGATACTTCCGTTACACATACTAGCGACTGAATCGAACAGAATGTTGAATAGTTAGACGAAACGATAATTGTATCTGAGTTGTATTCGATGATATCGTGATGATGTTTATATAGCAATACTCACCAGGTAACTGTCCTTCCGTTTTACATACAAGCGACCGAATCGAGCAGAAGGTTAAATGGATAGATTGAACAATCATCGTATCTGAGTTGTATTCGATTATGTTTGTATAGATATACTCACCAGGTACCTTTTCTTCCGATATACATACCAGCAACCGAATCGAACATAAGGTTGAATGGATAGATTGAACAATCATCGTATCTGAGTTGTATTCGATTATGTTGATATGGTTATACTCACCAGGTAACTGTTCTTCCGTTATACATACGAGCGACTGAATTGAACTGAAGGTTGAATGGATAGACTAAACAATGATCGTATCTGGGGTTGTATTCGATTATATCGTGATGATGTTCATATAGTTATACTCACCAGGTAACTGTTCTCCAGTTATACATAAGAGCGACTGAACTGAACAGAAGGTTGAATGGATAGACTGAACAATCATCGTATCTGGGTTGTATTCGATTATGTTTATATAGTTATACTCACCAGGTAACTGTTCTTCCGTTACACATACTAGTGACTGAATCGAACAGAAGGTTAAATGGTTAGACGAAACGATAATTGAAACTGAGTTGTATTCTATTATATCGTGGTGATGTTTATATAGAAATACTCACCAGGTTACTGTTCTTCCGTTATACATACGAGCAACCGAATCGAACATAAGGTTGAATGGATAGATTGAACAATCATTGTATCTGGGTTGTCTCCGATTATATCGTTATGTTGTATATTTAACTACACCTACCATGTAACGGTTCTTTCGTTACACATACGAGCGTCTGAATCGAACATAAGGTTGGATGGTTAGACGGAATGATAATTGTAACTAAGTTGTATTCGATTATATCGTGATGACGTTCATATAGAAATACTCACCAGGTTACTGTTCTTTCGTTATACATACGAGCAACCGAATCGAACAGAAGGTTGAATGGATAGTATCTGGGTTGTATTCGATTATGATGTTATGCTGTGTATATAGTTATACACATAAGGTGACGTTATTCCCGTTTCACATACGAGCGACCGAAACGAACAGAAAGTTGAATGGATAGACTGAACAATCAATGTATCTGGGTGGTATCCGATTATATCGCAATACTGTATATATAGTGATACTTACCAGGTGACGGTACTTCCGTTACACATACTAGCGACTGAATCGAACAGAATGTTGAATGGTTAGACGAAACGATAATTGTATCTGAGTTATATTCGATGATATCGTGATGATGTTCATATAGCAATACTCACCAGGTAACTGTTCTTCCGTTTTACATACAAGCGACCGAATCGAGCAGAAGGTTGAATTCAGTATGAATTGAACAATCATCGTATCTGGGTTGTATTCGATTATGTTTATATAGTTATACTCACCAGGTAACTGTTCTTCCGTTATACATACGAGCGACTGAATTGAACAGAAGGTTGAATGGATAGTATATGGGTTGTATTCGATTATGATGTTATGCTGTGTATATAGTTATACACACTAGGAGACGGTATTCCCGTTTTACATCGAGCGACCGAAACGAAAAGAAAAATGAATGGATAGACTGAACAATCAATTTATCTGGGTGGTATCCGATTATATCGCAATACTGTATATATAGTGATACTTACCAGGTGACGATACTTCCGTTACACATACGAGCGACTGAATTGAACTGAAGGTTGAATGGATAGACTAAACAATGATCGTATCTGGGGTTGTATTCGATTATATCGTGATGATGTTCATATAGTTATACTCACCAGGTAACTGTTCTCCAGTTATACATAAGAGCGACTGAACTGAACAGAAGGTTGAATAGATAGACTAAACAATCATCGTATCTGGGTTGTATTCGATTATTTCGTGATGATTATTATATATTATGTCTAACCAGGTAACTGTTCTTTCGTTATACATACTAGCAACCGAATCGAACCTAAGGTTGAATGAATAGATTGAACAATCATTGTATCTGGGTTGTCTCCGATTATATCGTTATGTTGTATATTTAACTACACCTACCATGTAACGGTTCTTTCGTTACACATACGAGCGTCTGAATCGAACATAAGGTTGGATGGTTAGACGGAACGATAATTGTAACTAAGTTGTATTCGATTATATCGTGATGACGTTCATATAGAAATACTCACCAGGTTACTGTTCTTTCGTTATACATACGAGCAACCGAATCGAACAAAAGGTTGAATGGATAGTATCTGGGTTGTATTCGATAATGATGTTATGCTGTGTATATAGTTATACACATAAGGTGACGGTATTCCCGTTTCACATACGAGCGACCGAAACGAACAGAAAGTTGAATGGATAGACTGAACAATCAATGTATCTGGGTGGTATCCGATTATATCGCAATACTGTATATATAGTGATACTTACCAGGTGACGGTACTTCCGTTACAAATACTAGCGACTGAATCGAACAGAAGGTTAAATGGTTAGACGAAACGATAATTGTATCTGAGTTGTATTCGATGATATCGTGATGATGTTAATATAGCAATACTCACCAGGTAACTGTTCTTCCGTTTTACATACAAGCGACCAAATCGAGCAGAAGGTTGAATTCAGTATAGATTGAACAATCATCGTATCTGGGTTGTATTCGATTATGTTTATATAGTTATACTCACCAGGTAACTGTTCTTCCGTTATACATACGAGCGACTGAATTGAACAGAGGTTGAATGGATAGTATATGGGTTGTATTCGATTATGATGTTATGCTGTGTATATAGTTATACACACTAGGAGACGGTATTCCCGTTTTACATACGAGCGACCGAAACGAGAAGAAAGTTGAATGGATAGACTGAACAATCAATGTATCTGAGTGGTATCCGATTATATCGCAATACTGTATATATAGTGATACTTACCAGGTGACGATACTTCCGTTACACATACTAGCGACTGATTCGAACAGAATGTTGAATGGTTAGACGAAACGATAATTGTATCTGAGTTGTATTCGATGATATCGTGATGATGTTCATATAGCAATACTCACCAGGTAACTGTCCTTCCGTTTTACATACAAGCGACCGAATCGAGCAGAAGGTTAAATGGATAGATTGAACAATCATCGTATCTGAGTTGTATTCGATTATGTTTATATAGATATACTCACCAGGTACCTGTTCTTCCGATATACATACGAGCAACTGAATCGAACATAAGGTTGAATGGATAGATAGAACAATCATCGTATCTGAGTTGTATTCGATTATGTTTATATAGTTATACTCACCAGATAACTGTTCTTCCGTTATACATATGAGCGACTGAATTGAACTGAAGGTTGAATGGATAGACTAAACAATGATCGTATCTGGGGTTGTATTCGATTATATCGTGATGATGTTCATATAGTAATACTCACCAGGTAACTGTTCTCCAGTTATACATAAGAGCGACTGAACTGAACAGAAGGTTAAATGGATAGACTGAACAATCATCGTATCTGGGTTGTATTCGATTATTTCGTGATGATTATTATATATTATGTCTAACCAGGTAACTGTTCTTTCGTTATAAATACTAGCAACCGGATCGAACATAAGGTTGAATGGATAGATTGAACAATCATTGTATCTGGGTTGTCTCCGATTATATCGTTATGTTGTATATTTAACTACACCTACCATGTAACGGTTCTTTCGTTACACATACGAGCGTCTGAATCGAACATAAGGTTGGATGGTTAGACGGAACGATAATTGTAACTAAGTTGTATTCGATTATATCGTGATGACGTTCATATAGAAATACTCACCAGGTTACTGTTCTTTCGTTATACATACGAGCAACCGAATCGAACAGAAGGTTGAATGGATAGTATCTGGGTTGTATTCGATTATGATGTTATGCTGTGTATATAGTTATACACATAAGGTGACGGTATTCCCGTTTCACATACGAGCGACCGAAACGAACAGAAAGTTGAATGGATAGACTGAACAATCAATGTATCTGGGTGGTATCCGATTATATCGCAATACTGTATATATAGTGATACTTACCAGGTGACGGTACTTCCGTTACACATACTAGCGACTGAATCGAACAGAAGGTTTAATGGTTAGAAGAAACGATAATTGTATCTGAGTTTTATTCGATGATATCGTGATGATGTTTATATAGCAATACTCACCAGGTAACTGTTCTTCCGTTTTACATACAAGCGACCGAATCGAGCAGAAGGTTGAATTCAGTATAGATTGAACAATTATCGTATCTGGGTTGTATTCGATTATGTTTATATAGTTATACTCACCAGGTAACTGTTCTTCCGTTATACATACGAGCGGCTGAATTGAACAGAAGGTTGAATGGATAGTATATAGGTTGTATTCGATTATGATGTTATGCTGTGTATATAGTTATACACACTAGGAGACGGTATTCCCGTTTTACATACGAGCGACCGAAACAAAAAGAAAGTTGAATGGATAGACTGAACAATCAATGTATCGGGATGGTATCCGATTATATCGCAATACTGTATATATAGTGATACTTACCAGGTGACGATACTTCCGTTACACATACTAGCGACTGAATCGAACAGAATGTTGAATGGTTAGACGAAACGATAATTGTATCTGAGTTGTATTCGATGATATCGTGATGATGTTTATATAGCAATACTCACCAGGTAACTGTTCTTCCGTTTTACATACAAGCGACCGAATCGAGCAGAAGGTTGAATTCAGTATAGATTGAACAATCATCGTATCTGCGTTGTATTCGATTATGTTTATATAGTTATACTCACCAGGTAACTGTTCTTCCGATATACATACGAGCAACCGAATCGAACATAAGGTTGAATGGATAGATAGAACAATCATCGTATCTGAGTTGTATTCGATTATGTTTATATAGTTATACTCACCAGGTAACTGTTCTTCCGTTATACATACGAGCGACTGAATTGAACTGAAGGTTGAATGGATAGACTAAACAGTGATCGTATCTGGGGTTGTATTCGATTATATCGTGATGATGTTCATATAGTTATACTCACCAGGTAACTGTTCTCCAGTTATACATAAGAGCGACTGAACTGAACAGAAGGTTAAATGGATAGACTGAACAATCATCGTATCTGGGTTGTATTCGATTATTTCGTGATGATTATTATATATTATGTCTAACCAGGTAACTGTTCTTTCGTTATAAATACTAGCAACCGAATCGAACATAAGGTTGAATGGATAGATTGAACAATCATTGTATCTGGGTTGTCTCCGATTATATCGTTATGTTGTATATTTAACTACACCTACCATGTAACGGTTCTTTCGTTACACATACGAGCGTCTGAATCGAACATAAGGTTGGATGGTTAGACGGAACGATAATTGTAACTACGTTGTATTCGATTATATCGTGATGACGTTCATATAGAAATACTCACCAGGTTACTGTTCTTTCGTTATACATACGAGCAACCGAATCGAACAGAAGGTTGAATGGATAGTATCTGGGTTGTATTCGATTATGATGTTATGCTGTGTATATAGTTATACACATAAGGTGACGGTATTCCCGTTTCACATACGAGCGACCAAAACGAACAGAAAGTTGAATGGATAGACTGAACAATCAATGTATCTGGGTGGTATCCGATTATATCGCAATACTGTATATATAGTGATACTTACCAGGTGACGGTACTTCCGTTACACATACTAGCGACTGAATCGAACAGAAGGTTAAATGGTTAGAAGAAACGATAATTGTATCTGAGTTTTATTCGATGATATCGTGATGATGTTTATATAGCAATACTCACCAGGTAACTGTTCTTCCGTTTTACATACAAGCGACCGAATCGAGCAGAAGGTTGAATTCAGTATTGATTGAACAATCATCGTATCTGGGTTGTATTTGATTATGTTTATATAGTTATACTCACCAGGTAACTGTTCTTCCGTTATACATACGAGCGGCTGAATTGAACAGAAGGTTGAATGGATAGTATATAGGTTGTATTCTATTATGATGTTATGCTGTGTATATAGTTATACACACAAGGAGACGGTATTCCCGTTTTACATACGAGCGACCGAAACAAAAAGAAAGTTGAATGGATAGACTGAACAATCAATGTATCTGGGTGGTATCCGATTATATCGCAATACTGTATATATAGTGATACTTACCAGGTGACGATACTTCCGTTACACATACTAGCGACTGAATCGAACAGAATGTTGAATGGTTAGACGAAACGATAATTGTATCTGAGTTGTATTCGATGATATCGTGATGATGTTTATATAGCAATACTCACCAGGTAACTGTTCTTCCGTTTTATATACAAGCGACCGAATCGAGCAGAAGGTTGAATTCAGTATAGATTGAACAATCATCGTATCTGCGTTGTATTCGATTATGTTTATATAGTTATACTCACCAGGTAACTGTTCTTCCGTTATACATACGAGCGACTGAATTGAACAGAAGGTTGAATGGATAGTATATGGGTTGTATTCGATTATGATGTTATGCTGTGTATATAGTTATACACACTAGGAGACGGTATTCCCGTTTCACATACGAGCGACCGAAACGAAAAGAAAGTTGAATGGATAGACTGAACAATCAATGTATCTGGGTGGTATCCGATTATATCGCAATACTGTATATATAGTGATACTTACCAGGTGACGATACTTCCGTTACACATACTAGCGACTGAATCGAACAGAATGTTGAATGGTAAGACGAAACGATAATTGTATCTGAGTTGTATTCGATGATATCGTGATGATGTTTATATAGCAATACTCACCAGGTACCTGTCCTTCCGTTTTACATACAAGCGATCGAATCGAGCAGAAGGTTAAATGGATAGATTGAACAATCATCGTATCTGAGTTGTATTCGATTATGTTTATATAGATATACTCACCAGGTACCTGTTCTTCTGATATACATACGAGCAACCGAATCGAACATAAGGTTGAATGGATAGATTGAACAATCATCGTATCTGAGTTGTATTCGATTATGTTTATATAGTTATACTCACCAGGTAACTGTTCTTCCGTTATACATACGAGCGACTGAACTGAACAGAAGGTTGAATGGATAGACTGAACAATCATCGTATCTGGGTTGTATTCGATTATTTCGTGATGATTATTATATATTATGTCTAACCAGGTAACTGTTCTTTCGTTATACATACTAGCAACCGAATCGAACATAAGGTTGAATGGATAGATTGAACAATCATTATATCTGGGTTGTCTCCGATTATATCGTTATGTTGTATATTTAACTACACCTACCATGTAACGGTTCTTTCGTTACACATACGAGCGTCTGAATCGAACATAAGGTTGGATGGTTAGACGGAACGATAATTGTAACTAAGTTGTATTCGATTATATCGTGATGACGTTCATATAGAAATACTCACCAGGTTACTGTTATTCCGTTATACATACGAGCAACCGAATCGAACAGAAGGTTGAATGGATAGTATCTGGGTTGTATTCGATTATGATGTTATGCTGTGTATATAGTTATACACATAAGGTGACGGTATTCCCGTTTCACATACGAGCGACCGAAACGAACAGAAAGTTAAATGGATAGACTGAACAATCAATGTATCTGGGTGGTATCCGATTATATCGCAATACTGTATATATAGTGATACTTACCAGGTGACGGTACTTCCGTTACACATACTAGCGACTGAATCGAACAGAAGGTTAAATGGTTAGACGAAACGATAATTGTATCTGAGTTGTATTCGATGATATCGTGATGATGTTTATATAGCAATACTCACCAGGTAACTGTTCTTCCGTTTTACATACAAGCGACCGAATCGAGCAGAAGGTTGAATTCAGTATAGATTGAACAATCATCGTATCTGGGTTGTATTCGATTATGTTTATATAGTTATACTCACCAGGTAACTGTTCTTCCGTTATACATACGAGCAATCGAATCGAACAGAAGGTTGAATGGATAGTATCTGGGTTGTATTCGATTATGATGTTATGCTGTGTATATAGTTATACACATAAGGTGACGGTATTCCCGTTTCACATACGAGCGACCGAAACGAACAGAAAGTTGAAATGATAATCTGAACAATCAATGTATCTGGGTGGTATCCGATTATATCGCAATACTGTATATACAGTACGATGCAAATGTATGGAATAAATTCATTATCTCTAAAGTATATCAATTTTAAGGAAAATCCTGAAACAGGTCGATTTTTATTTTCAAATTGACATCTTTTGATATACATACGGAGTTTGTGACGTCATCCGCGTAGTTGTGGTGACGTCATCGATTATTTTTTTAAATAGGAAGACACCCTGTTCAATTTTTTTTCTGGAAGGTATATTCATTGTCGATCTGACCGTATACTAATATTAGGAGTTTAAAGTAATATAGGGTGAGAAAAAGTTATTCATTATTTTATATTTACAACGGAAACCGTTATAATAAATAATCAAATTTGTGACCTTCTGCAAAAATACAATGTGATAGACAGAAAACAAATCATTCTTGAACTTTGCTATCGTTTCTGAATATATTTGTGAAATATTCACTCGTATTCGTTCTTTCAAATTATCTGATCTTTCCGGCTTCCTACATAAACTGCTCTACAGATAACCTCAGAAGAAAAAATCGAGAGGAGTTGAATCAGGAGATATAGTTGGCCATTCGATTGACCCTCTAAAAACCTATTAAGGTAATTGCGTACATTGATAGCATAATGATGTTGTAAATATAAAATAATGTTTTCACACTCTGTATCACTTTATTGTCCTGATATTAGTATATGGTCAGATAGACAATGAATATACCATCCAGAAAAAAAAATAAACAGGGTGTCTTCCTATTTAAAAAAATAATCGATGACGTCACCACAACTACGCGGATGACGTCACAAACTCCGTATGTATATCAAGAGATGTCAATTTGAAAATAAAAATCGACCTGTCTCGGGATTTTCCTTAAAATTCATAAACGTTAGAGATAATGAATTTATTCCATACATTTGCATCGTACTGTATAGTGATACTTACCAGGTGACGGTACTTCCGTTACACATACTAGCGACTGAATCGAACAGAAGGTTAAATGGTTAGACGAAACGATAATTGTATCTGAGTTGTATTCGATGATATCGTGATGATGTTTATAAAGCAATACTCACCAGGTAACTGTTCTCCCGTTTTACATACAAGCGACCGAATCGAGCAGAAGGTTGAATTCAGTATAGATTGAACAATCATCGTATCTGGGTTGTATTCGATTATGATGTTATGCTGTGTATATAGTTATACACACTAGGAGACGGTATTCCCGTTTTACATACGAGCGACCGAAACAAAAAGAAAGTTGAATGGATAGACTGAACAATCAATGTATCTGGGTGGTATCCGATTATATCGCAATACTGTATATATAGTGATACTTACCAGGTGACGATACTTCCGTTACACATACTAGCGACTGAATCGAACAGAATGTTGAATGGTTAGACGAAACGATAATTGTATCTGAGTTGTATTCGATGATATCGTGATGATGTTTATATAGCAATACTCACCAGGTAACTGTTCTTCCGTTTTACATACAAGCGACCGAATCGAGCAGAAGGTTGAATTCAGTATAAATTGAACAATCATCGTATCTGGGTTGTATTCGATTATGTTTATATAGATATACTCACCAGGTACCTGTTTTTCCGATATACATACGAGCAACCGAATCGAACATAAGGTTGAATGGATAGATTGAACAATCATCGTATCTGAGTTGTATTCGATTATGTTTATATAGTTATACTCACCAGGTAACTGTTCTTCCGTTATACATACGAGCAACTGAATTGAACTGAAGGTTGAATGGATAGACTAAACAATGATCGTATCTGGGGTTGTATTCGATTATATCGTGATGATGTTCATATAGTTATACTCACCAGGTAACTGTTCTCCAGTTATACATAAGAGCGACTGAACTGAACAGAAGGTTGAATGGATAGACTGAACAATCATCGTATCTGGGTTGTATTCGATTATTTCGTGATGATTATTATATATTATGTCTAACCAGGTAACTGTTCTTTCGTTATACATACGAGCAACCGAATCGAACAGAAGGTTGAATGGATAGTATCTGGGTTGTATTCGATTATGATGTTATGCTGTGATATAGTTATACACATAAGGTGACGGTATTTCCGTTTCACATACGAGCGACCGAAACGAACAGAAAGTTGAATGGATAGACTGAACAATCAATGTGTCTGGGTGGTATCCGATTATATCGCAATACTGTATATATAGTGATACTTACCAGGTGACGGTACTTCCGTTACACATACTAGCGACTGAATCGAACAGAAGGTTAAATGGTTAGACGAAACGATAATTGTATCTGAGTTGTATTCGATGATATCGTGATGATGTTTATATAGCAATACTCACCAGGTAACTGTTCTTCCGTTTTACATACAAGCGACCGAATCGAGCAGAAGGTTGAATTCAGAATAGATTGAACAATCATCGTATCTGGGTTGTATTCAATTATGTTTATATAGTTATACTCACCAGGTAACTGTTCTTCCGTTATACATACGAGCGACTGAATTGAACAGAAGGTTGAATGGATAGTATATGGGTTGTATTCGATTATGATGTTATGCTGTGTATATAGTTATACACACTAGGAGACGGTATTCCCGTTTTACATACGAGCGACCGAAACGAAAAGAAAGTTGAATGGATAGACTGAACAATCAATGTATCTGGGTGGTATCCGAATATATCGCAATACTGTGTATGTAGTGATACTTACCAGGTGACGATACTTCCTTTACACATACTAGCAACTGAATCGAACAGAATGTTGAATGGTTAGACGAAACGATAATTGTATCTGAGTTGAATTCGATGATATCGTGATGATGTTTATATAGCAATACTCACCAGGTAACTGTCCTTCCGTTTTACATACAAGCGACCGAATCGAGCAGAAGGTTAAATGGATAGATTGAACAATCATCGTATCTGAGTTGTATTCGATTATGTTTATATAGATATACTCACCAGGTACCTGTTCTTCCGATATACATACGAGCAACCGAATCGAACATAAGGTTAAATGGATAGATTGAACAATCATCGTATCTGAGTTGTATTCGATTATGTTTATATAGTTATACTCACCAGGTAACTGTTCTTCCGTTATACATACGAGCGACTGAATTGAACTGAAGGTTGAATAGATAGACTAAACAATGATCGTATCTGGGGTTGTATTCGATTATATCGTGATGATGTTCATATAGTTATACTCACCAGGTAACTGTTCTCCAGTTATACATAAGAGCGACTGAACTGAATAGAAGGTTGAATGGATAGACTGAACAATCATCGTATCTGGGTTGTATTCGATTATTTCGTGATGATTATTATATATTATGTCTAACCAGATAACTGTTCTTTCGTTATACATACTAGCAACCGAATCGAACAGAAGGTTGAATGGATAGTATCTGGGTTGTATTCGATTATGATGTTATGCTGTGTATATAGTTATACACATAAGGTGACGGTATTCCCGTTTCACATACGAGCGACCGAAACGAACAGAAAGTTGAAATGATAGACTGAACAATCAATGTATCTGGGTGGTATCCGATTATATCGCAATACTGTATATATAGTGATACTTACCAGGTGACGGTACTTCTGTTACACATACCAGCGACTGAATCGAACAGAAGGTTAAATGGTTAGACGAAACGATAATTGTATCTGAGTTGTATTCGATGATATCGTGATGATGTTTATATAGCAATACTCACCAGGTAACTGTTCTTCCGTTTTACATACAAGCGACCGAATCGAGCAGAAGGTTGAATTCAGTATAAATTGAACAATCATCGTATCTGGGTTGTATTCGATTATGTTTATATAGTTATACTCACCAGGTAACTGTTCTTCCGTTATACATACGAGCGACTGAATTGAACAGAAGGTTGAATATGGGTTGTATTCGATTATGATGTTATGCTGTGTATATAGTTATACACACTAGGAGACGGTATTCCCGTTTTACATACGAGCGACCGAAACAAAAAGAAAGTTGAATGGATAGACTGAACAATCAATGTATCTGGGTGGTATCCGATTATATCGCAATACTGTATATATAGTGATACTTACCAGCTGACGGTACTTCCGTTACAAATACTAGCGACTGAATCGAACAGAAGGTTAAATGGTTAGACGAAGCGATAATTGTATCTGAGTTGTATTCGATTATATCGTGATGATGTTTATATAGCAATATTCACCAGGTAACTGTTCTTCCGTTTTACATAGAAGCGACTGAATCGAGCAGAAGGTTAAATGAATAGATTGAAAATTTATCGTATCTGGGTTGTATTCGATTAGGTTTATATAGTTATACTCAACAGGTAACTGTTCTTCCGTTTTTCATAAGAACGACTGAATTGAACAGAAAGTTGAATGGATGGACTAAACAATAATCGTATCTGGGGTTGTATTCGAGTATATCGTGATGATGTTCATATAGTTATACTCACCAGGAAACTGTTCTCCAGTTATACATAAGAGCGTCTAAACTGAACTGAAGGTTGAATGGATAGACTGAACAATCATGGTATCTGGGTTGTATTTGAACATATCGTGATGATTATAATATAGTATGTCTAACCAGGTAACAGTTCTTCCGTTATACATACGAGCAACCGAATCGAACATAAGGTTGAATGGATAGATTGAACAATCATTGTATCTGGGTTGTCTCCGATTATATCGTTATGTTGTATATTTAACTACACCTACCATGTAACGGTTCTTTCGTTACACATACGAGCGTCTGAATCGAACATAAGGTTGGATGGTTAGACGGAACGATAATTGTAACTGAGTTGTATTCGATTATATCGTGATGACGTTCATATAGAAATACTCACCAGGTTACTGTTCTTTCGTTATACATACGAGCAACCGAATCGAACAGAAGGTTGAATGGATAGTATCTGGGTTGTATTCGATTATGATGTTATGCTGTGTATATAGTTATACACATAAGGTGACGGTATTCCCGTTTCACATACGAGCGACCGAAACGAACAGAAAGTTGAATGGATAGACTGAACAATCAATGTATCTGGGTGGTATCCGATTATATCGCAATACTGTATATATAGTGATACTTACCAGGTGACGGTACTTCCGTTACACATACTAGCGACTGAATCGAACAGAAGGTTGAATGGTTAGACGAAACGATAATTGTAACTGAGTTGTATTCGATGATATCGTGATGTTGTTTATATAGCAATACTCACCAGGTAACTGTTCTTCCGTTTTATATACAAGCGACCGAATCGAGCAGAAGGTTGAATTCAGTATAGATTGAACAATCATCGTATCTGGGTTGTATTCAATTATGTTTATATAGGTATACTCACCAAGTAACTGTTCTTCCGTTATACATACGAGCGACTGAATTGAACAGAAGGTTGAATGGATAGACTAAACAATAATCGTATCTGGGGTTGTATTCGATTATATCTTGATGATGTTCATATAATTATACTCACCAGAAAACTGTTCTCCAGTTATACATAAGAGCGACTGAACTGAACAGAAGGTTGAATGGATAGACTGAACAATCATCGTATCTGGGTTGTATTTGATTATATCGTGATTATCATCACATAGTATGTCTAACCAGGCAACAGTTCTTCCGTTATACATACGAGCAACCAAATCGAACATAAGGTAGAATGGATAGATTGAACAATCATTGTATCTGGGTTGTCTCCGATTATATCGTTATGCTGTATATTTAGTTACACCTACCATGTAACGGTTCTTTTGTTACACAAACGAGCGTCTGAATCGAACATAAGGTTGGATGGTTAGACGGAACGATGATTGTAACTGAGTTGTATTCGATTATATCGTGGTGATGTTTATATAGTAATACTCACAAGGTGACTAATCTTGCGTTATACATACGAGCGACCCAATCGAACATAAGGTTGGATGGATAGACGGAATGATCATTGTATCTGAGTTGTATTCGATTATATCGTGATGACGTTCATATAGAAATACTCACCAGGTTACTGTTCTTTCGTTATACATACGAGAAACCGAATCGAACAGAAGGTTGAATGGATAGTATCTGGTTTGTATTCGATTATGATGTTATGCTGTGTATATAGTTATACACACTAGGTGACGGTATTCCCGTTTTACATACGAGAGACCGAAACGAACGGAAAGTTGAATGGATAGACTGAACAATCAATGTATCTGGTTGGTATCCGATTATATCGCAATACTGTATAAATAGTGATACTTACCAGGTGACGGTACTTCCGTTACACATACTAGCGACTGAATCGATCAGAAGGTTAAATGGTAAGACGAAGCGATAATTGTATCTGAGTTGTATTCGATTATATCGTGATGATGTTTATATAGCAATATGCACCAGGTAACTATTCTTCCGTTTTACATAAAAGCGACCAAATCGAGCAGAAGGTTAAATGAATAGATTGAAAATTTATCGTATCTGGGTTGTTTTCGATTAGGTTTATATAGTTATACTCACCAGGTAACTGTTCTTCCGTTTTTCATAAGAACGACTGAATTGAACAGAAAGTTGAATGGATAGACTAAACAATCATCCTATCTGGGGTTGTATTCGAGTATATCGTGATGATTATCATATAGTATGTCTAACCAGGTAACAGTTCTTCCGTTAAACATACGAGCAACCGAATCGAACATAAGGTTGGATGGATAGATTGAACAATCATTGTATCTGGGTTGTCTCCGATTATATCGTTATGCTGTATATTTAGTTACACCTACCATGTAACGGTACTTTCGTTACACATACGAGCGTCTAAATCGAACATAAAGTTGGATGGTTAGACGGAACGATATTTGTAACTGAGTTGTATTCGATTATATCGTGGTGATGTTTATATAGTAATACTCACCAGGTGACTGTTCTTGCGTTATACATACGAGCGACCCAATCGAACAGAAGGTTGGATGGATAGACGGAATGATCATTGTATCTGAGTTGTATTCGATTATATCGTGATGACGTTCATATAGAAATACTCACCAGGTTACTGTTCTTTCGTTATACATACGAGAAACCGAATCGAACAGAAGGTTGAATGGATAGTATCTGGGTTATATTCGATTATGATGTTATGCTGTGTATATAGTTATACACACTAGGTGACGGTATTCCCGTTTTACATACGAGCGACCGAAACGAACGGAAAGTTGAATGGATAGACTGAACAATCAATGTATCTGGTTGGTATCCGATTATATCGCAATACTGTATATATAGTGATACTTACCAGCTGACGGTACTTCCGTTACAAATACTAGCGACTGAATCGAACAGAAGGTTAAATGGTTAGACGAAGCGATAATTGTATCTGAGTTGTATTCGATTATATCGTGATGATGTTTATATAGCAATATTCACCAGGTAACTGTTCTTCCGTTTTACATAGAAGCGACTGAATCGAGCAGAAGGTTAAATGAATAGATTGAAAATTCATCGTATCTGGGTTGTATTCGATTAGGTTTATATAGTTATACTCAACAGGTAACTGTTCTTCCGTTTTTCATAAGAACGACTGAATTGAACAGAAAGTTGAATGGATAGACTAAACAATAATCGTATCTGGGGTTGTATTCGAGTATATCGTGATGATGTTCATATAGTTATACTCACCAGGAAACTGTTCTCCAGTTATACATAAGAGCGTCTAAACTGAACTGAAGGTTGAATGGATAGACTGAACAATCATGGTATCTGGGTTGTATTTGAACATATCGTGATGATTATAATATAGTATGTCTAACCAGGTAACAGTTCTTCCGTTATACATACGAGCAACCGAATCGAACATAAGGTTGAATGGATAGATTGAACAATCATTGTATCTGGGTTGTCTCCGATTATATCGTTATGTTGTATATTTAACTACACCTACCATGTAACGGTTCTTTCGTTACACATACGAGCGTCTGAATCGAACATAAGGTTGGATGGTTAGACGGAACGATAATTGTAACTGAGTTGTATTCGATTATATCGTGATGACGTTCATATAGAAATACTCACCAGGTTACTGTTCTTTCGTTATACATACGAGCAACCGAATCGAACAGAAGGTTGAATGGATAGTATCTGGGTTGTATTCGATTATGATGTTATGCTGTGTATATAGTTATACACATAAGGTGACGGTATTCCCGTTTCACATACGAGCGACCGAAACGAACAGAAAGTTGAATGGATAGACTGAACAATCAATGTATCTGGGTGGTATCCGATTATATCGCAATACTGTATATATAGTGATACTTACCAGGTGACGGTACTTCCGTTACACATACTAGCGACTGAATCGAACAGAAGGTTAAATGGTTAGACGAAACGATAATTGTAACTGAGTTGTATTCGATGATATCGTGATGTTGTTTATATAGCAATACTCACCAGGTAACTGTTCTTCCGTTTTATATACAAGCGACCGAATCGAGCAGAAGGTTGAATTCAGTATGGATTGAACAATCATCGTATCTGGGTTGTATTCAATTATGTTTATATAGGTATACTCACCAAGTAACTGTTCTTCCGTTATACATACGAGCGACTGAATTGAACAGAAGGTTGAATGGATAGTATATGGGTTGTATTTGATTATGATGTTATGCTGTGTATATAGTTATACACACTAGGAGACGGTATTCCCGTTTTACATACGAGCGACCGAAACGAAAAGAAAGTTGAATAGATGGACTGAACAATCAATGTATCTGGGTGGTATCCGATTATATCGCAATACTGTATATATAGTGATACTTACTAGGTGACGGTACTTCCGTTACACATGCTAGCGACTTAATCGAACAGAAGGTTGAATGGTTAGACGAAACGATAATTGTATCTGAGTTGTATTCGATGATATCGTGATGATGTTTAATAGCAATACTCACCAGGTAACTGTTCTTCCGTTTTACATACAAGCGACCGAATCGAGCAGAAGTTTAAATGAATAGATTGAACAATCATCGTATCTGGGTTGTATTCGATTATGTTTATATAGTAATACTCACCAGGTAACTGTTCTTCCGTTTTACATACAAGCGACCGAATCGAGCAGAAGGTTGAATTTAGTATAGATTGAACAATCATCGTATCTGGGTTGTATTCGATTATGTTTATATAGTTATACTCACCAGGTAACTGTTCTTCCGTTATACATACGAGCGACTGAATTGAACAGAAGGTTGAATGGATAGACTAAACAATAATCGTATCTGGGGTTGTATTCGATTATATCTTGATGATGTTCATATAATTATACTCACCAGGAAACTGTTCTCCAGTTATACATAAGAGCGACTGAACTGAACAGAAGGTTGAATGGATAGACTGAACAATCATCGTATCTGGGTTGTATTTGATTATATCGTGATTATCATCACATAGTATGTCTAACCAGGTAACAGTTCTTCCGTTATACATACGAGCAACCAAATCGAACATAAGGTTGAATGGATAGATTGAACAATCATTGTATCTGGGTTGTCTCCGATTATATCGTTATGCTGTATATTTAGTTACACCTACCATATAATGGTTCATTCGTTACACATACGAGCGTCTGAATCGAACATAAGGTTGGATGGTTAGACGGAACGATAATTGTAACTGAGTTGTATTCGATTATATCGTGGTGATGTTTATATAGTAATACTCATCGGGTGACTAATCTTGCGTTATACATACGAGCGACCCAATCGAACATAAGGTTGGATGGATAGACGGAATGATCATTGTATCTGAGTTGTATTCGATTATATCGTGATGACGTTCATATGGAAATACTCACCAGGTTACTGTTCTTTCGTTATACATACGAGAAACCGAATCGAACAGAAGGTTGAATGGATAGTATCTGGGTTGTATTCAATTATGATGTTATGCTGTGTATATAGTTATACACACTAGGTGACGGTATTCCCGTTTTACATACGAGCGACCGAAACGAACGGAAAGTTGAATGGATAGACTGAACAATCAATGTATCTGGTTGGTATCCGATTATATCGCAATACTGTATATATAGTGATACTTACCAGGTGACGGTACTTCCGTTACACACAAAAAATGTGAATGGCTCGAAGTGAATAGACGTGTTTCGCAGCGCTGCTACTTCATATTTAAAAATCTATATTAAAAGTACATCGATAAACGTGGGAATTTGAGGTGAAATAGTAGAAGTGGACAAGTGCATTTTCATCAATTCTCAAGTCAATTAATTCCGTCAAATTGCCGTAAGTTTGATTTTTGTCTCATCATGAGTAGAGATACACGGAAACAAAGTCAGAGCAGTAAGGGCGAAGACGAACTGCACCAGATGGTGAAAAATCTTGTCACTAAATTGTGCACAACGGATGACTTCATTAACCGACCAACTGATTCGATAACCCTAATAGTCGAGGAAAACTATAGTGAAAAATTCAATGAATTGAAACGCGAAAATGAAGAAATTGTCAAAAAATTGCAAAAACAAGAAGAGACTATCAATGTGTTGGTAAACCAACAGAAGAAGCAAGAACAGAAGGATAGAAGTAGAAATTTGAGATTGTATGGTGTTATCGAAACAGCAGCCAATGAAGACCTCAATCAGACTGTCCTGGATATTTTCAATACGAAATTGAAACTCAAATTGGATGGTTCCTGTATGGAATTTTGCTATCGATTGGGAAATAAAGAACGGAACAGATGTAGGGCAATAATGGTGAGGTTTTCCACTAATTACTTCAAGAATCTCGTATACAGCAATAAGAGACTCCTGAAAACCAGTAGAGTGGTTATCAGAGAGGATCTAACTAAGGAGCAACTGGGAATTGTCAGTGAAGCTTCTAAACGAGTGGGGACGGCAGGAAAAGTATGGACAATTAATGGTAAAATTTTTGTGAAGTTGAATAGTCAGCAAAGTATTTTGAAAATTGATAAGATGGAAGATATCAACAAAATAGTTGTTTAATGTATCATCCAATAACCAAAATAACCAATTCATTTCAAATGCTCTCAATTAATTAGTGAATACATGTTTATGTTCTCATGTTTTCACACATTATAATATATATTTCATATATCGTATGTTATCTCTTTGGATTAAAATGCAGCATTGCGATCAGTTGGAACGCTCCCTCTGATTTGATCTCTACTTTATCTGGATCACAAAAAAACTATTCGTTCTTCGTTTATAAATATTTTTTTTTCTTTATGATTGAATGCGAACAGACAGTTCTGGAATGTATTTTTTGAAGATAGGTTTCTGTAATGCAAGATCATTGCTGCCGTCTTTACAAAATGTCAAACAAATAGTCTTAGACAATTCTCTAGATATATTACTGATATGTGAAACATGGTTGAAAAATTCCACTAATAATGATCAGCTGAATTTTGATGGTTTTAATCTATACAGGGTAGACAGAAATAGTAGGGGAAGAGGTTTATGTTTATATATAAGTAATAAATTACGTTTTGAGGTGATTGATATGGAACGAGAATACATATGGGAACAGTGTTGGATAAAAATTACGGTTGAAAAAAGGTCAATTGCTATTGGTGTTATTTATAAACCTCATGAACAAAACACAAATTCATTTTTGGACGAATTTGAGGATAGTTTAGTTGCATTAGAACCAACTGTGGACGAAATTGTATGTATGGGTGATTTCAATTTAGATTTATTAGATAATGAGAATAACCATGTGAAGAAATTCAACTCAATACTGAATACATTGAACCTTTGCCAATTGATAGATGTTCCTACTAGAATTACACGTACATCGGCAACTCTTCTGGACTACGTTATTGTCCAAGAGGATACTGAGGTGGAAACAGGTATTACATCAAACAACATTTCGGATCATGCCATGGTTTATTGTAAGTTGAGGGTACGTGGAGAGCAGCGGAAACCCAAACTCTGTACATACAGGAGTTTTAAAAACTTCAACCAAGATCTTTTTCAGGCAGAGTTGTTCAATACTTCCTTTTTCAGGATATATGACCAAGAAAATGTGGAAGAGAAAGTTGCGTACTTGGTAAATTGCTTGAATAATTTATTTGATAAACATATGCCAATAACTACTTCTAGAGTAACAAAACCAAAAGCACCGTGGCTAACGGATGTGATCAAAATAATGATCTCTGAACGAGAAAAAGCTCTGGTGAAATTTAAGAGAACCAATTTGCAAAGGCATCTAGATTTTTATAGACAAATGCGCAATTTAACTAACAAAGCTATTGAAAGGGAAAAAAAAGCCTATTTCACTCATGAATTTGAAAATGCATCACCGAAGGAGATGTGGAAAACTCTCAGGGCTAACAAGCTTTTATCAGATAAAAAAAATAATATACCGGAAAATTTGAAAAGCCTCCATGAATTAAATAAGTATTTCATAGAATCAATTCCACATAATGAACCCCCGCAACATTTATTAAATTTTTATCAAAATAATAAACTGGTTGATGCTGATTTCAATTTTGAAGAAGTTAATGATTTATACGTGTACAAAACTATATGTGGAATTAAAACAAATGCTACAGGATGCGACGGATTGAGTATTGAGCTGATAAAGCTGTGTTGTCCTCATATTGTACCCTATATTACCCACATCATAAACTTCTGTTTGAGAGAGAATGTCTGTCCAGCTGTCTGGAAGAGAGCCATTGTAAATGTTCTGCCTAAGAAACAGAATCCACTGGAATTCAAGGATCTGAGGGGAATAAGTATTCTTCCTGTATTGTCAAAAATCCTCGAGAGGGCCATGGAACTTCAAATCAAAAACCATCTTTGGAACTTTTCTCTGTTGCCTCCTGTTCAATCTGGATTTCGGAAAGGGCATAGTTGCACTACCGCTCTAGTACATATTGCGGATGATGTAATGAGAGCAATAGATAAAAATGAATGTACGATATTAGTCCTACTAGATTTCAGCCGGGCGTTCGATACCATTAGTCATAATCTATTGTTAGGTATTCTGAATTATATCGGTTTTTCTGCCGATGCACTGTCACTGATGACGAACTATTTGAAAGATAGACAACAGAAGGTAAGCATAGATGAATGCAACTCAGACCTTTTATGTCTCAAATCAGGAGTGCCTCAAGGTTCTATACTTGGCCCGTTATTGTTCTCCATTTACAGCTCCCATTTACTACACGCTCTCCATAATTGTCAAGTCCATTTATACGCTGATGACACTCAAATATATTAAAGTTTTCCTGTGGAAAGGACAGGTAATGCTTGTGACCTCATCAATGCAGATCTAAACAGGTTTGTTGACCTGGCTACAGACCACTGTTTATTTATAAATTCTAGCAAATCAAATGTATTGATCTTTGGCCCAAAATATCATCGTTCCACAGTGACTAATTCTGCGAATATCTGCATTCAAAATAAACCACTAGCTATTGTTAGTGAAGCAAAAAATCTTGGTGTATTGATGGATGTTGATCTGAGATTCGAAATGTTCATAAATAGACTTCTACAACGTGCCTACTCTACATTAAAAACAATTTATGGCAATCGACACTTTTTACCGTATCATGTGAAAAAGTCCTTATGTGAAACTTTGGTACTTTCAGTTTTCAACTATGCGGATGTTCTCTACGGTCCATGTCTAACTTCTAATTTTAAGAATAAAATCCAAAAAGTTCAGAACTCATGTCTCAGATTGATTTTTGGTATTCGTCGGCGACATAGAATATCACATAAACTTCAGGAAATTGGGTGGTTGAACATGGAAAAAAGAAGGGTATTCCATGCTGTATGTCTTTTCCATAAAATAATCGTTACAAAAAAGCCTTCATACCTGCATAGGAAAATTACATATCGTACAGATATACACAATTTGAATATCAGATATAAAAATATGATCGCAGTGCCGAAATTCAAGACAGAAATATTCAGACGGTCTTTCGGATACCAGATTTGTCATGTGTATAATACTGTTCCCACCCCACTAAAACAATTGAATTTCATAAAATTCAAAACCAAATATAAAGACTATTTGTTGGAATTGAATCATATGATATGAATGATATCTTCTCTAGAATAGGTAAAAGAATACTATATTTCAGCTGTTTTTTCGTATTCAAATTGTGAACAATAATTATTTATGTTTGTATAAATCACAGGTTTTTTTGGGTTAAGTGGAAGAACATTTTCTGTGATGCACTGCATTGCAGACAATGAACTTCGCCCTTTATTTCTTGATAACTCAATACATTATGTTGTTGTTTTTTTTTTTCATGAAATAATAAAGACGATATTATTATTATTATTATTATTATTATACTAGCGACTGAATCGAACAGAAGGTTAAATGGTTAGACGAAGCGATAATTGTATTTGAGTTGTATTCGATTATATCGTGATGATGTTTATATAGCAATATTCACCAGGTAACTGTTCTTCCGTTTTACATAGAAGCGACTGAATCGAGCAGGAGGTTAAATGAATAGATTGAAAATTCATCGTATCTGGGTTGTATTCGATTAGGTTTATATAGTTATACTCAACAGGTAACTGTTCTTCCGTTTTTCATAAGAACGACTGAATTGAACAGAAAGTTGAATGGATAGACTAAACAATAATCGTATCTGGGGTTGTATTCGAGTATATCGTGATGATGTTCATATAGTTATACTCACCAGGAAACTGTTCTCCAGTTATACATAAGAGCGTCTAAACTGAACTGAAGGTTGAATGGATAGACTGAACAATCATGGTATCTGGGTTGTATTTGAACATATCGTGATGATTATAATATAGTATGTCTAACCAGGTAACAGTTCTTCCGTTATACATACGAGCAACCGAATCGAACATAAGGTTGAATGGATAGATTGAACAATCATTGTATCTGGGTTGTCTCCGATTATATCGTTATGTTGTATATTTAACTACACCTACCATGTAACGGTTCTTTCGTTACACATACGAGCGTCTGAATCGAACATAAGGTTGGATGGTTAGACGGAACGATAATTGTAACTGAGTTGTATTCGATTATATCGTGATGACGTTCATATAGAAATACTCACCAGGTTACTGTTCTTTCGTTATACATACGAGCAACCGAATCGAACAGAAGGTTGAATGGATAGTGTTTTGTCCCCATCTCAATCATTTTTGTTGTGTGCATGTTCATTATTCACTAATACATTGTTAATTTAATTCATTCAACCCAAACGAACTAATTCTCGAATACCCCCGGTATAATTGCGCGAGAATGCCTTTAAAGTTCTTTTTGCTCTCCGGGATGGGCTGAGAGAGAGCCTCGACACGAAAAATAGAACGATCGTTTCTCTCGAACTGGACCCATCGTGCATTTTTTAATTGCTTGTTCGCGCCTTATCAGCAAATTCCAAAGCATAGAGTGGTTCCGGCCCTTTCTCCATCAGTGTGCTGGCAATCCTGAGACATTTGGCAGTTTCATCGAATAGAGAAAAAAGGTAAGAATTTTAAAGGCTCGTTACGTTTTGGTTTATTGCAATCCTCGTTTACGGTACATTTATCTCTCCTGAGTTTCTTTCAAAATCATTAGTCATTTCAAAACATGGTCCTTCGAGCCGAATTAACTCATTTGGGTTGAATAATATCAGAACGTAATCAAATCATCCATTATAGTTAGTTGATCGAATCAAAGTTTGATAATTTTTTCTCCTATCAGATACTGATAAGGATTGCTGTTGTACACATACATTCATACGCGACACCTGTTCATTTGCTATCTCGTTTTGACACATTTAGAAGCGAGCACAGACACAGCGCGCTTGTCGTTGTTTGTTTCATAGCTAGAGGTACCTTCAGTTGTAAACAAAAAAGATCCTTTCAGCGTTTTCAGTACGCACTTTATCTTCCTTTATTTCGATTCTCGTTTATCGCCTTCTGTTATCGCGCTTTTGGAATTGCTTCAGAGAGATTAATTTACACGTGAAATTATATAGGTATTTCGTCTGGTTTCACCGCATTCACTTTGATTCTTAATTCTAGTTGATCATCAACCTTCCAACAAGACAGTTTGGTCTGGTTTAAAATCCTAGTGTTGAAATTATCGCACTTGTCACATATCAAATATGGCTTCTACCGCTAAATTACAAAAGTACATTGCTTTGAGACAAACACAAATAAATAAAATGCAAGAATTGGAAGATGTGTCCAAGAAGGCTGAAACCAATGCAGAATTGTATTTTTCTTTATTCGAGATGTGTTTCGATGAAATTGATGTCATTAAACACGAATTTTTTGAGTGTCATAATGCCATTATTGGTTTAGTGAGTGAAGAGAGGGATGACCATGCTCGCGATACTGCCTTCAGCACCCAAGATACGATCAGAAAGAAATTTGATTTGCAATTTTATATGATTAAATCTTTATTCCGCAAACTCACAAAGGTTGTTCCGTCCCTCACCAATATAGAAAGTGACTTTAGTTCCAAAATTCCTCTTCCGCATATAGAATTACCAACTTTCAGTGGCGATATCCTCACTTTCCAGTCGTATATCGATATGTTTGACTCGGTTATAGGAAACAATCCGAAGCTGAGCAAAATTGAAAAATTCAATTATTTGTTATCGTCCCTGAAAGGCCCTGCTCTTCAAGTAGTACAAAATTTACCAATGACGTCATCAAACTACGAAATCGCTTATGACACTTTAGTCAATCGCTTCCAAAACAAACGAGTAGTTGCAAGTTCTTATTGGTCAGCGATAGATAATGCTCCTAAATTAAACTCTGACAATCCAGCAGAGTTGCGTCATTTATTAGATATTTTTTCGGATAATTTGTCTGCTTTAAAAAATTTGAAATTTCCCGTTGGAGAATGGGACTTCATTCTTGTTCAAATGCTGCTTAAACGGCTCGACATAACCGTTGCTACTCAATTCGAAATGCATCACAATTCGACTGACATTCCTCTTTACAGGGATGTTTTCGATTTTCTATCGAAACATTGTGTGGCCTTGGATAATCTGAACATCTCTCGTAAAAATGTCAGAACTAAAAAACCAGAGCATGCTAAATCAGGTTACAATAATTTACGTTCTACCACCTCATTGCTATCGCATCGAAAAATCAATGAATCCAAGACCAAATGTATTGTTTGTGAAGAGGTTGATCATCAGATTTATAAGTGCCCAATGTTTTCTAATCTCAGTGCCTTGGATCGTTTCAAATTAGCCAAGAATAAAAACTTGTGTATCAATTGTTTAAGCCAAAGTCATAGTTTTCGTTCGTGCGCAAGTACCTCTAAATGCCGCAGATGTCGCCAACCTCACCATACCTTGCTTCATTTTGAGAAGCCTTCTGGGACTGCCACAACTTTGATCACTTCCACCCCCTCGGATTCTGATGAGTCGGCTGCGCAGGTTATCCGTTCGGAATCTGTACCCCAAGTTGTTCACTCGGGATTTTCTAGTTCCCAATCTAGTATTTTGCTTTCTACTGCTCAAATTGAGGTTAAGGACATTCGTGGGGGGTTTCAAACCTTACGTTGCCTGTTAGATTCTGGAAGTATGACCTCTTTTATAACTCAAAGAAGTGTGAGGCGCTTAGGCCTTCGGCCAACAAATACGTATGTTAGCATTAATGGTGTAGGCTCAACCCATACTTTGGCTACTCAAGGAGGAATCACCATTTCTTTCCGTCCTCGACATACCACTAATCCAGTTCTAAGTGTTGACACTCTGGTGTTGCCCAAGATATGTTATGATCTTCCATATTCTAAGTTGCCTGTTGATAACTGGATCCACACTGCAAATCTCAAGTTGGCTGACCCACAGTTTGCTACCCCTGGTCCTATTGATCTTTTGCTGGGCGCGGATATTTTTTCCCAAGTTCTTCTTGAAGGTCGGATCTCTGGAGGCCCTGGAGAACCTCATGCCATCAATACCATTTTTGGTTTTGTCTTGATGGGAAAATTTACCATGTCCCGTTCTACTCCCACCACATCGCTCGTGTGCCTTATAACGAATCCTTCCAATCTAGATGAAACTGTCAAAAAATTCTGGAAAATTGAGGCAGTTCCAGAGGTAACGCATATATCTCCGGAAGATTTGCTCTGTGAAAAGGTATACGTTGATACTACTTCACGAGACAAAACCGGTCGTTTCATTGTACAATTACCATTTAGAGAAAGTCCTCCAATCTTCTCAGATATGCGTCAATTAGCTCTTCAACGATTTTATTCCTTAGAAAAACGATTGCTTCGTCAACCAGCTCTCTATGAACAATATAAAGCCTTTATGCAAGAATATTTGGAACTCGATCATATGGAGCCTGTTGAAGTTGCATCTATTTCGAACCACTATTACATACCTCACCATCCTGTTCTCAAACCCGATAGTTTGTCTACCAAACTTAGAGTCGTCTTCAATGCTTCGGCAAAATTACCAACTCAGCCATCTTTAAATGACTGTCTCTTGACAGGACAAAAGTTGCAACAAGATGTATCATTCATTCTATTGAATTTTCGACTGTATTCTCATGTACTGACTGCTGACATTCGAATGATGTATAGGCAGATATTAATCTCCCCTGAACATAGATGCTATCAGCGCATTTTATGGCGGTTTTCGCCCCATGATCCCATTCGAGATTTTGCTTTAAAAACGGTAGTTTATGGAGTCTCTTCTGCACCCTTCCTAGCGTTACGCACCTTATTGCGCCTTGTCGAGGAAGATGGGCACTGCTATCCATTGGCTGCTCAGGCCCTACGCACAGCTACGTATGTGGATGATATTGTGGTTTCTGTACCATCATTCGAGAAAGCCTTGACCTTGAAAAATGAGCTGATTGAACTCCTCAAGAAAGGTGGATTTGAATTGAGAAAATGGTCCAGTAACGAACCCATATTATTGGAAGATTTGCCTTCCACACACCAGAGTCTGAATCCTCTCTCGTTTGATTCGTCTGATGCCACTCTTAAAGTATTGGGTCTTCAATGGAGTCCTTCTGCTGACTCATTCAAATTTTCCGTACGAATAGTGGATACCGGCTGCACTAAGCGCAATATTCTGTCTAATCTTGCTCGTATATTCGACCCTCTAGGTTTCTTGTCCCCAGTGACATTTCTGTTGAAACATCTAATTCAGCAGATCTGGACATTGAAACTTGGTTGGGACCAAGAACCACCTCAGGAGATCATCCGGGTGTGGAACAAATATCTCACTGATCTTCCCTTACTATCGTCTTTTTCACTTCCTCGCAGACTTGGTTTGGATCAATTTTCATCTTGTGAGCTCCATTGCTTTGGTGATGCCAGTGAGAAGGGTTATTCTGCCGTAGCCTATGCTGTATTTTTCGTATCTTCAGGGCCGCCTAAAGTTTACTTTGTTTGTGGAAAATCCAAAGTCGCCCCTTTGAAGCGGATTTCTGTTCCTCGCTTAGAGCTATGTGCTGCAGTGCTAGCAGCTCGCTTGGTAGCTTTTATACAGAAGGTTTATTCTGGTACGTTGTCGTTTGACAGTGTTTCATGTTGGTCGGACTCTAAGACTGCATTGTGGTGGATTCAACGATCTCCACATAACTGGAAAACCTTTGTGGCCAATCGGGTAGCTTATATTCAGGAACGAGTGCCTGAAGATCGGTGGTCCTACATCCCATCCAATGAAAATCCTGCTGACATCGGCTCCAGGGGTCTCCTTCCTGGTGAGTTTCTTCAATGTTCCTTATGGTGGGCGGGGCCTGATATTCTTCACTCATCTCCTCAGCCTTGGGTTGGCGATGATGAACCTCCTCCAGAGGCTCTTGAAGAGGAACGTACGGTCACATTGAACGCTTCAGTAAACTCACCTCATCTATTGGACACTATTCTCTTGAAAAAATCCTCTCTTTCAGTAAGTTGTCGAATCGTTGCATATATCTATCGATTTATTCATAATACCTCTCAACCTGCAAATAAACGCTCAGGGTGTCTAACTTCTCAAGAAATTCATCAATCGATTCTAAAATTCGCCAAGCACGTACAAACTTCATGTTTTTCTGAAGAGTTATCGCTATTAGCGAACAGTAAACCTCTCTCCAAACCTCTAGCTCGATTGTCTCCGTTTATTGATGACTCTGGAATCCTCAGAGTAGGCGGTAGGCTCAGACATGCTCCGATCTCTTTCGATCGAAAATTCCCAGTTTTAATACCTAGCATCAGTCCTTTTACTGACCGGTTGATTGAAACTACGCACTTGAAATATTTCCATGCTGGTGTCCAAACAGTTCAGTTCTTGATCTCCCAGCAGTTCTGGATAATAAATTCGAAAAAATCAATTCGCAGGGTTCTGTCTCGTTGCATTAGGTGCTGGAAGACCCGTCCGAGGTGTACTCAGCCTCCGATGGGTGATCTTCTTATTGCTCGGGTTTCTCGGATGAAATCGTTCCTACATGCTGGAGTGGATTTTGCCGGACCTTTTCGGATGTCTATGTCTCGTACCCGAGGTGCCAAAATTTTGAAAGCATATCTATGTTTGTTTGTTTGCATGGCTACCAAGGCGGTTCATTTGGAACCTGTTTCCGACTTGTCCGCTGATGCCTTTTTGGCAGCTCTTAGGCGCTTCGTTGCCAGACGAGGACGTTGTGAGCATTTGTATAGCGATTGCGGCACTAACTTTGTTAGTGCCCATAGACAGCTGAATGAGACGTTTGCTTCCTCCGCTTCTCAAGAAGGTATAGTATGGCACTTCAATCCCCCTGCAGCTCCTAATTTTGGAGGTTTATGGGAGTCGGGGGTGAAATCTGTAAAATCTCATTTCGTTAGAGTTGTTGGAGACCAAGTATTGACCTTCGAGGAATTACTCACCGTTTTCACTCGAATTGAGTCTATTTTGAACTCTCGTCCTTTAACCCCATTCAGCAACGATCCCAACGACCTCACGGCCCTCACACCAGGTCATTTCCTCTCTCTTGCCCCCTTGACCTCACTTCCAGATGAAGATCTGAGAGAGATTCCTCTCAATCGCCTTTCCAGATGGCAACTTGTTAGTCGAATGCATCAGGACTTCTGGGATCGGTGGTCTAAAGAGTATCTCCATACTCTCCACCAGAGAACCAAGTGGGCAAGTGAGTCAACACCATTAAATGTAGGTACCCTTGTCCTCATCAAAGCCGACAATGTTCCTCCTCTAAAATGGCACATGGGACGTGTCACCGCTACCTATCCAGGAGCAGATGGTAAGGTGAGGGTGGCCTCTGTGAAAACGGCTACGGGAATTCTGAGGCGACCAGTGACAAAGCTGTGTCCGTTGCCTCTCGACTCCTAATCTTTAAAATGCCATGCATTTTAGGTGGGCGGCATGTTTTGTCCCCATCTCAATCATTTTTGTTGTGTGCATGTTCATTATTCACTAATACATTGTTAATTTAATTCATTCAACCCAAACGAACTAATTCTCGAATACCCCCGGTATAATTGCGCGAGAATGCCTTTAAAGTTCTTTTTACTCTCCGGGATGGGCTGAGAGAGAGCCTCGACACGAAAAATAGAACGATCGTTTCTCTCGAACTGGACCCATCGTGCATTTTTTAATTGCTTGTTCGCGCCTTATCAGCAAATTCCAAAGCATAGAGTGGTTCCGGCCCTTTCTCCATCAGTGTGCTGGCAATCCTGAGACATTTGGCAGTTTCATCGAATAGAGAAAAAAGGTAAGAATTTTAAAGGCTCGTTACGTTTTGGTTTATTGCAATCCTCGTTTACGGTACATTTATCTCTCCTGAGTTTCTTTCAAAATCATTAGTCATTTCAAAACAGATAGTATCTGGGTTGTATTCGATTATGATGTTATGCTGTGTATATAGTTATACACATAAGGTGACGGTATTCCCGTTTCACATACGAGCGACCGAAACGAACAGAAAGTTGAATGGATAGACTGAACAATCAATGTATCTGGGTGGTATCCGATTATATCGCAATACTGTATATATAGTGATACTTACCAGGTGACGGTACTTCCGTTACACATACTAGCGACTGAATCGAACAGAAGGTTAAATGGTTAGACGAAACGATAATTGTATCTGAGTTGTATTCGATGATATCGTGATGTTGTTTATATAGCAATACTCACCAGGTAACTGTTCTTCCGTTTTATATACAAGCGACCGAATCGAGCAGAAGGTTGAATTCAGTATAGATTGAACAATCATCGTATCTGGGTTGTATTCAATTATGTTTATATAGGTATACTCACCAGGTAACTGTTCTTCCGTTATACATACGAGCGACTGAATTGAACAGAAGGTTGAATGGATAGTATATGGGTTGTATTCGATTATGATGTTATGCTGTGTATATAGTTATACACACTAGGAGACGGTATTCCCGTTTTACATACGAGCGACCGAAACGAAAAGAAAGTTGAATAGATAGACTGAACAATCAATGTATCTGGGTGGTATCCGATTATATCGCAATACTGTATATATAGTGATACTTACTAGGTGACGGTACTTCCGTTACACATGCTAGCGACTAAATCGAACAGAAGGTTGAATGGTTAGACGAAACGATAATTGTATCTGAGTTGTATTCGATGATATCGTGATGATGTTTATATAGCAATACTCACCAGGTAACTGTTCTTCCGTTTTACATACAAGCAACCGAATCGAGCAGAAGGTTAAATGAATAGATTGAACAATCATCGTATCTGGGTTGTATTCGATTATGTTTATATAGTAATACTCACCAGGTAACTGTTCTTCCGTTTTACATACAAGCGACCGAATCGAGCAGAAGGTTGAATTTAGTATAGATTGAACAATCATCGTATCTGGGTTGTATTCGATTATGTTTATATAGTTATACACACCAGGTAACTGTTCTTCCGTTATACATACGAGCGACTGAATTGAACAGAAGGTTGAATGGATAGACTAAACAATAATCGTATCTGGGTTGTATTTGATTATATCGTGATTATCATCACATAGTATGTCTAACCAGGTAACAGTTCTTCCGTTATACATACGAGCAACCAAATCGAACATAAGGTTGAATGGATAGATTGAACAATCATTGTATCTGGGTTGTCTCCGATTATATCGTTATGCTGTATATTTAGTTACACCTACCATGTAACGGTTCTTTCGTTACACATACGAGCGTCTGAATCGAACATAAGGTTGGATGGTTAGACGGAACGATAATTGTAACTGAGTTGTATTCGATTATATCGTGGTGATGTTTATATAGTAATACCCATCGGGTGACTAATCTTGCGTTATACATACGAGCGACCCAATCGAACATAAGGTTGGATGGATAGACGGAATGATCATTGTATCTGAGTTGTATTCAATTATATCGTGATGACGTTCATATGGAAATACTCACCAGGTTACTGTTCTTTCGTTATACATACGAGAAACCGAATCGAACAGAAGGTTGAATGGATAGTATCTGGGTTGTATTCAATTATGATGTTATGCTGTGTATATAGTTATACACACTAGGTGACGGTATTCCCGTTTTACATACGAGCGACCGAAACGAACGGAAAGTTGAATGGATAGACTGAACAATCAATGTATCTGGTTGGTATCCGATTATATCGCAATACTGTATATATAGTGATACTTACCAGGTGACTGTACTTCCGTTACACATACTAGCGACTGAATCGAACAGAATGTTGAATGGTTAGACGAAGCGATAATTGTATCTGAGTTGTATTCGATGATATCGTGATGATGTTTATATAGCAATACTCACCAGGTAACTGTTCTTTCGTTTTACATAAAAGCGACCGAATCGAGCAGAAGGTTGAATGGATAGATTGAAAATTCATCGTATCTGGGTTGTATTCGATTAGGTTTATATAGTTATACTCACCAGGTAACTGTTCTTTCGTTTTTCATAAGAACGACTGAATTGAACAGAAAGTTGAATGGATAGACTAAACAATGATCGTATCTGGGGTTGTATTCGAGTATATCGTGATGATTATCATATAGTATGTCTAACCAGGTAACAGTTCTTCCGTTAAACATACGAGCAACCGAATCGAACATAAGGTTGGATAGATAGATTGAACAATCATTGTATCTGGGTTGTCTCCGATTATATCGTTATGCTGTATATTTAGTTACACCTACCATGTAACGGTTCTTTCGTTACACATACGAGCGTCTAAATCGAACATAAGGTTGGATGGTTAGACGGAACGATAATTGTAACTGAGTTGTATTCGATTATATCGTGGTGATGTTTATATAGTAATACTCACTAGGTGACTGTTCTTGCGTTATACATACGAGCGACCCAATCGAACAGGAGGTTGGATGGATAGACGGAATGATCATTGTATTTGAGTTGTATTCGATTATATCGTGATGACGTTCATATAGAAATACTCACCAGGTTACTGTTCTTTCGTTATACATACGAGCAACCGAATCGAACAGAAGGTTGAATGGATAGTATGTGGGTTGTATTCGATTATGATGTTATGCTGTGTATATAATTATACACATTAGGTGACGGTATTCCCGTTTTACATACGAGCGACCGAAACGAACAGAAAGTTGAATGGATAGACTGAACAATCAATGTATCTGGGTGGTATCCGATTATATCGCAATACTGTATATATAGTGATACTTACCAGGTGACGGTACTTTCTTCACACATACTAGCGACTGAATCGAACAGAATGTTGAATGGTTAGACGAAGCGATAATTGTATCTGAGTTGTATTCGATGATATCGTGATGATGTTTATATAGCAATACTCACCAGGTAACTGTTCTTTCGTTTTACATAAAAGCGACCGAATCGAGCAGAAGGTTGAATGGATAGATTGAAAATTCATCGTATCTGGGTTGTATTCGATTATGTTTATATAGTTATACTCACCAGGTAACTGTTCTTCCGTTATACATAAGAACGACTGAATTGAACAGAAGGCTGAATGGATAGACTAAACAATAATCGTATCTGGGGTTGTATTCGAGTATATCGTGATGATTATCTTATAGTATGTCTAACCAGGTAACAGTTCTTCCGTTGAACATACGGGCAACCGAATCGAACATAAGGTTGAATGGATAGATTGAACAATCATTGTATCTGGGTTGTCTCCGATTATATCGTTATGCTGTATATTTGGATACACCTACCATGTAACGGTTCTTTCGTTACACCTACGAGCGTCTGAAACGAACATAAGGTTGGATGGTTTGACGGAACGATAATTGTAACTAAGTTGTATTCGATTATATCGTGGTGATGTTTATATAGTAATACTCACCAGGTGACTGTTCTTGCGTTATACATACGAGCGAACCAATCGAACAAAAGGTTGGATGGATAGACGGAATGATCATTGTATCTGAGTTGTTTTCGATTATATCGTGATGACGTTCATATGGAAATACTCACCAGGTTACTGTTCTTTCGTTATACATACGAGAAACCGAATCGAACAGAAGGTTGAATGGATAGTATCTGGGTTGTATTCGATTATGATGTTATGCTGTGTATATAGTTATACACATAAGGTGACGGTATTCCCGTTTTACATACGAGCGACCGAAGCGAACAGAAAGTTGAATGGATAGACTGAACAATCAATGTACCTGGGTGGTATCCGATTATATCGCAATTCTGTATATATAGTGATACTTACCAGGTGACGGTACTCCAGTTATACATACTAGCGACTGAATCGAACAGAAGGTTAAATGGTTAGACGAAACGATAATTGTATCTGAGTTGTATTCGATGATATCATGATGATGTTTATATAGCAATACTCACCAGGTAACTGTTCTTCCGTTTTACATACAAGCTACCGAATCGAGCAGAAGGTTGAATTCAGTATAGATTGAACAATCATCGTAACTGGGTTGTATTCGATTATGTTTATATATTTATACTCACCAGGTAACTGTTCTTCCGTTATACATACGAGCGACTGAATTGAACAGAAGGTTGAATGGATAGACTAAACAATGATCGTATCTGGGGTTGTATTCGATTATATCGTGATGATGTTTATATAGTAACTGTTCTCCAGTTATACATAAGAGCGACTGAACTGAACAGAAGGTTGAATGGATAGACTGAACAATCATCGTATCTGGGTTGTATTCGATTATTTCGTGATGATTATTATATATTATGTTTAACCAGGTAACTGTTTTTCCGTTATACATACCAGCAAACGAATCGAACATAAGGTTGAATGGATAGATTGAACAATCATTGTATCTGGGTTGTTTCCGATTATATCGTTATGCTGTATATTTAGATAAACCTACCATGTAACGGTTCTTCCGTTACACATACGAGCGTCTGAATCGAACATAAGGTTGGATGGTTAGACGGAACGATAATTGTAATTGAGTTGTATTCGATTATATCGTGGTAATGTTTATATAGTAATACTCACCAGGTGACTGTTCTTGCGTTATACGTACGAGCGACCAAATCGAACAGAAGGTTGGATGGATAGACGGAATTACCATTATATCTGAGTTGTATTCGATTATATCGTGATGAAGTTCATATGGAAATACTCACCAGGTTAGGTTAGGTTAGGTTAGGTTAGGATACTCACCAGGTTACTGTTCTTTCGTTATATATACGAGCAACCGAATCGAACAGAAGGTTGAATGGATAGTATCTTGGTTGTATTCGATTATGATGTTATGCTGTGTATATAGTTTTACACACTAGGTGAAGGTATTCCCGTTTTACATACGAGCGACCGAAACGAATAGAAAGTTGAATGGATATACTGAACAATCAATGTATCTGGGTGGTATCCGATTATATCGCAATACTGTATATATAGTGATACTTACCAGGTGACGATACTTCCGTTACACATACTTGCGATTTCGGTTTTTTCGATTGGAGAAATGGATTCTATGAGAAAAAACAAGCAGTTTGGTATGATCGAAGTTGAAAATCGGTCCATCCGTTCGGAAGTTAAGGCGATCTGAAGAATTCGAACAAGTTTCAAGGGGGCCCCTTTGATGCATTTTTTTTTCGATTTCGGTTCTTTCGATTGCAGAAATGGATTCTATGAAAAAAAACAAGCAGATTCGTATGATGTAAGTTGAAAATCGGTCCATCCGTTCGGAAGTTAAGGCGATCTGAAGAATTCGAAAAAGTTCCAAGGGGGCTCCCTTTGATGCTTTTTATTTATTCGATTTCGGTTTTTTTGATTGGAGAAATGGATTCTATGAAAAAAAAACAAGCAGATTGGTATGATCGAAGTTGAAAATCGGTCCATACGTTCGAAAGTTATGGCAATCTGAAGAATTCGAAAAAGTTCCAAGGGGGCCCCCTTTGATGCATTTTTTTTTTCGATTTTGGTTTTTTCGATTGCAGAAATGGATTCTATGAAAAAAAAAGCAGATTCGTATGATCGAAGTTGAAAATCGGTCCATCCGTTCGGAAGTTAAGGCGATCTGAAGAATTCGAAAAAGTTCCAAGGGGGCTCCCTTTGATGCTTTTAATTTTTTCGATTTCGGTTTTTTCGATTGGAGAAATGGATTCTATGAAAAAAACAAGCAGATTGGTATGATCGAAGTTGAAAATCGGTCCATCCGTTCGGAAGTTAAGGCGATCTGAAGAATTCAGAAAAGTTCCAAGGGGACCCCCTTTGATGAATTTTTTTTTTTCGATTTTGGTTTTTTCGATTGGAGAAATGGATTCTATGAAAAAAAACAAGCAGATTGGTACGATCGAAGTTGAAAATCGGTCCATCCGTTCGGAAGTTAAGGCGATTTGAAGAATTCGAAAATGTTCCAAGGGGATCCCCTTAGATGCAATTTTTTTCATATTTCGTTTTTTTCGATTGAAGAAATGGATTCTATGAAAAAAACAAGCAGTTTGGTATGATCGAAGTTGAAAATCGGTCCATCCGTTCGGAAGTTAAGGCGAGCTGAAGAATTCGAAAAAGTTCCAAGGGGACCCCCTTTGTTCCATTTTTTTTTTTCGATTTCGGTTTTTTCTATTGGAGATATGGATTCTATGAAAAAACAAGCAAATAGGTATGCGCGAAATTGAAAATCGGTCGATCCGTTCGGAAGTTGAGGCGGTCTGAAGAATTCGAAAAAGTTCCAAGGTGGCCCCCTTTGATGCATTTTTTTTTCGATTTCGGTTTTTCCGATTGGAGAAATGGATTCTATGAAAAAAAACAAGCAGATTGGTATGATCGAAGTTGAAAATCGGTCCATCCGTTCGGAAGTTAAGGCGATCTGAAGAATTCGAAAAAGTTCCAAGGGGGCCCCCTTTGATGCATGTTTTTTTCGATTTAGGTTTTTTCGATTGGAGAAATGGATTCTATGAAAAAAACAAGCAGATTGGTATGATCGAAGTTGAAAATCGGTCAATCCGTTCGGAAGTTAAGGCGATCTGAAGAATTCGAAAAAGTTCCAAGGGGGCCCCCTTTGATGCAATTTTTTGTTTTAGATTTCGGTTTTTTCGATTGGAGAAATGGATTCTATGGAAAAAAACAAGCAGATTGGTATGATCGAAGTTGAAAATCGGTCCATCCGTTCGGAAGTTAAGGCGATATGAAGAATTCGAAAAAGTTCCAAGGGGGCCCCCTTTGATGCATTTTTCTTTCGATTTCGGTTTTTTCGATTGGAGAAATGGATTCTATGAGAGAAAACAAGCAGATTGGTATGATCGAAGTTGAAAATCGGTCCATCCGTTCGGAAGTTAAGGCGATCTGAAGAATTCGAGAAAGTTCCAAGGGGGCCTTCATTGATGCATTTTTTTTTCGGTTTCAGTTTTTTCGATTGGAGAAATGGTTTCTATGAAGAAAAAACAAGCAGATTGGTATGATCGAAGTTGAAAATCGGTCCATCCGTTCGGAAGTTAAGGCGATCTGAAGAATTCGAAAAAGTTCCAAGGGGGCCCCCTTTGATGCATTTTTTTTTCGATTTTGGTTTTTTCGATTGGAGAAATGGATTGATTCTATGAAAAAAAAAACAAGCAGTTTGGTATGATCGAAGTTGAAAATCGGTCCATCCGTTCGGAAGTTAAGGCGATCTGAAGAATTCGAAAAAGTTCCAAGGGGGCCCCCTTTGATGCAATTTTTTTTTCGATTTCGGTTTTTTCGATTGGAGAAATGGATTCTATGAAAAAAAAACAAGCAGATTGGTATGATCGTAGTTGAAAATCGGTCCATCCGTTCGGAAGTTAAGGCGATTTGAAGAATTCGAAAAAGTTCCAAGGGGACCCCCTTTGATGCAATTTTTTTTCAGATTTTGGTTTTTTCGATTGCAGAAATGGATTCTATGAAAAAAAAAAGCAGATTCGTATGATCGAAGTTGAAAATCGGTCCATCCGTTCGGAAGTTAAGGCGATCTGAAGAATTCGAAAAAGTTCCAAGGGGGCTCCCTTTGATGCTTTTTATTTTTTCGATTTCGGTTCTTTTGATTGGAGAAATGGATTCTATGAAAAAAAAAACAAGCAGATTGGTATGATCGAAGTTGATAATCGGTCCATCCGTTCGGAAGTTAAGGCGATTTGAAGAATTCGAAAAAGTTCCAAGGGGACCCCCTTTGATGCAATTTTTTTTCAGATTTCGGTTTTTTCGATTGGAGAAATGAATTCTATGAAAAAAAACAAGCAGTTTGGTATGATCGAAGTTGAAAATCGGTCCATCCGTTCGGAAGTTAAGGCGATCTGAAGAATTCGAAAAAGTTCCAAGGGGGCCCCCTTTGATGCATTTTTTTTTTCGATTTCAGTTTTTTCGATTGGAGAAATGGATTCTATGAAAAAAAAACAAGCAGATTGGTATGATCGAAGTTGAAAATCGGTCCATCCGTTCGGAAGTTAAGGCGATCTGAAGAATTCGAAAAAGTTTCAAGGGGGCCCCCTTTGATGCATTTTTTTTTTCGATTTCGGTTTTTTCGATTGGAGAAATGGATTCTATGAAAGAAACAAGCGAATTGATATGCGCGAAATTGAAAATCGGTCCATCCGTTCGGAAGTTAGGCGATCTGAAGAATTCGAAAAAATTCCAAGGAGGCCCCCTTTGATGCATTTTTTTTTTTTCGATTTCGGTTCTTTCGACCGGAGAAATGGATTCTATGAAAAAAAAAACAAGCAGATTGGTATGATCGAAGTTGAAAATCGGTTCATCCGTTCGGATGTTAAGGCGATCTGAAGAATACGAAAAAGTTCCAAGGGGGCCCCCTTTGATGCATTTTTTTCTCGATTTCGGTTTTTTCGATTGGAGAAATGGATTCTATGAAAAAAACAAGCAGATTGGTATGATCGAAGTTGAAAATCGGTCCATACATTCGAAAGTTAAGGCAATCTGAAGAATTCGAAAAAGTTTCAAGGGGGCCCCCTTTGATGCATTTTTTTTTTTCGATTTCGGTTTTTTTGATCGGAGAAATGGATTCTATGAAAAAAAAAGCAGGTATGATCGAAGTTGAAAATCGGTCCATCCGTTCGGAAGTTAAGTCGATCTGAAGAATTCGAAAAGGTTCCAAGGGGGCCCCCTTTAATGCATTTTTTTTTTTGATCTCGGTTTTTTCGATTGGAGAAATGGATTCTATGAAAAAAAACAAGCAGATTCGTATGATCGAAGTTGAAAATCGGTCCATCCGTTCGGAAGTTTAGGCGATCTGAAGAATTCGAAAAAGTTCTAAGGGGGCTCCCTTTGATGCTTTTTATTTTTTCGATTTCGGTTTTTTTGATTGGAGAAATGGATTCTATGAAAAAAAACAAGCAGATTGGTATGATCGAAGTTGAAAATCGGTCCATACGTTCGAAAGTTGAGGCAATCTGAAGAATTCGAAAAAATCCCAAGGGGACCCCCTTTGATCCATTTTTTTTTTTTTTCGATTTCGGATTTTTTGATCGGAGAAATGGATTCTATGAAAAAAAAAGCAGATTGGTATGATCGAAGTTGAAAATCGGTCCATCCGTTCGGAAGTTAAGTCGATCTGAAGAATTCGAAAAAGTTCCAAGGGGGCCCCCTTTGATGCATTTTTTTTTTCGATTTCGGTTTTTTCGATTGGAGAAATGGATTCTATGAAAAAAAAACAAGCAGATTCGTATGATCGAAGTTGAAAATCGGTCCATCCGTTCGGAAGTTAAGGCGATCTGAAGAATTCGAAAAAGTTCCAAGGAGGCTCCCTTTGATGCTTTTTATTTTTTCGATTTCGGTTTTTTCGATTGGAGAAATGGATTCCATGAAAAAAAAACAAGCAGATTGGTATGATCGAAGTTGAAAATCGGTCCATCCGTTCGGAAGTTAAGGCGATTTGAAGAATTCGAAAAAGTTCCAAGGGGACCCCCTTTGATGCATTTTTTTTCGATTTCGGTTTTTTCGATTGGAGAAATGGATTCTATGAAAAAAACAAGCGAATTGGTATGCGCGAAATTGAAAATCGGTCCATCCGTTCGGAAGTTAAGGCGATCTGAAGAATTCGAAAAAATTCCAAGAAGGCCCCCTTTGATGCATGTTTTTTTTCGATTTCGGTTTTTTTCGATTGGAGAAATGGATTCTATGAAAGAAAACAAGCAGATTGGTATGATCGAAGTTGATAATCGGTCCATCCGTTCGGAAGTTAAGGCGATCTGAAGAATTCGAAAAAGTTCCAAGGGGGCCCCCTTTGATGCTTTTTTTTTTGTCATTTCGGTTTTTTCGATTGGAGAAATGGACTCTATGAAAAAAAACAAGCAGATTGGTATGATCGAAGTTGAAAATCGGTCCATCCGTTCGGAAGTTGAGGCGATCTGAAGAATTCGAAAAAGTTCCAAGGGGGCCCCCTTTGATGAATTTTTTTTTTAGATTTCGGTTTTTTTGATTGGAGAAATGGATTCTATGAAAAAAAACAAGCAGATTGGTATGATCGAAGTTGAAAATCGGTCCATCCGTTCGGAAGTTGAGGCGATCTGAAGAATTCGAAAAAGTTCCAAGGGGGCCCCCCTTGATGAATTTTTTTTTAGATTTCGGTTTTTTCGATTGGAGAAATGGATTCTATGAAAAAAAACAAGCAGATTGGTATGATCGAAGTTGAAAATCGGTCCATCCGTTCGGAAGTTAAGGCGATCTGAAGAATTCGAAAAAGTTCCAAGGGGGCCCCCTTTGATGCATTTTTTTTTTCGATTTCGGTTTTTCTGAACGGAGAAATGGATTCTATGAAAAAAACAAGCAGATTGGTATGATAGAAGTTGAAAATCGGTCCATACGTTCGAAAGTTAAGGCGATCTGAAGAATTCGAAAAAGTTCCAAGTTGCCCCCTTTGATGCTTTCTTTTTTTCGATTTCGGTTTTTTCGATTGGAGAAATGGATTCTATGAAAAAAAAACAAGCAGTTTGGTATGATCGAAGTTGAAAATCGGTCCATCCGTTCGGAAGTTAAGTCGATCTGAAGAATTCGAAAAAGTTCCAAGGGGGCCCCCTTTGGTGCATTTTTTTTTCGATTTCGGTTTTTTCGATTGGAGAAATGGATTCTATGAAAAAAATACAAGCAGATTGGTATGATCGAAGTTGGAAATCGGTCCATCCGTTCGGAAGTTAAGGCGATCTGAAGAATTCGAAAAAGTTCCAAAAGTTTCCTTTGATGCAATTTTTTTTTTTTCGATTTCGGTTTTTTCGATTGGAGAAAAGGATTCTATGAAAAAAAACAAGCAGATTGGTATGATCGAAGTTGAAAATCGGTCCATCCGTTCGGAAGTTAAGGCGATCTGAAGAATTCGAAAAAGTTCCAAGGGGGCCCCCTTTGATGCAATTTTTTTTTCGATTTCGGTTTTTTCGATTGGAGAAATGGATTCTATGAAAAAAAAAAACAAGCAGATTGGTATGATCGTAGTTGAAAATCGGTCCATCCGTTCGGAAGTTAAGGCGATTTGAAGAATTCGAAAAAGTTCCAAGGGGACCCCCTTTGATGCAATTTTTTTTCAGATTTTGGTTTTTTCGATTGCAGAAATGGATTCTATGAAAAAAATTACAATTATCGTTCCGTCTAATCATCCAACCTTATGTTCGATGCAAGGTGGATATAGGATGGTGAAACAGCTCTTCAATTGTTTCTGCGAAAAACTTGTAGACCGTTTGAGAAGGTACTAATATTTCCACGACTTGAAAGAAGATGGCGGTAAGATCGATTATCGAAGAAGATTTCTGTTGCTTACGTATTTCTGTGGTTCACATCTGACAGACGTGACTTGAAACGACATTAAAACAATAAATTTTCGATAACTCTTCTCAATCATTTTTCATCTAGAACAGATGAAACTGATAAAAGTATGACAGATGCACAGTTTCTGTTTTACCAACACAAGGTATGTCGCCATCTCTAATAACTTCAGGAAATATTACTACGGTATGAAATCAAGTAGGCAAAGGTCTACAGTTTATTCTAGTGCTTGTTGATAGGAAGCTGTTTCACCATCCTATATCCACCTTGGTTCGATGCATACGCTCGTATGTGTAACGAATTCTTCAGATCGCCTTCTTCCGATCGCCTGTTCTTCCGTTTTACATAAAAGCGACCGAATCGAGCAGAAGGTTAAATGGATAGATTGAAAATTCATCGTATCTGGGTTGTATTCGATAAGGTTTATATAGTTATACTCACCAGGTAAATGTTCTTCCGTTATACATACGAGCGACTGAATTGAACAGAAGGTTGAATGGATAGACTAAACAATAATCGTATCTGGGGTTGTATTCGATTATATCTTGATGATGTTCATATAGTTATACTCACCAGTAAACTGTTCTCCAGTTATACATAAGAGCGACTGAACTGATTAGAAAGTTGAATGGATAGACTGAACAATCAATGTATCTGGGTGGTATCCGATTATATCGCAATACTGTATATATAGTGATACTTACCAGGTGACGGTACTACCGATACACATACTAGCGACTGAATCGAACAGAAAGTTAAATGGTTAGACGAAATGATAATTGTATCTCTGAGTTGTATTCGATGATATCGTGATGATGTTTATATCTTGATGTTGTTCATATAGTTATACTCACCAGAAAAATGTTCTCCAGTTATACATAAGAGCGACTGAACTGAACAGAAGGTTGAATCGATAGACTGAACATTCATCCTATCTGGGTTGTATTTGATTATATCGTGATTATTATCATACTATATAACCAGGTAACAGTTCTTCCGTTATACATACGAGCAACCGAATCGAACATGAGGTTGGATGGATAGATTGAACAATCATTGTATCTGGGTTGTCTCCGATTATATCGTTATGCTGTATATTCAGTTACACCTACCATGTAACGGTTCTTTCGTTACACATACGGGCGTCTGAATCGAACATAAGGTTGGATGGTTAGACGGAACGATAATTGTAACTGAGTTGTATTCGATTATATCGTGGTGATGTTTATATAGTAATACTCACCAGGTGACTGTTCTTGCGTTATACATACGAACGACTCAATCGAACAGAAGGTTGGATAGATAGACGGAATAATCATTGTATCTGAGTTGTATTCGATTATATCGTGATGACGTTCATATAGAAATACTCACCAGGTTACTGTTCTTTCGTTATACATACGAGCAAACGAATCGAACATGAGGTTGGATGGATATATTGAACAATCATTGTATCTGGGTTGTCTCCGATTATATCGTTATGCTGTATATTCAGTTACACCTACCATGTAACGGTTCTTTCGTTACACATACGAGCGTCTGAATCGAACATAAGGTTGGATGGTTAGACGGAACGATGATTGTAACTGAGTTGTATTCGATTATATCGTGGTGATGTTTATATAGCAATACTCACCAGGTAACTGTTCTTCCGTTTTACATACAAGCGACCGAATCGAGCAGAAGCTTAAATTTAGTATAGATTGAACAATCATCGTATCTGGGTTGTATTCGATAATGTTTATATAGTTATACTCACTAGGTAACTGTTCTTCCGTTATACATATGAGTGACTGAATTGAACAGAAGGTTGAATGGATAGACTAAACAATAATCGTATCTGGGGTTGTATTCGATTATATCTTGATGATGTTTATATAGTTATACTCACCAGGAAACTGTTCTCCAGTTACACATAAGAGCGACTGAACTGAACAGGAGGTTGAATGGATAGACTGAAAAATCATCGTATCTGGGTTGTATTTGATTATATCGTGATGATTATCATATAGTATGTCTAACCAGGTAACAGCTCTTCCGTTATACATACGAGCAACCAAATCGAATATAAGGTTGAATGGATAGATTGAACAATCATTGTATCTGGGTTGTCTTCGATTATATCGTTATGCTGTATATTTAGTTACACCTACCATGTAAAGGTTCTTTCGTTACACATACGAGCGTCTGAATCGAACAGAAGGTTGGATGGATAGACGGAATGATCATTGTATCTCAGTTGTATTCGATTATATCGTGATGACGTTCATATAGAAATACTCACCAGGATACTGTTCTTTCGTTATACATACGAGCAACCGAATCGAACAGAAGGTTGAATGGATAGTATCTGGGTTGTATTCGATTATGATCTTATGCTGTGTATATAGTTATACACATTTGATGACGGTATTCCCGTTTTACATACGAGCGACCGAAACGAACAGAAAGTTGAATGGATAGACTGAACAATCAATGTATCTGGTTGGTACCCGATTATATCGCAATACTGTAAATATAGTGATACTTACCAGGTGACGGTACTTCCGTTACACATACTAGCGACTGAATCGAACAGAAGGTTAAATGGTTAGACGAAGCGATAATTGTATCTGAGTTGTATTCGATGATATCGTGATGATGTTAATATAGCAATATTCACCAGGTAACTGTTTTTCCGTTTTACATACAAGCGACCGAATCGAGCAGAAGGTGTAATGTATAGATTGAACAATCATCGTATCTGGGTTGTATTTGATTATGTTTATATAGTTATACTCACCAGGTACATGTTCTTCCGTTATACATACGAGCGTCTGAATTGAACAGAAGGTTGAATGGATAGACTAAACAATGATCGTATCTGGGGTTGTATTCGATTATATCGTGATGATTATCATATAGTATGTCTAACCAGGTAACAGTTCTTCTGTTACACATACGAGCAACCGAATCGAACATAAGGTTGAATGGATAGATTGAACAATCATTGTATCTGGGATGTCTCCGATTATATCGTTATGCTGTATATCTAGTTACACCTACCATGTAACGGTTCTTTCGTTACACATACGAGCGTCTGATGATGATATCGTGATGATGTTTATATAGCAATAATAACCAGGTAAATATTCTTCCGTTTTTTATACAAGCGACCGAATCGAGCAGAAGGTTAAATGTATAGATTGAACAATCATCGTATCTGGGTTGTATTTGATTATGTTTATATAGTTATACTCACCAGGTACCTGTTCTTCCGTTATACATACGAGCGACTGAATTGAACAGAAGGTTGAATGGATAGACTAAACAATAATCGTATCTGGGTTTGTTTTCGATTATACCTTGATGATGTTCATATAGTTATACTCACCAGGAAACTTTTCTCCAGTTATACATAGGAGCGACTGAACTGAACAGAAAGTCGAATGGATAGACTGAACAATCAATGCATCTGGGTGGTATCCGATTATATCGCAATAATGTATATATAGTGATACTCACCAAGTGACGGTACTTCCGTTACACATACTAGCGACTGAATCGAACAGAAGGTTAAATGGTTAGACGAAATGATAATTGTATCTCTGAGTTGTATTCGATGATATCGTGATAAAGTTCATATAGAAATACTCACCAGGTTACTGTTCTTTCGTTATACATACGAGCATTCGAATCGAACAGAAGGTTGAATGGATAGTATCTGGGTTGTATTCGATTATGATGTTATGCTGTGTATATAGTTATACACATTAGGTGACGGTATTCCCGTTTTAAATACGAGCGACCGAAACGAACAGAAAGTTGAATGGATAGACTGAACAATCAATGTATCTGGGTGGTATCCGATTATATCGCAATACTGTATATATAGTGATACTTACCAGGTGACGGTACTTCCGTTGCACATACTAGCGACTGAATCGAACTTAAGGTTAAATGGTAAGACGAAACGATAATTGTATCTGAGTTGTATTCGATGATATCGTGATGATGTTTATATAGCAATACTCACCAGGTAACTGTTCTTCCGTTTTACATACAAGCGACCGAATCGAGCAGAAGGTTAAATTTAGTATGGATTGAACAATCATCGTATCTGGGTTGTATTCGATTATGTTTATATAGTTATACTCACCAGGTAACTGTTCTTCCGTTATACATACTAGCGACTGAATCGAACAGAATGTTGAATGGTTAGACGAAACGATAATTGTATCTGAGTTTTAATCGATGATATCGTGATGATGTTTATATAGCAATACTCACCAGGTAACTGTCCTTCAGTTTTACATACAAGTGACCGAATCGAGCAGAAGGTTAAATGGATAGATTGAACAATCATCGTATCTGAGTTGTATTCTATTATGTTTATATAGTCATACTCACCAGGTACCTGTTCTTCCGTTATACATACAAGCAACCGAATCGAACATAAGGTTGAATGGATAGATTGAACAATCATCGTATCTGAGTTGTATTCGATTATGTTTATATAGTTACACTCAACAAGTAAATGTTCTTTCGTTATACATACGAGCGACTGAATTGAACAGAAGGTTGAATGGATAGACTAAACAATGATCGTATCTGGGGTTGTATTCGATTATATCGTGATGATGTTTATATTGTTATACTCACCAGGTAACTGTTCTCCAGTTATACATAAGAGCGACTGAACTGAACAGAAGGTTGTATGGATAGACTGAACAATCATCGTATCTGGGTTGTATTCGATTATTTCGTGATGATTATTATATATTATGTCTAACCAGGTAACAGTTCTTCCGTTATACATACGAGCAACCGAATCGAACATAAGGTTGGATGGATAGATTGAACAATCATTGTATCTGGGTTGTCTCCGATTATATCGTTATGCTAGTAGGAAGCGCGCCGGCTCTGAATACC